>QRFJ01000034.1:1067978-1690826 GCA_006176705.1 Cocos nucifera | reverse complement strand
AATGAAGTTCGACGCAAGTGAGGCCAAACACCCGCTCGAGTATGTCACCAAGGAAGCCCCCAACAAAGATTTCACACGAGGTGAGACGAAGTTCGGCCGAGCTCACAACTGCCCCAGGGTAAGTGAGGACTCCCTCTCGAGTATGACTCCAAAAAAGCCCTGACGAAGTGGCATGAAGTTCTCCCACAGATTTTTCAAAGAAACGAAATGAAGTTCGGCCGCGCTCACGGACTTCCTTCGAAAGCAGGTGGGCCCGAACTTCTCGAGCTCGCCACCGAGGAAAACCCCGACAGAGGGGCGCGAAAGAAGTCCCTCCTCCCAAAAGGTTCCGCGAACTACGCCGCCGTCAACGCTTCTCGAACTCAGATTCTCACCAAAGTTAAGGAACTAGCTGCCAAGACCAGAAGGGTTACGGTCTCTCCGTAAAAATAAGCATGATCGAAGCAAGTACTGCCTCTACCATTACGACCACGGCCACGACACTGAGGAATGCATCCAGCTGCGAGATGAAATTGAGGAGCTCGTTAGGAAGGAGCGGCGGGGTAAAATCCTTCGACGCCAGCCTGAAGAGGAGAAGATCGGCTAAGGGCGCTGCCGTAATCAGAAACTATAAGGTCGGCCGCCTCACGGCATCATCAACGTTATCCTAAGGAGGAGCTTGGTACATCGACGATTCGTCGGCTCCCAATGACAAAGCCAAGAGCTTGCTCCAAATTGAGAAGGCCAGCATGAGATAGAGGAGGTCGTCCGACCTGGGACTTACTGCCGAAGAGAAAGTGGAGGAACAATGCTACCACGACCTTGAAACACAGAATTTGGGGATGCGCTGCCAGTAACTTCCTTTCCATAAAATTCTTTTCTTTCAATAATATCATTTCTGGATGCGAAAATTATGCAATGACAGGAAAGAAGCAGTCAATAGTCCGTGTTAGGAAAAGAGGACCTCCTAACACGAGCAGGTCAAAGACCTTAACTCGGCAGGAGATAAGATCTCCCTCGAGGAAGGCTCGACTGCAGGAGATAAGATCTCCCCGAGCGCCCGCAATCAACCTCAGCTATAGGAGATAAATCTACCCCGAGGGTCTGGGGCAACTTCGACAGCGAGATAAGATCTCCTCGAAGCCTCGCTGCAGGAGATAAGACTCCCCCGAGCACTACATCAACCTCGACTGTAGGAGATAAGACTCCCCAGAGGGTCCGGGACAACTTCGACAATAGGAGATAAGATCTACCCAAGCAAACTCGGCTGCAGGAGATAGATCTCTCCCGAGCACCCGCATCAACCTCGACTGCAGGAGATAATATCTCCCCCGAGGCAACTCGGTTGCAGGAGATAAGATCTCCTCTGAGGCAAAACCTCGACTGCAGAGATAAGATCTCTCCCCGGATTCACCTTGCTGTAGGAGATAAGATCTCCTCCGAGGCAACCTCGACTGCAGAGATAAGATCTCCCCGAGGTTCGAATAACTTCGATAGCAGGAGATACGATCTTCCCTGAGGCTCCCTGGAGCGTCGCATGAGAGCGAGCGACGAGAGATAAACTCTTCCGAGCAATTCGGCTGCAGGAGATGAGATGTCCCCGGGTCATAACTTCGATAGTAGGAGATAAGATCTCCTCCGAGGCAAACTCGACTGCAGGAGATAAATTTTCTCGAGCATCCAATCAACCTCGGCTGCAGGAGATAAGATCTCCTCCGAGGCAATCCGACTGCAGAGATAAGATCTTCTCGAGGGTCGAGACAACTTTGATAGAGAGATAAGATTCTCCCGAGGCAACTCAACTGTAGGAGATAAGATCTCCCTGAGGCAAACTCGCTTGAGATAAAATCTCTCGCGAGCGCCCGCATCAACCTCGATTGCGGAGATAAGATCTCCCCTGAGAAAACCTCGACTGTAGGAGATAAGATCTCTCCCCGAGGGTCCGGGCCAACTTTGATAATAGGAGATAAGATCTCCCCCGAGGAAACCTCGCTGCAGAAGAAAGATCTCTCTCGAGGCAAACTCGGCTACAAGAGATAAGATCTCTTCCGAGCACCCGCATCAATCTTGGCTGCAGGAGATAAGATCTCCTCGAGACAACCTCGGCTGTAGGAGATAAGATCTCCCCCGAGGGTCCGGATAACTTCGGCAACAGGAGATAAGATCTCTTCCGAGCATCCACAAGAATAATATAAACAGGAGGAGATAAATCCCCAACCTCGACTGCAGGAGATAAGATCTCCCCGGAGAAGCTCAGCTGCAGGAGATAAGATCTCCCCCGAGGCAACCTCGACTGCTGAGATAAGATCTCCCCTGAGCTTAACCTTAGCAGTAGGAGATAAGATCTTCCCGAGGCAAAACCGACTGCAGGAGATAAGATCTCCCTCGAGCGGCATCAACCTCGGCTAGAGATAAGATCTCCCCGAGGATTGGAATAACCTCGGTTAGAGATAAAGATCTCCCCCGAGGCAACTCGGCAGGAGATAAGATCTCCTTCGAGATTTCTCTTGTAGGAGATAAGATCTCCCCCGAGGGTCTCTTCAGGAGATAAGATCTCCCGAGGCAACCTCGGCTGCTGGAGATAAGATCTCTCCTGAGAAAACCTCGACTGTAGGAGATAAGATCTCCCGAGGGTCCTGAGAGATAAGATCTCTCTCGAGCTTCAAAGTCTACATCAATAGGAGATAAGATCTCCTTCAATCTCGACTGCTGGAGATAAGATCTCTCCCAAGCTTCAACCTCAACTGCTGGAGATAAGATCTCCTTCGAGCTCTAGAGTCTACGTCAACAGGAGATAAGATCTCCTTCAACCACAACTACTAGAGATGAGATCTCCATCGAGCTTCGACTTCGACTGCTGGAGATAAGATCTCTTCCGAGCTCTAGAGTCTACATCAATAAAAAATAAGATCTTCTTGAACCTCGATTGGAGATGAGATCTCCATCGAGCTTCAATATCAGTGTTAACAGGAGATAAGATCTCTTTCAACCTCGGCTAGAGATGAGATCTCTACCGAGCTTCAACATCTACGTCAACCAGAGATGAGATCTCCGACAACCTCGGCTGGAGATGAGATCATCGAGCTTCAACATCTACATCAACCGAAGATGAGATCTTCTTCAGGCACCTCGACTAGAGATGAGATCTCACCCGAGTTTCAACTACAACTTCAACCTCGGCTGGAGATGAGATCTCTCCCGAGCTTTAACTTCAACATCAATCTTGGCTGAAGATAAGATCTCCTCCAAGGGTCCGGGTCAAGCTCGACTGTAGGAGATAAAATCTCCTACGAGCGTCCGCATCAATCTCGATTGCAGGAGATAAGATCTCCTCCGAGGCAACCACGATAGTAGAAAATGAGATTTCCACCAAGACAACCTCGATCAGTGATAAAATCAGAGACAAGATTGGAGATAACCTCGGTCAGAGATCAAATCTCTCCCGAGCATCCGTATCAACCTCGACAGGAGATGGAATCTCTCTTGGGCTTTAACTTCAACATCAACTTTAGCTGGAGATGAGATCTCCCTTGAGCTTCGACTTGAACCAGCACCGAGCTCAAAAGAGGACTTCGGTAGTCGCCTTTTTCTGCACTCTCATCCTTCGAGTTTCGAACTCGAAAGTGGGAGGACTATTATTGGGGATAAACCCCTCTCCTACCGAAGTTCGGTAAGCTAGTAGCCGCAGAAAAGCTTCAGCAGATGGATCTTAGCTGTACCCCTTCAGCCAGCCGAACTCCTCAACGATCGAGCTCCTTCGGACTCTCAGTGATCGGACTGAACCCCCTCAACCGATCAAACTTTTCAGCGGTCAAGCAGCGATCGAACTCCTTCGAACCCCTTCGATCGGGCGAACTGCTTAGCGGTCGAACTCCTTGGACTCCTAGTAGTCGGACTTTAGCCGAACCCCTCAGCGGCCGAGCTTCAGTCGAACTTCCATAAGAGCCAAACTCTCTCCGCACCCTTCCAGCCAGATGCTTACGAGAGCCAAACTTTCTCCAAGCTTTCTCTTCGATCGAACTTTTTCGAAAGCCAGACTCCTTCCAAACACCTCCTTCGATCAGTCGAGCTCCTATCGAACTCTCCTGCTGATGCGTGCTAATTTATAGCTATGGTAAGTGCACCAGTCGATCAAGTAATAAAGTGAATGAGTAGAGTATCATCCCTAGAGGATTGAAAAATAAGTACTGAAAAGCTCTTTCCTATGCTTTATTTAGAAGATCGATTTATGAGAATAAGAAATTAAAGAAAATAAAAAAATAATTAAAATTTTTTAATTAAATAGAGAGAGTGTAAATTATTAGAATTTTAAATTTAAGAGCAATGGTTTACTAAGGTAATCGGTTCACCAACTCAGTCAATACAATATTCAGATTTTTAGATTAATTTTATTTCATATGATGGTGGAGTCTCCTAATTTATTCACTACCCTTTGGTCCAGGCATAGCAAAACTATTAATATTTATTAATTATCCTTTGGTCTAGGTGTAATTTAAATAAATATTAATGCATTAGGTTTTGTGAAATCCTCTAATTAAAATACGCTGCATCCAAAGCGCACTAAAATTCCTGCATGCATATGAATTCTAATTTGATTCATAATACAAGGTATATAATCAAGAAGCAATAACATAGATGTACTTGGTCCGTAACATCTATGTTCATCAGATCAATTAGAAGATGGTCAGTAATCTAAAAGCATTAAGATCAAATTTATATACTCCTCATGAATAAAATTTAAAAATAAATTATACTGAATATTGCATCAAAAGAGTGGCTACACCTTAGCCTTAGTAAAAGAAAATTTAGTTCATGATAACAAGTTCAAAAATAGTAAATAAAATAAAAAGCATAGAGAAATTAGATTGTTTGATTGCTGAAATTAATTCTCTGTTGCTCTTGATGTGGAAAACTTGGCAAAGAAGAAGAGACTCTTTGATCGATGTCTTGATCATCAAAAAAAATCAAAAATCTTTTTTTATTTCTCACAAATCACTCTTCTCTTTCTACCTCTCTCCTCTCTCATTCTCTCTCTCTCTGTTTCTCCCTCTCTCTCCTCGTCTCTCTCTATCTCTCTCTATCTTTTTTTTTCACAATAATAGTAGATTTTTAAAGATAAAGAGTTTGATTTTCCCTCAAAATCCATAAAAAATTAGGTTTAAGACTCCCAAAACAACTTAAATTAAGATCTGAGTAATTCTGCCCATTAGATGTTGATTAAACAGTCCAAAAATCACTCAAAAATCTCTTAAAATAACTCAGATCAAGTCGAATTTAATGCCAGCCATTGGATCAACCATTGGATCGAATCTGGGCCATCCGATCACGTAGAAAGAAGGCTTCTGATCTATAGTTTAACGTCGGAATGAATCTCAACCGTTGGATCTCGATCGGAAGCTGCGGATGCCATCCATCAGTGCCTTCTTTTCGGTCGTCCGATCAAGCTTCAGTGAAAATCGGTCGTTGGATCAGCCAAAATTCTCAAATTACCCTCCATGGATCATGTGCGAGCTCGGTGTTGCATGGACCGCCGCATTCTTCAGCCAATCAGAGCACACTTTTTGCTATGAAATTCATGAAATACCCTTCGGTTGGTCCACCGTGCACCACAAAAAATGCTGACGTCAGCGTTGCGTCGACGAGTTGGTCTAATGTTGCGATCGAACTGGGCTGAACCACTGAACCAATTTTCTGAACCAGTTTGAATCGAATCGGTTTTTTTTTTTTGAAATTCAATTTCGGGCTCGTTTGAAGTCCATTTTGTCTGAAATTTTTTTCATCTGAATCAGAAAAATAAAATCTTCACATTGGTGGCCTTCTTTCCTACATAAAATTAATAAAAATATTAATTTTTAAAGAAATAAATTAATTTATTTTATAATTTAATACTTTTATTAGTATATTTTTATCACTTATC
This sequence comes from Cocos nucifera, assembly GCA_006176705.1. Lineage (NCBI taxonomy): Eukaryota > Viridiplantae > Streptophyta > Magnoliopsida > Arecales > Arecaceae > Cocos > Cocos nucifera. Next base: position 1,684,930 of record QRFJ01000034.1, on the reverse strand, counting down.
ACACCCCCTAACTTAGTCATTGCTAGTCCCTTAGCAATATTTTATTTAATACCATATTTCAATAAGATTATCCATCACAAAGATAAAATCTAGGACTAAAGATCAAAAAGTTTAGAAAATACTGCTAACTAAGCATTGAGCTTCAGAAGCAAATTTTTCAGTCAATACAATTAAAAACTTTCTTAGAGTACATCAAAGATCTATAGCACTTGTGTTCGTGATGACTAACTTTAGCATTTTAGTATTAAATTAAAAGAACAAAAGTATCCTCTCTTATCACCTATTTTGGTCAATTTTCTATACATTCTCAATTTTATACTCATGAATTAAGGTAGCTTTCACACTGCTTTCTCTTTTTTTTTTTTTACTGTGCTGAGCATCCTGGCCTTTCCTTCACCATTTTACATGAATTTTCACACTTGACCTAGGTGCAGAGATCCAGTTACTAGGCTTTGGGCAATCCACATATACTCTGTTTTTTGCACTTTATTTTTAGGCAGGTAGCTCTTTCCTTAAATTCAAGTTTTTTTGATTAGAATGTATATTAATTATCCAATTTTTAGTGATAATTGAATCCTCAGTTGGCCTTATAATCAATACCTACTTTGCCTTGTTAGTGTGCATGTGCAATAAAAAGTGCTAATAGTCTTTTAATGACCTAAGTAGGCTGCTAAAAGTTGACCAACTAATCTACTTCTTTAACTCGTTACATTCATTAGCAAATAATTCTATCTTTTATCACTTATCCAGTTTATCTTGCTCAAGATTTTCTTCTTGACACATGATTTTTTTTTTTTTTAATTAATTATTCTACATTATCTTAAAGGAGAAAGAAAAATAAAGGGTGCAATAAAGGATAGGAAGGAATACACCTGATTTGGTTCAGTCTGGTTCTTTGGAGCTTTGAAATTTTGCTTGAGCTCTCATTGATTTTTTTGCAAAATTAAAAATACACACCAGAGCAGTAAAAGAGCAACAATAAATTACTAAAAAAATAAAAGAAAAAGAAAAATGATCAAAACTAAAAAGAAAAGAAACAACCTATCTAGTAGTTCTGATTTATAGTCTTCAGCTTGACTTTCTTTGAGTTCTAAAGTGGATCAATCTGGTGCCACTTCAATTGGAATACTTTCATGTTTGATCGAGTCCTCTTTCAATTGGACATTGCTAGCTTTTATAGTCTCAAACCTATTTTCTATAGAATTCTCATATAATGGAATTGTCAATAATATCAATTAGAAAATAAGTTTGATTATCATCAGTATGTTTAGTATCTTTGAAAACATTAAAAGTAACTTATTCATCTTGGACTCTAAGAATTAATTTTTCTTGTTGAACATCTATTAAAGCTCCTCCAGTAGCTAAAAAGGGTCTCCCTAAAATAAGGGGTACATCATAATCTTCTTCCATATCAAGAACAATAAAATCAACAGAAAAAATAAACTTGTTTACCTTTACCAAGACATCCTCCACTATACCTCTTGGATATTTAATGGATCTATCGGCTAATTGAAGAGTAATAGTGGTAGGCTTTGGTTCTCCTAGACCCAGCTTTCTGAAAATAGAAAAAGATATGAGATTAATACTTGCTCCTAAATCACATAAAACTTTATCAAAACTACAATCACCAATAATGCAGGGGATAGTAAAACTCCTTGGATCTTTTAGCTTCTGTGGTAATTTATTTTGAAGTATTGCTGAGCATTCTTCATTCAAATTTATTCTCTCATGCTCCTTCAGCTTTTTCTTATTTGTTAAGATTTCTTTGAGAAACTTGGCATACCTGGGCATTTGAGTAATAGCATCTACAAAAGGAATATTAATATGTAAATTCTTTAAAATTTTAAAAAAGTTAGAAAATTTCTTATTTGGATGCTGTATTTGTCTCTCTGGGAATGGTAGTGGCGGCACGTAGGGCTTCACATTTGGATCAGCAAACCGTATACCTGAAGACCATCCATCTGCTGGTTGTTTTGGTGACTGACGAATTTGAGTTGATGGTTCCTTATTTGTAGTTGGCTCTTCAGTCTCATTTCTTCTGATGTGGCTCCTCCAGCTTTGTACCACTTCTTAAGGTGATAGCATTGACTTGCTCCCTTGGATTGATCTCCGTGTTGCTGGGCAAGGATCCCTTGAGGTCTCTCGGAGATTATCTTTAGCCATTTGACCTATTTGCATCTCCAAGTTTCGAATTGCTGCTGTTTGGTCCTGCCTAAGTTTGGCTTCCAAATTTTTTATAGTTGCTTCTTGGTTTTGCATAAATTTGACCATCAGCTCTTCCATGTTGGACTTCTTTTCAGGTACTTGGAATCCCGGGGGTGGCTGTTGTGCTGCATTTTGATTGCTCCATGAGAAATTTGGGTGCTGCCTCCACCCTTGATTGTATGTGTTGGAGTAGGAATTATTTTGTTGCGGCCTGAAAAAATTATCCAATATAATTAGCTGTATCAGTTGTTTTAGCAAAAGGATTATCTGTCTGGCAATTGCTCGTATCATGTCCTCCTCCACATAGGTCACAAGTAATGCTCTGAACATGCATAGCTGTTTCCTTTAAGTTGTTGACTTCGGCTCTAAGGGCTGCAATTTCAGCTAGTAAGGTTGGCACGCAATCTACTCCCTACACAGCTGCTAGTCTTTTTGGCATCATACGTTCTGTCTGCCATTGATAGCTATTTGATGCCATCTCATCGATCAGATCGAAAGCTTCTTCCTCCATTTTTTGATTAATGGTTCCTCCTGCTGCTGCATCAATCATAGATCGATTAGTAGGAGATAAACCATTATAGAAAGTTTGTACCTGAAGCCATACGGATAGTTGATGATGTGGACATCTCCTCAATAATTCCTTGAAATGCTCCCAAGCCTCATATAGTGTCTCCATATCCATCTGCATAAAGGAAGTGATATCGTTGCGCATCTTAGCAGTCTTGGAAGGTGGAAAGTACTTGGCTAAGAATTTTTGGGCTAGGACATCCCAAGTTGTGATAGAACCTGCAGGAAGAGAATGAAGCCAACTCTTAGCTTTGTCCCATAAAGAGAAAGGAAATAACCTTAATCTAATAGCATCATCCGACATCCCATTAATTTTAAAAGTATCACAAAGTTCAAGAAAATTAGAAATATGGGCATTCGGATCATCATGCACGTGTCCACTGAATTGGATAGTTGATTGAATCATCTAGATCATCGTCGATTTTATTTCGAAGTTGTTTGCTCGTACAGACGGTCTCCTGATGCTCGAAGCTGCATCGGCTATAGATGGTGTGATATAATCATTTAATGGACGATGTACTGATCGAATAGCTTCATGCTGTCCTTCAGTCGCCATATCCAATCCTAGATTGATGTCGTTAGGATCTTCAGCTGCCATGTTTCTCTCTTGTTGTAGTCTTCTAATAGTCCTTTCAATTTCTGGATCTAGAAGGTAGTAAGTTACTATGTCCAGTATGTGTCATGCACTAAATTTTTTTTTTATAATAATAAAAATTAAAAATAAATTTTTAAAGTAAAGCTAGGATCAAAATTTTAATATTATTTTAGACACAATCCCCGGCAACGACGCCAAAAACTTGATGCGTGCTAATTTATAGCTATGGCAAGTGCACCAGTCGATCAAGTAATAAAGTGAATGAGTAGAGTATCATCCCTAGAGGATTGAAAAATAAGTACTGAAAAGCTCTTTCCTATGCTTTATTTAGAAGATCGATTTATGAGAATAAGAAATTAAAAAAAATAAAAAAATAATTAAAAGTTTTTAATTAAATAGAGAGAGTGTAAATTATTAGGGTTTTAAATTCAAGAGCAATGGATTACTAAGGCAATCGGTTCACCAACTCAGTCAATACAATATTCAAATTTTTAGATTAATTTTATTTCATGTGATGGTGGAGTCTCCTAATTTATTCACTACCCTTTGGTCTAGGCATAGCAAAACTATTAATATTTATTAATTATCCTTTGGTTCAGGTGTAATTTAAATAAATATTAATGCATTAGGTTTTGTGAAACCCTCTAATTAAAATACGCTGCATGTCCAAAGCGCACTAAAATTTCCGCATGCATATGAATTCTAATTTGATTCATAATACAAGGTATATAATCAAGAAGCAATAATATAGATGTACTTGGTCCGTAACATCTATGTTCATCAGATCAATTAGAAGATGGCCAGTAATCTAAAAGCATTAAGATCAGATTTATATACTCCTCATGAATAAAATTTAAAAATAAATCATACTGAATATTACATCAAAAGAGTGGCTATACCTTAGCCTTAGTAAAAGAAAATTTAGTTCATGATAATAAGTTCAAAAATAGCAAATAAAATAAAAAGTATAGAAAAATTAAACTGTTTAATTACTGAAATTGATTCTCTGTTGCTCTTGATGTGGAGAACTTGGCGAAGAAGAAGAGGCTTTTTGATCGATGTCTTGATCGTCAAAAAAAATCAAAAATCTTTTTTTATTTCTCACAAATCACTCTTCTCTTTCTATCTCTCTCCTCTCTCTTTCTCTCTCTCTCTCTTCTGTTTCTCCCTCTCTCTCCTCATCTCTCTCTGTCTCTCTCTATCTTTTTTTTTCACGATAATAGTAGATTTTTAAAGATAAAGAGTTTGATTTCTCCTCAAAATCCATCAAAAATTAGGTTTAAGACTCCCAAAACAACTTAAATTAAGATCTGAGTAATTCTGCCCGTTAGATGTTGATCAAACGGTCTAAAAACCACTCAAAAATCTCTTAAAATAACCTAAATCAAGTCGAATTTAATGCCAGCCATTGGATCAACCGTTGGATCGAATCTGGGCCGTTCGATCATGCAGAAAGAAGGCTTCTGATCTATAGTTTAACGTCGGGATGAATCTCAGCCGTTGGATCTCGATCGGAAGCTGCGGATGCCGTCCATCAGCACCTTCTTTTCGGCCGTTCGATCAAGCTTCAGTGAAAATCGCCCATTGGATCAGCCAAAATTCCTAAATTGCCCTCCATGGACCATGCGCGAGCCCGGTGTTGCGTGGACCGCCGCGTTCTTCAGTCAATAAGAGCACGCTTTTTGCTGTAAATTCCTGAAATACCCTTCGATTAGTCCACTGTGTGCCGTAAAAAATGCTGACATCATCCTGACGTCAGTGTTGCGTCGGCAAGTTGGTCTGTTGCGATCGAACTAGGCCGAACCGCTGAACTGATTTGAATCGAACCATTTTTTTTTTTGAAATTCAATTTCGGGCTCGTTTGAAGTCTGTTTTGACTAAAATTTTTTTCATCTGAACTAGAAAAATAAGATCTTCACATTGGTAGCCTTCTTTCCTACATAAGATTAATAAAAATATTAATTTCTAAAAAAATAAATAAATTTATTTTATAATTTAATATTTTTATTAGTATATTTTTATCACTTATCACCTGCGATCGAGCCTTAGCTGCACACCTCCAGCCAGATGCCTATGGAGGCCAAACTCCTTCCGAGCTTTTTCTTCAGGAGTTCAAACTCCTCTGAAATAGGTACACGTTGAAGCCCTTCAACCCTTCATTCGATCCCGAGCAGCTCAGTATCAAGACAGCTGCAGCCATCACCATCAGTCCGTCGTAAATGACAGCGATCCGCTATCAGGCGGCGATGGCTGTCACCATCAATCCGCTACAGACGGCGCCTTTCCTTGGGACTGACTCCGTCGGATCTTGAGCGGTCCGCCAGCACGCGACTGCAGCTATCACCATCAAGCTCCGCCTATAAAAAGGATCCTCTAGATATGCTATCTCCAATCTCTGATATCTAAGCTCTCATTTTCTTCTCTAAGCTCTGCGGAACTCATTCTTGAGCACTCCATTCCTATTGGTCAGAGCTGATTTGATCGTCGGAGGGTCCTGTCGGAGCCACCCCCACTGGCTCTAGATGGGACTTTATTTTGCAAATCTCCGGTGGCGATCCCGTCCACCTTCGCTCTAGCTGATTTCGACGACGATCAGCTTCTACGTTAATAGTATAGTTTTTATTTTTTTTTACTAAGATGATATGAATAACTAATTAAAAATCTCTATATGATGAGATGAGAGAAATTATTGACTAACAATTTTATCTAGAGATAGTATCATAATATGACAAATTTAGTAGTAAAAATAATACCGTGCAAAAATTAGAATGTCAAAAGCTAACTTATACACCACAGAAAATGAGAACAAATAAATAAATAAATAACTTATCAATGGTTAACATACTGAAAGATGGGAGGAGGGACGGTCGGAGGTGGGGGGCCACCGCTCGAGGGTAAAAGGGCCGATCATGAAAGGGGGAGTAGGCCGATCAAGGAGAGGTGAAAGTCAGTCGAAGGAGGAAGAGGAGGCTGGTCGGAGAGGGGCACAGTTGATTGTGGGAGGAAGAGGATGCCGGTTGACTATGCTAAGCCCGATCGTGAGATAGTGGGACTAATGGATTTTAGATGGGCCAGAGGTGGTGCTGTTGGGTAAGGACCATGGAAGGTGATGTGGTGGCACTGTCGGGTGGCCAAAAGTCGATTGCGGGATGGGAAGCCGATCACAGGATGGGGGACCATGCAAGGTGTTGTCGGGTGGATGGAGGCCAATCACAAGGTGGGGGACCATGGGGAACAAGGGCTGTTGGATGACTAAAAATGGTAAAAAAGGGGCCGAGCCCATATTTTGAAGATATAATTTCAACTCTGAAATTGCATCTTTAAGATGCAAATTTTTTTTGAATTGTCCACCATGTCGACGACCATATCATGTTGGATATGCAATTTCTCTTTTGAAATTGCATGTCCATACGAGTTTGCCACCTGTCTACCTCATATCATGGATGCCATATTTTTAAAAATAAATTTCAAATAATGATATTTTTAAAATTAATTATTTAAATAATAATATTTTAAAAAAATCTTGTGAAGAAGTTTTGCAAAACATATGTGGTGGACAGTGCAACATATGTGGTGGACAGTGCTGGTTGAAAAAATAGGCACATGGCAAAAGATGATAAAAATTTTTATTTTAATATATATAAATAGATAATCTATAATATAATAAATAAATAAAATAATTTAAAATATAGCATATATTGATTAGGCCATGTTGGTTAGATTAAAATATACCAAGGCCTAGCTCGGCTGATCCTTTAAAGTCCAGATCAGGTTGACCCAAATGATTGAAAACTCTAATACATAGAGAAATATTTTCTACACCGTATGGTGCAGTATGATGTGCGATGCGCTTGATGATTGATGCTCGTATGAGACATGCAGCATCTAAAAAGCATTTTTTTTTTTTTTTTTTACTTTCAGACCTGCGTGGCTTCACGCGGGCGCCAATCACCGCGCGCGGTGCGCGCCTGCTGCACCGTGCGCGGTGTAGAAAGTATTGCCCCAATCCAAAACCAGCAGAAACCGGATCTGGCTGGCCCGGGCCGGGCCTACTTTGGACAGCGGCAAAGCGGGTCGGCAAGATGAAACGTTCGCTTGCTTTCTGCAAGACAATCGTCGGGAAACAGGGCGCCAGAAGGGAGTGGCGCGCCTAACCTTTTCTTAGCTTGATTACTACGCACGGTGGAGGGAATTTGTCCCAAAAGATTAAAATCCTCCGCCGAGCATCTCCTCTCTCTCGCGCTGCGGTGCTATTACACAAGTCTTTCTCGCTCGAAATGGAAACGGCGTCTTCCTCCACCGCCGTCCCTGGACTCGCCAACGCCCCAGCAACCATCCGCCGCAATCGGATCCTCTCCAGCAAGCTATACTTCGATGTGCCCATCTCGAAGGTGACGGGTTACTTTTTGTTCCTCCAACGATGACTTCTCCTAATCTTTAACAAGGAATTAGTTTTCTTCATCTCTTGGTTTCAGGTTCCGTTGATCTACTCGACTTCTTACGACATAGCATTTCTTGGAATTGAGAAGCTGTAAGCATATGTTGGTTTGTGAATTCTTGTGAATTCCCTTTTTTTGGTACATGTTTTATAGTCTTGGAACAGAAGTAGGGTTTAGCTGCTTCTTGTTTTATTTGAATCACTAAGGATTCCTGTTTCTTAAAAAAAAAAAATCATTACAGTTTCCTCCACTTCTTGTTTTAGTGGCTGTTCAATCGAATTATTGCTTCTTGATTTGTGAATTATTTGCGAATCCCGCCCTAATTTTTCAGGTATGTGTTTTATACTTTTGGAAAAAAAGGGTTTTGTGGTTTCTTGTTTCATCTGAATCGTGTGGAGACTCTTCTTTTCGTCCCCCCCCCCCACAAAAAAAAAAAAAAATCTCGTATTTGTCTTTTTTATATGGGTCATCAATGAGAAGTTATTGGTTTGTGGATCCTGGTGAATTCTACCCCTCTATTTTTGTCTTATGCTTTGACAGTCTTTGAAAAGAATGGAGGTTTAGTCGGTTTTGGTCTAATCTAAATTGTGTGGAGACACAAGTTTTCTTTTCTTTTCTTTCTTTTTTTTTTGGAAGGAAATCTTGTTTTACTATTTTAGGTGGTTCTTGAAGGATAAATTATTGGTTTTTGGTTCATGAATCCTTATAAGTTCTGTCTTCTTTCGGGTAGATGTTTTAGTCTTGGAAAAGAATCAGGGTTTAGTTGCTTCCTGTTTCATCTGAATCTTCCAGAGACCACCACGACAGCTTTTTCCTACTTCTTGTTTTGCCCTTTTAAGTGGTTCATACATAATATATTATTGGTTTTTTGTTGGTGAATACTGGTGAATCAGAGTTTAGTTCTTGATTCATCTTGATCATTGGGAGACAACGGTTTCTTTTACCTTTTTTTTTTGCTTGCTTTTTTGAGTGCTTCATCAATGAGAAACTATTGCTGAACTACAGAGATGACAAACATATCAGGGTAAATCCAGTTTAGGAGTTAGATGTGTGGTCTTGTATTAGAATGGTTTCTGTCCCTCTGGAATATAGAACTCTGCCATCAGTTGCAATAAACTTCACGAATTACGCTAAAGACTAGCACATATTAGTTACCAATAACCTTACATTTTCTGATTCAAATAGACTAGAATGTCTGACATAATTGTCTGAATGACAGTTGTAATTAGCTACTTTGTGAACAGTAGCTCAAGTCTTTGAAACTTATGCTGAATATTGATGCACCGTGGAACATAGGTAACTAAGGTGCCCCTGGCATGATAATTTGCCAACTGTTAGTAACTAAATCTGGTGAATGTTAGAGATACAAGTCATTGTGCTTGCCCAAGGTGGAGATAGCACATTATTGATAAAACTTGATGAAATCAGTGGATGATGGAAAGATCATTAATAGAAATTGTTGGACTAGGACTCATATGGAATTTGGAGTTGTAGGCTGTGTGGTTAGAAGTAAACATGAATTTTGTAGTTCAATTTATGAATCAAAAGAGTGTTTGCATGGGAGAAATGTTAAGGTATTAGGATCTAATGATATATTAGTATATTTACATAAGTATCATTTTTTAGAAACTTGGTTAATTAGCTCTAGAAGTGTACTTCATGGGATATATATTTTTTAAGTTGTAATTTATGGTATTTATTATATCAATGAAGGAATTCACACATTCATTCCACCCATTTGTAATTATTCGTGTACCAGACTATGAAGTAGTTGGGTGATTCAGCAGAAAGATAAGACTAGTATATGGGAATAAGTTGGACTTTTTTCTTAAAAAAATCAGGAATATGGAGGTTACTCATTCTTAGGTTTTTGAAGGAAATGTTCACAATATGATTCACACTGAGTACTATTATCTTAGTGAATCAGTCTTATGATATGTTATCATGAAGTCAATTTGATGGTGGTATAAAAAAAAATGTGTTAGAAGCAACACTACAATCAATATGGGCTTACATGGAAGAGCAATGCAAGTTATTGAATTAATTTCAGTTAGATAATCAAGTTTCTAGTTCTTGTGGTTCACAGCAATGTTGGCCTAAATGTTCTTTCTCTTTTGTCTTTTGGATGATTGATATTTAGTGAATATTAAAGTTGATGATTACAGGGTACCACAATGTGAATATATTTGTTATTCTGGATATTGTGAAAGCAAAGATAGATGAAGACATCTAAAGTGTTGGTTTAGGGAGGATGAAATGAAGAAGTACTTCCAGGGTTTTATGTGATAACAACAAACTTTCAAAATTAAGGAACAAAATTATTGGGTATGTGTTAGATTGGTGATGTATTAACATTTAAGGTATCGGGTTAGATGAATTTTGTGATAGATGTGTGGTGATATTTGAAAGAGAGAGCTAGGAATGAGAATGCTGGAGGAAGTGTAGGAGTCACCCTAGTTAAGGATAAAGTGGTGGTGCTCTGTTTGAGAAGGTATGCCAATATGCAAAAGATTTGAAATTTTGGGAGAGGAGAGTGCCATAATGTGCAAGTCTTAAAAGAAAGGGATGGAAGAAGCTTACATTATGGCACCCTTATCAGGAATTGCTAGCCAACCTCAAATTTTATGATGAATTATGCTGGTGGGATACACATGTATCTCAGCTACGGATGCTAGGTTTTGGAATTCTGTGGTCATGGTTTGGTTGCTTGTAGACTCACTGATGGAACGAAGAAATCTTTGAGTAAGATTTTATTTTAATGCCAGCCTCTAACATATGGCTGCATGACGGATCAATCTTTCTTGATGACTGGCATCCTAGATTGAGATAATTAGGATCAACAGGTTAATGAAAAGAAAATATTGTTGGAATCTTCCTTCATGAAGGCTGTAACTTCAAACTTTTGTATGTCATTCTGACCTAAGAAGATCTGTTCTCAACCTTTCGAAAGACAGACGTGGTCCCTCTTGGGAAAAGGGTTAAAGATAGAAGTGGTCCCTCTTGGGAAAAGGGTTCATTACTGAATCACTATACAAGTTGAAGGCAAATCATTTTTATTTTATTCCTGATGATAAATCACATTGTTCGTTTCTTGACATTATTCAAATTTCCACTGGGCCTTGAGGAGGTGCTTTGGATCATTATATATTTTTGCTTTTTTGCATATTAGTACAAGGGAAAAATATCGTTTTTTAGAAATTAAGAATAATTGTTTGGGAATGAAAATTATTTTTGTTAATAATAGTACCCTATAGAATCATTAGAAGATAGAGACATCTAATATTTCCAATAGCTGAAATCATCTTGTCCTCCATTAAGAGATTATAAGTTTTCAACAGAATTATTTGTTATTCTTATTCTTTTGCTGAAATATGGAAATATATTGTGCAGGCATCCTTTTGATTCTTCAAAATGGGGTCGTATTTGCAAGTTTCTGATTAAAGAAGGTGTTTTAGACTGGGCTCGAATTGTAGAACCATTAGAAGCTTCAAAAGATGATTTGCTTGTGGTAAGAAGCTGTATTTTGCATGAGATATAATATGTTAGGCTGTTTTTGAGTACTTAGCATAAATTCTTTAATCAGGTTCACTCGGAAGCATACCTGAGCAGTCTTAAAAGAAGTTTAACAGTTTCCATTATTATTGAGGTAATGCTTATTTAGTTGCCATGGGAATTTGTGTGCTATACAATATGAATTTTCAACTGAAGTTTTAAGTATTAGTACATTATGAATGATGTGTGCACTGCATGTGACCCATAGGCAGTCTAATGCCTACTGAGCATTGCTAGTTTCAGAACCATAACGCTATAAGTGGAAAAGGTGATGGATTACATTATCTTTATTGTTTGCTCCAGCAAGCACTTAATCTGTTTTTTTTTTTTTTTTTTTTTTGCAATTATTTATGAATCTTTAACATGGGTGGAACATGTCAAACATGCATATAGACTTTAAACATGCATGACAAAAGAGACATTTGGTAGTGGTCATATATTTGTCATCATTTATTACAAATGCATGCATGCTAAAATGAATCAGAATTTTTCTTCACTTATTTTTTCTTCAAGTATTCATCATGAAAGTCCGATGTTGAATGTGTATTAATAGTGGTGGAAGATCTTCAAGTTATAGGTAGACTCAGTTGTGTGGTTTCATTCACTTTATGCATTTTGAACTATGCATTTTTTGTGCATTTCGATAATGAATTTCTTATGTTCTTTATCACCCAAAATCAATTAGTGATGAATATATAGATGCTGAACTTATCATGTTCATCTTATCTTAGGTACCCCCTGTTGCAATCCTTCCAAACTTTCTTGTGCAGAAGAAAGTGCTTTTCCTATTCCGCAAACAGGTTAGTATTTTCTTATGTTTATTGTTGGTTATCTGATAAATTTGGAATTTATGAGGTACTAAATCATAGAGTTTGCAGGTTGGTGGTTCAATCTTGGCGGCTAAACTTGCATTAGAGCGAGGATGGGCCATTAATGTTGGTGGCGGATTCCACCATTGTTCATCAGAGAAAGGAGGTGGATTTTGTGCATATGCTGACATTTCTCTTTGTATTCACTTTGCCTTTGTTCGTTTGAATATTTCAAGGTAAGAGGTTTGGTGATTAAAACAATCAATTGATGCGCTCTGTAGAAAATTTCTTTCACAAATATGATATAAAATGAATTCCATAGTTTCCTTAAGATGTCTTATTCTGCATGACTGCAATTTATGCAGGGTAATGATTATTGACCTTGATGCTCACCAAGGAAATGGCCATGAAATCGACTTCTCTAACGACAGTATGCCTTATTTTCCTCTAAGTATGTTGTCATTAATAATCTGTTCTAAAATTGTTCTCACATTGTCTCTACTTGCAGGAAGAGTTTATATTTTGGACATCTACAACTCTGGAATATATCCTTTTGTAAGCAATATCCTTTAGATATTTTTTAAAACTAGTTTTGAGCATTAACCATCACTTCTTTGTAGTAGCTGCACTGCTTCTGTTAAATTATCAAACAGCAGCAACGGGTGAGGACTAAAATAAGCCCATGGCTTCCATGATTCAGACCCAAGAATTGGTTTTTTGTTTAATGTTTAAAATTAGATTTGACTGATTTACTGAAAGGGTTTGATTTATCAAACTCAGTTGCTTTGCAGCATAAGTTAGAATGAAAAATAGAAACAAGGTTTATCACAACCAAGGTCCGCAAAACCGGTACCGAGAACGCTAATGGTATGTTACCAGTTTGGTACTATATGGTGGTGGTACGGTATGCATGCCACACCGAGATAGGCTTCCAACAATTTTTTTTTTCCTCGTTCCTAGTCATGGTACTGCTCGACATTGGATAGTATGAGACGGTTCCGCTCTGTTCAACTCATATACTAAATCAAACCTTGGTACTATACCAATACCTTATCTATATGGTATGGTATGTTTGATAGGGGATGGTATGGGTTGATACAGCACACCTTGATCCCAACAACTTGATCTTAGGCATGATGTTGCATTGATTCATATTCTTGGATGAGTCTTTCCCTTTTCTTTTTTCCCGTTTGAGAGGAAAAAAAGGGAGACCAACCTGTACAATGATTACCTAGATCTAAATTCTTGGGGATGCACCACCATGACTTGAACTCAGAATCTCTGGTTGTTATGATAAGTTTGTTAAAATGGGAAGTTTCTTTATATCATTTCTTACTATTGCTCAAATCTTCTCACGTGCCACACCCCTGCCCCGTCTGATTGGCCCAAAGAAAAGGTTTTCTTCAAGTGAACTCCTAAACTTGTTTCAACATCCTTGTTTTTGTTATTCTCATCTAAAGCTTGTATGTCCCACTTTAGTGTGATACCGAACATTGATGCTTCTGTTTCTTTTGTTCTACCCTGCAACCCCCGCTAAAAATAAAAAAGAAAAAAAAATGTAGTTGTTTCTTATTGATCCATTTTTTATATAAGGATTTGTGATTTCATTTACAGGATCTTGAGGCGCGGAGATACATCGACCAGAAAGTTGAATTACTAGTGAGTTAAATGTGCCTCTGCACCCCCCTCCCCAACCCCAATTTATATTGTTTGTCACGTAGCAACTTTTTTTTTTAATCTTATTTTCTTGTGGTGATGCATCAAGTTGTATTTTGATCTCAGTTTTTGTTTAACTTCTTCCCTTGTTCTATATCTGCATGTTGATAGAGTGGGACTAAAACAAATGAGTATTTGGAGCAATTGGATAAAGCACTCGAGGTACATTTGTATCACATTATGTTTTGAATTTATCTGTTATGCTAGTCTTTGTCCATTTTGATCAATGTTATTCACAAGCATTTGTTGTGGATGTTGATGGAATCAGGGTTATTGCTATAAATGATCATTATTTTGGAACGTGCTAATGTACTATATAGTCAATTAATACATTGATATGTTGCTGATAAATTAAAATTTCCAAATGGATGCATTGAAGAGAACTTGTGGTTGCCAATGTTAAAGTCCTGGTCTTTGCGAGTTAAAAAATTTGTTATCATAGTTGTCAACATGGAAAAGAATTGGTAGAACAACTTTCAACAAAGTATTCAGGACTACGGGTAGTAGAGAACAAGATTGGTTTTATGTATAATCCTACATATACCAGCCAACGAACTGTCTATTGCTTCTTTACTAAGAACAAGCTTGTGTTCTGCAAAATATAACTTCTAAAGGTTGTATGATAAGATATTGTGGGATACCATTCTTGAATCATTGAAGAAATCATTTCCCTCTCTTGTGGTGCCAGTGGATTTGTGACTGCCTAATAACAAAAAGGTTCTTAGCTTTGACAAGTGGGAAGTTTTGTGGACTCCTGCAGAAGTTTTAAGTATTTAAGGCAGAGGAATACATTACCTCTTTATGTAGTTAGAATCAATATCACTCAGTCATCTGCCGTATGTGGATGGTACTCTGGTGTTACCATGATGCCTAGCAAATAGGATCAGAATCTTACGGGCTAAAGGGATGGTACTTGATAGAGCTTAGGTTTTGTTGCACTAAGGCCTTCCCTATTTTTTGCATCTGGTGTTTCAAATTGAAACAAAAATTGGACTGTGCTTGGTTTATTTTCTGCCTTAAAGTTGTCTCATGTGGTACTTTGTGAATAAAGTCATCTGACCAAGAACATTGCCTTTCTACAGTACATCTTATCATGGCTGGAGTCGGTTAAATGGTCGAGAACAATCAGAGAAGATTTAGATTTTTAGACCTTCTGTAGTCGAAGGCCTATGCCTTATTGGTATAAATTCCCTTGTCAGACAACTGAACTGGCATATGATGCGGTCCCTAAAGGAATAGGCCTGCGAGGAGGAGGAGGTGGATTTGCAATGGGGAATCTACCTTAAAGGATGCAAGATATTTCATGGAATGATTCTGATGCAATGGTATGGTAAAATATTATCTTAGGTGGACAACCTAAGACATTAACCTACATTAGGATGATAGTTCTGAGAAATTCTGGATGGTAAATTTTTGGAACTTGTTATGGTTCTACAAGGCTTTCATTATTAGGGATATGAACATTGATAGAAACAATTACTGATGCATTCATGAAGAGTGATCCATTTAAATGGAGCAAGGCTGTGTTTTTGTGATTGTTTCTGTATGCCAAGAATTAACTGATGCAACCTTTTCCATAAGAAAGCTAAAGATTTTTTTGCATTCTGGATAACTAAATTTCGGACATATCTTGAAAAATGTGCACTAGGTCAAAAAGTTTTGATTATTGTAGGTGCATCATTTGTGGTCTATCTGCTACTACCCTGTCTTTGATGAAAAATACATTCCTTTGTCTCTTTGATTGAAAAGTATGTGTAAGTTTTGTTATCATATATAAGTTAAAAATTATGTCTATTTAGAGTATGAATTTTAATTTGGGTTACAGGTTGCGAGAAATAACTTCAATCCTGAGTTGGTTGTGTACAATGCTGGCACTGATATTCTCGATGGAGATCCCTTGGGCAGATTGAAGGTATATTCCTGTTTGTACTTACATTTTGTTCATCAAAGCATGAGCATCTTCGAACTTATTTTGTTTCATTTGATTTACACTACAAACACAAATGCACATGTGCGCACATAGGGCTATATTGCTTCCATTGGACCAACTTCTAAATTGGTCATACTGTGAAAAATACTCGAATACCTCATGTTCTGCGTTGCATGTGATAAAAAACATGAATGCTATTCTGATTTTTTTGCTGATATAGTGAAATCATTAAGTTTTTTGATACAATCACAGTAACAATCATCACATCAGTGGAAGGAACAAAATACCTTGAATAGTAAGGCATAAAATTCTTTTCCCCAGTAGGATCAACGAACAATCTGGTCAAGAATATATACTTTATGTATATGTATGTGTATATGGTGATGCGAATGGTGATCAATTTGAAAGAGAGATCTAAAGAGTGTTTTCTTCACTAAATTTGATTTAGAACCATTCGTGTGTTGTAATTTTTTGAAAGGATTAAAAGAATATTGGAGTGGTGTGAAGGAGGGGCAGGGGCTTGGTGGGGAGGGAATAATATGTAAAGAAATTCTGTCCGCATCTTTTTTACATTCTTGTTTGGTCTGTGGTGTTAGCCAGCCTCCATATTATGCTGCATGCCTGCTTAATTGGAATCTCCCTGTGCAGGTCAGTCCTGAGGGAGTTTCAATCAGAGATGAAAGGGTATTCAGATTTGCCAGGGAAAAAAACATACCTCTTCTAATGCTTACATCAGGTGAATTAGATTCAGGCTTTTGTACCTACGGGCTGTTTTGGCTGCAGTAAATGATTTATCCCTATTAATACTATGTTGTTTCAGGGGGCTATATGAAGTCAAGTGCTCGAGTTATAGCAGATTCAATTATCAACCTTTCAAAGAAAAAACTGATAGATTTGGATAGCTCTCGTAGCAGAAAATAATGGTAGATGTTTTTTCACTTGAATGTATATTATCAGAAAAGAATGATGATCACATGCGACAGCGATGATGTGTGAACATGTATCTCTGTATGGATGTAGCCAGATGTTAACATAGTTCACGTGTAAATTATTGACAATCTTCGCCATTATTGTACTTATGTAGTGCATATGTCAAGGAGATGTGGTTATTGGAGGACAATATTGTCATAGCGATATCATCAAACGGTACCATGACAACCCGCCCTTGCTCATTTTGTACAGTGTATTTTTATGGTGGAAGAAGCTTTCAATCTATGTACTTTTTGCTTCTGTATGTATGTTCTATTCATCACCGTTCCAGGATCCATCATTCTGTTCACCAAGTTTGACATCACACAGGAGAGATAATCGAAGGAACAGTTACAAGAATTGAAGAAGGAAATGATTGCTCTTGTTTCTTTTCCACATTTCTAATTTTTATTTTGTATGTTTGGTGTTAATTATTTTCTGTATTCCCTTTGATTAATTAAGTCATATGTACCTTATAAACCTGGATCACTATTCTATTAAAATATTGTTTACCTCTTTATGAACAGCTGCTGCGCTGCATTTACATGACATGTTTATATCGGAGCTTAAAGTTTCAGTGATTCTTAGGCTGATCTACTGTGTCATTGGATTTTAGTTTTAGTATTGCCAAGAAGATGCTAGTAATCTTGGAATTATACCAACTTCTTCTAGTTGCTACTTTCTCGACAATAGGCAAGTCTAATGGATAACACCTATGGAAGATGTCTGCAAGAGGTATTTTCAAGCCCATATTCTTGGTGAGTTTTGGATGTCAGCTCGCTATTGTATCCTCATGTCAAATGGGTGCACCAAGGTCGATGTTACTAACATGGATTACATAAACCCGTATCTCAATCTTTTTGGGTTCTTTGAGCATTACTCATTTCAATGAAGCTTTGCATCCCATAGCCTATTGGACTCAAACAAATTCGCACGTAATTATGTCTTCACCTTTTGAATATCGAGCAGTAAAAAATTCCCCCTGTAAAAATGCACCGGATAACTTGTCCGCTGGACGGGCAACTGCATCGGACGTTCCTGTTTGTATGAGACCAGCACTTTTGGTGAGATGAACCATTTGGCAATTAATCTCATAGAAATATCTTTACAGACCTGGAAAATTCAGAAAATATGAATTTAACACAATAAAACCAACCCTTCATGTCAATTTGTGTTGATAGGATATGGGCAACAAATGCGGCTGTTAAAATGCCAAGAATGGAATGCCACGTCAGATTCACTGTAGAATTTGTTGGGGTTCTATGGTGGATTTTATTATTATTATTATTATTATTTTTGATGATAACATGGTGGAATTCTTAAGCTGTAAGTTTTGTCTCATCCATGCGGAAAAACTTAAGCACTAAGCCGTCTCATTCCCACTAGCCTGGCAATATGGATTCATCAGAAGTTAAATGACTGATGAAGCCCATATTGAAACAAAAATCTTCCGGTTTTCTCCATGCTGTTGAGACGACGAAAAAAAAAAAAAAAAAACATTTACTTCCGCTTAGTTATTTCTAAAACTTTTCATTTTCTTTCACAAAAACCTGCAAGTGTTAATTAATGGCATTGCATTAACATTTCTGAGGCAGATCCATTTTGGCCTTCATGATGCCGCGTAAAAGGCGCCCATTTGCCAGCCCGTGCTGGCCTTATCTTTTCTTTAGTTATGGTTCCGTCCCCACCACGGTTATCGACCGACGGTGGATTGTGAACCACCTTTACCCCCAAAACCCACCCTCCCCTCCCCATCAGTCATCAGCGTCAATAAATAATAAAGGCGTTTTCCCTTATTTCTTCCACCCCCAAACCCCCCCCCCCCCACCCCACCCCTTTCTTCTTCCACATTTCCCCTTTACCTTCCGTCGATCATCGCGGAGATGACGACATATGGGACGATCCCGACCTCCTCCGGCGGCGCCGCCACCCCTCTGGATTTCATTTCCCGCGCCAAGGAGCGGGGACGAGAGGCCCTGGCGATGCGCCGCCCGTGGCGGGAGCTGGCCGACATCCACTACTTCAGCCTCCCGCCGAGTCTCGGGGAGGCCTACCTCCGGATCCGGACCAACATGGGCTACTTTGCCATGAACTACGCCATCATCGTCCTCCTCATCGTCTTCCTTAGTCTTCTCTGGCATCCCATCTCCCTTATCGTCTTCATGGTCATGATGGCTCTCTGGCTCTTCCTCTACTTCCTGCGCGACGAGCCCCTCGTCATCCTCGGCCGCACGATCGGCGACCGCACGGTCCTGATCGTGCTCTCCGTCGTCACCCTGGGGGTGCTCCTGCTCACCAACGCCACGCTCAACATCCTGGTGTCGTTGCTGGTGGGCTTGCTGGTGGTGGTGCTCCACGCGGCGCTGCGGCGGACCGATGACCTCTTCATGGAGGAGGAGGCGGCAGGGCCGGGCCGGTGGTACACCGCCGTCGGAGAGACCGGCAAGCCGTCCCCATCCGTTTCCTCCTAGTAGAACAACAACCGCCATCGCCCACGCACCAGGCTTGTATGCGTGTTTATATGCGATGACTGCTTCTTCTTGTATTCTTGATTGGTACTGCAGCTTATTTGTGCTCATCATGTGTTCGTTCTTTTATTTCTGTGGTGGAGTTAGTCTTCTATCTTCTTTTCCTTTCTTTTAGCTTGCTGGATCGGAAATTATCGCATTAAATTCTTTCTAGAACTATGCATATATCATTTGCCTTCTTCCAAATTTCTTCCTCTTATTCGTACAGATCAGCAGTAATTGTCTTTTTGTTGGTTTCAGCTTCCCCCCTGTTTTCTTCTCTGTATACAGTGATAGCAGAGAGCTTTGACCATAGATATTTTGGGTTAGAATAACTAGAGGCTTCTTTTGTGGTTCAAGTAGAGAATCAATTACTGTCGCACTCGGGGTGATCCAAGAGCAATTAGTCATCCGTCGTGTAAATTTGTCCGTCAAACATGGCTTCGGTGGGGAGTACCTTTCCATGGGTCTCCTCTTTTGTTATTTTCTCAATTAAAAAAAAAAGGGGGGGGTGTAGAGGCTGCAGATAGAGATACAGGATCAGTTCTCCGACGACAAAATTCTACGGAAGCCTTAAGAACAAGATGGATGGATGATGATTTCCGCTTGCATATTACCTATTCGACTACTACTACTGTTTGGTTGTACGGAAGCTCTGTGATGAAGAACTCTCGGTGACCGGATGCGTCCATGCAGATGGAGTTGAGAGAACTAAAATGGGGAACGGCTATCCCCTCGCCTAACCGCATTCATCTGGTTATAAGCTCTTTTTTCCTGTTTCTTCGGATCTCGTTTGGGTGTCGACTAGCAGGCTCCAGATCGCACTCACCTAGCTCTTGTGGAAGGTGGTGATTGTATCGACTGGGACTTTTTCTTTCGGACTGCAGAGTGGGACCGTGGGCCATGTGTTCTTGTTTGTGTCCCCAGGAAGAAAGGTCACTCGAATCGGGAACAAACACATGGGGCTTGCTTGTGGAAGCCTCAGGAGTAAAACAAAGAATTCCGAAACCTGGGAGTCACCTGGTTACTTAGCACGAAGGTGGTAAAATTTTAAAGGGGTATTTAATGATTCTGACATCGGTGCAAGGATAACGCAGCATATTAAAGTAGATTCCCAGAGAGAGATGACGTAGTTAAGTGCTGAGATTTGACCTCAAAATATGCTGTTGTACTTGAGTGGTGGGACGGCTGGTAAGAGATTTGGTTATTGCTTGCAAACTAATAATCCATCGTCATGTTTGATGTTTCTTACACTTTGGATGGGAAGGATGCTTGGCTGAAAACTGTGGTTGGTCTAGACTCCCGGAAGGATTTTAGGTTTAATGTTTTTAAGGCCATTTTCAGGATTATCTTAGTAGGTGACATCAGGATGAGTCTGAGGAACAATTGGGAAAATAAGAGGATAGCTTGATGCATGCTAGAATTATCAATCAATAACAATTCTAAATGAGACTGACTGCAGTTCGAAGAATTGATTAAAGGAAGGGCATCATAGCTTCATATATATATATATATATATAAAGAAATTAATTTTTTTTTTAATGTAATGTGTTTTTTTGTATCGGAATTCAAAATGAGTCATGAGATGTGCCGAGACGTAAATCTTTATCATAATAAATAGTGATCTTTAGGTGCTGGCTTGGGTGTTCAATCTTTTGGACTGGAGGTTGAATCGAATTTTGGTACGTAGTTTGTTGCAGAAAAAAAAAAGGCCACGCGCCACATTCCCCAATATTGCACGATGTTGATGATTAAATTAAAAGCTAAGCTGTCAACTGGATCTGGATGGCCTTTCACCCGGGGAAACCGGGGTTCTCACCTTGTTTTTCCCCAACCCATGGTACGCGAAGCTGTACTGCGATACCCTGGTCAAGAACGACGGCAAGTATGGTGGCGTGGCATTTGCATCCATGGATCTCCCTCCCTGGGAGGATGCGACTTTTATGACACTATCGTACCTACCTAAGATGGAGGTGCACTGCAGAGGCCTCACCATCATTTCTTTTTACCATCAGCTGCCCCTCTCATGGTTTGTTAGATAACGATTTCCTATGGTGAACATTGAGTCAATATCATATATCTTAGTTCCGATCGTAGCACCTCTTGTCCTCTGGGGGTTTGATTTTGATTATCCTAGGTTGGGAGTAGATGGGGTTGGATGGGTATTATTGCAGCTTCGATCACATATAGACTCACATAAATAGGCAAAATTCTAGAAAAATCAAGCATCCCGCATCATGGCCGGAGCCATGCATAAAGTCCCACTTTTAAATACCTGATTATTGAGGATCCCTTTTAATGTATAAGATCCTTTTTAGCAGTGATGGACTGTTCCAAAAAAGCATCTCCTACTACGCTAATTACCACTTAAGATGTAGCTAGTCGCGCGTTGGAGGATAAAATCTTAAATTTGAGATAAGGCGGTCATAATAACGGCATTTATGCAACTGTTGCTGGCTTCCTTGGTTAATTAAGAGTGTTAGAGAGGCCGGAAGGGAGGATCCATCCATGCCAAGAACTTGGAGCCGTATACGAGGCTACAAGAAGGGTGCATTCACAAATGGTTACCTTGATCCGAGAGTATGAGCACGGTGATGGACGCATGCAGCACAGTTTTGCTGTTGAAGCTATCATCCTAAGGAAGAAGAAGTCTTGGCATGCCCTTGCATTTCCGTTTCTAGGAAACCAAAAGAAAAAAAGGAGATGGATCAAAGGTAAAAACGAAGATGAGAAGCCCTAATAGTTTCATGCTCTCCTTCTTTTCTACTTTATTTTTTCTATTTCCGTCAAATTATTGGTACCTTTCAATGCTTTAATACTCAATAGGCAATACATTTATTTGTACCCTTTTTTTATTTATTATCTAATGTGATATACCCAAGTTTCAACGTGATTCTTTTCTAAATATTTTATTCCACTTCGATGCATAGTGCCATGAGCTTGGATTTTCGTTTTTTTTTTTTTTTTTTCTTTCTTTTTTTCTTGTCTTTTCTTGGGTTGTTTTGGGGGCCGGGAGAAGGATGTGGTTTGTTGTGATATGGATGAGATAGCTTGATTGAATCGAATGTGTAAGTTGGGTTCATGAGCATCAAACATATAACTTAACCATGAAAAGGCCTTTTTTTTTTCCCTCAGAACATTTAATTAGGTTGGGTAAGAATTTACCAAAGCCACACTTGGAGCCAAAAGGTTTAATGGGTCTATTTTTTGACCCGTATCAAATCTCTTTCTTTCCTTTTCTTATTCCATTACAATTTGTTCATGTGCACTATGGTTTGTTTCGGTAATTATATCCATTTGTTTAACAACCAGAGGTTTTGGGATAGTGCATTATAGGTATTATGATCTAGATAATTATCATGTAGATGAGTCTCTTCCCTCTCTCTCTCTCTCAAAGGGGGAAAACATTTTAGCCTCTCCCTCTTCAAAGGTGTATGATATGTAAATTCAATTAAATATCAAGTGTTCAATACATTGGGATCAATTGACTCGGTGCTTGTTAAGCATTTAACTCGTTTTGCAAAGTGATGACCATAGTGGTTGGGTGCAATGAAAGGGTTTGGTGCTAGCTGTTGCTAGTTCATGCATATTTCTTTGTCATTTCCGTTTTTGTTCTTGCTTTCTTCTTCTTCTTTTTTTGATATAAAAGATGGCTAGTCATGTGAATGGCCCGTTTATATTCACAAAAAGAGGACGATACAAAACAACATGTACATTGTATTTTTGTTCAAAAGATGCTGAAAAGGCATTTACGAAGACAAAGCTTATTTTTGTAAGAAAATAATAACGTCATCCAAGCATTTGTTTCGATGGGTTATCCACCTATGTTAACTTTGGTAATAATTTTTTTTAAAAATCAAATTAGATGGTATCTCATATTGCTGATCATATAGAATATATTTTGTCGACAACTACAAAAGATATTACTCTAGATTGTTAGATATTTTATTGTTTGATGTTTGTGAATATGTTTATTCTAGATTAATTTGATAAATATGAGTTATTTTTAAAAAAAAAAGTACTCAAGAAATTTGTGGCTTTTTTTTTTTTTTCTAGCAAGATTACCTAAAGGATTCGTTGTTTTGAGGATAAAAAAAATATATATCTAAAAAAAAATATATTTTTTTAGATAAATATTTTAAGATAATATTTAAATAAAAAAATAATTTACTCAAATTTTTTTATGCATTAGAAAAGTAGCTCGAAAATCTATTACTTATGTTTTATTTTTATATTATTAGTTTTTGGAATAAGTTGGTAAGATCTATCCATAATACTCTTTAAAATGTAAATATTATTATACATAATATAATAATATAATATATTTTATTTTGTATGTTATAATATATATTATATATTATATATAATATAATATAATAAATTATATTATATATAATAAATATATTATATAATATTATATATATTAAATAATTTATTATTACATTATATTATATTTTATTATAATGATAAATATTATATTATAATAATAAAATAAGATATTATATTTAATATTATATTATATAAGATAGTATTATATTATTATTATAAAGTTAGGGATATATTAGGAATGAAATAAAAATATTTATTTTTTGATTGATAGAAAAATAATTTATTCAGGTGGACTTTCTTCCATCTTATAGATAAATATTATTTATAAAAAAATAATTTATTTATATAAAAAAATATAAGAATATAGATAAGTTGATTAATAAAAAAAGTTAATCAATTTTTTAATATTTATTTATCAAAAAAAGGTCAAAAAAAGGTATTGTTGCATGTGTTAAACAACCTAGCCATCCATGCTCATCGACTTAGCATGGGTGTTGAGACTCTATTTAGTACGAAGGATGGATAGAAGAGGAAAGATGGATGAGAAAAATGATTGATGAAAAATTCATCTATCCTTTTATATATTTGATAAAATATGGTAGGATTGATAAAAGTGATCATCTCCTCTGTTTGGTATAGAAGAAATAAAAAAGAAGATGGATGATATTTATATAATATTTTTACTAAACTATCTTTTAAAAAAATATTACTATTATCAATTTATAATATTAATTTATACTAAATAAGTAAACAATATATAAATTTATAATCATTATAATATATAATTATATAAATATTTAATTATAATTTAATAAATAATTTTATAATTAAATTATTAATAAATTAGTTATATAAATAACTAGTTAATTTATAATTTAATTTAATAATTAATTAATATTATATAAATAATTAATTAAAAATAATAAATTAAAAAAATTAAAAATAATTTTTATTATTTAATTATAATTATCAAAATTATATACTAAAATTGAATTAATTAATATTAAAATTTAATAATATATAATTAATAATATATATAAAAATATATAAAAATAATATAAATAAAAAATATAAAAATATTATAATTTTATTAAAAAAATAATAAAAAATAATTTTATTAATATAAAAATACTTCATCTATATTTTTTTTGCATCTTTCAATTTGAAAGAATGTAAATTAATGGATCATAATAGATGAATAATCTTATTTTTTATTCATCCTATTCAAATAGTAGACGGAGATTATTCATTCTTCGTTTCATGACTCTAAGAAATTTTTCGACGGTACCAATGCAGAGTAGATGCGGAGTGGATTTCGGAGCGTATGCACGGTGTGCATCCGGAAATCGGTGAAATATAAGGATCCACCGTTGGATACGCTGTGCATCCGGAAATCGGTGAAATATTAGGGATCCACCGTTGGATTTGGCGAGGTCCATTGGACCTGGTTCGAGTAATAATCGTACGCCCTTCTGGCTTGGCCTACCTCGATCCACGTAAGAACACTGCTGAGAGGTCACACCGAACGGACGGACTTGTGGAGACGGCGAGCCGTCAGTCCCGTTTACCCCCTTACCCACACCCAGGAGGGTCCCGGCCTCGCCCCCAGACTCCCCCTCGCGCAAACACGGGCGGATAGCGGCCAGCCGGCGACCGACCTAATTCCCATCCATCATTCATCAAGAACACGCGCACAAAGAAGAAATTATAAAAAAAAAAGGGGAGAGAACATAAAAAGATCTTCCGTTGTTTCTTAGATGAAGAGTTGAACGAAGGAGAGGAGAAGAGAAGGTGGTCTCCTGCAGTCCTCCTCCTCCTCCGAACTGCTTCCCTTTCTGCCCGCCGCCTGTCGCCCACTGCTATTGATCTACTTAAATTGATGGCCGATGTTCTCTTCCTCCATTATTATCTCCTCCTCCCTTCTCGTCCCCCACTCTTATCCCCTCTCCGCTGTTCCAACCCCCCGAGATTAAGAAGGCGGCCTCCGCAGAACCCTCTCTTGGATTCTGCCGTTGCTACTGCTCTTGCCCACCGGCCGAAGCGGTTTTCTCACCTCAAGGTACGGCTACTCGCCCCCTTTGCTTGGTTTTGGACCTTCTTATCCTTTACCCCTTTCTTTTACACCGGAATAACCAGAATAGTGGGGGATCTTGGTTGTCTCTGTGCGGAATTCTACCAATTTAAAGATAAAAATTTCAACGAACGGTATCGTTAGCCCAGTGGTGGTTCATGGGTCGGATTAGTGTGGTCTTGTAATGGAGATGTTTTGGATAGGGTTCATCGCGAGACGGGAAAAAGGAATGTGGTTCGACACGTGAAGGAAGTCAACGTGTCCTTTGATGTCCTTGAGAGACAAAGTTGGTGAGAATAGATAATTTGGGGAAAATAAAGCGGTTCTATGGCAGAGTTTGGTGACCTCTTTCTGTAGTTCTTGATAGTTTCGTATCTTTATTTGTTTGCTCACGGAGTCTTTATGCTTGTTGATTGATCTGTTGTTTCAGGTGCATGCAATGGTTGCTGACAACAACGAACCAAAGTGGTGGGAAAAAAACGCAGGACCAAATATGATTGATATCCATTCCACGCAAGATTTTCTGGATGCATTAAGCCAGGCTGGCGAAAGGCTTGTTATTGTTGAATTTTATGGCACTTGGTGTGGTTCTTGCCGAGCCCTATACCCCAAGGTGACCTTACTGAAGTTTTATGCACCGGGTTTTTGATTTCATGCATTCCTATCTGCTCCACGCTCTTTGTATTTATTCAGGTCCTAAACAAAATTGGAGTTTTAAGGTTTTTCATGTAGCTGTATTTTGTCCAAATTGGTGGTAGCTTCGTGTCACCCAATGACTTGGAAGACTCCACAAAGTCAATGCCATAGAAATTGCTAATCAGCAGTGCAAGTGACACCAATTAGAAGAAAGATAAGATCATTGCTTCTGTAGACCATGCTCCAATTCTAATCATAGACTCAAACTATTATCATTCTTGCTTATCTTTGCCAAAAGATGACTTTTTTGAAGGTATTTTGTTCCTGGCTAGCTGGGGACGTAATGATTTTGTTGTTTGATATCTGTAATTTTATGTGAATGGGTATTGTTAACTTTTGTTTTCTTCTGAAAATAAAGAAATAGTCTTTCTTTTTTTTTTTTCTTTGAATAGTTTTGCATTTTTTGTCCATCCAAAAACATTAATGATGAACTGATTTTATTGACTTAATTTAAATACCAACATGATACCATCCCTGCAGCTGTCTCTTTGCTTTCTTAATTATTCTTTTAATTTCAAACAAATGTTATCTTTCTCCCATTCGATGATTGGTTAAAAACTTGCCATATGAGGACTATGCATTTATTTTCCCACATGCAACTCTTGGTCAGTCATGTTTAGTTCCATCATACTGTGCTTTGAGTTTTCATTTTTCCTTGGTGTTTACTAAATATTTGGTGCTCAAGGTTTTATTGCGTATAATCTTAATTTTGTGATGAAATTTTTAATAATTTCTGTATCGGAAACACACGTTAGTATGTTTATAGCATTTAATTATTTTATAATGAAACATCTAATGCTTTTCATATTTGAGATGGTACTTATATGTTGTCTGCCCATTCATTCTTTTTCCTTGGAATGATCTTTCAGCTTTGCAAGACAGCTGAAGAGAACCCTGATATTTTATTTTTAAAAGTAAACTTTGATGAAAACAAGCCCATGTGCAAAAGATTGAACGTTAGGGTGCTTCCTTACTTTCATTTCTATCGTGGTGCTGATGGACGATTGGAGTCTTTTTCTTGTTCCTTAGCCAAGGTAAGTCATTTCCTTCATTGTATCTCAACCCTTTTTTTTCTCCATTGTATCTTAACTTGAACATGCTAGTTTATATACTAATTCTATAAATTATAATTTTTCTTTGTATCTAACTACTTGTTTTTCTACCATTCCATACAAATCATTTTCTACATGTGCTCCGTTCTGTTGGCTGCATGCCTAGCATCTTTGATTGCATGCTTTCACTTGTTCATTTAATCTTGAACTTAATATATCCCATTATTAATCAAAACAACAAATTTTCTATGACATGTGGAAGATTATTCAGAAGTAAAGCTCTCTTGGAATGATACTCTTGGTAAAGTTTTTATGCAGTCTTATTTTTTTTAGCTATATTTCTGGCAAAAAAGAAAAATGAGAGGAATGCTTGATTTGACTGCAGCAATTAAGATGCTACATCCATTAAAGCACTATATGAAAGTTCAGGGCTAATTGGAGGCATATTTATTCTCTTCTTTGGTGTTGGTCAGGAAATTTTTTTGAAATATTGATGCATGACATTTTGTATTCCATGAACATGAGCAAATACAGAATAAAACAGTTTGTACCATGAGGATTAGGAGATGGAGAAGGAAGGACTGGGATCACGAAGTGCCACATAGCTTTTTTGTTACAGAACATCTGTTAAGTGGCATTGTGCTGGACCATTGAGCTTTAGTCCTTGAGACAGGATATGTGGTATTCAGATTTTAAAGCACTATATGGAAGTTTAGGGCCTAGTTGGAGGCATATTTATTCTCTTCTTTGGTGTTGGTCAGGAAATTCTTTTGAAATATTGATGCATGACATTTTGTATTCCATCAATAAGAGCAAATACAGAATAAAACAGTTTGTACCATGAGGATTAGGAGCTGGAGGCGGAAGGACTGGTATCAGGAAGTGTCAAAAAGCTTTTTGTTACAGAACATCTGTTAAGTGGCATTGTGCTGGACCATTGAGCCTTAGTCTTTGAGACAGGATATGTGGTAAACTGATCTTAACTTATGGAGGCTTCCAAGTCCTTTTCTTTTTCTTAGACTACTAATAATTGGCTTAATAGGATTAGTTTCATGGAAGGATTAGTGCTGAGCCAGCGTGTCATATTGGGAGAAGATTTTGACTTGTAACAGCTTAGCTAAAAGAGGAAGAGAGGTTCAGACAACTTGTATGTGTTTTGAAAGAGTTGATCCAGAGCACTTGCTTGTTTTTTGGACTTTATAAGGATGATTGTTAACAGATTTGAAGCATCAGCAATAGTTCACGGTTGTCCTATCTTTAATTAGTCTTCCTAGGTGAAATTGGCAATGCTACTTTGACCTGGGACATGGGTGTCAAGCATCCAAGTCTTTTGAAGCATCCAACATGACAATCATAAAATTTAAATACGTGGACACAACAGCATACATTACATGCATATGTACATATATAGATACACACACACACACACACACACAGAGCATATATACATTTATATATATATACATACATATGTGTGTGTGTGTGTGTATACATATATATTGATATACACACATATACTATTCTAGAATAGTAGAATTTTTTAGTAGCATGCAAATCTGATGTAAAAAGTTAACCAATTAATATGTAAATTTTTGATTGGCAATATTGCTGATCGTAAATGAAGCAATGAAGAAGCTACATGTTTGTTGTGAACTTTTATGTGCGAGTTTATTATCACTGCTCTTGAACTATTGATATTCAAATCAAATGACAGGTGGCATGGTGAGTGTATGTTAATGGTGTTGTGTTTCATTTAATATACACACTTTCTACCACCTATCAAGGCCTCAAGGGTGCTGTGTTAAGAGATAGAAGGGGTAAGGTGTGGTATCTTGTCTTAGCAAGAATAAGGATTACAAAGTTAGAAGGAAATGATGAGGGTCTACATAAGCCATGACAAGACAACAGGGTTGTCACATCTTAATGTAAAATGTTTGAAAAAGAAATCCTTTTAGAAGGGCTAGGAGAAGGGTTAAATTGAGAAGGGAACAATTGTTAACTTTTCTCTAGTTCTGCCAAGGGGATAGGAAATTGCACAAAAAAAGAGAATAAAATGAGAGGAGAGAGTAGAAGAGAAGATATTTTATGGTGGAAAGATTCAAAAGGAACACATACAAAGCTATGCAAAGCATCATTTGCAGTACCAATTTGGTACCTATATTTGCTGAGACAATGTCATATATGTTGGTTCATGGTACTGACACTTGTCCTTGGTATTGAGTATCATCAATTTGCTAATGATACGAGACATTACACCCAGTATTGAGCGACATGGTTCAATATGGTGAACCATGGTACAAACCATTCACAATTTCTTTTGTTTTATTTCTCTCTCTCTCCTTCCCTTCTTAAGTGAGACAAAGAAGTGGGGCACTTGTGGTCACATGTTGTGTTGTGTCATGGGGACATTGTAGAAAATGTGAAACCCATAGTGTCTGAGTAATATTGAAGATTTTGAAGATTACATGATAAAACTATATGGGAAGGGTAAAGTTTTTGAATTTATGGGGAAAAAGTCCACTAGGGGTTGGTTGGCCATTCAGGTCACATAACTTGGGTTGAAGTATTGTGGGAAGCTTTGATCCCACAAGGTTAGCAAATAGACCTCAAGAATTCCTCTATTATGTAATATGCAGTATCAACCCCCTCGAATCTTTATCACCTTTTTCTCATAGGGCACATCATATCATCATGTTTTTACATCTATGCCTCCATCCTGTGTATGTTTACCACTCTCTCCTCCCTCCTTTCTCTCTCCCTCTACCATGTTCATGGCTCAACCACCTCTAATACTAGTGACCTACGCACCTTTGTCTCTTTCTCTCTTATTATGTTGCCATGTGACCACCACCAGCATTATGTCCCTCACCTTTCCTTCGCTATTTCCAACTATGGCCATTGCTTGACCACCACCATCACTTGTGGCCCTTCACTAACCTGCCTCCCTCCCAAAACCAATGGTTGTCATCTGATTACCACTCCCTACCTGTCTCCTTACAACATGGCCATCTATTGACCACCACCAGCATGCCTAATACTCCACCTCCTCATATCATTCTCTCACCTTTATCTCCACCTGACCACCACACTACCTTTCACGTCCCCTTGCCTCCTTTTATTTGAAGAGTAGAGTGTAAAATTCACTTTTCATTCAAGATGAAAGTTCGATGGGAATTCAAGACATTATCAATTAAAGATTGCA
The DNA here is from genome assembly GCA_006176705.1 of Cocos nucifera. Taxonomy (NCBI): domain Eukaryota; kingdom Viridiplantae; phylum Streptophyta; class Magnoliopsida; order Arecales; family Arecaceae; genus Cocos; species Cocos nucifera. The sequence continues at coordinate 1,654,291 of QRFJ01000034.1, read as the reverse complement.
TTCCTATCAAAAAAATCTATTATATAGTATTGCTGTTTAATTTATTGAATTTGCCGTCCTTCTTTCTTCAAATGCAAGGCATGAATGAAACATTTAGAATTTCCTCCAAAAATCAAAAATTGGTTTTGTGATCATGTTTGTGAGAACAGTTGTCCTGATTTTAGCCAAAATCAGTGCTGAGAACTGCTCACCCTCTAATGATTCAGGCCATATATCTCTTCTACCCATTTTTGTTTTCTTTTTCCATTTTTTTCTTGTTTTCAATACTTAACAACTTTGCTTTATCTTATCTAGGTTTCTTTCAATTGCTTTTTTTTATATAATATATATATTACTAATTGAAACATGATAAATATGGCGACCTCCTAAAATTCCCTCCCCTCTATGATGCTTTTGGCTCCACATCTCACTAAGACCAAGCACTCAACTTATTGAACTTATCTCAACACCAATTAAAACAATAAACATGAAGGTGATATATGTCTAATATGCTGTAAATGATGGAGTGTTTTCTTATCGTATGTCAAAGTGATTATCAATTCCTAAAATTGAACACATGTCCTACTTTTGACATGTGTCTTTGACCAGCTAGGAGTAAACCAAGTCAGTGGCCACATCCATGGCTGGTCCAAAACAATGGGTTGGAGACTTCTGTCTTCCAAATTGAATAATCCTATATCGTAAGCCACCAAGCAGTTGAGATAAGTGAAAATGGTATTGAACTTATCATTGAATTAGGTGTAACGGCCTCTTAGCTTAGAGGCATTTTATATTAAGAGACTTTGAATAATCATCACCTAAGAGAGAGAGAAGAGAGTAATCCTTAAGACTTTCTTCACAAGTTCATTGCTTCTCATCTAGGTGAAACCTGAAAATTATAACCTCATTTTTCTCCAGATTTATGGTAAGAATCAATGCTCTTTGAATCACTGGTTATGTGACCAACATTAAAGTGCTTTGGGTTCAAACCTGCAAAAGATCTCCAGTCACTAATTCCACGAGGTTGTTTTTGTTGGTAAACTCTTAGATTTCCTATTCTTTCAGACCCACAGTCATTTTGGAAAAGGCTTGCTAAGGTCCCAAACTCTGACCTCTTCATCGCTAGAATGATATAAGGCTGGCCCTTGTGATGCACAATTCCATCACACTCAATCCTGAGCATCAAATCTTCCAATTATGTGCACCCACCATCTCCTCCTCCAACAAACACTGGGCCTTGTGTCAGCTTAAATCTTTGCCATGGCTACAGGTCCTCTATTGGAATTATAACTGGCATTTGTGGTCAAGCAATGAATGTGTGGCATTTGTGTGTGGTGGACAGCTCTAGATGCGGGTCAGTTGTTAAGTTGTCAACAGGGTAGATGTGAGGCGACCCTCAAAATCATGCATAGCTGAAAAATGAGACAACATAGTGATGTTTGGGAGCGGAATTGGCCTGTGTGAACGGGTTAGGTAGGTGGATTTCAGAAATCTTATCCAATGTCAGCAGTGATTGGTCCTTGGATCCAAACCATCGGCAGCTACAGAGCTCTGGGACTGGGGAGAAGGTGTGGGACTTTTTCTTGGAGAAGAGAAGGTACAGGCATATCTAGAAGTGTCATAGTCAGTAAGATTAATGATTGAGGGATATAGGGACACATGGGAGACAGAGGTATGTCCTTTTGGACATGACAAAGGCCTAGGCAGTGCAGACCATGCCAAAAAATGAATCAGGTTGGTGAAGATCAAGCATCATATGATCATCCCCTGCAATCAGGACTGGAGCTTTGTCTAGTTGTGCTTGGCAATGGTAGAGGTCGTGTCTGTCATCAATGGACAGAGTTATTAGAGTTGAGGACAAGAGGTGAGGCTAATGCTATAGGTAGTTGGATGGGGTTGAAAGGGGGAGAGCAGAGCTTTTTATAAAGAAACAAAGCGAGGGAGCCTGCTGCAAGAACCTAGGATACAAGGTGTGTCAGTTAGGGCCTGCAACCAAAAACTAATTGCACTCTCCATGCAAAAATGTAGGAAATATTCAGAAAAAGCTGTTTATTGGCGAGCCTGCCTATTGTCCTCAACTGGAGGGCATTTAAACTGATCATTGCTGGGCTCACTTCTTTCGCTTGCCTGTGGCTCAGAATCATTTCTTTGCCTTCTGGGGGAAGGAGGCGGTTCTCGGTTGTGTTTGAAGGGATAAGGAAAAGCTAGCTTATCCTTAGAAATTGAGATGGCAGAAATAATATGCATAATGAGAAATAATAAAGCATGAATGGCCTAACACAAGGATAATGTAGTAAATCTTGAAATGGAATATTAAGACCTCATAGCAATCCATATTTACAAACACAGTCAGGCAAATCGTTTCAGCTGAATGTTGATCAGAATACTGTGGGTAAACTTAGATTTACGTATCCATTTTTCTTTGTCCTTGAACTGATAATAATAGTAAGTACTCATCTATCCAGATAAGTGAGGCAGTTCCTCCAGCAAACACTAGTAGAGGCTTTAGTTGTGCTTAATAAATGTGTCTTTTAAGGGGTAAAACACTTGTGGGTAAACTTAGATCGTGGACTTCAATGATTATTTCTCTTTTTACTGCTGATAATAGGAACTGCTCATATACATGACACATTAGAAATGGACAAGTGCTCTAGCATATGTCTTGGAACAGGTGAAGCACTTGTGGTCAGCCTGCTGGTTTCTTCTCAATCTGTTGATGAGCGTCATTGCAATAATATGACTAGGATTTTCCATAGCTGCATTGGCCTTTTCACTTAATTACCAAAATGACTTGTTATTGGGAAAGGTTAAGCTCTTGGAACATTCCCACTTATCATGATCATTTAACTGATGCTACTTCTCTTTGTTTTCTTATCTTGTATGCACATATTTAAGCATGCAAGTACCTGGGTAATAGTTTACCTGGAGGAGAATTGGTCTATCTTCTGTTGCGGTTATTGAGCAATTGCTTAAGAAGATTGTTATTGTTCCCGTGATTTGCATGAACTTTGCTCGAGATATTAAGTAGTGGGCGTTTGTCCTTGATTTAGGAAATTTTCTTGCAATGTAAATCCATTAAGGTTGTCATCTGAGAAAGGAAACAAACAGTAATGCTGAATTGCCAAATAACAACAAATGTTTCCTGGCCTTATTATGTTAAGAAATAACTAAGGCGTCATTAGTAATCCTGCATGGTCAAGAGCACTGTGATCTTGAATTTATTCCTACTTTTGAGGTATGACATGATATGTACAATGTTTTTGGCAAGTTGAAAGATGTGCTTGACTTGAGGATTAAAAGTTCAGGTTATGATAAGAAACTTGTGCATCATGGCTGGTCTTGAATTCACTTAAAGGCGTTTGTCCTTTTTTTTGAAGTTATTGTAAATATCAGTCCATTTTGACTGCATATCTTCTCTGTATACCTGCAGTTTCAGAAAATAAAGGATGCTATTGCTGCACACAATACCGCTCGCTGTAGTATCGGCCCACCTTTGGGAGTTGGGGAGCTCAACCTGCTTGAAACATCAACCACACAAGAGAAGCCTGCAGAAGCCAGCACCAGGTAGATCTGTCAGTATTTGGTCTGGATCTGGAATCCTGTACACAATTCACATTAAACCTCCAATTCTGCTGTAATATATCTCTCTCTGCCTTGAAACAAGACGCATATTCATGTTTTTATTCTTTTCTGACTTGAATTTGCTTGGGAATTTTCGGAAGAAAATCTACAGAAGATACGAATAGGTGCTTGCTCGGTTCTGTTCGACATTCTTTGGTGCTTATTTGACTTCTTGCCTGTTTCGAGCTGGAGGTTGGTGGAATGAGAGCTGGCATGGATGTGAGAAAGAATGTTCAAAAGGACCTGGCTTAAGGAGTCCTTTTTTCACTTAACGGAAATAGAGAATGAAAGGGTCCTTCCCTCCCAAAGTTCATAATACCAGGCAGTTTATGATAAAATGCCAGAAAATGTGGATTACATCTGAAATCTGATTGCCCTGTAGCCAACATAACGATTTGCATCATACCTACCTTGGGATGGGATATACAAACAAGCGAACGACGGGAACACCTAAAATAGAAATTGTTTGGCAAAATCTCGCAATTTTTTAAAAGATCGCGTTCGTGACCGACGCTGGTGAAGCTGAAATAGGTCCCTGAAGTGGTCTATAAACATTTTAAAAAAGTGAAATAGAAAATCTTGCCACCAGTGCTCAGGGCCGAGATTCAAATTTTGCGGCTGGCCAGTCGTGTTGCTTTGAAAGTTGTTGGGGTACATACGCGTATCTCCGAACTTTATCTCGAGGTATTCTAATACATTTTCTTAATGGTATGGCCAAGTCACAGGTTGTGCAGGTGATCTTATAGTACGTGAATAACAATTTATATTAAAAATAAAAATAAAAATAATAAAAATAATAATATTATTATTATTGTTACTGTTGTTGTTGATGTTGTTGTTGTTGTTATTATTGTTGTTTTAAAAAAAAATTTGGATACAACATAGCTTTTTTAATATAATCAAACGTATTCTTGAATTGCAGGACAAACTGGTGGTCTAATTTGGATTCACGCATTGTCCCAACAGCCATCTGGTTCTATTTGTAGCCGAAAACTACTTGAGGCTAGGCATTAGTCCCTGAATATATATATATATATATATATGTCAAAACTACTTGATGCTGAGTCAAGGCATTAGTCCCTGCATATGTATGTATATATATGTCAAGGTAGTCTTATAAGTAATTTTCTTGCAGCCTTCGTCCAGCGCTAACTCACAAATTTTTCGCCTCACGCGGCCGAAGGAAAACTACCTTTTCAGTTATGTGATTTTTTTGCACAATTGAAGAAAGAAAAAAGCCATGATAACATATAGAAAAGAAAATGATAGGCTAGCCCTTAATCATCTCAACTCCAAACTTCAACCATCGTAATATGTAATCACCTTCCGCATAAGCTTCCTTCGCCTCCAACATTAACATGAAACTCTCACCAACCTCAAATTTCAAGCTTGCAGGCTCAGCCGACACTGAAACGCCTGCAGCCACCCAAAGACGAACCGAGTATTTGAATGCTGGTCCAACATCCTTCAAGGACCGTGTTACACTGGTGCACTACAAGATGGGTGGTTAGAGTTCATCACATCGGAGGAGCGGCGCGTCCGCACCCAGCTGCGCACGCTGTTGCTGCAGCGTTGGACGAGTGACCCGGACTTGTTCAAATTCCGAGCAGCTCGGCCAGCCTACCATAGCATTTTGGACGGATCTGAGCCTAATCTTTAAATCCAGGAAATTAGATCAAATCTAAAATTAGAGCCTGCTCGGATTTCTATTTTATATTGACCTGGGCTGAGACAGCCATCCCCTAACCATCCCAGCCCGACTTATAAGATTGCTGGGCCTAGGCCTAGGCCCCAAGCTTAATTTTTATAAGTATTAAAAAAAAAAAAAAAAAATAATCCCAAAACCTGTGACTTACTCTCCCCCCTCTCATCCTTGCCGCTGCCTCGGGCTTCCCCCTCCCCCTCTTGCTGCCACCACGGGCCCCACTCTCCCCTCACGCCACCACTGCTACGAGTTTACCTCCATCTCTTCCTGCCGCCATGGTCTCTCATCTCCCTCTGGTTGCTGTCGTTGGCTCCCCTCCCCTTCTTGCCGCTGCCACCACAGCGCCCCCCACCCCAACACCTCTTTTCCGTCGTCATGGTCTCCCCTTTCCCTCTCGTCACCACCTCGAGCTCCCCTCCCCTTTTGCGTGCCTATCAAGCACTGACCTCGATGGAGATCTCTTGGTGACCCATGATTGAGGCCCAATCCGAGTTCAGCGCCTAGGAAGTAAGCCTGAAGCGAAGCTAGGTTGGGATTGGGCTTGGATAGTGTTGGTTATGCATTGGATTTAGCCCGATCGGAACCCGGCCTAGCCCTTCCGATAAACAGGTGCTCGGATCAACGAGGATAAGATTATACTTTGTTGAACGGCTAAGGGTCAACAAAAAGCGATCCTCCCAACTACCGCAGAAGCTCAATTGCATCCTTAGCACTCGTCGACCATCAATTTATGTACATTTTGCTTTGAAATTTGTATAGATGAATGAATAATGGAGCTTAGAACATTTTGAGATCTGTGCATTAGATGATGTATTGGTCAATGGATGTGAAAGATGGTGTATCCTTCTTTGGCGTGAAGAATACAATAGCAACCTGGTATCACGTTGATCCCTGACCTAGCTGCAATTAAGTAGTTCTCAATTTGACTTAAGCGATGAAGGTTAAGAGGCATGTACTTTTGAGGCCAGCAAACTCCACCAAGCCTATATTTGGTTAGGAGGAATTGAGCTTTGAAATGGGAATGAGAATAAGTGATTCTTATTTTAATTATTTGATTGAAAGACGTTTCAATTCCAGTTCCAAATTTAAGAGGAAATAATAATGTTCTAGCCATCCAAATTCAATCTCAATTCTCTTTTAATATTTAAATCTTATTTTGATTCTAATTCAAATTTTAATTATGAATCAAATCTGTCAAAAAAAATCTGATTTTCATTTTAGCACCAAACATATCCATAATTTCTTTCTTCGTGTCAATTTCCGGTCTAGATCACCTCCTTTATTTTGTTTGAGGAAAAGATGGGACTACCCATCCATTCATTTCATACATCTGACCTCAAGCTGGGATCCTGGCGAATTTGCAGCCAATATGCATGAGACAGCGACGACGAGCAATTAAATCCCATGGATGGGTGGAAAAGTGCAGAATGGTAACCTTTGTCGATCACGGAATTGAATGGAATGAATGCGTTGACGTTGAGTTACACGCAGGAAACGTCATGCATGCATGATGGAGGGGAAGATTGGTTCCATGTATGGGGCGAAGTGAATGGTGAACGGGAGCACTCGTTTGCTCTTTCTTCTATAAGTTGCACGTGCGCGATATTATTATTTTCTTACCTGTTTAATGCCTTCCACCGTTCCATACCTAATACGTGGTCCTTGCTTACGGAATGTTCTTGGATCAAGGAATGTTTCCCTGCTTTCCTTTCTGGGTGCTTGAAGAGTCCATGGCTAAGCGTCACAGTAGTTCTGGAAAGATTGTTTCTTATATGAATTTATAGCACGAGATATGGTTTGCAAGAAAAGTCTAGCAGACTGCCACCGAGATGGCAAAATTTAACTTCAGTTTATTATTAAGGATATTGAAGTTTAATATGATGTTTAGCTTAATGCAGCTGATAATTATGAAAGAACTTCAATAAAAAATTCTCTATCCAGCAACCGAATTCATTCAATAACCGAACTTCTCCAATGATCGAATCCAACCAAATTTCTCAGCGGTCGAATTTCAGTCGAACTCTTCAGGAGTCGAACTCCCTCTAAATTCCTTCTTCAATCGAACTTCTATGGGAGCCAAACTCTCTTCGGTTCAGTCAGACTCCTACGGGAGCCGAACTTCTTCCGGATCACTCCTTCAGACTCCTATGGGAGCCGAACTCCTCACGAATCCCTCATTCAGTCGAACGCCTATGGAGGCCGAACTCCTTCCGGATCTTTCTTTTAGTCGGACTTCTACGAGAGCCAAACTCCTTCCGAATTTCTCTTTCAGTCGAATTTTTACAGGAGCCGAACTCCTTCCGAGCTCCTCCTTCTATCGGACTTCTATGGAAGCTGAACTTCTTTTGGATTTCTCCTTCAGTCGAATTTCTACAGAAGCCAAACTCCTTCCGAGCTCCTCCTTCAATCGGACTCCTACGGGAGCCAAATTTCTTCCGGATCTCTCCTTCAGTTGGATGCCTACGGAAGCCGAACTTCTTCCAAATTTCTCCTTCAATCGGACTCCTACGGGAGCCGAACTTCTTCCGGATCCCTCCTTCAGTTGGACTTCTACAGAAGCCGAACTTCTTTCGGGCTCTTCCTTCAGTCGGACTTCTACATGAGCCGAACTCCTTCCGGATTTCTCCTTCAGTCGGACTTTTACGGAAGCCGAACTTCCTCCGAATTTCTCCTTTAGTCGGACTTCTACGGAAGCCAAGCTCCCTTCGGATTCCTTCTTCAATCAGATTTTCACATGAGCCGAACTCCTAAACTTTTTCTTCAGTCGAACCGAACTCCTTCCGTATCTCTCCTTCAGTCAAATCTCCATAGGAACTGAACTCCTTTTGCATCTCTCCTTCAGTCGGATTTCTACGGAAGTCCGAATTCCTTTGAAATTGATATATGTCAAAGCTCTTCATTCCTCCATACGGCTCCGAGCAGCTCAGTATCGGATGGCTGCGGCCATCACTATCAGTCCGCTGCAGGTGACACCGATCCGCTATCGGATGGTGATGGCTGTCACCATCAATCTGCTGCAGACGGCACTACAGGCGGTGCCTTCCTCCATGACTGACTCCATCAGACCTCGAGCGGTCTACTATCAGGCAGCTGCAGTTGTCACTATCAATCCGCTACAAGCTCCATCTATAAAAAGGGATCCTCCAGATATGTTTTCTCTAAGCTCTATTCTTTCCTTCGAAACTCTATTGAACTTTTTTCTAAGCATTCCATTTTTTTTGCCCAGAAGAACTGATTTGATCATCGGAGGATTCTTTTGGAGCCACCACCATCGGCTCCAGATGGGATTTTATTTTATAGGTCATCGACGGCGATCTCGTCCTTCTTCATTTTAATTCGTTTCAATGTCGATTAAATTATTAAAAAAAAAAAAAAAAAAAAAAAACGAAGCTAAGATTCTGCACGGCTTCAAAAGCGTCCAAATGAGGGCGCGGATATTTTCAATACGGGCAAGCCAATAAGAGTTTTTAATAACGACGATACAACATGGTAAAACTGAGTTCATCTAGAATTCTTATGCACGCTTATAAGGCATGCCTCCAGATCTTGGAGAAAAATTATATCTTACAGCATATAGCCGTACACCCCACAGCAATCATGATTGAATCATGTGCTTGTCTCGGATTGCTGCTCCATGCACTTACTTCATCTCGATTTGCTCCAGTGATGTACCATTGATGGGTTGCACTTGATGCAGCATATAATTTCTCGGAGTTTTAGCAGATGGCAATGATGATGCTATGACCGCCAAGTCTAACGCACCCATGGACCTTCTTTTAGAAGAGGCATGCTCGAGGCTGGTGAATGCTTTATAAGCCATTCTACAATTTGGGTACATGGTGGGATTTAACATACCTAAAATCAGTATTGTTGATAAATACTACAGGGATATTTAGTATGGGATGATCGAACCCAAGATCAAAAATGATAGGATGAAGATGATGAAATTACCGTATTTAGTTGTATCATAATAATTCTATATAGTAGTGATCCCAAGTCATTCTGACTTCTCAAATCATCGTCCGATCCAGCGATGAAATACTCATTTTTTAGGTCAAAAATTTAAGATCATTCTTAAATAGTAATTTTGAAATAAAATTTAAGAATAAAAATACCTCTCAATCTAGAGAAAAAATTAATATATAAATATACCATTAATATATTATATTAATATTATATAATATTGATATTATATATTATATTTATGATATATATTATATTATAATGTATTATTAATCACATAATTGTCATGTTATGATTCAATGATAATTTTAATTAAACTAGAGTTGAAATATCTTATTACACTTTATATTTCTATAGAATATATTAATAATTAATATATTAATATTTTATTATAATATATTATATATTAGAATAAATATATTTTATTTAATATATCGAAGGTATAATTTTTGATATTATATGGTTTGCGGTCTCGAATTCTCATAGAGAATTGAATAGATTACTCATGGATATCGAGGATCTTTAATCATTAGACTATAGCCTATCAAGCATAGTGATCTTTGAACATTAAAGATCAGATCATCCCAAGATTCATATTACTACTAATTTTAGAACACTATGGCGATCTTATTTGGATCACCAAATGTCACCTAGGAATGAAAGTAGTATAGATATTATCCATCCAGATCTATTTTCGTATCCAAATAAATTCGAATATGAATAGAAATTTAAGGATCCAGCTACTATCTGCATCCGTATATATATTTAAATAGATATAGATATTGATAAACAACTATCCGATCCATATCTAAATTTATATGTAACCCTCTATAATTTTATATAGTACTTATTAATTTTTAAAATATATATAGCTATATAAATATATTATTAACTTGATTTATTATTTATTTAATAACTAGTGAAGATCTGCACATTACGTGGGGTAGATAATTACGATATGTAATTATTAAATTTTTTTAATAATAAAAATTTATAATAAAAATTTTTTATATTTTTTAGTATTTTATTTATTTATTTATTATATGATATATTTTTTATTATTTTATAAAATAATATTTTATTTATATTTTTTCTTCATGTTCTCATATCCTCTATGCATTTGTCGGTACTGTTGCATCCCCTATCATCCCACCATGACTTTTCTTCTCTCTTAACAAACACTGATCTCGATCGCACCCGCCCCCTCTCTTCTTATCATACCTTCTCCGAGCTTTGCCGGTGCTGTCCTATCCCCTGCCACTCCACCACCACTACTTTCTTTCTCTCTCTTGATAAATATCGATCTTGATTGCACTCTCTAATGCTCATGTCAGTACCGCCGCTCTTAGCACCACTACTGAAGAAAGAGAGAAAAATTCTCTCTCTTTTTTTTTATATAAAATAATATTCTTTTATTTTTTTCCTTCCTATTATCATATCTTCTCTGCGTCGTATTGTCCCACCATGACTCTCCTTCTTTCTCGATAAATATCGATTCCGATCGCATCCTCATCCCCTCACTTCTTCTCATATTTTCTCCAAACTTTCGAAGGCTATTAAATACAGAGATTTGACTTTCAAATCGATGAAATACCATGCTCTACTTGCGGATAATCTATTATATTTAATCTAATCTGATCCAATGGATCGATTCAGATATCAAAATATATTAATTTTTAAAAAATAATAAAAAATAATATTTTAAAAAAATATATAAATTAGTATATTATTATTTTTAAAATTAAAAAAATATATTATTTTTTAAAAATAATAATTAATTATTTTTTTAAATTTTTTTTTATTTTATGATATTTTATTTTTTAAAAATAATAATTTTTTAAAATATTTTTTATCTCTTATTCTTTTTCTATTTTTATTTTAGAATATTATTTTTTAAAATTTTTAAAATACTATTTTATTATTATTTAAAATAATATTTAAATTATTATTATAGATAATAAAATAATAATCTATATAGTATAACTAAAATCATCTAAGATGCTGAGGTGGTAATATCACAATACTTCTCCATAGAGTATTATTTTATATATATAATATAGATAAATTAGTATATTATTATTTTTAAAATAAAAAATAATATATTATTTTTTTAAAAAATAATAAATTAATATTTTAAAAATATTATTATTATTATTTTTATAATATCTTATTTTTAAAAAATAATAATTTTTAAAAATATTTTTCATCTCTTATCTCTTTTCTATTTTTATTTTTAAAATATTATTCTTTTAATTTTTAAAATATTATTTTATTAATACTTAAAAATAATATTTTAAATTATTATGGATAATAAAATAATAATCTAGTGGCACAACTAAAATCATCTAAGATGCTGAGGTGGCAACACCATAATACTCCTCCATAAATTATTATTTTATATATATAATAGATAATAGATTTTAAAATATTATTTTTTTATTATTTAAAAATAATATTTTAAATTATTATAAATAATAAAATAATAATCCACATGGCATAACTAAATCATCTAAGATGCTAAAATGGCAACACCATAATACTTCTTTATAGAGTATTATTTTATATATATAAAAAATAAATATTCTTAACTCAATAGTCATAAAATTTAATTATCTAAATTATATCCATCATTATATCCATATTTTTAGTATCCAAATTATATTTATATCTATTTAAAATAAATATAGATATAAATTTATATATTTAAATAATATCTATATTTGTATTTATATTCATCAGATAAAATAAATATAGATATGGATTTGTTAGCATTCAATCCCTATCCGATCTGGTTTCATTCTAATACCATCTATAATTTTTTTTTGTATAAATTTTTTTGCTTGGCTAGTGTTTAAAAGGGTTCACGGCCCATATTATTTATGCCCACCAAAAAGGAGCTATGATTGGATCCAAGTTATAAATATTTTAGAAAAGATCGTGATTAATAAGCTTTGGAGGTCAATCATTTAGATGCTTGATCTTTATTTGTAATGAAAATGAAGACAGTTTACCCCCTTGCCAAATCGTCTGCTCTTGGCTGATCAGACCAAGACTGGGTTGCGGAGAATTGACAACATGACATCATATAAGCCCTTGATTTATGAGCAATACCCACATGAAGTGCCTACAAGAGCCGGCTTCTCCATAGTATCAATATTTTAATGCTTTTGAATTAAGTAGTTATTATGAACTCCGAATGCAACTAATTCGGATATTACAAAAATATGTGCCAATTCTTTACGTCTTAGCTTGCATATATCTATTTATGTTTGCAGAGAATTTGCATGCTATGTCACGCTCAAAATCTGGAATACAATATGGCTATACTATCGAGGAATACTACTCTTAACAATACGAAGCCTAACAATTATAATCAACTAAAATTCATCATAAATAAATTATAATAAAAAATTTAATTCTATCATTTATAAAGTAAATAAATTAAGATTGGTTTAAAGTATGTGAATCCAAAATTAAATACCAAAATTTAAGTCTTAAAATTCAACTACAAATCGATAATCATTCAATAATTTTCAAAACCTCTAGCACAGACCTCCAAGTCTAGATTATCCTTCATATCCAACATTATTTCTCTATAAAAGAAAAAAAATAAAGAGGTATAAGTAATAAGTAAAATCTACGCTTTCTTTTCGGATCAGATATAAATTTTTTTAGATAATATAATATTTAGAAGATAACAAATATTATAAAATAAAATATTTTAGAGAATATATAATAAAATAAGTTATAAAAATAATCATATATGCATAAATCATGAATATTTTGTAAATAAGGTTTGTAAATCATTCTTGTCATATGTTTATGTCATAGTTCAAAGCATTGCTTTCATATATTTGTACTACGATCGCTTTATATCCATGATAAGGTCAGTATTCTAATTAATTGATAAAGTTCTTATTTCATATGCCAACTTATATCCACTAACATTACTTGTATTCTTATGGATGCTAGCTTCGGATTCATTCATAGCTAACTAAAAGATTTTCAAATCTTTATATCTTTTTTTAAAGTTAACTTACATCTATGTAGATGAAAGAATAATAAAATTTATGCTTCATAAATACGTTATTTTCATAAAACGTATTCATATAATCTCTTATCATGACAATACATGTATTTTCATATCTCATATACTGATCCTTATTTTATTAAAAATATGATTTAATATAGCAACAGATTAATTATAATAAAAAATATGATAATTTAAAAATAAATAAGAAGCGTAAGATCCACTTATTTCATTCACTCTAGATCTTCATATTTCATTAGAAGAATCAGATGATTCTATTTAAAATATCAAATCATAATTAATTTTATTTTAATTAATTAAATAATAATAAAATAAGACTATTCATGGTCAGATGATCAGTCCGATAGACTATTCGGGCATCAAAGCAATTTGAGGTCATCTTGCTGGAGTCAATTTGGATCCTTATAGTAGAAAGATAGGACTCTATCCTAATATGTATATCTTTCTAGAGAGAAAAAGTAGAGAGAATAAGTGGAGAGAGAGTCTCCATATCCTTCAAAAGATAAAACTATGATCAAGATCATCAGAAGTAATTATATCAGGATGACTCAATAGAGGTTAACAGTGATCAAATTCGATGAATATCTGACAAGAGTCAAATTAGAATCGATAGACTACATAGATATCAGAGCGATTTTAGGTCTCTTTGAAAAGATTATCTCAAGTTCATATTAGGATTTATAGATTAGATAGAAAGAGAAAGAGAGAGAGTAGAGAGAGAAAAATCTTAGAGAGAAGAAGAGAGAAGAGAGTATCCTTCTCTCTCTTTTTCATTTTCTTCTCTTCTCTTCTTCTTTTTCTTGGCTGAACGAGGAAGGAATAAGGGTGGTGGCTAGTGCTCCGATGGGGTATGGCAATACAATCGGAGGTCTGGCAATGGACGATCGATGGTAATGGGGCAAGGGCAGCCAACGGTGAGGATTGGCCGATGAAAAATCATTGAAAAAAACCCCCAAAACAAGGTATTCGGGTTGTTCTTGGTTTTTCTTTGATGATTGTTCATCGACAACCATGATCTCGCCTTGGAGGGTCATGGGAAAGCCAAGGTACCTAGCCTAGGGCCCGATTTTAAGAGATGGCCATGCCGATGTCTGAAAAGATGAAAGTAAGATACATTATAAAAAAAATTAATTATTAACGATGGCTAAATATTATCGCTAATAGGAATTTGCCATCGCTAATAGCATTAGCGACGGCAAGCTATCGGTAAAAGTTCATTATATAAATTCTTATCGCTAATTATCGTTATTAATTAGTGACGATAAATCTTTTATCATAAATAAAAATAATTAGCAACAATATTAGAAATGGTAGGTATCATTGCTACTACTTTTAATTTTATTTTTATATTTAAAATTTTAAAATACTATTAGTGATGGCATATCCTATCACTAATTCTATCTTTAATATTTTTTAATTTTTTTAATTTATATTTTAAAAAACTATTAGCAATGGCATTTTTCATCTATAATATTGTCACTAATATTTTTTTATTTTAATTTTTTAAATTTTAAAAATTAGTATGTGCCATTGCTAATAATTTTTAAATTGTTTAAAAGGTTATAATTAAATTTTTTAGTAGCATACAAAAAAGATCGACCTAGGGAATGACCTCTTTGCCAGGAGATAACTCATGGATCGATCCTTGCTATCCTGCCATCCAAAAAAAGAAATGAGTTGTTTCTATTTTGCCATAGGGGATGATCCATAGGTCAACCCCTGTATCAAGAGATGACTTATGGATCGACCCCTACGATAGAAATTTTTAAAATAACTAGTTTTTCGATCATAATTATTTTTTAAAATTTTTTTTAATTTTAAAATCGATCACTAAATTTATTAGCAAGCAAAATACATATCCAATAACATTAATTCCAACGGCATGAATTTCAACAACATAAGATTTTGCATTGATATATATCCGACACGATGAATTCCAAGTTGAAATATAATGAAACCAAGCAATATTAATTAAACATCCACCATACAAAATTAAACAATATGTCTTAAATAATAAAGTACCATAACAATAAGAAAAAGATCATAATAATTTAAGAAGTCATTCTCTTTAATTTTTATTAAGTTTAGATCATCATCAGAAAAAATAAATAAGCAACCATAAGAATATAGCCAACAAAACCTACCAGCGACCATCAACTTCAATCCATTATAAGAAAATAAGATGAAAATGTTATAGCATATTTTATTCTAAATATTTCATTTGTTTAGCATATCTCATGCCAAATTTATCATAAAGAACTCCTCCATTATCAACTAAAAGCAAAATGGATCGACATCCATCTGGTTCAACACATTATATAGAAATAAGAAAAAGATTCCATAGTATATCTACGGAGCCATTTTCTTCAATATTTATTAAGTTTGGATCATCATTAGGAAAAACAAGAAGATAACCAAAAGAAAATAGCAAGCAAAATTAATCAGCATCCATCAGATTTAACACATTATATGGAAATAAGAAAAAGAGACCATGATATACTTTGTGCTAAATGTATCAGTTATTTAGCATGCCTCGTGCCAAATATATCATGATCATTGCAAAATAAGTAAGCAACCATAAGAATTTAGTAAGCAAAATCGATCGACACCCATTAGGTTTAATACATCATATGGGAAAAAAAAATGCCATAGTATTTTGCGGAGCCATTTCCTTCAATATCTATTAAGTTTAGATCATCTTTAGGAAAAACAAGAAGACAACAAAAAGAATACAACGAGCAAAATCAATATTGAACCCATCAGGTTTAACACATCATATAGAAATAAGAAAAAGAGACCATACATACTTCATGCCAAATATATCACTTGTTTATCATACTTTACGCCAAACACTTTTTTTCATTTCTTTCTCTTTTTTGGATATCTATGGGAAGAATTATACTTAAGGAAGAAGATGGAAACACCTGTAAGAGGCCATCACTAATACTCACAATAATAGGCATGTTGGCATAGGGATGGGGCCGCGGGGCAGGGGCCACCAGGTCGGGGCTGCTGGCTAGGGGCAGCGAGGTAGGGGTTGCATGGTCAGGCCAGGGAGGATGGGGCCACGGGAGGTCGGTGGGCGAGGCAGGACTGGGGTGACTGGCTTGGGGTTGCAGCATAGGAGGCATCAACAGGATCGAGGTAACCATGAGTGAGGCGAGGCCATGGCATAGGAGGCATCGATGGGGTTAGGATGATCGTGAGAGAGGTGGGACCGGGGTAGCAGGCTCGGGACCACGAGATAGGAGGCACCGATAGGGTCAGAGCGGCCGTAGGAGAGATGGGGTCAAGATGGCAGGCTCGAAGCCATGGTGTAGGAGGCACCGACGAGGTCAGGGCGGTCGTAGGAGAGACGGGACCATGGCATAGGAGGCATCGATAGGGTCAGAGTGGCTGTGGGCAAGGTAGGATCGGGAAGACCGCATAGGAGGCACTGGTGGGCTTGGGCGAGGATGGGCTAGGGTGGTAGGCATGGGATCGCAGCATAGGAGGTGTTGATGGGGTTGGGATGCCAAGAAGGAGGATGCGCGAGGAGCAGAGAACATAGGAAACATCAGTGAAGGGGTCTCCGTCGAACTTTTGCAAGACAGCCGTAGGGAGAAGGGTCCTCCATCGTGGCTTGGGGTGGTGGTGGCCGGTGGTCATCATCATCGGTCTCACCTCTGACCGATCTTCTTCATCTCGTTGGTGTTGGAGGAATGAGGCGGGAAGGAAGGAAAGGAGGGTTGGGAAGAGTTGAGGGGGGTTTGGGCATCGACGAGAGGGCGGTAGCGGGCATGGAGGGATGTGGGTTCGGAATCGTGGGATGATGGAGGGACAAGGCATGGAGGGAGGAAAGAATGGTTAGAGAGGTTTGCGTGCCGATGAGAGGACGATCGTAGGCGGAGAGGGATGCAGGCTTGAGACCGTAGGACATCGGAGGAATGGAGCGGGAGGAAGGAAAGGGGGGTTGGGGAGGGGAGGATTTTAAGGAGGGTTTGGATGCTGGCTGGAGGAAAATTATGAGAAGAATAAAAACTTAGAGATTAGCGATGACAAATTGACCATTCCTAATACCATCAGTAGAAGTATTCGCGATAGCCACTCCATTGCTAAAAATAGAGGGCCATCGCTAATACTAATAATTTTTAAAAATATTTTTAAAATATTTTTAAATATTTTTTAAATTATTAGCAATGGTAAATACAGCCGTCACTAATAGCCATTGGTAATTAATTAATTTAATTATAATTATAACTAAAAAAAGTATAATTTTAAATTTATTAGCAATGGCTTTGGCCATCGTTAATAGCCAGTGATGCATTGCTAATACTATATTAGCGATGGCAAAAACATCATCGTCAAATATCATCACTAATTTTAATTTTTTTTATTTTTTTTTAAATATAATATGATATTAAAATTTAAAGCTTATCTTCATCATTTATTATCTAAATAATTATCATTATAGTATCATTACAAAAAATTATCTCGATCCGATAGCCTTAATTATATCGATCAATAAAATTTAATTTTAAAGGCCACGAACGACCGCTTGATGATCTGATTGATAGAAACTACTGATGTATTTAAAAACTTATAATAATGATCTCAATGATATTTATAAAATACTATCAAAATTTTATTTTAATTAGATATTATTATCATGGTTAATTTAGTATGAAATTATTTTGGTCGTTAAATGAAAAATGAGTGATCAAAAGACCAAATCACATCCGATTAAGATAATCTTTTATATAAATAATCTTTGCTACTATTTTAATTAGTTGTATAGTAGTGATTATAAAATTCAAACTATACATATATGAACCATCCACGTTAAGCAGATCTTACAAAAGTATAAGTATAATTATTTAAAAATTTTAAGAATGAGTATCAAGAGATCTATAGTTTTGGATTTTTAATATACATGTGGTTTGAATTTTACGATCATCACCGTATAAATGATCAAAGTAAAGTTTATTTATCTAAAAAATTATCTTATAATCAAACGTCGTTTGATCTTTTAATCACTTATTTTTTATTTAACGATCCAAATCATCCCATGCTAAATTGATCATGATAATGATGTTCGATTGAAGTAAAATTTTGATAATATTCTATAAATATTATCGAGATCATTGTTATAAATTTTTGGATCCATCGATGGTCTTTATCTATTAGATCATTATGCAGTTATTCATAACCATCAAAATTAAATTTTATTGATCGATATTGCTAGGTTTCTCGGATTGAGGTAATTTTTTATGATGATACTTTAACGATAATTATTTAAATAATAAATGATGAAGATAAATTTTATATTCTAAAATTATATTATATTTTAAAAAATAAAAAAATTAAAATTAGTGATGACATTTAGCGATAGTATTTTTGTTGTTCGCTAATATTATATTAGCGATGCATTGCTGACTATTAGTGATGGCTAAAGCCATTGCTAATAAATTTAAATTTTTTAAAAAATTTGGTTATAATTATAATTAATTTTTTTTAGTTTTTGCAATGGTAGATTTTTTGTTGCTATTTGCTGTCGGTAAAAACTATTATTAGCGATGGCAAAATGCCATCGCTAATAAGTATCTACCATCGCTAATAGTAACAAAATCTAATTTTTTAAAAAAAATTATTTTTTATTATCAACGATAAAATATCGTTACTAATAAATATCTATCATCATGAATAATAATAAAATTTAAGTAAAAAATAAAATTATTTTTTATTAGCGATAGTAAAATGTCATAGCTAATAACTATCCATCATCATTAATAATAATAAAATCTAATTAAAAAAATAAAATTATTTAGTATTGACCATGACTAATTACCGTTGCTAATACTATCGCTAATAACTATAGTGATGGCATGACCATCACCACTGTTGTCGTTAATATTCTATTTTTTTTATAATGATAAAAAAATAGAAGATTTCTTTATGATGGATTTCTAGCAAAATAGGTGGCCAACGACAGTGTCCATGGTCAAGAGAAGATGTGGAAGAGGGAAAGAAGGTAGGATTGGCTCGATGAGCTCTTAGCTTCGATATTTTGGTGGATGTAAGCACAAGAGGCTACGGTTTTAAAAGAAGAAAAGAGGGAGAAGGAGGCTCGATGATCGTCAGTGAGGGGCCATAGGGGAATGTGGGGGATATTAATTTATAGAGAGTTTTAGTGTTTAATTGCTCTAGAACTCCGACTTCTTCTTAGATTCAATCAAAGAAGAAGACACTCATCAGGAGTATTGTTCCAATATTTTTTCTTTGCTTCTTTTTTTTATATTTTTAGCCACTTTAAGATTCATACAGTAGATTGCGTTATCACATGCTATAAGCCCTTAATTTATAAGTGTTGTCAGCTAAAGTAGAGCTATCCATAGTACAAATAATTTTGAAATAAAAATAATAATTTCTACTTGGCATTTTTATCAGTTTTGCATTAAATATTGTCATCATGAATATATGATTCTATTCAGCTTTTTGTATGAGAACTCATATGGATATGTATTTAGTTCTATATTAATTATTTATTAAAAAAATTTTAAATATTTATATAGAATCAAAAAAATTAAATAATATCTTCTGATTAATGAATTCAAATTAATATCTTCTAGCTAATTTTTTTGAATGAAAAAATACTATAGCATGAATTCATTGGATTGACCATATTATTTATAAATGGATGTATAAATTTGGATCTAATGAAAACATCACTCAAAGATACTAATTTTTTTATTTTATTTATTTATAATATTTATCTTTATATATCAAATACCATCTATCTATCGTGTATTCATAATTTTTCGACAACGAACAATGGAAAAGTAGTAGAAAACCATGGTGCTGCCCAAGAGGAGACAGCTTATCCCCCCGCACTTTCCGCTGCAGCTCCCTCGATTGTCCGACAGCCAGCGCGCCGGACCCGCTCTTGTCAGTATTTACACAAAGTCTTGCTCTGAAAACGAAATTAGTGGACTTGAGAAAATGTCTCGTTGTTACACGTGCCTATTTAGAATTTTCTGTATGATGATTCCAGCAACGTTTCCTTTAATTGACCAATGACCAGTCTAATCTTTTCTTCTTGATTTGAACACCAGCTCATCTTTGAGGAACGAATCCGAACAGTGTGACTTCTGAGTGACTCGAGAGCATTTCCAAGATCGCCTTGGACCTCTAGTGAAGTCTAGGCTACGGTTGGGTCCACTGGTAATTTCCGGGAAGCGAGCCAAGTAGTTTTCCACCGCTAATCATGCGTGCATACGTGTCCATGACACGTGTGAGAGCCAATCTAGGTTTCATCTTACACGTAGAGTTTTTATTTAGCCACAAATTAATAGGGCTAGTTTTCAGAACGATTGGTGCTTTGAAGCTCGAAGTTGCTTGCTTTAGGACTATTGATCAGTTGTCCAGGGGTAGCATTATTTTAGACGTACAGTGTATCTTCTACTCTAAAATTCAAGATATATATTGAAATTTTCTACGGACATGGATTCCTTATGTCCTGTACGGCGCATCGGCGATGACAGCCGTTGAATCTTGCATACCATTCTACGATGCAAATGGTGCTTCGGGATAATGCCGTATAGCTTGGTTGCGTGGTGGGTGGCAGCCCGAAGTTGTCCCCAGTTTCAACCACAAAGTCCGTCTAGAATGTCCCGCAAATGGAGTGGTCCATGACGTGACCCCTACGGGAAACTTCATGTGCACCTCAAGTGGATGCCCATGAGGCATGAACCATGACCTTGGAAAAGCAACGAGATAATATGAGTTGACTTTTCGAAGGTAAAGAACGGAAGACGCAAAAAAAAAAAAAAAAAAAGATGGAACTGGATTTGCAATCATGTTATCAACACCATCCCATAATCTGTAAATTTTTCTTATTCATATAAAACTTCATGAATTAAATTATGAAGCCCGAGAACATATTAACCATATTTTATTTTTGTCAGGATACAAAATTAATATTTTTGAATATCATAATTTTTCTATACTTTCAATCTATTGGTACGAAATCTGATTGATACTGGATCAAGCTAAAATTAAAAAAGAAGAGATCGTCATCGGTGATCTACAAAATAAAGTCCCATTCAGAGTCGGTGATGGTGGCTCCGACAGAATTCTTCGATGATCAAGTCAGCTCTTCTGACCAACAAAAATGGAGTGCTCAAAAAAAAATTCAGTAGAATTTTGGAAAAGAAGAAGAGAACTTAGAGAAAACGTATCTAGAGGATCTCTTTTTATAAACGGAGCCTATAGTAGACTGATAGTGATAGTCATAACAGTCCGATAGTGGATCGCTCGGAGTTGCATGAGATTTGCTACGGAGAGAAAGATGTCGTCTGTCGTGATGTGTCCGTTCGTCGAGATTTAATAGTCGAAGTTCGGAGGAAGCAAGCATTGATTGATGAAAAATTTTGATATATATCAATTTCAGAGGAGTTCGGACTCCTAAAAGAAATACGACTAGAGAGGATCATCCGAGAGGAATGCTAGCTGAAATATGAAAGTAATCCGTTGAAGGAATTCGACTGAAGAAGAAGTCTGGAAGAAGTTCGGCTTTTGAAGAAATTCGACTGAAGGAGAAGTCCAGAAGAAGTTTGGCTCCTGAAGAAATTCGATTGAAGGAGAGGTCCGAAAGAAAAATCTGATTGAAGGAGAAGTCCGAAAGAAATTTGGCTCTTAGAGAAATTTGATTGAAGAAGAAGTCCGAAAGGAGTTCAGCTGATGGAGAAGTCCAGAAGGAGTCCGACTGATGGAGAAGTCCGGATGAAGTTTGACCGCTGTAGGAGTTCGAAAGGGGTTCAATCGCTGGAGGAGTCCGGGAGGGGTTCGACCGTTGAAGGAGTTCAGCTGCTAAAGAAGTTCGGCTGGGGTTCGACCGCTGGAAGAAGAATTTTTGATCAAAGTTCTTCTATGATTATCAGTTATATTAGGCTAAGCATCAGACTGGACTTTGACGGGAGTGAGGTTTATCCTCAACAATAGTCTCCCCACTTTCGAGTTCGAAATTCAAAAAAGAAAGTACAAAAAGACAACTATTGAAGTTCTTTTTTGAGCTCTGCATCTATTGAAATTGAAGCTCGAAAAAGATCTTATCTACTGCTGAGGTTAAAGGAGATCTTATCTCCTATTGAGATTGACGTTGAAGCTCGGGGGAGATCTTATCTCTAATCGAGATTGAAGAAGATCTTATCTCCTATTGACGTTGACGTTGAAGTTTGGAAAAGATCTTATCTTCAGTCGAGATTGAAGGAGATCTTATCCCCTATTGACGTTGAAGTTCGAGAGAGATCTTATCTCCAACCGAGGTTAAAGAAGATCTTATCTCCTATTAAGATTGACGTTGAAGCTCGAGGAAGTTCTTATCTTCAGTTGAGGTTGAAAGAGATCTTATCTCCTATTGACGTTGAAGCTCGGATGAGATCTTATCTCTAATCGAGGTTGAAGGAGATCTTATCTTTTGTTGACGTTGAAGATCGAGGGAGATCTTATCTTTAGTCGAAGTTGAAAGAGATCTTATCTCCTATTAATATTAAAAGTTGAAGTTCGAAGGAGATCTTATCTCTTATTGATATTGAAGCTTGGGGGAGATCTTATCTCAAGTCGAGATTGAAGGAGATCTTATCTCCTGTTGAGGTTGACGTTGAAGTTCAGAAAAGATCTTATCTCCAATCGAGATTGAAGGAGATCTTATCTTCTGTTGATGTTGAAGTTGAAACTCGAAAAAGATCTTATCTTTAGCCGAGGTTGAAGGAGATCTTATCTTTTTTTTGAAGGATTGGAGCTCAGAGGAGATCTTATCTTTAGTCGAGATTGAAGGAGATTTTATCTCCTATTGACATTGACGTTGAAGCTCGGAAGAGATCTTATCTTCGATCGAGGTTGAAGGAGATCCTATCTCTTATTAAAGTTGAAGCTCGGAGGAGATCTTATCTTCGATCGAGGTTGAAGGAGATCTTATCTTCTGTTGAAGTTGAAGCTCGGAGGAGATCTTATCTTCAGCCGAGTTAGGGTCTCTTTTTTCATCTTATCTAAAATGAACGAGGTCTTTGACTTTGCTCACGTTAGGATGAGGTTCTCCTACTATTCCTAACGAATTGTGGGGGTACATAAGGGCCGTTGTCGAAGCCTCTCTTCTCACCTCATCTAAAATGAACGAGACCTTCGACTTTGTTCACGTTAGGACTAGATTCTCCTCCTATTTCTAATGGGCTATAGGGGCACATTAGGGCCGTTGTATTGGTCTCTTTCCTTCTATCTTAAATAATCGAAGGTCTTCAACTTGCTCATGTTAGGACAAAGTTCTCATTCTGTTCCTAACATGACACTAGGAGCATAGATGGACCGTTGAATGGACATATCTCCTCCTTCTGTCTTAAATAATTGAAGGTCTTCGACTTGCTCATGTTAGGATGATGTTCTCCTTCTATTCCTAATATGGCAATAGGGGCATAGATGGACCGTTGAATGGGCCTTTCTTCTCCTCCTATCTTAAATAATTGGAGATCTTCAACTTGCTCATGTTAGGATAAGGTTCTTCTTCTGTTCCTAATATGACACTAGAGGCACAGATGGACCATTAAATGGACCTCTCTTCTTCTATCTTAAATAATCGGAGGTCTTCGACTTGCTCATATTAGGATGAGATTCTTCTTCTGTTTCTAACATGGCACTAAGGATACAGATGGACCGTTGAATGGGCCTCTCTCCTCCTTCTGTCTTAAATAATCGGAGGTTTTCGATTTGCTCATGTTAGGATGAGGTTCTCTTTCTATTCCTAACATGACACTAGGAGCACAAATGGACCGTTGAATGAGCCTCTCTCCTCCTTCTATCTTAAATAATCGAAGGTCTTTGACTTGCTCATGTTAGGACGAGGTTCTCCTTCTATTCCTAACATGGCAATAAGGGGCATAGATGGATCGTTGAATGGGCCTCTTTTCTTCTCCTATCTTAAATAATCGAAGGTCTTCGATCTGCTCATGTTAGGACGAGGTTCTCCTCGTGTTCCTAACATGACAATAGGGGCACAGATGGATCATTGAATGGGCATCTTTCCTCCTCCTGTCTTAAATAACTGGAGGTCTTCGACTTACTCATGTTAGAACAAAGTTTTCCTTCTGTTCCTAACATGACAATAGGGGCATAGATGGACCGTTGAACAGACCTCTCCCCTCCTTCTATCTTAAATAATCGAAGATCTCCGACTTGCTCATGTTAGGACGAGGTTCTCCTCCTATTCCTAATATGGCAATAGGGACATAGATGGGCCATTGAATGGACCTCTTTCCTCCTTCTATCTTAAATAATCGAAGGTCTTCGACTTGCTCATGTTAGGATGAGGTTTTCCTTCTGTTCCTAACATGGCAATAGGAGCATAAATGGATCATTGAAATAGGTCTCTCCCCTCCTCCTATCTTAAATAACCGAAGGTCTTCGACTTACTCATATTAGGATGAGGTTCTCCTCCTATTCATAACATGGCACTAAGAACATAGATGGGCCGTTGAATGGGCCTCTTTCCTCCTCCTGTCTTAAATAATCAGAGATCTTCGACCTGCTCATGTTAGGATGAAGTTCTCCTCCTATTCCTAACATGATACTAGGAGCACAAATGGGCCATTGAATGAGCCTCTCCCTTCCTCCTATCTTAAATAATCGGAGGTCTTCGACTTGCTCATGTTAGGATGAGGTTCTCCTCCTGTTCCTAATATGGCCACTTTCGATTACTTCTTTTCTGTTATCACATAGTTTTTGCATCAAGAAATAATAATTTGAAATGGAGGAGTTTTATTGGAGGAAAATTACTCATAGCATATTCTCAAATTTTTTGAATTCCAAGATCGTGAGAGCGTTGTTCCTCTGAGCTCCTTCAGATGATAAGCTCCGGGCCGAACGATCTCCTCTATTTCATACGGATCTTTTTAATTTGGAGCAAGCTTCTCTTGGCTCTGAGGTTGAGGGATGGTAGCTCATCGAAGCACTAAGTTTCCTAAAGATAGTGTTGATGATGCCGAGAGGGGGCCAATCTTCTTATTGTTCCTTCCTTCTTGGTGGTTCTGGCTGCGATAGTGCCCTCGACCGATCTTCACTTACTTCAAGCTGGCATCTGAGAAATTGATCCAGCTGGCCTCTCTTGATGAGCTCCTCGATCTCATCTTAGAGCTGAATACATTCTTCAGTATCGTGGCCATGATCATGATGATACAAACAGCATTTGCTTCGATTATGCTTGTTTGAGGAAGATCGTAATTCTTCTTCTAGGAGGAGAACTTCTTCGTACTTTTCTATCGGGGCTTCTTTGACGATGAGCTCAAGGAGTTCAATCTCGCTTGCGCTCGAAGAAATTTCGTGAGCATGGTCGAACTTCATTCGGTCCTCTATCAGCTACGAGTTTATTAGACTCATCCATCTGCCACTCTCCTGTGGCTTCCTCATCTTTCAATTTGAAGGCTTCTTCCGCTCGGATATATCCCTTAGCTCAAGCTAGCAGATTGACAAAATCCTTGGGATACTTCTTCTTTAGGGAGAACAGTAAATCATTCTTCCGAAGGCCATCCTTGAGTGCGGCCATTGCAATAAACTGGTCTAGTTTTCAGACCTTCAATGCAGCAGTATTAAACTGGATAACATAAGCCCGGATATATTCTTCCTCCTTTTGTTTGATATTCATCAAGAAATCTGAACCTCAGTGTAGACGTCGATTGCTGATGAAGTGAGCTATAAACTGATGGCTCATCTGGTCAAAAGAGAAGATCATAGTTGGCCTCAACATCGAGTACCAGTTTCTTGCTACTTCCTTCAAGATAGATGAAAAAGCTCGGCATAAATGGCATCTTGTGTGCCATGGAGCAGCAACATGGTCCGAAAGGCCTCAAGATGATTGATCGGATCAGAGATTCCATCGTAGCTTTCAAATTGGGGATCTTGAAGTTCGATGGAATAGGCTCTTACATAATTTGGAGAGAGAAAGAAAGATCAGTGCAGACGTCGTCATGGCGAGCCGGGATGATGTGACGGAGTTTCTTAATTCGTTGGTCCATCTCTCATAGTTTCTGATCGAGGACGTCATCTCGATCGCAGATCTTAGAAGACTTTTGACTGTAGATGGGGAAGATCTCTTTTGGAGAAGAATCATGATCCGAACAAGGATCATCTACTCTCTATTTCTCCTTTTCAAGGGAGATGGGTATGCTAGCCTAAGTGCTCTTCCTTGGGATCGATTTCTAACATCTCAATAGTGGATTTTCTGGCAGAACTGCCATCAGAGGCTGTCGCATGGCCTACACCATTTCAGTGAGGTCCTGAATCCGCTGCATCAGCAGGTTAAACTGTTTCGGATCTACTATAGCCGTCGATGGAGGAAGAGGTTGAAGCACCGGTGCTAGAGCAGGAATGGATGGATTTGGCTCGGATCTAATGGTAGAAGCGGTAGATCTCTGGATAGTCGCCTTCTTTGAAGGTATTTCTTGGGATTGAGGGAGAGGATGGAGATGGACCTTGAAGAAAAAGATCTACAGGATCGACTGAGCACTCCTTTAAGAATAAGGGTATCTTAGAAACAGAGGGCCCTTCCTCTAGCACTAATTTTGTTAGTGCGAAATCTGGTCGACGCCGGATCGAGCTGGAGTTGAGAAAGAAGAAGTCGCCATTGATGACCTACAAAATAAAGTTCCATCCAGAGTCAGTGGTGGTGGCTCCGGTAGGATCCTCCGATGATCAAGTCAGCTCTTCTAGCCAATAGAAATGAAGTGCTCAGAAAAGAATTCAATAGAATTTTGGGAAAGAAGAAGAAAGCTTAGAAAAAACGTATCTGAAAGATCCCTTTTGATAGACGGAGCCTTAGTAGACTGATAGTGACAGCCATAACCATCTGATAGTGGACCGCTCAAACCGCATGGGATTTGCTATGGAGAGAGAGATGTCATCTGTCGTGATGTGTCCGTTCGTCGAGATTTAATAATCGAAGTTCGAAGGAAGCAGGCATTGGTTAATGAAAAACTTTGACAAATATCAATTCTAGAGGAGTTCGGACTCCTAAAGAAAATACGGCTAGAGGGGATCATCCGAGAGGAATACTAGCTGAAATCTGAAAGTAATCCGCTGGAGGAATCCAACTGAAGGAGAAGTTCGAAAGGAATTCGGCTCCTGAAGGAATCTGACTGAAGGAGAAGTCCGAAAGAAATTCGGCTCATGGAGGAATCCGATTGAAGAAAAAGTTTCGAAAAAATTCGGCTCCTGGAGAAATTTGACTAAAGAAGAGGTCCAGAAGGAAAATCCGACTGAAAGAGAAGTTCGGAAGGAATTCAGCTCCTGGAGGAATTTGACTGAAGGAGAAGTCTGGAAGGAGTTCGGCTGATGGAGAAGTTTAGAAGGAGTCCAATTGATGGAGAAGTCCAAATGAAGTTCGACCGCTGTAAGAGTTCGAAAGGGGTTCGGTCGCTGGAGGAGTTCGGAAGGAATTCAGCTACTGAAGGAGTTCGGCTGTTAAAGAATTTCGGCTTGGGTTCGACCGCTGGAGGAAGAATTCTCAATCGAAGCTCTTCCATGATTATCAGTTGCATTAGGCTAAGCATCAGACTGAATTTCGGCAGGAGTGGGGTTTACCCTAACACAATCAATTGCAATCCTGCTAACACTACGTACTCTTTACATGGGCCCCACCATAATAAGCTACATGGCAGAAGGGAAATATTTCAAGTCTTGGGCAAAAATTATTTGCTTTCAAACCGCAGCATTAATGATATAATTTTCTAAATATTTTCAACAAAGTTACCAAGCTTAATTGGGACCACGGTGCTGACTAGGGATAGAGAAAGGTGGCGCATCCGGTGGAAGAAGTATGATCTACCAATGAAGACATAAGATAACCCAAAAGAATGAAGTAATTATTAATATATAGAATCACTACTAGTCAGTCAAATTCGCCGTCGGAAGGCTTTTTTACTTAAACAACGAGATTTAATCGCCAGACGGCATACTAAATCTCAAATCACACTAAAAAAATGGTCCACATGCCTGTTGGAACAAAGTGATTACCAAAAAATCTAACTCTATTGGTCGATCAAAGCCGCCTTCTCTAGGCCATTTTACGTAAACAGCAAAAAATTAATCACGAAACTGCATCAAAATTTTTATACTGACAACACTTAAATATCCGTATGTGTTAATTTAAAAGAACAAAATTGTAGGCAGTGGATGGAGATTAAAAATAAGGGAAGTTTCCCATCCTTCACTGCACCCCAACTTTGGACCCATCCAAACCGAAGTCAATGAGGTCGGGCCGCCAAAAGGACACCCAGCCTCCTCCATCCAATCTGAGAATCCAAGAATCCATATTGCCTTCTTTGTCTAGATTTTGCCATCTTTGAAAAGAATTGAATGTCGTGCAGCTCCTCGTGCTCTATCTCTATATGTATTAAATATTGGAGCCAACCTCCCGAGAAGGGAGGTCAAGAAGTTGTGGTTGCTGGTCGCGCCACCACACCGTCAACCACCCTGGTCACGGCTTCCTTGAAGGACTCCTCGTCCCAATCACCGGCCTGTGACATCAATAGCAGCACCCTACCTCTTATTTTTTTATTGATATCAAGCAGACGAAGCCTTGATAATTACAAGGGAAACTTCTTATCATATATATATATATATATATATATATATATATATATATATATATAGATAGATAGATAGATGAAGATATATTAGTCTATGTAGTTAGTCATGGGAATTAAGGCATGACAAGACATGTTTCACCAGTTGGTCCGGTCATCATCATCAGATCTCAATTCAAGCAACTTTGTGGCTGAATGAGCCTTAACGTATCAATTAAAATTCGTGGTATTTGATTAGTTTGACAGCCAGACAGATCGGGTGGTCATGATGTTGGCGAGCATTAAAACTTAACAAAATCAATCAGCCTTATTAAAAGATCAAAAGATCACATTAATTAGATGTCTTTTCCATTAAAAATTAATTGATGCAGTTGAAGGAATTATATGTTACATGTACAGGAGGAAGAAATTGACCTAGCTGTTCTAAGTCCGCCCATTGGCTCCAACATTGGGTAGGACCGTAAAATTTGTAATACGAGTTACAGATGTTTATTATGGACCCAGCCATTGAGAAACATTCTGTAAAATTACAAAGGGAATTCTGAAAAGTTAAAAAGCCTGCATGAAGAGGGGCGCACCTAAAAATTTCCTAAAACTTTGAAGAGTTGCTTTTAGCCTTGCATAAAATAAGATGTGTTTATAAACTTTATGCTATTCTCCTAATCATGCAATGCTTTAGTACATTTTATTCCTTGCCTTTAAAAATTTTATATATATATATATATATATATATATATATATAAGGAAGAAGGCAAAGGTCCTTGCCCTTGCTTTGTTCCCTGCTTCATATCCTTTCTTTTTGGAAGGGTTATTAACAAAACAATTGGACTGCAAGGAATGAGATATAGTTCAAGTTTATGCTAGTGTAGAAACATAATTTTCTTGAGATTACATTTGTACATATAAAAGCTTCTGTTTTTTTTTTTCTAAGAATTTTTTTTTAGTTTGTTGAAATGCTAAGGTTCAATTTTTACCGACTCGTTTCCATTACAATCTACAAAAGTACGTAATTTAGGGATCTTCCCCCATTTTCAGAGTAGTTTAGGCATAAACTCTTACAAACATGAATTTCTTTGGATTAAAATTTGAACTGAACATCTTGTTAATATGTCAAAATTTTAAAGTAGAATTTTTGGAAGTGAAATAAAAGTCGTCCAACTTGTAGTTCATCAGTTTTTTTAGCATAATATCAACAGCAGGAATATTGGCAGCAGTTCCACCAAATTAGTATATTATCAAATAAACGATGGACATTTGAAACTATATTCCGTACCTGAACTTGTACTGTGAAATTTGAGCGTGCAAATGTGTTCGTTTGTGGTGAACCTGTGCTTGCATCCACTGACACCAAGCTGATATTTCCCATCTCTTTCAGGCATTCAAGTATGTGGAGAACTAAATCAATCATATCACATTCTACCCTAACTGTAATTCTAAGGTTGATTCTTTGGGCTTCTGATGTTGATTCGGAGGCCCTTGTTATCTGAACTTCTACTCTTTCTGTTGAATCACCAACTTCTTTAATTTCAACAGCAGGTTGCAGTTGCAATTCTAGAATTCGGTTTCTCTCTTCTAGCTCAGAGATTTGAGCTTTCAAAGTATTCACATAGTCCTTTGTGTTGGCAAGCACTGATGCCTTGTCCTTCTGTTGCAAGGAAAAAATAAAAAAGAACATGCATGTCAAAAGATTGTTCATCTGATAACTTCTTGTTGTACCATATATTCTTCCACTGATCAAGCTGTCAGAAATAGTTATAATAAGTATAAAAAGTGTGGCTGGATATAAATTAAAAGCCTACAACGTCGGTGAATGAAAAATCCATGTCAAGGTCTCTTTTTTTTTTTTTTTTTGGCCGCAGAAACTAATCTCATTGGTTCTAATTAAAACGGACTTCAATCCCATACTTCTTCTCAACAATAACGTTCTGCTACTGATCAAGTTGTTGCATATAATTAGCAGAACGAACATCAAACACATATCAAACTGCATGAATTATGGATCCCGCAATTCCTGTCTAACAAGAAACGTTAATCGTTCTACGACTGATCAGGTTGTCAACAGATAGGTAAAACAAACATGAAATATGAGATTTAATATTTTTGAGTTTATAGCCTGCATCGACGAATTCAATGCTTGTTAAGGAATTGAGGTTGCTTTTTTTATATGATTACAGTACTTCCTTGCTATATATCAGGAAAGATGAAGAAGTTCTAGTTCCAAATGCATATACCTTAGAACCTGGTGGTAGTAACATTCTGAGCGCATGGAAACTCTCATTAAGCTTCTCTCGGCGCCTGCGCTCGGATATCATATGGTGCAACTGGTTGCTTGTCGGCCGAACCTCCTGCATAAGAGTCTGATATCTCATATTATATATCCTTCTAAGCATGGAGATTGCCGTTTTCACCATCTTCTGGCCATGCACTGCTGCCCTGGGTTCGAGATTTGGAGCAAGAGCTGAGTTATAGGCCTTAAATGGCCCAACCGGCCGGCTTCTTGGGCTCTGCTGGGGTTGATCCTGGCGTGGAGACTGGAAGAGCAATGGAGAAGGAGAAGGAGAAGAAGCTGAAGAGAGAACAGCAAGCATTGCTCTCGTGATTGCTGCATCATCACTCGCAGGCGTTGGAAGCTGGACATCTCGGTGTCGACCATAGGCTTGCATGGCTATTTGGTGCGGTGGAACCACTAGAGCTGGCTCTCCAGTCACCTCCGGCATGAAAGGAGCACTCGCCTTGGTGAATAGGAGGGATGAGTACTCGGGACTTCCCACCGACAAAGAACGAAGCGACGACGATGACGATGAGGGCTTACTCTGGTCGGGTGCCGGGAATGGGTCCCCTAAGAGGGAGTGCTGAACGAAATCTTCGGAAAACACTTGCTGGATGTTCATCTGCGTGTATATATGCCCCTGAAAATCCATTTAGAGTAATATATTATATATACAGTTGATATCAAATTGGAGATCAAAGTGATGCATGGTATCACAATCCATCCATGGTAATTGAAATGTTAAATTAAAATTGCTTACAGTATTTGACATGGTCATCCCTAATTCAATCTCCCCACTGCTGCATCCCATAAAAACAGCTGTCTGTCGAAAAGAACAGGTCCATTCCATTGGTGGGTTATATTCCTTTCTTCTAGTTTCAACAACGAAAACAATAAGAGAACAGCTTGTGACCCTACTGTTAGCTAGGTACAAACCTTGATTCCGGCTTCCTGAAACAATGAACACATATATACCCAAAGTAAGCATCTCCATAATAAACAAATGCCATAGGAAAGCGCTAGGAGTACTCCATCTCTCCTCCCTTATTGCATCCTTTACCTGATAAAACCGCCGCTGGATTGGCGTCGAAGCCGAGTTCATCAGCTCCGACTCCCCTAGCTCCATATATGGGATCCTTCCCTTGTAGGCCAATCCGGGGACACAACTTGAAACGGAAAAAATCAAAGCCCGTATCAACAAGACAGAACGCATATATATATTAATTTATATACAGCTTAATTGGTTCCAGGGACCTTTTAACCACGTACGTACCCGCTGTCGATGCTGAAAGCCGAAGTCCGGTAGGCCTCGAAGAGCCTCCGGGAGAGGCTGCCCAACGAGGAGCTGGGGTGGCTGCTGTCGTCCACGTGGTGCCATCCGTCGATGGAGGCCAGGTGGCTGATGGAAGTGCCCACCAAGATTAATTAAGCGGTAAAGAGGACGGACGGTTTTAATTAGAGGGAAGAAAGACGGCGGAAAGGAGAGAGGAGAGAGTGACATACTTGGATTGGTGGGGAAGCGGAGTCCACAGGCAGATATACGAGCATCCGAGGATCCGTGCTGCGCTCTGGAGGAAGCGCCCGCGGGCCTCGGCGCCAAGGAGAAAGACGGAGTCCATGAGTGAGATGGGGAGAGGCGTATAGCCGCCCTCACCTTTGGAGGTGTCGTTGCCATCTATATTTCTACCCTGCTTGGGTTCTTATGGCTTATTCGCGTTGCCTTGGAGCAGGTGGGGCCGGAAGCGAGAGGAAGAGAACGGGGGAAGAAAGTGAGAGATTTGGTGCTAAAAGAATTGAATAGTTTAGCGAATCTAGCAGCCAGAAGCATTCAGAGGAAGAAAAGTAGTCGTTCAAAGTCTTCGCTCGCGAGGGTTTGAAAAGGGGTCAAAGTAGGTGGCAGTGAGGAGAGAGAGAGACAGGGATGCAACTTGGTCCAGGTTAAGATAAACCTAACCCGGCTTAGGCTGATAGCATCGACATCTCCCTAATATATAAATTGAATTTTGGGTTGATAATTATCAAATCAAGACAACTCAGGCAGGGTTTTGGGCAATCACGTACATGAGCTGCGTTAATAACTAGGAGCTCCAAATATAATAAAAAATTTCTCTATGGTAAAATTTGTAAGGTAACTCAGTCAAAACCTATTTCAGCTAACCAAATCCAGCTTGCCCTTGTCCAACTCAGTCTGAAATCTCTTTGGATTGAAAACTTGGGATTTAGGTCGGGTTTGGTTGGAGTTAAATATATATATAAATTACTTTGTTGATTGGTTTAGGTGCCAGGCGGTCTTTTCCTCTTTTCCATCTTGATGATGTAAGAGGTTAGCTCCTTATTTGGACCAATTCACCCAAATTGCGCTCTCGCTTTCACATCTTCTGAGCAAATATCACTCTCCGTTTATCCATTGATTGTTGCATGCATTTGGAGCTCACAAACTTATGCATGGATCATGTGGATGCGTCCGTAATAACCACCACTGCTTATTCGTCAAAGCTTCGTTGGAAAGTTTGGCATTTCGAAAGGTTAGAACTGTTCCACGTGCATGTGAGCATGAAACCATGGGATGGAATGATAGGCATGCATACATGTCTCAGGGATCATCCAGAAACTAGTAACCTTTTATTTATATCCCTCCCACTCCAGCTCTCACGGACATAACTCGGTCCGCAAATCTCAGACAGGATTTTTTTTTTCCCTCCACCTGTCTTTGCCCTCGTTTTGCCACCCTCATAATTAAAGCATGTCTGTTGCGTCATCCTTTTAAGTAATTGCTTACTACGTATCAAAATTTTTATAGAAAAATTGTATACTCTTTGTCCAAACTTCATAGTACAAGATTTCCTTATAAATCCTAGCTTCTAATACATCTGATCTTTAGAACACTTAATCACTCTTTTCTTAGGGTTACAAGATATATATATAAAGAGGAAATCAATTTGGGTTTGAATTGGTGTCCTAAGTTGATTTGAACTTGAATTGGTGTCCTAGATAGATTTGGACTAGATATGGTGTCCTACGTAGATGTGGACTCGATTTAGTATCTTAGAATGATTTGGACTCAATTAGGTATCCTAGGTTGATTTAGACCTGATCTATTGTCCTAGGTTCATTTGAACTCAATTTGCTATCTTAAGTTGATTTGAACTTGATCTTCAGAACCTACAAACTTAAAACATGCTTAATAAATAATAAATATATATATATATTACAATCATCAATTTATAAAATAGTATTTTTTACTTTTTGTATTTAAAATATTATTATTGAAAAAATGCTAGGCAATGATTTAGACCTGATCTAGTGTCCTAGGTTCATTTGAACTCAATTTGCTATCTTAAGTTGATTTAAACTTGATCTTTAGAACTTACAAACTTAAAATATGCTTAATAAATAATAAATAAATAAATAAATATATATTACAATCATAAATTTATAAAATAGTATTTTTCACTCTTCATATTTAAAATATTATTATTGGAAAAATGCTAGGCAATGAACAACTTATAGAACCTAATAAAATAGGCATTTGGAGGTCAACTTTTTTTATAATTTTAAATAAGTGATTATATCTACTATCATATTCATATGGAATATTGTTGGAAAAATTGCAATTAAGAAATAATAATATCAAAAAGCTTCTTTTCTCTCTTTATGCAAATAAATAGGATATCACTATAATTCACCAAGAAATAATAATTTTCATAGTCTTTTCAAGCAATTAATAAGCAAAATAATCAAATAACCCACAAATAAGAAGTGCCATAATTTTAATATAGAAAATTCTTTGATATAAAAAAAGAAAATTAAGAGATCTAGTCCATCCAAAATCAGTTAGTATTTAGAATAATGAAATTATAATAGATCTTCTCCGTACAACTGGAGGCGACACAAATATCATTAAGATTAAATCTCATTCATCATTAATAAGATAATTTTCAATAATAAACAAAAATATAGGATATATAGAACTCATGAAGCATGGATGCTCAAAATTTTTAATGAAGAAGACTTTTTAAATATCAATACCATTCAATTTGTAGTTTTTATGTCAAAAATAATATATGAAAATTTGATCAAAATTAGAATAGAATCATCTCTCCAAATGATCTGATAAAGTAGCATTTTTTAAAATCTTTCTTTTTCTTTTTTTCTTCCGATCTGGTCGTTCTCTTGCTGCGAAAAGTTAGGGCAAGACAATTCTCGTAAACTAAACGGCGACGTTTCCGCTTTCTTTTACTTGGAAAGACATGGTCCCATACGAGGACGGACCATACCCTGGAAGGACAGCCTGAATTGGGCAACTTCAACCATATTAATTGTTCCATTGAATCTAAAGGACAGCTTAAACTATTAATTGTTCTACTGAATCTAATTGATCACTTCAATGCGGTGTTACCAGCTCCCTTCCAGACCTTAAACCGGGTCAAGAATGGGAACCAAAGGCCGGTCCATGGGTTGAATTTTCCTTAAAGAGGTCCAGACGTTGTACGTCACAGCTTGCCCATCAACCGTGGAATAACAAAGCCTGACTTAAAAGCCTACCACATCAGAATTAATAGAAAGATTGGCATTACATAGTTGTCGTCTGCAGCGGTTCCACTGTCATCTTTAAAAACGATAAAAAAGGCACCCGTCACGGGATCACTGTCAGCACGGCGGTTGTAGCCAGTCTCCTAAGGACACCTGATTATTAAAAAACGTCATAAGGAATATAATTATTTATTTATTTTAGCTAATGTTCTGACATACGATTATATAGCCAAGGGAAAGATTTTTGCATCGAAAGTTTGATCTCTGACGTTGTTGCATATGAAAAGTTGTTCTCTAGCGACATTGCCAGGTAATTGCCGCTCTATCAAATGATGGAACAAGGAAACAAGAAGAAACCAAATAAAAATTAGCATTTTAGCATGCTGTTGTCACGCAACTGCGTGTCGACCACAAGAGTCGTAGGTTGCTTCTGTCTGAACATTTAGAAATTAAAGGATTAAAACTTCTACTTGAAGGAATTTAGTTTTTGATGTTGCGTGGAGTGGCGCAGTTTATTGCTGCTTTACCTGGAATTTAGGTCGGCTCATGTAAGTTCAAGTTCGATGCATGTAAAATAAATAAATATATTTTTTAAAGTTACTCTCCTGATTATTAATGTCTCTGATGGTGTTGGCAGCCCACATCAGAGGAATAAATTGGAGATTGGAATTTTATAAGACAAGAGTTTAACAAAGTACGGTGCCTATATTTTTGTTTTTCATAAAATAATAAACTTTTATTGAAATAAACAAATATGAAATATTTAGAGAAAGGTTTTGAATGGTCAACAACCACGTTATCAAATTGACGCATGGTTGGAAATACAAATAGCTTGGACAAAGAGATTTAGAATTTCAACATGCCAATGGTCAAACACACCTTATGCATGATAAAATCATTTTGATTGAATGGTTTTTTTCATATTAGTAGTTACTACTGAAAGAGTAACGATTATTTCATGAAAATGATAATACCTTGCATAAATATATCTTTTGGGAGGCAATTAATTGTGAGACAAGGAACAAAGATTAGATTTGTGTAAACTACAATGTTCAGGGTCGTAGAATATAGAAATGTTACTTCCATGGCACTAAGAATTGCTTGTTTTGAATATTGTCACGGACAATGAGGCAAAAAATAGCATTTTATGATATGTGTTGGTTGGTCATGGTACCAAAGCTAAGATGACAATAGTTGGTCTCTAATGGCCAGCAAATAATTGAAAAAGTTCGAATAACTTTAGGTGAGCTATTTTTATTTTATTATGTTTGTGTATTCATAAAGCTGTCAATTGGTTACGAGAAGCAATTTTTAATTATGGCAATCTTTGAACTCTAATATTGCCAAACATTAATGCATATATATGAGGTTAAAATGTTTTCATATTCTGTCATCCAATTAAATTGTTCTAAGAGTTCGTATACTCACATATTGATGTGGATCTTAGATTGGCTAGCTTCATGAAAAAAATAGTTTAGCAGTGGGTTCTCTCGGGGTCAAACATAAATAAGCAACGAAGCAAGTACAACTCTTACGTGTACATTTTTTTGAGAATAATATTTTTTTTTATATGACTTAAACACTATAACTAAGCTTTACATCATTTTTTTCTAATTTTTACGTGACTTAAACATCTTACATCATTTTTCTCTTTTTCGCATGTATGGTCATGGTTAAACTAGGTCATAAGACATATAACTAGCCCATATTTGATCCACTATGCTGCATCAATACCCAACCCACCATACTGCTCTTGACATTGCACTAATATAAAATATTACTCGGATGTCATTATATATTTTATCGTGAATCTGAATTTTGTTCTAATGATCATACTTCTCTGTTTAGCACCCAGAGATGTTAAATTGAAATCTTAGTGATGCATCCTTAGTATTCAGACCTATATATATATATATATATATTGGACTTCGATCAATTGGAGTCCAATCTATATCCGATCGAATTTTCAATCGTTCGATCAGCGTGCATCAAGACAGGCACCGCATGAGAAGATGCACCGATTAAAAAAAATATTGATTGAAAAAAATAGGCATGCAAAAAAATTCAAAAAAAAAAAGACTTGAAAAAAATTAAGAAAAAATTTTCTGAAAAAAAACATCTGAAAAAAGTTTGAAAAAAAATTTTGAAAAAAATCAAGAAAAAAATTTGAAAGAAAAAACCTGAAAAAAATCTAAAAAAAGTTTGAAAAAAATTTAGGAAAAAAAAGGGAAGGCGCCTTGGCGCTTTCCCCATCCCTCCCTCCTTTTTTTTCTAGTATATTTTTTTTCTAATATATATATTTTAAGGCATTATTTTTTTAGTTTTTTTAAATTTCTTTTAGGTTTTTTCAAAAAGCCTAAAAAAATTAAAAAAATAAAAAAAATGAAAAAAAAAGCTAAAAATTTTTTTTCTATTTTTTTTTAGATAGTAAGCCTATTTTTATTTTGATTTTTTTTCAAGCATAGATATGCATTTTTTTTTCAACTAATATGTCTTTTTAGATGCGCACTCGAAAATGCACATTGATCCAATGATTGAAAATTTGATCGAATATAGATCGGCTTCGATCAATCGAAATCTAATATATAT
This sequence comes from Cocos nucifera, assembly GCA_006176705.1. Lineage (NCBI taxonomy): Eukaryota > Viridiplantae > Streptophyta > Magnoliopsida > Arecales > Arecaceae > Cocos > Cocos nucifera. Next base: position 1,615,976 of record QRFJ01000034.1, on the reverse strand, counting down.
ATATATATATATATATATATATATTGGACTACCGTTATGATTCAGCCCGGGGCCGGCGGGCATATCCTAAATCAGACCGAATAAAAAAAACGAGAGAGTTTCGATGTTCGATTCCCGACCTCTCGACCTACGTGTCCATCGCGGCCTCGAGATTTCAGGGGACGAGAGCCTGTATTCCAGGTCTCGTTCCTTTCCAAATTTCATCCACAATCCCAGATCCCTCCGTTTCGTTTTCTTTTATTCCTTTTTTTTTGTTTTTTTTCCCATTCTCCTTACCTTAGGACTAACCAATTCGTTCCAGAATCTGGCTTTCTTTTATAAATTTCTTCATACTTAGATTTGACGCATTCTAATATGAAACCCTGACTGTAGAAATGGTTGGGAATGTGGGAGGTCCGATCAGTGGGTCGAACACCGAGAAGAATTCTAATTCTTGATGGAAACCATAGCCCCGTTTGGAGTTGCCGGAATATCACCATGAGGACGGTAACTTGGGATGATCCAGTTTCCCCATCTTAGTAGAGGTTTTCCCAATAGTGGGAATCCCTGTAGAAGTTCTGATTCATTGGTTTTCCGGAGGAAAGGTTCTGGTTGATGACACGTACATTTTGGGGGTTAGGACACGCCGTGGCAAAGAACAAGTGCCGGGAGCCTGGTGGAGTAAGTGCATCGTGCCATTCTTTTGTAGACAACAAATCAATCATTGCAGTCTTGTCCATTTTTTTTTCTACTGTTTGTCAGTGCACAGAGCTTCAATTATTGTCATTCTTATCCGTTAAAATTTATGAATGGTCGCTTTCAGATCGCCATGACCCGAACATCTAAAGATAAAAGCTGATTAATTGGAAGGGCCTGAGCCACATGTAAGAGGGTATGCCATTGGAATTTCTTATTTAAGTGATTTTTGTTGGAGAATCTAGTACTTGGAGTTTGTCGATCTCTGTCTCTGCCAAGAATGCTACTGAGGATTGGACGATTATCTGCACAAAAAAGATAGCACGTAAAGATCTAGCAATTCACTGACAATCTAATATTAGCATGGCAGTAGATGTCTCGTCTGTGGGGTTATATGGTCGACATTCATTAGGAAGCTTTGGGGTAATAATATGGAAAATGTGATGGAGTTGGCCCTGGTTGAGCAATTTCATGAATAGAGATGCTTTGCTTTCGGTATCTGTGTTAACTCTTTTTTTCCCATCAATTCTTAAAGAAGAGGGCTTTTCAAAATGTGCGATACCCATCTTCTTTTTCACAATAATAATCCAACTCTTTTTACTGAAAGAAATTTTTTTTTTTTAACACTATGAGAACCTAAAATATGATAAAGCTTATAGCTCTTACCAAACTTTGGATTTTTAAAAACTAAAATAACATTTAATTCTTATTTTTCACCATTGTCGAGCAAATTATGGGAATGTAACAGGATGTTCCTCGTATACACGTCGAAATGTTTGAGAAATTTCTTATTTCATAAATCATCATTAAGTGAAGTTTAATTTGTCTTATTATTTATAAAATATGCTTCTTGGTTTTGGCATTTATATGAGATCTACAAGATCATAGTCCGTTAAGATTAAATGTTAAATAGATAAATGACTGGGGACAATTAATTTGTCTCCTGTATATCCAGTAGCCCAACACCCAGTTGCTTCATGGTTGTCTTGAAATACAAAACAAGCAAGTTTTGTTATAAAAAAAAATTATTTGTCAAAGGCTGGATCTAGAACTCTCGACTTAAAAGTATTGAGCAACCTTAAGTTGATGTGGTAGCCAAGTAAATTTCGGTTCAAACCTTGGGAACCTGCTATAATTGACTGAAATTGCAACACATGGCGAGTTAACATGGTTTCTAGCCCTTTTTTTTTTTTAATGCAAAATGATTCCATTTTTGCTGACATCCAAAACCATGGTTAATTTAGTTATATTTGATAATCTTTTTCCTCCCCCGGAGAAAATTACAAATGTTGAATCTGACACAAACTTCTAAAGTTCTAACCAAAAACATCATGTCATAAATAAGTGCGATAGTTGACACTATGAATGGCATATATGAAGAAAAATTCTGATTTTTTAGGATCAGATTCGTTCAAATCTGATTGAATTGAGAGGCATATTTCAAAAATTTTTTTTTAGATGCTAATCAGATCTGATATTTTTTAGATCTGATTTTATGATCTGATAAATAAAAAAATTAAATTAAATTAAATTTAAATTAGTTTTATCTTAATATGGATAATTCGATTACCCATTGATGATCTTGCTGATTGCCTGAGGTTCTGGATCTAACCACGTAAGCGCTTGGCCTCTTCCGGTATCCACTCGGACTGGATCTGGAGATCTTCTCCTTCTTTATTTTGTCTCCAAAAATTAGATCTGGATCTGATTTGGAGGATCTTCGAAACTCCTTTCGAAGATTAGCAGTCATCTCTGCAGCAGTGCTGTCTTCTTCCTTTCTCGTCAGCCTTTTCTTATCTGAATCGCACTAATATGAAGCCCAACCATCCTTAGACGTGGAGAGGAAAGAGATGGCCTGAAAGTAGCATGGAGAAGGGAGAGGGACAGCCTTGGAGCATGGCTAGGAGAGGAGTCTCTAAAAAGTAGGCGCAGACAGGTCTTTATATAGATCCTGCTACGCCATGCGATGCCACATCACCTCGACCAATTACGTTGCTTCGTTTAATTAGATCTAAATCTGATTGGTGGGATGACATCACCTGATCCAATCAGATGAGAGACCCACAGATTCATCCTAAGGGGGCGCCTAAGACTGGTCAAAGTCTATAGGTGAGGGTCACCTAGTTTGAATCTAAGAAGCAACCTGGAGTCCCATCCGTATGGAACTCCAGGCGTCCCTATCCATGAGCGCATGTCATCCTAGGCGTGCACCCCCTTCTTTTTAATCTTCAATGAGGAGACAAGTCCCTATTTGCTCTCCAATAAGTGCATGACATATGAGCAGATGTCCAAGGATCAAAGGTCAACGTTTGACCAAGTCAAAGGACAAGAATTAGTAGGTGATGAAAAATGATAGGTGTTGTCTTAAATTTATCTCATAAATTAAGACAACTCTTTTTTGATCAGGACAAGCTCCAGTCAGATAAGGTAGAGGTACCTGAGTGAGCACAAACTCATTTGGCTCGATCGAGATAACTTTTAATGATAGAAAAAGAAGAACGTTAAGCTCAATCATGTACTAGCATGATTTTTTTGAACCTAATTAAATCTTATTCAAATCAATTGAATTAGATTAGTCCAATTGATGATATCCAGATTCGAATTCTTATTTGTGTGATCCAGTTAGGTTCAGTTTTGTATGGTAATAGGATATGTCATGATCTCTATCATCGACATCATCGAAACTCCTTTCGATGGATCAGAACTCTTCTGATTCAGACAACTAGAATGATCGATCATCTAAATCATTCTAATTGCTCCCAAAATCCACCAGTGACACCTAGCAGTATATGGTGGCAACCCATCAAAATTAAAAATGAATCCTCTCGGTGCAGCTACTTGTATGATTAAGTTCTTCTATCTTGAGCCCCGATCAGATTAGGGTTAAGGTGGACTCGTCAAACCCTAATTTCTATCATATGATTTAATCATTCGATTCAAGTCCGAATGTGAAAATCTTAAATAGAAACTCTTTCTATTATTTCACTCTCCGCCATGGCCATGGGCTTATGGACTTGATTCTCATGATCATCATAGGGCTGCTCCTCATCCACCGAGGTAGATAGATTCCATCTTGGTGCAATCCAATTCCTACAATGAACATGCTATAGCCAACATACACCTCAGGATTTCGAATGGCTAGGAGACCGAGTCATGGTGTAGTCAAACTATAACACCCTCAAGGTGAACTGCCGATGCACCTCAGGTCAAAGAACCAGACACACCACTGCAGCATTCGAGTCAGTCATTGACGAGAAGGTAGACTTTCCTTAATGACTACTCGAGGTGGTCACGCTCAGTGCCCTCATTCTCTAACGAGTACTGTACTCTCGCTCTGGTGTCTCTACACCGTAGACTCAAGACTCATCTACTATAAAGAAGCAATTGTACACCAATCTTTTGGATCAATCACCATCCTCACGATGATCCTACGGTCGGGAGCATTTTATGAGTTAATATTGAAAATTCTTGTCTTAAATTTTCAACTCTTGAAAATATGAATTATCATTATCATTAACTCAAGGGATGTATCACAGACACTAAATACACATATGTGATAGAAAATAATCCCATTTTATTATTTATAGTCAAAATTATAATTTTGCCCCTAGAAGTGTATTACAAGTGTCAGCCAATTCTGGCTTCTAGGGCACACATATCTAACAAACTCTCACTTGATCTAAAGCCAATTGGCTACAAATCTAAGTCCCATCTTCTCAAGATGGGCTTCGATCTTCTGCTGGCCCAACGGTTTTGTAAGCGGGTCCACCGTATTATCTGCGGAGTCGACTCTCTTGACCTTGATGTAACCCTTCTCGAGGTAATCGCGGATGAGGTGGTATCGCCGCTCAATGTGCTTGGATTTCTGATGAGACCTCATCTCCTTAGCAAGGACTATGGCGCCATTGTTGTCGCAGTACAGAGGAATGGCATCTGATGGCATCACTCCGATCTCTGCGGTAAACTTCTTATACCAGAATGTCTCCTTTGCAACTTCTGACGCAGCGATGTATTCTGCTTTTATGATGGAATTTACTATCACTGTCTGCTTGAAACTTTTCCAACTGACAGCTCCATCATTGCACACAAACAGACTTTCAGATGTCGACTTTCGATCATCTATATCGAACATAAAGTTCGAGTCTGTATACCTCAGACTTGGAGTTCTTCATTACCAAAAACCAGCAATATATCCTTAGTTCTTCTTAAGTACTTAAGGATACATTTCACAAAAGTCCAATGTTCTTCACCAAGATTCGACTGATATCTGCTCGTGACACTCACGGCATGGGCTATATCAGGTCGTATCATAACATGGCATACATGAGGCTCCCTATTGCTGAAGCATAAGGGATCCTGCTCATGCGTTCTATTTTCTCAAGTGTGCTAGGGCACATCTTCTTAGAAAGATGAATAACATGTCTGAAGGATACTAAACTCCTCTTAGAGTTTTTCATGCTAAACCTCTTTAGTACTTCCTCTATGTACATTTTCTGTGAAAGTCCTAGCATCCTATTCGGTCTATCTCTATAGACCTTAATTCTTAGAATAAAGGATGCTTCCTCTAGGTCTTTCATGGAGAATTCTTTAGATAACCATATTTTAATTATGACTAACATGGGAATATCATTTTCAATAAGGAGGATGTCATCCACATACAATACGAGGAAGACAACAGCGCTTCCACTAATATTTTTGAAGACACATGGCTCCTCCTCGTTCTTGATGAAACTAAACATTTTGATCACATCATTAAAATGAGTATTCCAGCTTCGAGATGCTTGCTTAAGTCCATATATGGACCTTTGCAGCTTGTAAATCTTGTGATCATCATTACTGGATGTGAAACCTAGCGGCTGTTTCATATAAATATCTTTCTCAAGATATCCATTTAGGAATGCCATTTTCACGTCCATTTGCCATATTTCATAATCAAAATAGGCTGCAATAGCAAGCAATGTGCGAATGAATTTTAGCATAGCTACTGATGAAAAGATATCCTGATAGTCAATGCCTTCGCGTTGACTATAACCTTTTGCCACTAATCTAGCCTTGAATGTCTCTACATTCTCATCTGCACCAATCTTTCTCTTGTAAGATCCATTTACACCCAATAGGTACTATACCTTCTGGTGGATCTACCAAGGTCCAGACTTGGTTTGAGTGCATCGAGTCAATTTCTGACTTCATTGCCTCTAACCATTTCTCAGAGTCGATATCTGATATTATCTCGTTATAGGTTTTGGGATCATCACCATGAACCCCATTACCTACGAGGAACATTTTCTCTACATCCTCTGAAATAGTACCTAAGTACCTCTCAGGAGGATGAAAACTCTTTTTCGATCTACGAGGTGGAGGAGGTAGTGTATGGATTGGCTTAACCTGATTTGGTTCCATTTGGTCCTTAGCTCGTTGCTCTTGTGAGACTTTCTCTTTGAAGCTTAATCTGCTTTCCAATGCCGCTATCTTGAATAAACTATTTTTCAAAAAAAATGGCATGTCGACTCACAATCACATTGTGATCTTCTGGAATGTAGAAATAATATCCTAATGACTCTTTAGGATATCCTATGAATCGAGCTCTGAAAGGACCTAAAGTCTAACTTGTCCGCTTGTTGTCTTTTGACATGAGCCGGACAACCCCAAATTTTGAGATGACTCAGACTTGGTTTCTTACCATGCCATATCTCATACGGTGTGGTAGGAACGATTTTAGAAGGAATCCTATTCAGTAAGTATATTGCAGTTAACAAACAATATCCCCAAAGAAAATTAGGAAGGTCTGTGAAGCTCATCATGGATCGGACCATATCTAATAGGGTTCTGTTCCTCCGTTCTGAAACCCCGTTGAGTTGAGGTGTTCCTGATGGAGTCCATTGAGAGACTATGCCATTTTTCTTGAGATAGTCTAGAAATTTTCGACTAAGGTATTCACCTCCTCGATCTGATCGAAGAACCTTAATGAGTTTTTCAATTTGCTTTTCTACTTCATGTCTGAATTTTTTGAACTTTTTAAAAGCTTTAGACTTGTGTCTCATAAGATACACATACCCATACCTAGATAAATCATCGGTAAAGATTATGAAGTAGACAAAATTGCCTCTAGTCCGGCACATCAAATGGGCCGCACACATCAGTATGTACTAGGGCAAGAAGATCCATGGCCCTTTCCCCATGTGTTACAAAAAGGAGTTTAGTCATTTTGCCATGAAGACAGGATTCACAAATTGGATATGACTCGAAAGTCAACGAACTCAATAGCCCGATTTTCTTCAATTTGTTAATCCTATCTTCTGCTATATGACCTAATCTTAGGTGCCATAGATACCTATCATTTGGACTATCCCTAGCTCATTTTGATTTTATGGCATTCACATTTTGCTCGAAATTAAAAATAGATACATCAACATATAACTGATAAAGATCGTTAATAAGGAAAAACCATTTGCAATTTTATTTCTTTCATAAAGAATGTTACAATGGTCCTTAAGAAAACTAATCACATAACCTTCTAATGCTAAGCATGAAATAGAAATCAAATTTCTGCTAGCTGCAGGCACATAATAACAGTCTTTCAAAACTAAGTCTAAACCAGATGGTAGTCGAAGAGGATATATTTTCATGACCACGGTAGCAACTCTTGCTCTATTTTTGACTTGCAGGATCATCTCACCATCTCTCAGCCTCCTGCTATCCTCAAGATCCTGCATAGAAGTGCACAAGTGAGCACTAGAATCAGAGTCAAGCACCCAACTGGATGTAGAAGAAATCGTAAGGTTAGACTCAATAACGAGCATACCTCCAGAAGGACCTGCCTTCTTCTTCTTTAGGGTGGCCAGGTAAGTAGGACAGTTTCGCTTTCAGTGGCCATCATTGTTGCAATGAAAATACTTTTCTTTGTCAGCGGTCTTCTTCTTCAACTCTATCTTTTTCTTCTTTCCTCTTTCCATCTTCTGCTTTTTCGCAGACTTCTTCTTCTTTTCGAAAGACTTTCTCTTAGAAGAAGTCCGTTCCATAGCAAGTACTGAGCCTTTAGAACCTTTCATAGAAAGCTCAGCGGTAACCAGCATATTCATAAGTTCGGCCAAGGAGTTTTGAAGTTTATGTATATGGTAGTTCATGATGAATTACCCATATACATCAGTCAAAGATCGCAGAATTATATCATTCTGCAGATCCAAGTCTAACCTCACTCCGAGCTTCTCAAGCTCTTTCCATGTCCTTGATCATCATCAGACAGTGATCTTGGACTGACTGTCCCATCACGCATCTTAGCCTTAAAAAGTCATTTCGTGACTTGATACTTGGCTGCATGACTCTGTTCACCAAACATCTCCTGTAGGTGAGCCAACATTTGGCGAGCAGTCCCGATATCTTCATGTTGGCGCTGGAGCTCATCAGACATCGAGCCCAACATGTAGTATCTGGCCTTATTATCTTCGTCTATCCATTTTTCCAGAGACGCTCTCTGTTCAGCGGATGGACGAGCTGGTAAGGTGGGAGGGTCCTGGTCCAATACATGAGTTAACTTCTCGAAACCCAAAATAATTTTAAAGTTTCCTGAAGCCAATCTTATAATTGGGTCCGATCAGTCTATGTGTGTCCAGGATACGTGCTGGTGGTTGGATGCAGACATTTTTCCTATAGAGAGTCAAAGATTCTAGTTAGATATTGTAATTAAGACTTGACCAATTTATTTAGGAAAATTTTATTTTTTAAATAAATTAGCTTTCCACTATTTTTTTGGATCCCTACACTCCCTCTGTAGAGATGCAAAAATCTCCATGATTAATGATTTCTAGTGGGTGGTGCGGTCTCACCAACTGACTCATCACCTCACCTAACAGTTATTGGTGATGGGTTAGCCAATGAGTGAACAACTCTTGTTCAATGATTCTCTAATCATGGTGCACCCAAACTTGGTCTCTAATTCATGAATCTCACCATATCCAGAATATTGATCCACTCCTTAGTTAAGTCAGACCCACCATTTGCATAGACTGGATTCCTAATTGAGTCTCTCACCGTATCCAGAATATTGAGCCCAACTCATCCTCCAGCCCATAGCATCCAATGCCTAATAGACATGGTTGCATCTTTTCCGGTGCAACTGAGCCACTGTATCCAGCCGAGAACAATCAACCCCGAAAAGGGCCCGCACATCTACAATGGTGGAAGACCTCAGACTTAATCTTTTCTTAGGAAGAATTGATTCAGGTCTCATTAAACTAGACTTGGCATAGTCATAACAATTATGACTAACCTAGTGGCATGGGTTAGCTCGGATTATTGACCACCTCAGATCAGAACTGTGTCAACAGATATGGCCAGGTAAGTGAGATCGGTGGAAGGGAATATGCCATTAACTCGATAAGAATGCATTCAGGTCGAGTAGCTTCCAATTAAAAATCAGTCGGTCGTATGTGCCAAACTTACCTTAGACACCAAATTATTGAGCCAGAACCAATTGGGTTAGCCTACAATCCAGACTCTAACCTCTGAGCCTAATTAGGTCTTGCTTGATCGATCACTCACGTGACTCGATCTTGACCCAGACTTAATCCTATTAGGCTGGTCAATTTAAGCATTGTTGATCCCATCTAACCAACTCTTGATTCGGTTTGATCAACCGCTTAGACCTAATTGAGCTACCCAAGCCCGAACCCAGTATTATGAATATGTCTTAGATCTAAAAATTCTCAATTTTAGACCTAATTAATATTTCATAATCTTAATTCTTAATTAAGTTTAGGGTTCATAAATAAAATATGCACAATAAATCCTAGGGTTTCAGGATCTAGGGTTTTGCAGAAAGTAAGTTTTGGAAATTTTTGATTAAGGACGAACGTGCAGCACCCCTACACATCATAAGAACACCCCATCGAATGGAAGAGGAGAGGATCTTTAAATCCTTCTTCGTTCTTATGATCCGGACGGCCAAGAGGAACGCCTTAATCAGGAAAAATACAACTAATCTACAAAAATTAATTAGATCTATATCATATATCTCATATAAAAATTGATCTAATTAAACTATATTTTGCATACATCTCATGTATCATGCATGCATATTTTTAGATCTAAATTATCTCATAATAATCTAAAAAATTAAATTTAAATTTGATCTTATCAAATAAAATTTAATCTAGATCCTATTATGTAGAACTATTCTACAACTAGTCTAGACATGCATCTAATCATATCTCATATGATATTTAAAATTAAATTTAATTTATTTTTTATTTTTAGATATTATTATAACATTTATAATATCAAAAAATAGTAAATAAATAGATCTAAAAAATTATATTTAATTAAATAAAAATTATGATTATACTAGACTATACATAGAATAATTCTATTTCTAGAACTAGTCATGCATATCTCATAAATATTAGATCTAGATTAATTAATTTTAATTTTTTTATTTTTTTAATTTTAGATCTAATCATATCTCATGTGATATCTGAAATCATTAATTTATCAGATTAAATTAGATCTAAATAAATTTTATAAGAACATGGCTCTGATACCAGTTGAAGAAAAATCCTGATTTTTCGAAATCAGGTTTGTTCAGATCTGATTGGATCGAGAGGCATATTTCAAAAAATTTTTCTTAGATTCTAATCAAATCTGACATTTTTCAGATCTAATTTTATTATCTAATAAATAAAAAAATTAAATTAAATTAAATCTAAATTAGTTTTATCTTGATATGGGTAATCCTATTATCCCTGTTGATGATCTTGCTGATTGCAGCGGAAGGTTCTGGATCTAGCCATGCAAGCGCCTGGCCTCTATCCGGTATCCACTCAAGGCTTGGATCTGAAGATCTTCTTCTTCTCTATCACACCTTCCAAAAATCAGATCTGGATCTGATTTGGAGGATCTTCAAAACTTCTTTTGAAGATCAGCAGTCGTCCTTTGCAGCAGTGCAGCCTTCTTCCTTTCTTGTCAGCCTTTTCTTGCCTGAATCACACTAATCTGAAGCCCAACTATCCTTGGGCATGGAGAGGAGAGAGATGGCCTAAAGATGCATGGAGAAGGGAGAGGGACAGCCTTGGGCATGGCTAGGAGAGGAGTCTCTGAAAAGTGGGCGCAGATAGGTCTTTATATAGATCCTGCTGCGCCATGCGGTCCTCATTCACCCCGGTCAATCACAATGTTGCTTCGTTTAAATCAGATCTAAATCTGATTGATGGGATGACATCACCTGATCCAATCAGATGAAAGACCCACAGATTCATCATAAGTTGGCGCCTAATACTGATCAAAGTCTATAGGTGAGGGTTACCTAGTTTGAATCCAAGAAGCAACCTGGAGTCCCATCCATATGGGACTCCAGGCATCCCTATCCATGGGTACACGCCATCCTAGGCATGCGCCCCCTTCTTTTCAATTTTCAGTAAGGGAATAAGTCCCTATCTGCTCTTCAATAAGTGCATGACATATGGGCAGATGTCCAAGGATCAAAGGTCAACATTTGACCAAGTCAAAGAATAAGAATTAGTAGGTGACGAAAAATGGCAGGTATTATCATAAATTTATCTCATAAATTAAGACAACTCTTTTCTGACCTGAACAAGCTCTCGTTAGATCACGTAAAGGTACCTGATTGAGCACAAACTCCTTTGGCTCAGATCAGAGACAACTTTTAATGATAGTAAAAGAAGAACGTTAGGTTCAATCGAGTGCTAGCACGATTTTCTTGAACCTAATTGAATCTCATTCAGATCAATTGAACTGGATCAGTTCAATTGATGATCATCCAGATTCAAACCCTTATTTGTGTGACCCAGTTAGGTTCAGTTCTGTATGGTAATGGGATATGTCATGATCTCTATCATCGACATCATCGAAACTCCTTTCGATGGATCAGAACTCTTCTGATTCGAACAGCTAGAATGATCGATCATCTAAATCATTCTAATTGCTCCCAAAATCCACCAGTGACACCTAGCAGTATATGGTGGCAACCCATCAGAGCTGAAAATGCGAACCTCTTGGTGCAGCTACCTGTGTGATTAAGTTCTTCTATCTTGAGCCCCGATCAGATTAGGGTTAAGGTGAACTCGTCAAACCCTAGTTTCTGTCATATGATGTAATCATTCGATTCAAGTCCAATGTGAAAATCTAAATAGAAACTCTTTCTATTATTTCACTCTCTACCATGGCCATGGACTTCTGGACTTGATTCTCATGATCATCATAGGGCTGCTCCTCTATCCACCGAGGTAGATAGATTCCATCTTGATGCAATCCAGTTCCTACAATGAACATGCTATAGCCAACATACACCTCAGGGTTCCATATGGCTAGGAGACTGAGTAATGGTGTAGTCAAACTATAACACCCTCAAGGTGAACTGCCGATGCACCTCAGGTCAAAGAACCAGACACACTACTGCAGCATCGAGTCAGTCATTGACGAGAAGGTAGACTTCCTAATGACTACTCGAGGTGGTCACGCTCAGTGCCCTCATTCTCTAACGAGTACCTGTACTCTCGCTCTGGTGTCTCCACACCGTAGACTCAAGACTCATCTACTAAAGAGAAGCGATTGTACACCAACCTTCCGGATCAATCACCATCCTCGTGATGATCCTATGGTCAGGAGCATTTTATGAGTTAATAATGATTATTCATGTCTTAAATTTTCAACTCTTGAAAATATGAATTATCATTACCATTAACTCAAAGGATGTATCACAGACACTAAATACACATATGTGATAGAAAATAATCCATTTTATTATTTATAGTCAAAATTATAATTTTGCCCTAGAAGTGTGTTGGTGCAGAAATCCGTCGCCGCCGGAGGTCGCCGCAATCGAGGCCGCTGGGCGCCGCCGGGGACCTGCAAAACGAAGTCCCGTCCGGAACCGGTGGGGTGGTGGCTCCGGCAGGACCCTCCGACGGTCAAGTTAGTTTCCGGCCAACAGTAATGGAGTGCTCGGAATGAGTTCCGGAGCTTAGAGATGTGGAGGAGAGCTTAGAGAGTCGAGAGTTCAGAGAGCTTAGCCTTAGCGTGTCGGGAGGGTCCTTTTATAGCGGAGCTTAGTTGATGGTGACGGCTGCAGCCGCGTGCTGGCAGGAGCCGCTCGAGGTTCGGCGGAGTCAGTCCCACTGGTGCCGTGTGCGGCGGATTGAGGGTGACAGCCATCGCCGCCTGGCAGTGGGTCGCTATCGCCCGCGGCGGACTGACCGATGGTGCGGCGGACTGACTGATGGATGGTTGCAGAGCTTGCCGAATGAAGGGTTGAAGGCCTTCGTCGTGTGCCCATTTCGGAGGAGTTCGGGCTCCCATAGGCGTCTGGCAAGAGGTATGCAGCTAGGGCTCGTCCGCAGAAGAGTTCGGCTGCTGAGAAGCCGAAGCTCGGCCGTCTGGGGTTCGGCCGGCTGTTGGGCTTGGGCTGAGGCTTGGACACTTGAGAGTTCGGGAGGAGCTCGGTCGGCCGAAGTTTGATGAGGGCGACCGCTGAGGAGTTCGGCCCAGTGACGACTGCTGAGGAGTTCGGCCGCGACTGCTGAGGAGTTCGGCCGCTGAGACGACTTCATCGAAGCTCGGCCGCTTGAAGTCGGCCCGAAGGAGTTCGGCCGCTGAGAGGACTTCATCGAAGCTCGGCCGCTTGAAGTCGGCCCGAAGGAGTTCGGCCTCTAGGCAGTTCGGCCGTGGTAGGGGCTCGGCCTAGCGCCTGGCGCTAATGCTCTTCAGCGGCTACTGGTCACATTGGGCTGAGCGTCGGGCCGGGCTTCGGCAGGAGCGGGATTTATCCCCAACAGTAGCCCCCCCACTCCCGAGTTCAAAAATTGAGGGAGGGGAGTACCAAAACAGGCGACTGCCGAAGTCTTCTTCCAGGCCCCGCATTTGTTGCAGCTGAAGCTCGGGGGAGACCTCATCTCCAGTCGATGTTTGGAGTTGAAATGGAACTCGTTTCCAGCTAAAGTCGATGAAGCTGATGTTGAAGCCGAAGTAAGATCTCGCCTCCTTCGGTCGAGGTCGGATTTGAGCTCCTCGGGGGCGACATTATCTTCGTCAGTTGAAGTCGACTCGAGGGAGACCTCCTATCTTGCAGCCGAGGTTGAAGTGCGCGCTCGGGGGAGATCTTATCTCCTACGGCCGAGCTTCCCTCGGGGGAGATCTTATCTCCTGCAGCCGAAGTGAAGTGCGCGCTCGGGGGAGATCTTATCTCCTGCAGCCGAAGTGAAGTGCGCGCTCGGGGGAGATCTTATCTCCTGCAGCCGAGCTTGTTGTTCGGGAGAGATCTTATCTCTGGCCGAACTTTGCCTTCGGGAGAGATCTTATCTCTGGCCGAGGTTGCGGTTCGGGAGAGATCTTATCTCTGGCCGAACTTGTTGTTCGGGAGAGATCTTATCTCTGGCCGAACTTTGCCTTCGGGAGAGATCTTATCTCTGGCCGAGGTTGCGGTTCGGGAGAGATCTTATCTCTGGCCGACCTTGTTGTTCGGGAGAGATCTTATCTCTGGCCGAACTTTGCCTTCGGGAGAGATCTTATCTCTGGCCGAGGTTGCGGTTCGGGAGAGATCTTATCTCTGGCCGACCTTGTTGTTCGGGAGAGATCTTATCTCTGGCCGAACTTGTTGTTCGGGAGAGATCTTATCTCTGGCCGAACTTTGCCCTTCGGGAGAGATCTTATCTCTGGCCGAGGTTGCGGTTCGGGAGAGATCTTATCTCTGGCCGACCTTGTTGTTCGGGAGAGATCTTATCTCTGGCCGAACTTGTTGTTCGGGAGAGATCTTATCTCTGGCCGAACTTTGCCCTCGGGAGAGATCTTATCTCTGGCCGAGGTTGCGGTTCGGGAGAGATCTTATCTCTGGCCGACCTTGTTGTTCGGGAGAGATCTTATCTCTGGCCGAACTTTGCCTTCGGGAGAGATCTTATCTCTGGCCGAGGTTGCGGTTCGGGAGAGATCTTATCTCTGGCCGACCTTGTTGTTCGGGAGAGATCTTATCTCTGGCCGAACTTGTTGTTCGGGAGAGATCTTATCTCTGGCCGAACTTTGCCCTCGGGAGAGATCTTATCTCTGGCCGAGGTTGCCGCTCGAATTAGGACGAGGTTCTCCTCCTGTTCCTAACACGGCGACTATTGACTGCTTCTTTTCCAGCCATTACATAGTTTTTGGCGCCCAAAAATAATACACTGTTGGAAGGGAAGGACTTTATTGAAAGGAAGTTACTGGCAATTTTTTCTGAATTTTCTGTGATCCAGGGTCGTGGTAGTAGCATCGTTCCTCCGCGCTTCTCCACGCGGACGACCTTTCCTATTTCATTCGAGCTTCCTTGCGTTGAAGCGTGCTTCTGTTGGCTTCGACGCTGGATCCTGGAGTGATGTTGACGACGTTGTGAGGCGGCCGACTTTGTTGTTTCTCGTTACGGCAGCGCCCTGCACCGATCTTTAGACTGGCGTCGAATGAATCTACCCAGCCGCCCCTTTCTGATGAGTTCCTCGATTTCATCTTGGAGCTGGATGCATTCCTCAGTGTCATGGCCGTGGTCGCGATGGTAGAGGCAGTACTTGCTTCGGTCACGTTTGTTTGGGGGAGACCGTAACCTTTCTGGTCTGGGGAGTTGGTCCTTAACTTCGGTGAGGATCTGTGCTCGGGGAGCGTTGAGGA
This sequence comes from Cocos nucifera, assembly GCA_006176705.1. Taxonomy (NCBI): domain Eukaryota; kingdom Viridiplantae; phylum Streptophyta; class Magnoliopsida; order Arecales; family Arecaceae; genus Cocos; species Cocos nucifera. The sequence goes on along the minus strand of QRFJ01000034.1, from coordinate 1,600,664 downwards.
GGACATAGTCGCGAAATCCTTTGGGAGGTGGGCTTCTTCGCGCTTCTCTGCAAGCTCGAGGGGTTCGGGCCCGCCTGCTACCGGAGGGAGTCCGTGAGCGCGGCCGAACTTCATTCGGCTCCCTATCGCCTGTCAGCCGCTCCCTTAAGGTTTCTTCGTCCCTCAGCTTGAAGGCTTCTTCCGCACGGGCGTATCTCTCGGCCCGAGCTAGCAGGTCGGCGAAGTCCCTGGGATACCTTTTTTCCAGGGAGAACAACAAGTCATTCTTCTGAAGGCCGCCTTTGAGGGCGGCCATGGCGACTGATTGGTCTAGGTTTCGGACCTCCAACGCGGCAGCGTTAAACCGGGTGACGTAGGCCCGGATGGGTTCCCCCTCCTTCTGCCTGATGGCCATCAAAGAATCCGAACCTCGGCGTGGTCGCCTACTACTGATGAAGTGGGCTGCGAACTGTTGACTCATCTGGTCAAACGATAAGATGGTTCTCGGCTTGAGCGTCGAGTACCAATTTCTGGCAGCTCCTTTGAGGGTAGAAGGGAAAGCCCGGCAAAATATGGCGTCCGACGCGCCGTGAAGCAGCATCGTCGTCCGGAAGGCTTCCAAGTGGTCGACCGGGTCGGCGGTCCCGTCGTAGCTTTCGAACTGCGGGAGCTTAAAGTTCGGCGGGACCGGTTCCTGCATGATTTTCTGCGAGAAAGGAGGGTCTGTACAAACGTCATCACCACGCGAGGGGGGACGAAGTTCTTCAATTCGCTGGTTCATCTTCCAAGAGCCTTTGGTCCAGCAGGTCCTCACGGTCTCTGATCTCCAAGGCTTTCTGGTGAGATGGGCGCGAGGCTTCACCCTTGGTCGATCCATGATCCGAACAAGGGTTCTCCCTCCTCCGCCTCTCCAATCCGGGTATCGGAGGTCGGGCTGCCCAGGCCGGTCGCTCTTGGACCGGATCATCCGACTTCGGAGAGTCCCGTGCCGGTCGGGCTGGCACTGGGACTTGTTGGTGCAGCACCGCCTGCACCGCCTCCGTGAGACCACGAACGTGCTGGATGAGCTGGTTGAACTGCTCCGTATCCACTGCGGCTATAGACGGGGGCTGAGTCACCGGGGCCGGAGCAGGGACAGACGGACTCGGAGGGGATCGAGCCGCGGAAGCCGTCGAGCGCCGCGTCGAAGCCCTTCTGGGGGGCATTTCCTCTTTCCAGAGAAGGAATTCTGAAGAGGGAGAAGAGAGATCCGGAGCAGGGGAAGGAAATCGTCGCCGAGCACTCCTTTAAGAACAAGGGAACCTCGAAGGTTCAGGCCCTTCCTCTAGCGCCAATCTGTTGGTGCAGAAATCCGTCGCCGCCGGAGGTCGCCGCAATCGAGGCCGCTGGGCGCCGCCGGGGACCTGCAAAACGAAGTCCCGTCCGGAACCGGTGGGGTGGTGGCTCCGGCAGGACCCTCCGACGGTCAAGTTAGCTTCCGGCCAACAGTAATGGAGTGCTCGGAATGAGTTCCGGAGCTTAGAGATGTGGAGGAGAGCTTAGAGAGTCGAGAGTTCAGAGAGCTTAGCCTTAGTATGTCGGGAGGGGTCCTTTATATAGCGGAGCTTAGTTGATGGTGACAACTGCAGCCGCGTGCTGGCGGGCCGCTCGAGGTTCGGCGGAGTCAGTCCCACTGGTGCCGTGTGCGGCGGATTGAGGGTGACAGCCATCGCCGCCTGGCAGTGGGTCGCTATCGCCCGCGGCGGACTGACCGATGGTGCGGCGGACTGACTGATGGATGGTTGCAGAGCTTGCCGAATGAAGGGTTGAAGGCCTTCGTCGTGTGCCCATTTCGGAGGAGTTCGGGCTCCTGAAGAGGAAGATAGGAGGGAGTTCGGCTCCCATAGGCGTCTGGCAAGAGGTATGCAGCTAAGGCTCGTCCGCAGAAGAGTTCGGCTGCTGAGAAGCCGAAGCTCGGCCGTCTGGGGTTCGGCCGACTGTTGGGCTTGGGCTGAGGCTTGGACACTTGAGAGTTCGGGAGGAGCTCGGTCGGCCGAAGTTTGATGAGGGCGACCGCTGAGGAGTTCGGCCCAGTGACGACTGCTGAGGAGTTCGGCCGCTGAGACGACTTCATCGAAGCTCGGCCGCTTGAAGTCGGCCCGAAGGAGTTCGGCCGCTGAGAGGACTTCATCGAAGCTCGGCCGCTTGAAGTCGGCCCGAAGGAGTTCGGCCTCTAGGCAGTTCGGCCGAGGTAGGGGCTCGGCCTAGCGCCTGGCGCTAATGCTCTTCAGCGGCTACTGGTCACATTGGGCTGAGCGTCGGGCCGGGCTTCGGCAGGAGCGGGATTTATCCCCAACAAAGTGTATTACAAGTGTCAGCCAATTCTAACTTCTAGGGCACACATATCTAACAATATAAGCATGCTTAGTGGGCTATAACAATCAGCTGCTGTATGAATTGATAATCTTTTTCTTCCCCTGAGTGATTACTGCTGAAGTCATGTGTTTCAGATGAAGCAAATGAAGCTGTGGGGCAAAATAGTCATTTTCTTGGTGAAATAATTGCGACAAGTAAAAATTTTATACCGTACCATGACTTTATCAATTTTCTGTGTTTTCCAGAAAATTGCTAATGTTTGATGCCACTCTTTTTAGTGCTCAATGGTTCAAATGGTCATTGCATGGAAGAGTTTGTACCTTTTATTTCATCACCTTGCGACTGAATCTAAACATAAAGTCCTATTGAAAAAAAGCAGATATCCCCTCTATTATGAAACTAGAAAGATGGGTCATACTTTATCTGTTATTTCTTTGCATGGAACATGCTTAGGATCTTATTTCTGGAGAGGTAAGTGCATGGTCAGTGTCTGCAAAGATGACATTCCCAACCCTTTGGACAATGACCGTTAATTTAAGCTAGTACTATTTCAATTTTGGTGTAAGATCTTGCACGTTTCAGGATTCTAGTGATGATAGATGGTGGGTTAGAGACTTCTTCAGGGGATAGGTTTGAAAATTAATTTAAGATCTTATTGTATGAAGTGTATCTCGTTAAGAATTGGATTGGCATAAGCATTGAGGTATTGGCTGAATTTAACCTGGTTCTTTATAAAAATGGAGGACAAACAATACGCAGAACTCACGACTAAAGAGTGGTGATGCAGATCTTTACGGGGGCGGGGGGTGAAGTGCTGTAGGAGCGACCAGCATTGAGCAGTTGGCAGAAACTCGTGGAATCACAAGATGCAGGCATTAGTTCCAGGTAATGGTTGGGTCTTGTATTACTTGGTTCCACATTAACCAGGTAAACCTTTTTGATCCCTCACCCCCAAGAATTTTGAAAAAAAGCAATCTCTGTTGGTGCCAAGAATTTTGACCACATTCTAGTTTGTTCGAGCAGCTCATGTAGCTTTCTAATCAAGTTCCTTGATTGTTGGTCTCCTATAAAGGAATTAATGTAATCAAAATGGTGTTATATCATCTTCTCAAAATCATCTATTTTTTTGTGTTAATTACATCCATAAAGGCACTCATAGCTAATTATCAAAGTACTGTTTTATGAGGTGTAGAGAAGGATTTTCATTCTTAGAACTCATCACTCTGTATATTTCTTCTTGGCCTTGCATATTTGATATATTTAATTACATTTCATAAAATATGTACCTTTATTTGTTTAACTTCATCATTTGCTGCTTACCTCTTATATCATCCTATTTTTCAATTTTTCCTCGGATTTTAGAACTTCAAGATGTAGGAGACAACCTTAGAATTAGTGTCCTGCCTCCTTGATCTTTTGGATCACTTTAAAAGCTACACATATTATTGGTTGACGATACCAGGCATTCCTGCTGTTTTGTTTTGTTCTTCAATCATCACTTCTACTAGGTCTTCCTTTTTCATTGCTAGACCATGGTGATTGCTTTCATAAAACAAAAAATTGAAGCATTCTTGCACTTCTCCGTTATTTGGCCAAAAAAAAAAAATGATGCTCCATGTTTTGTTGCTTGATGCCGCAAGGTCTGGCCTTCCGTGTAATCTTCTTTGCCGCAACTCAAGGGACTTTTCAAGGTCAAGCCCTGACCTGCTGATTAATGTATTTTACAAATAGAAGTAATTAAGTAGGAATCTCGGGCTTCGGATGGGTCTCATTATTTGGCAAGTAGACAGTTATTTAATGAGCTCTCGTGAGGGTTTCAGATGGGTTGGCACAGAAAGATCTGCATCTTTTTTTGCCTGTAGGAAAATTTGCATATGTTGAGGAGCAATATATTGGCTGTCATTTTCTGGCCGTTCTGCACTCCAAGAAGTTCAACAATTAGATGCAAGGATTGTTGCTTAATGTTAGGGATAAACATTAATGTATTTTACAAATAGAAATAATATTGGGGATAAACTTCGCTCTCATCGAAGTTCGATCTGATGCTTATCTCAATGCAACCGATAATTATAGAAGAGCTTCAATCGAAAATTCTCCCCCAGCAGCCAAGCCTTAGCCAAACTCCTTCAGTCGACCGAACTCCTTTCCGATCTTTTCTTCAGTCGAACTCCTACGAAAATTGAACTCCTTTCGGACTCTCTCTTTAGTCAGACTTCTACTGAAGCCGAACTTCTTTCAGACCTCTCCTTCAGTCGGACTTCTACAGAAGCCGAACTCCTTCAGTCGGACTCCAACGGAAGCCGAACTCCTTCCGAACTTCTTCTTCGATTGAACTCCTCTAGGAGCCGAATTTCTTTCGGATCTCTCCTTCAGTCGGATTTTTATAGAAGCCAAACTCCTTTTGAACTTCTCCTTCGGCCGAACTCCTTCCGGATCTCTCCTTCAATCGGATTTCTATAGAAGCCGAACTCCTTCCGAACTTCTCCTTCGATTTAACTCCTTTAGGAGCCGAACTTCTTCCGGATCTCTTCTTCAGCTAGCATTCCTTTCGGATGATCCCCTCTAGCCGTATTCACTTTGAGAGTCCGAACTCCTCTGAAATTGATATATGTCGGAGCTCTTCATCAATCAACGCCTACTTCCTTCGAACTACGGCTATTAAATCTCGACGAACGGTCGCCATCAATCTGCTACAGGCGGTGTCCCTCTCCATGACAGACTCCATCAGGCTTTGAGCGGCCCGCTACTAGACGGTATGGTTGTCACTATCAGTCTGATGATACCTTTCTCTCTGTACCGAACTTCATACGATCTCAAGCGGCCCGCTACCAGATGGTATGGCCGTCATCATCAATCAAGCTCCATCTATAAAAAAGAAATCCTCCAGATACATTTTTTCTAAGTTCTAAGCTCTCTTCTTCTTTCTGAAACTCTGCTGAATTCTTACCTGAGCACTCCATTTCTGTTGGCTAGAAGAGCTGACTTGATCGTCGGAAGGATCCTGTCGGAGCCACCACCACCAACTCCGAGCGGAACTTTGTTTTGCAGATCACTGACAGCGATCTCATCCTCCTCGACTTCCAGTATGATCCGACGTCGACCAAATTCTGCACCAATAGAATTGGCGCTAGAGGAAGGGCCTCTATTCTTGAGGTACCCTTGTTCTTAAAGGAGTGCTCAGTCGACCTGCCGACCTTCTCCTTTAAGGTTTATCTCCATCCTCCTCCTCGATCCTTAAGAAATGCCTTCAAAGAAGGTGGCTATTCGAAGATCTATCGCTTCCACTTTCAGATCTGAGTCGGATCCATCTATTCTTGCTTCATCGTCGGCACTTCAACCGCCACCTCCACCGACTATCATGGTAGATCCGGAGTAGTTTAACCTACTGATGCAGCAGGTTTAGGGTCTCACCAAAATGGTGCAGGCCATGCGGCAGTCTCTGATGGCGATTCCGTCAGAAAACTCGCCATCAGAATGTCAAGGAATTCGACCTTAAGGAAGAGCATTTGGTCTAGCATATCCGTCGCCCTTAGGAAGAAGAAACAGAGAGCAGAGGATTCGCGTTCGGATCATGATTCTTCTTCGAAAGAGAAACAGAGAGTAGAAGTTTTCCCCCACAAGCGAGGTCAAACTTTCTCTCCAGCTCGTCATCAAAGAAGCCCCGATAAAAGGGCACGAAGTTCTCCCTCCAGGAGATTTTACAAGAGGGGGGAATGAAGTTCGACCGTGTTTACGGACTCCCTTCGAGCGCAAGCGAGGCCAAACTTACCCTCAAGCTTTGTCATCAAAGAAGCCCCAACAAAAGGGCACGAAGTTCTCTCCCAGGAGGTTTCACAGGAGGGCCAAATGAAGCTCGGCCATGCTCACCAACTCTCCCTCCGAGCGCAAGCGATGCTTAACTCCAGCTCGTCGTCAAGGAAGCCCCGAGAAAGGGCGTGAAAAATTTTTTTCCATAAGGTTTCATAACTATGCCCCCCTCAATACTCCGCAGACGTCAGGTCTGAAGCAAGTCAATGACGCTACCACAGCTAGAACCACCAATGAGGAAAGAACAATAAGAAGATCGGCCACCTTCCGGCATCATCGATGCTATCTCTAAGGGGCCTAGTACTTCGGCGAATCGTCATCTCTCAGCCTCAGAGCCAAGAAAAGCTTGCTCCGAATTGGAAAGATCCATATGAAATAGAGAAGGTCGTCCGGTTCGGAACTTATCGTCTGAAGAAGCTCGGAGGAACAATGCTCCCATGATCTTGAAACTCAGAGAATCTGATAATATACTACCGATAATTTTTCCTCAATAAAACTCCTCCATTTCAACAATACTGTTTCTTGGTGCAAAAACTACCTGATGAAAGAAAAGAAGCAATCAATAGTGGCAATGTTAGAAACAGAAGAACCTCATCCTAACATGAGTAAGTCGAAGGCCTCATTTATTTTAAACAAGATGGAAGAAGAGGCCTTGACAATGGCCCTTATATGCCTCCACGGTCTGTTAGGAACAGGAGAATCTCGTCCTAACGTGAGCAAAGTCGATGGCCTTATTCATTTTAGACGAGATGGGGGAAGAGGCCCTGATAATGGCCCTTATGTGTCCCCACAGTCCGTTAGAAATAGGAGGAGAACCTCATCTTAATGTGGGCAAAGTCGAAGGTCCCGTTCATTTTAGACGGGATGGGAGGAGAGGCCCTGACAACGGTCTTTATGTGCCCTCACAATCCATTAGGAACAGAAGAAAAATCTCATCCTAACATGAGCAAAATCGAAGGCCTCATTCATTTTAGATGAGATGGAGGAAGAGATTCTGACAATGGCCCTTATGTGTCTTCACATCCCGTTAGGAATAGAAGGAGAACCTCATCCTAACGTGACCAAAGTCGACCCCATGGTGCCCGAGCTTCAAAGTCTACGTCAACAGGAGATAAGATCTCCTTCAACCTCGACTGCTGGAGATAAGATCTTCCTCGAGCTCTACCTTCAATCTCAGCCGTTGGAGATAAGATCTTTCCTGAGCTTCAACTTCAACGACAACCACGATTGGAGATGAGATCTCCTCCGAGCCTCAACTTCAACTTCAACTATGGTTGGAGATAGGATCTCTCTCGAGCTTCAATGTCTGCGTCAACAGGAGATGAGATCTCCTTCAACCTCGACTGGAGAAGAGATCTTTTCCGAGCCTTAACTTCAACTTCAGCTTCAACCTCGATTGGAGATGAGATCTCTCCTGAGCCTCAACTTCAACCTCGGCTGAAGATAGGATCTTTTCCGAGCTTCAACGTCTGCATCAATAGAAGATGAGATCTCCTTCAACCTCGGTTGGAGATGAGATCTCTCTCGAGCCTCAACTTCAACTTCAACCTCGGTTGGAGATGAGATCTCTCCCGAGCCTCAACCTCAACTTCAACCTCGACTGAAGATAGGATCTCCCTCGAGCTTCAACGTCTGCGTCAACAGAAGATGAGATCTCCTTTAACCTTGGCTGAAGATGAGATCTTTCCCGAGCCTCAACTTCAACTTCAACTTCAACCTCGGTTGGAGACAAGATCTCCCCCGAGCTTTGACTTCAACTTCAACCTCAACTGAAGATAGGATCTCCTCCGAGCTTCAACGTTTTCGTCAACAGGAGATGAGATCTCCTTCAACCTCGGCTGGAGACAAGATCTCCTCCGAGCCTCAACTTCAACTTCAACCTTGGCTGAAGATAGGATCTCCCCCGAGCTTCAATATCTTCGTCAATAGAAGATGAGATCTCCTTCAACCTCAGTTGGAGACAAAATCTCTTCCGAGTCTCGACTTCAACTTCAACTTCGGTTGAAGATAGGATCTCTACTGAGCTTCAACGTCTTTGTCAATAGGAGATGAGATCTTCTTCAACCCCGGCTGGAGATGAGATCTTCCCCAAGCCTCAACTTCAACTTCAACCTCGACTGGAGATAGGATCTCCCCCGAGCTTCAACGTCTGTATCAACAGGAGATGAGGTCTCCTTCAACCTTGGCTGGATATGAGATCTCCCCGAGCCTCAACTTCAACTTCAACCTTGGTTGGAGATGAGATCTCCTCCGAGTCTCTACTTCAACTTCAACCTCGTCTGAAAACAAGATCTTCCCCGAGCCTCAACTTCAACTTCAACCTCATCTGAAATCAAGATCTTCCCCGAGCCTCAACTTCAACATCAATCTCGATTAAAGACAAAATCTCCCCCTAGCTTCAACCTCCATGGGTGCAGAGCTCGGAAAAAGACTTCGACAGTCATCTTTTTTGTACTCCCTTCCTTCGAATTTCAAACTCGAAAGTGGAGGAACTATTGTTGAAAATAAACTCCATTTCCGTCGAAGTCCAATCTGATGCTTATCTGAATGCAATCGGTAATCACGGAAGAGCTTCAATCGAAAATTCTCCCCCAACGGCCAAGCCTTAGTCGAACTTCTTCAGCCGATCGAACTCCTTCCCGATTTCTTCTTCAGTCGGACTCCTACGAAAATCGAACTCCTTTCGAACTCTTTCTGCAGTCGAACTTCTACTGAAGCTGAACTTCTTCCAGACCTCTCCTTCAGTCGGACTTCTACAGGAGCCAAACTTCTTTCGGACTCCTTCAGTCGGACTCCAACAGGAGCCAAGCTCCTTCCGGACTTCTTCTTCGATCGAAATTCTCTAGGAGCCGAACTCCTTCCGAATATCTTCTTCAATTAGATTTTTACAGGAGCCAAACTCCTTTCGGACTTCTCCTTCGGTCGAACTCCTCTAGGAGCCGAACTCCTTCCGGATCTCTCCTTTAGCTAGCGTTCCTTTCGGATGAACTCCTCTAGCCATATTCACTTTGAGAGTCCGAACTTCTCTAGAATTGGTATATATCAGAGTTCTTCATCAACCAACGTCTGCTTCCTCCAAACTATGGCTATTAAATCTCGACGAACGATCACCATTAGTCTGCTACAGGCGATGCTACAGACGGCGCCTCCTCCGTGATACTCCTTCAGACCTTGAGCGGTTCGTTACTGGACGATATGGCTGATACTATCTGTCTAACGATACCTTCTTCTCCATACCGAACTCCATACTATCAATGCAATCGATAATCACGGAAGAGCTTCAATCGAAAATTCTCCCCCAATGGCTAAGACTTAGCCAAACTCCTTCAGTTAATCGAACTTATTTTCGATTTCTTCTTCAGTCGGACTCCTATAAAAATCGAACTCCTTCCGGACTCCTCCTTCAGTCGGACTTCTACTGAAGCCAAACTTTTTCTAAACCTCTTCTTTAGTCGGACTTCTACAGGAGTCGAACTCCTTTTGGACTCGTTCAATCGAACTCCAACAGGAGCTGAACTCCTTCCAGACTTCTCCTTCGGTCGAACTTCTTTCGGATCTCTTCTTCAGTCAGATTTTTATAGGAGCCAAACTCCTTTCGGATATCTTCTTTAGTCGGATTTCTATAGGAGCCGAACTTCTTCCGAATTTCTCTTTCGGTCAAACTCCTCTAGGAGCCGAACTCCTTCTGGATCTCTCTTTCAGCTAGCATTCTTCTCGGATGAACTCCTCTAGCCGTATTCACTTTGAAAGTCTGAACTTCTCTGAAATTGGTATGTATCGGAGTTCTTCATCAACCAACATCTGCTTCCTCCAAACTACGGCTATTAAATCTCGATGAATGGTCACCATTAGTCTGCTATAGACGACGCTACAGGCGGCGCTCCCTCTGTGACAGACTCCACCAGGCTTCGAGTGGCCCGTTACTGGATGGTATGGCTGACACTATCTATCTAACGATATCTTCTTCTCCATACCGAACTCCATACGGCCTCGAGCGGCCTGCTGCCAGACGGTATGGCCGTCACCATCAATCAAGCTCCGTCTATAAAAAAGGGACCTTTCAGATACGTTTTTTCTAAGCTCTAAGCTCTCTTTTTCTTTCCGAAACTCTGCTAAATTCTTGACTGAGCACTCCATTTCTATTGGTCAAAAGAGCTGATTTGATTGTCGGAAGGTCTTGTCGGAGCTACCATCATCGATTCTGGGCGAAATTTTATTTTGTAGATCACCGATAGCAATCTCGTCCTCCTCGACTCCAACATGGTTCGGCGTCGACCAAATTCTGCACCAACAAGTAATTATATAGGAATCTTGGATTTCAGATGGGTCTCGTTATTTTAGCAAGTAGATAGTTATTTAATGAGCTCTCGTGAGGTTGGTAGCATGGGTTTCGGATGGGTTGGCACAAAAACATCTGCATCTTTTTTTGCCCGTAGGAAAATTTGCATTTGTTGAGGAACAATATATTGGCTGTCATTTTCTGGTCGTTCTGTACTCCAAGAAGTTCAACAATTAGATGCAAGGATTGTACTCCCTGACAGTTCCTCTAGGCTTTCTTTCTTCATCTCTGGGTTTATGCTGAGGCAGTAAAAAGGTTTCCTGGTGTAATCCTGCTCAATCTTTAGTTTTAACTGAGGGCTCATCTATTCAACCATCTATAACAGGAATCACCCACTAAACCATTCGTGAGGTGCATCTCACCGCGTTTGTTTCCCCGCTTTGCACCTGCACATTTTCCTGGCCACGCGCATCCCACGTGCCGCACTTTAGTTTGTATAGAAATGCGAAGTATCATTCGAACTGAAATAAAGATCAAAGTTCACAACTTTTTCCCTTTCATCTGCTTCCCGTCAATTTCAGCCTTCTCTTTTCCATAAGTTTCTTGTACAACGCAACCGATGAATAGGCTGTTTTTGCTTTAGAAGACCTGTCGGATCTACGTCGATGTTTCATTGGCAATCTTATTACTGCTGTGCCAACTCCCAGCTCAGTTTAGTGTGTCAACCTTCTGCCCTTTTCACCATTGCACGCTAGCTTGTAACTGTTTTCTGCCATACGTCGAGCATGACAGGAGACAGAGCTACCGTACCAATATGATATTGATATCCCTTGCTTGGGTGCAGGCACAACTAGAAGCTTATTATTCTATCATGAGGAGTGGGAGTTAATAAATGCCAGATATATAAAACACAATATGCATCTGATATAGCAATGGCAGAAATGCGTGAGGTCACAAGAGTTACCGTAGGTAGAACATTTTAACTACGATCTCCTTAAAATGGTTTGGAATCTTCTTTTGACAGCAGATTAGTGCAGAGCTGTCCTCCTCATGTCAGATGTCCAGTTTCTTGTCTCTACTTTTTGATTCTAGTTGCATCTGGGATTCTTCTGGTACGTCAACAGGAACCCTAGGAGCTGTCATTGTTGGTGGCAGGATGGCATTTGCTATGGTGGCTGGGGCAATGAAAGCTGCAGGTGTGTGCGCGCATTCCACCAAAAGCATAAAAACAGATACTTCAAGACAAAAAAACAGCGGTCCTGAAAGGTCGGCAATCATAATCGCCATAGCCATGGCATTACAATTCTAAGTTGGAATGCCGACATTAAAATTATACTGCCATGAAATCACAATTTTGAGCTTGGATGCTGCTACCGAAAAATTATACCGCCTGTGCACGTAGAAAACCTGTTTGATTCGGCAGTTGTTATAACAGAAAAGAATATGCTTTGATGGCCAGAAACCACTTTATGTGCACCTAGAAGGTAGCGATATATATATATTCATCTTGAAATCCATTATGTTTGCATCAGTACGGTATATCCATGCCAAGCTATAAGCAGAAAGATTAATAATGTGAAGGATGAGTAAGCTTTTGTGAAATTTATGTTATTTTTTGAGGTTGTTAGTGGACGCCTGGTTCTATGATGTAAGCTATGGCATCCCTATGATAAATTAACCATGGCATCTGGTCTTCAAAATCGGTACCATATTCTTTGTTTTGTCGAACTCGGTAGAGTTAGGGTCATCAAATGTACTGCCTTTCCCTTTGGTTATGTTTTTGTTTTTCTGTTTGTATATGATTCTGGAATCTGGATGGGGAAAGGAAAACAAACAAGCCGGGTTGGAAGGTATCTCGAGCAGCGTCTCATTTCCCGCTCTTAGCATCTTCATGGCATCAATTCATCGCGGAAATCGGATGGAGTGGAGAGCGGACCGCTGCTTGGAAATTTTCTCCGTTTTATAATTCTGATGATGGGTGGCCATTTGCTTATCTTTTTTTAAATTTTTGCCAACAGTTTTATGGGGAGCGTCGACGGGTGGCCGTTGCTCGTAATACTCGGTGACCATGAATGAAGACAGAGAACGTGCGTTTGTGGGTTCGCATCTGCTGAGCGACGATACTCTCCTACCTCGCCGGTCGTTCTCAGTTCCACGCTGAGCTTCGCCACCAAAGATCCTTTTTAAATGCAATCCTGCATCATGCTTCTGTAGCATCCATGTGCTAGTGCTGGCGTGGTTCTTCTGTTTGGACTGCTGTTAATGTTTCGATTCGATGTTCACCACTTGAGTATGGATGGTTAGAGAGATGATCTTTATCTGAATGATGCTACGCTGCAATGTTCGTCGTTAAAATATGGTTGGTGACAAGTCAGGTCAAAAGGGCAATCGAGAACATAAACCAATTGGATAGAAAAGCAGAGGGAAAAAAAAAAATCTGTTGATTGGACTCCCCTATTTTGGATCAAGATTTGGGTTCTTTAGGCCCGTGAATATGCCCCATAAATTTGCTGCAAATTTTCATACTTCCATGACCTCCGGGCATGAAGAATGATAAAAGGTTAGGGAGAACTAATTCCTGGCCTCTTGTTGATTGTTATTTAATGACGTTGGCCTAAATACGTGGTATTTAGCCATCGATTTGATTCTGTAACTCAACTCTTGTGCTTTGTTTTACAAATATTTACTTGCAATTATTTTATTTTTGCATGGATCAGGATGATAGATAAATTGGAATTAGGTGTCTTTTCAGTGATCACACCATCATTTTGCTTAGCAAGCAAACCTTCTGAGTTTTCATTTTTGATCGTGCATCCCCGAGCATTCGGCCCAGATAACTAAAATATCTTCTTTCTTCTTCTTCTTCTTTTTACCCATGTTTTTGAGAGTATATTTGTGCAAGGTGAGGATAGGATGTGGAAGGGAATCGATACATTTAGATTATTTTTCAAAAATAAATATAATCTACTTATAAATAGAAAATATCAATGAGTATAAATAAATAGAAAATATATTATTTTGGTTTCTTTAAGAAATCAAGCTCATGTCTTACTGAACCAATATTCAAACCCTTTGTTTTGGTCTATCGTGTTTTGACAGCTCGTCAAAATTAAAATATATTGGGCTCATTGCAACTAACAAAGTAATGAGCTCCCAATTGTTTATTGAAGTGTGAATTAGAGATAAATTCTAACTATACTTTCAACTTAAAAATTGCTGCCCATTTGAGTTTCAAGTAAAAATAGCTATCTATTTGAAACATAAGTTAAAAATAACGATCCATTCTGACTGAAATAACCATTATATCCTTATACTCTTATATCCTTTAAAATACTATAGTATTATATTATCATAGTATAATATTCCTTTACAATAAGATAGTATTATATATTAATATAATATTACTTTATAATAATATAGTATTGATTTATTATATCATATTAGTATAGTATTTCTTTACAATAAGATAGTATTATATTATCATAGTATAGTATTTCTTTATTGTAGTATTGTTTTACAACAATGCAGAGTTGTTTTATAATAGTGTAGTATAATTTTATAATAGTATAGTATTACTTTATAATAGTGTAATATTGCTTTATAACTGTAAAAATAATTGGATCATTTCATTCTTATTTAGATGGTTGCTTTTAAATTATGTTTCAAATGAATAGTTTCTTTTATTTGAAACTTAAGTGGATAGCTATTTTTAAGTTTAAACTCAAGTGGATAGCTTTTTCTAATTTTTTTATTAAATTATTTTGCCTCTATATAATTTTTTTATTTTTTAAAAAAGGGATAAACTCCAACAAACTTCATTGAGGCAACGGGTAAGAAAAAAATAAAAAATTTATTGAATCATATAAATTTCAAATAGCTTTATTCAAAAGTGGATAAGAAAAATATAAAAAAAATTATTGAATCATGTGATATGATATGAATGAGAAAATATGCATAACTACTTTCTAACCTTTTTTTTCTTCAAACTAAATTTTCAGAATGGGCAGCAATCCCAGCTCACCCAGATGATAGTGTCCATACTATGTTTCTCATACGGTAAAATTGTAAATTATAGTGCGTATTATCCATTTCGATCTTCTATAATAAAATTTTATAATTTTATTTTTTAATAAAAAATATAATTTTATTTTTTAAAAAATATCTTATAAAAAAAAATAAATAAAAATAAAAAAATAAACCAACAATCCTATTTAATAATTAATATGAGACTAATAACATACTTCCTTCTCCACCATAATAAAAGGCATCCCCCTTGTCCCATTTCTCTCCCTTGCTCTGAAGCGCAGCGCTCAGACACACCACATATGGCAAGTTCACGGGAATGCCGCAAGTCCAGCTGTCGTTGCCATCCCTTATCCTTTCAATGAATTTAGCCTCCTGTGAAAAGAAATTTTGAGAGCACAAGAGCGAATTTAGCCTCCTGTGAAAAGAAATTTTGAGAGCACAAGAGCTTGGCCAAACCCAATGCAAGCGACCGAGGGAGCGAGGCCTATGGATGCTGTTCTGGTCCCTCTGCGGAACACTTCGCTTGGGGTTCTTACGCCCCTCGCTCTCGGCCTCCTCACCGTGGCTATCATCGTCGGGAAGCTTCTCATTGGTCGGAGCCGGCGCTTAAACCGTCCCCCCGGTACTCTCTTCCTCCCCCGTAATCCAACTCTCTCTCTCTCTCTCTCTCTCTCTCTCTTTTTCTTGTTCTTGTTTCTCTTTAGCACATATATAATTAATCTTGCCGTAATCTCTGTGACATTT
The DNA here is from genome assembly GCA_006176705.1 of Cocos nucifera. Taxonomy (NCBI): domain Eukaryota; kingdom Viridiplantae; phylum Streptophyta; class Magnoliopsida; order Arecales; family Arecaceae; genus Cocos; species Cocos nucifera. The sequence continues at coordinate 1,585,474 of QRFJ01000034.1, read as the reverse complement.
CCATTATTCTATTTGATTGTGATTAAAACTTTCATTTGATTATTTGATTGATTGTTAATACACGAATTTTTCTTTGGAGGTTCTGAATGATTTCCTATTTTTAGTTCATTTGGGTGTCTCTTTAACCAACAGTTTCTTTTGTGGTGATGATATTAACACATCGTCTCTTAATTTCTTACGAAAGAATCGTAAGGATCTGATGTTAAGAAATTTTAAGTGGGTTTTGATTGGAATATGTTTTTTTTTATGATGTAGCTGTTCCTGGGCTGCCTTTGATTGGGAATTTGCATCAGCTCAAGGACAAGAAGCCCCACCAGACGTTCGCGAAATGGTCCGAAATCTTATGGGCCTATCTACTCCATAAGAACGGGAGCTTCTACGATGGTGGTCCTCAATTCGGCTGAAGTGGCCAAGGAGGTAAGCTGCACCTCCCGGTCCATTTTCCGTTTATGATCCTGGAGATTTCTCTGCTGTTGTGGTTGGTTTCAGTATACAAATTTGGTTTGATAAGAGAATATAGTTTTCAGAAAAACTAAATATGTTGTTGGACGCCATTTTGTAGACATCTGTTGAATGGTAGGTAATTTTTTTTTTTTCAAAAAGGAAAAAAAACGTCAGGTGAATTTAATACATCTTGAGTTTATCCAAGTGATGAATTCAAGATGGTAACGGAAGGAATGATTTCCCGTTCAAAGTGCTTCTGTTGCAAAAAAGCTTATTGTTTGATGAAATTTTATCGCTAATAATGTGTATTTGTTCTGTTGGTGAGGCATAATATTTATCCTTTTTTCAGGCAATGGTAACTAGATTCAACTCTATCTCGACTCGAAAGCTTTCAAATGCGCTGACATTGCTCACTTCCAACAAATCTATGGTTGCCACAAGTGACTATGGCGAGTTCCATAAAATGGTGAAGCGCTACATCCTCACAAGTGTTTTGGGGTCAAATGCTCAGGTTTGCAATACAAGAGTTGTCCCTTTGCCCATAGATTCACATAAAAGTGCAACTGAGATGCCATTTTGTTTGTTTCATAATACCTTTTTATTGGATCCTCCTAAGCTAAAATGATCTTCTGTGCTATCCAATATCAGAAGCGATATCGTGGCCTCAGGGACACCATGATCAATAACATCGTAAACATTCTGCATTCAGAGATAAAGGACAATCCTCAAAGTGCAGTAAACCTCAGAGAGCCATTCAAGGCTGAGCTTTTCCGATTAGCCTTGACAGAAGTAAGTGTCTGTCCTACATAATTCGTAAGTGCTATCTTCAGATACAAGCACAATTTATATCTAAAATAGAGAATTGCAGCATATGAGTCATGTCTTTTACACCTAAACATAGGCATACTAGAGCTTCTGTTATTGGTATCTATTATTACGTTTAACATAAAACAAATATTATTGTTTTATCTAACAAGTTTAGTTCTTGATTCTTGTGTATTATGCTACTCTCTCTCTCTCTCTCTCTCTCTGTGTGTGTGTGTGTGTGTACAAAAATGAGTGTGCTTTCGAGAGTGTTTTTGGATGCTTCATTACACTCCACATAGAACATGTATCTTCAAACGGTCGTACAATTGAAATTTGTTGGCTATGCACCTATAGTTTCAAGTACTTGGTGTCAAACTCTTTACTCTCATACTATAAATACTTGTGCGAGCAGGCATTTTGTTTCATGTCGGCTATGCAATTGATAGATCCTGGATATTTATACTAGGCTAAAAACTTAAATAATACATTCCGACTAATTTTTTTGGATAAGATCTTAGATTGTCACAAATGATAACAAAGTGAACTCGGTCCATGACCCATATGAACTAGGGGATATTGCAGCATGAGCCTATTTAGGTTGACCACAAATTGATCATGGTGTTTGTGATTAGATTTATGATACTTATAGTTGGGTTTGAATAGATTTAATCCCTCAGTCTGGTGAGGATGCCGAGACTTAAACGAAAGAAGTATGTGAGGACTTGTGCAGATATGTATTTAGTCCGATATTGACTATGCAATAGATAGATCCTAGGTACTTATATAGGCCCAACGAATTCAAATAACATTTTTTTGGGTGAGGTCTTGGGTTATACATACCGTGAAGGTTATACATGTTTCTCAATTTAGTAAGAATATGTAAATTGAGCTTCTCATACTCTTTTTTTTTCCTCTTCTTTCCTTATGTCTCCATATCTCAACTCAATGCTCCCCCAGTCTCTTCAGTTTATAAACAGATACTCCATTTTGGATCATGCAACACACCTACAATATCTTTTGTCTGCATATATACTTATGGCGCGATGAGCGAAAGTTATGTATGTAGAACTGAGAATCACAATGAAAGCTTGTAAAACACCTGAGCATCTTGCAGGCTCTGGGCAAGGATGTAGAATCTGTTTATGTGGAGGAGCTTGGGCAGGAGATGTCAAAGAAAGAAATCTTCAATGTCCTGGTCTTGGATCCAATGATGGGTGCAATAGAGGTAGACTGGAGGGATTTCTTCCCATATCTGAGATGGGTTCCTAATAGGAGCATGGAAATGAAAGTACAAAGAATTGTGGCTCGTAAGACAGCTGTGACAAGGGCCCTGATCAATGAACAGAAGAAACGCATTGCACTTGGAGAGGTCTTCATCCCTCCTTGTTTCTCTTTTTTTTTCTAGTTCTCTTGCTTTTAACAATGACCTCCAATCCAAACATCAAAAGTCAATGTACATTAGTTGTCATCAATGTGCAGGAAATAAACTGCTATCTGGACTTTCTACTGTCTGAAAACACACTGACAGAGGAGAAATTGACCACATTGATTTGGGAAGCAATAATTGAGGCTTCTGACACAACTTTGGTCACGACAGAATGGGCTATGTATGAACTTGCTAAGAGTCCAAAGTGTCAGGTAACTGGCAAGGCACATGTTGTTAGTTTTTTTTCTTTCTTTTTTTTTTTTTAAAGCTCTGCCTTATTTATCTCGTTAATCTTCAGGATCGCCTTTATCATGAAATCCGAGAAGTATGTGGGTCTGAAATGGTTATGGAGGAGCACTTGCCACAGCTACCATACCTGAATGCTGTTTTCCATGAAACTCTAAGGAAGTATTCTCCTGCTCCTATCGTTCCCCTTAGGTATGCCCATGAAGACACCCAACTAGGAGGTTATGACATTCCAGCTGGGACACAGGTGAGCATTCTAAGTAATAGAGAGCCTTTGAAAATTGGCTTGTTGATTTGTGGTGCTATGTGTGTCATCTCATGAAGCTCACAAATGTTTACAGGTTGCAATCAATCTTTATGCATGTAATATGAACCAAAAGGACTGGGATGAACCTGAAGAATGGAAGCCTGAGAGATTTCTATCTAGCAATTTCGAACCAATGGATCTTTACAAGACAATGGCATTTGGAGCAGGAAAAAGAGTATGTGCTGGATCTTTGCAGGCAATGGTAATTTCTTGTACAGCCATTGGTAGATTCGTGCAAGAGTTTGAGTGGAGACTGAAGGAAGGAGAAGAAGATAATATAGATACTGTTCAGCTCACAACCCACAAACTTCAGCCCATGCATGCATACATTACCAGAAGAGCAATGGATCATTCAGGATTGCAGTCATCCTAAATTCCTTGTCCCTTTTCCTTCTCATGCTTTTCTCACTAGCTGTGCTAGTATTTTTATTTCATCAAGCATATGAATCAAATACCTGTGTTCCTGGTTTAGACTTTCATACGGTATAGGATATAATTCTGCATATATTGCAGTTGTCGGGCTCCGGCTATTTAGCAACTCTGCTGATGGGCGTCCTTGGTGCATTGTTTTTATTCGTCAATCAGTGATGTAATGCTGATTTTACCAGACAGCTTATGAAATTATACAAATATGTTGGTATATTTTCCTGGTATCTTTTTAATTATGAAAGAATCCAAGTATTTTAACCAAAGTGCGTTTTTATCATGGGTATGATGGGTTAATACAGTACCGAACATTTCTGCTGGAGATCCTCTTCGTATCTTTCTTATGCCGCATGCAGATAACGGAAACAACCATTTTGCAAATATAACTGATTACCTTGTTTCATACTATTTATTTATTATTTTGCAATCTTTATCATAGAAAATGCTGCAAAATGTTAGCTTATGACCAATCAAAGTACATGTCAATATAATCTCAAAGTACAATAAGAAAGGTTAAGCGGCAAGCATCAAAAAGCCTTGAGATCGCTTAAGAAGGCCTTTGAAGAACTTTTGAAGAACTGAAACAATTGGCGATGGTTGGCAGCAGGAAAATATGAAGCATGGATTAAGTAGTCACCTTCAGACTTGGTGTGTACATCTGATGTTGCGTACCCTAGATCATTATGGGCCATGATCATACCAACCTTAACAAAGTTCGCCGTGCTTGGCTTCGGGCTTGATTGTTTCCTGGGTCCTGGTCCAAATTTCTCCGCTCACTCTAAAATGAAATTAGTTCGACTTTCGCCTAATTTCAGGACGAAAAGGGGGAAAAAATGCCGTAGACCGTGAGCAGATCAGCAACTTGGCAAGGCGGAGTCCAGAACCTCCATGCAAAAATGGAGGCAGCTAAGCATCCGATGGCTCTACAGTAGCCCTTCTTTAGAGACTTGACCAGGAGAATTCCAAGTGCTACGTGGTTTGTTTAGACGAGAAAAGGCCGATGCTATTCTCTAAATAAGGGGAATGTCTGAATGGAATTTTGTAAATAGGCCACGCAAGACCCACATCACATGTAATTTGAGGTTAATAGCACCATTTTCACCAAACAGCAACAGCAACAGCAACAGCAGCAGCAGAGGAACACAGAAACTTCTCTATCATATTTTTCTGAAATTCTTCAAACTCGTTAACTTCATACGCTTCCTTCTTCATCATTCTCTTGGATTGCCTTATATTTAGCATACCCTCCCAAATAATCTCGCATCCCTAACCTCACATGCCATAAACAAACACATGCAATGGCGAGCGCCTGGGGAAATTTCAATTGCTGCTTCTAGCTTGTATGGCGTCACAGCGGTTGGTGATTATGTTATTAACAGGATATATAGATTCTTAATCAATGGGCTGTACATCTCTCACTTCCATGAAGTGTACTAGTTTTCATGGCTCCTCCTGATGCGATAAAGATTTAAAGGGCACAGTAAGGACACTATTCTTCAGTAATGCTCTCAAGATTGGGTTGCCAGGGGTGAGCAGGTGTTCCCGGTGAAGGGCTCTTAATTCGTCTCTCTGGAGAATCTTTCATTTCCCTCGTTGGATTCTCCTTGGCTCTTTTCCTGTTGAGCTCCCTCGATTGAAATGACTCGTCCATGATACTAGTCATGCCGCATGTTGTCCCCTGTCCTGGTTTAGGCATGGCTCTTGTGAGCAAAGATTTGAAGCAACCATCATCTAACCGTTGCTCTTTTCTCTCCGTATCCTTCATAACTCGTCTAGTACTTCCGCTTGAAGGGACATCCGGCTCTTCTCGCAGACACTTTAGACAATCAAATGATCTCCTAGGAGTGCTGAAGTTTGCAAGCAGAAGACGTGATGCATCCATCCAACTCGTTCTGTCGCTGCCCACAGAGAGTGTAAGGCTTGGAGAGGTGATGTCATGATGATCAGGTGAATTAGGATTCCTGCAGGAACGCCGCCTGAGCTTCCTGAGGGTGCTTATGGGTACAACATAGAATTTCTGGCCTAGCCTGAGCACGGTGTCTGGCGAGACCACCGCCCATGGCTGGCGGAACACATCTGGGTGAGTGACACAGCATCGAGGGTTCTTCATCAAGATCTCCGCAGCTAAGATGGGCCTGTCATGGAGCTCAACACGGCCCCCAGGGTAAACGATCTTGACGAGCATTTTCCTTGTGTTGTTGGTGCACAGCCAACCGGACAAGGCCATCTTCTCTGATGAAGTTGAGGCGGACGGCGAGGTTAATTAGCTTTTATAATCTCCAACCCATTGACAAAGAAGTACATTACATTATGAGACCTTGGTCTTGGTTTCATCCCCGCCTTATCCACCTAATCATCAGCAGCATCAGCTCCTTTGTTTCAAAGCCTCAGTTCCAATTATACGTGTTTTGGCTCATAGATGCTTACTAGGCAATTAAAAGCGCTTCCGGGATAAGAACTTTGAAGAAAATCCAAAATTGGTGGGTGGAAAATACTTGTATGCTTCTTCTAAAGGATCTTATGCGCTCAGGTTGTTCCTTGTAAAGTTCAAATTGGCACCGGATAAAGCAAAGCCTTGAGGACTTTGTGTACCATGGTGACATCAAATGACGGAGCCACTTGCTCACACTATATTGCGAACAAGGTAATGGTTCTGTCAATATTTTAATCCGTTTAGGCCATTATTGCCGGCATTTTGGAAGCTCTTGCGCGTGTGCTGCATTTATCCAAGTGCCTTCGCTCCCAGGAAGCTACGTCTGCGATTATTGGCTGGCAGGACTGACACCGATTTTGTTGGGCGTTGGGGCCACGGATATGGTGCCGAGGCAGCCGACGTCGGTGGGGTCTTTCCGCCCCATCTCGGCCTCAAACATCATGCACCGCGTCGTCGATCTGGTGCTGGAGTTCTGGCGCCATCATGTCGACTATTCTCATCACTCCACTCAACCCAAAGAGGCGGTGGACGTTGTGGAGCTCCTCGTCGCGCTCCACCGGAGAGCACCTGCGCCAACTGGTCCTTGCGGGCGGTGCACGCTGGGAAGGGACGGGGGTTACGCCTTCCTTCGCGTGAATCCACCGTTGTATCGCGAACTAGATCTGTGCAGCGGATGGTTCGGACTGCTTGGAGATCTTTGCCGTGCGTGATCCAACGGTCAATGATTCTTTCGCGCGAAAAATACAACCCGAACCCGCCGTGGAGCTATTCCGGAAACGAGAAATTATTGCATGCACCAGCTGCAAGTGAACCAGGGCAAATCCCGAAGCAGATGCACGGTGGATAGCGCGCAATCGGGAATCGATGAAATACAAGGGGTAGGGTGGTGTGTTATCCACCGTGGGATTTACGCGGTCCAATTGCACCCGGTGGATGCAATAGGGAGGCGATACGAGAAATTGCTCATTCTCTCTCTCTCTCTGTTCCATGACAGACTGCTTTTTGGTAAACATCGGAGACTCTTCATCTCCTGTCTGCAGATAGACTGGTGGAATAAGAGGGGAGGATGGGTTACGGATTTATACGAGGGAGGACAGGAAATGGGGTTTGAGATGTCTTGGGGAACGGCCGTCGCCTGCCCACATTTAGCCTTAATCAAAAAAACCAATCTTCTGTTACCGGGGGAAAAAAAAAAAATAGAATGTCATCTTCGTCGTATGCCGGATATGCACCGGATACGCTCCTCGTTCTTGCTACGGGTGGGGCAATGACGTTCCGCCAAGGGACGGACGGAGGGGGGCGTAGGAGGGAGCGGGGAGATGGTTGAGTGCCCGTCTCTCACGCGGAACCGCAGAACAGGAGTCTGATCAGCTCGCGATTGGGATAGGCGCGTGGCCCTCCGACGGGCTTACTGTTCCGTAAATTAATAGCGAACCGGATTCGGCTGACAAGAACGGCAAATGTCGAAGAAGATAATTAGGCTGGCTGATTGGGTTTATCCGTGACCCCATCCGGTTAGATCCGGCCGAACCTGTTCTCAAAAGATCTGTGGACCTGGATCAAGTTTTAATATAGAACCCGTTTTCGATCTGATCCAATCCAACCTAATATATCATGCAGGTCTATGAGCTATTCTTTCCGATCTAACCTGAATTGAACCGATGAAAGTATTCCAAGTCTTCTTTTTTTTTTCCTTTTCCCCTGTTAAGCGGAAAAAATACTTTAACTAATAAAATTATTAAAATTATTACCTCTCGAAATGGATTGCAGTTCTACATTAATATTAGTTTATGTGATTTTAATTATGTTGGCAAATAATTTTATGACAGTTTCAGTTTAAATATAAGAGTATTTTTTTTTCATAAAATCTTATCAGTAAATAAATATAATTTGAACTCAAATTATAGCTAATCTTGATCTAAATATTTAGAATTAGATTCGTACTATACTGATTTTAGCATTTTGAATTCGACCTACAACAGCAAAAGCCCATGGTAGCAAAGTCACGATAGAGAAGCCTACGAACATGGCCTGCAGGAGGGCGCAGTCTTGGACGCACGAGCATACGCACGGCCTGCTGGTGAGCACAACCCAAGATGTGTGATGGTGCGGTCCATCGTGCCTAAGAGAGTTTCACGCGGTCCACGTGCGAGACATGGACTCCTTAGCAATCCATCGCGATTTCATGCGGTGCACAAGTGTTGGACGCATGGGTTGGTGATGCGGTGTGCAAAGAATGGTCAATCTACAGCCCAGTTCATGTGGGGGCTAGCTTATGGTGGTCTACAAGTGATAGCATGCAGTCTATCGTATAGATTATGCGATCAGATGGTCGAGAGCATGTGCAGGATTGATCGAATGGCTAGATGATTTTTTGAGTCTTAATTAAGAAGAAACTTAGACCTACTAGGACATGATTTTAAGGATTTTAAAAGGGGCCTGATAGTCTGTGGAGAGCGAAAAACAAGAGTAGCGACTGAGGACTCTTGAGGAGCAACAAAGAGTCATCCTAGAAATTTTTGAGAGCTTGGTTGTGAGGAATTGTACTTCTTATTGAAAGAAAGATCAATGTATGAGAGTTGAGAGGGTATGATCTCCTCTTATATTTTTTTCTTTTTGCATGGTGAAACTTACATGCCCCATAGAGATAAGCCTTGGGCTGATCTATATATTTGATTATGTTTTTTGTACATCACTCTTCTTCCTTTCTATTGCAATATTAATATCGTTATTAGGAGTTGCGATCTAAGATAGAAATCCAAATTCCACACTAAGTGAAAGATTCTCTCAACAAGTGGTATCAGAGCGTCGGATTTTTTGGGTCACGGCCATGTTGATTAAGATTGAAAAAAATAGAGAAGATAGTCTCAATCAAGATATAGATCAACCGATATGATGGAAAGAGCAATTTCTACCTATGATAAACAAGGATGAAGGATGTGCTTATCCAACAATGATTAATTGATGCTCTCTTGTGCAAGGAGAATCCAACACCGTAGAGGAGAAGGATTGGAGACAACTCCAGATGTGGATAATGAGTACAATCTGCTTATACTTGATGGATGATGTGATAATTCATATGCTTAGTAAAATTTTTCTAACAGCGATATGGACAAAGCTTGAAGAGATGTATATGGCAAAGTAACTCACCAACGCGCTCTTTTCCTGAAAATAATTCTACCAATTACGGATGAGCAAAAGGCAAAGTGTATAAGAGCATCTCAACAACTTTCAGAAGATCCTTACCGATTTCTTCAGTATTAGTAAAAAGATTGAGGAAAAGACTAGGACATTAGTCTTGCTCTCATTACTTCCTCTTTTGAGTCTTTCGTGACTACTTTTTTTTTTGAAAAAAACTACCATCAAGATGGATGAAATTATTTTTGTACTTTTTTAGAACAAAGTTCTCAAGCAAGACTTGACTTTTGTGATAACTGGAGATGATGGTGGTAGAAGACAAAGCGGTAGAGGATTGCAAGGTAAACGATCTAGATCTAAATCAAGAAAATTCAGTAAGATCATATACTATTGGTGTGATAAGTTGGGACATCGAGTTAGAGATTATCCATAGCTTAGAGATCAGACAAAAGCTATTGCAGTGGCAGTCCATGGTGGTGACACCAATGAGACTGATGATGTGCTTATGATCTCAATAAGGTATCTGCTTTTTCTTTTAGTGAATTTTAGATTCGGCATATTCATATTATGTTTATTGCAGAAAGAAGCCGTTTGACTTCCTAAAGAGCAGTGAGGGCACTATTCATTTACCAGATGGATCGAGCTATGCGATCAAGGACATTAAAACAGTCAGCTTGCAGACATATGATAGAGCAATGAAAAAATTGGATGAGACTTGATACATATCCAATTTGAAGAAAAATCTAATTTTACTAAGCAGATTGAATTCAAGCAGCTACAGATGAAGAGTTGATGATGGAATTCTGAAGGTTATGCATGATAGTGAGGTTATTATGAAGGAAAAGAAGTATAAAGGATAATATCTCTTGGCAAAAAGTTCTGCATGAGGTGAAACTCTAAATGCAGGTGGATTGGATACGAGACGGGAGACTCGAAAGGATGATAGACAACGTCATAGAGTGAAGTTCCTATTGCCACAAGAGATTACCTCGAGTAGGTCTCATGTTAAGTAAGTTATAGCATATGATGGAGATGAGATTGAGCAATCTAGCTCAACTCTTATATTTGTCCATTGTTCTAGGGCGTAGGGGCGAGATCATACAAAAACTCTTAAAGTTAGATGGAGGTTGAATATCAAGTTAAGATGAAGATTGTTGGGTTTTAGTGCCTTGAATTCAACCCACAACAATAAAAGACCTCAATAGTAAAGCCCACAATAGAGAAGCCTACTAGCACAACCCATGATGCACGGGCGTGCGTGCAACCCATGGGTGGGTGCGGTCCATGCATGGTCCACCACGCCTAAGAGGGTTTCACGTGGTCTATGTATGAGGCGTGAATCCCTTAGCAGTCCATCCTGATTTCATATGGTGCACAGGCATGAGACACACGAGCAAATGATGTGGCATGCGAAGGATGGTCAGTCCACAGCCCGATTCATGCAGGGGCTAGCCTGCAGTGGTTTACAGGTAATTTCACACAGTCTATCATGCCGATTGCACAATCGAATGGCTGAGAGTGCGTGCAGGATTGATTGAATGGTCAGAGGATTTTTTGAGTCTTAAGAAGAGACTTAGATCTACTGGGATATGATTTTAGGGCTTTTAAAAGAGGCATGACGGCTTGTAGAGTGCAGGGAACAAGGGTAGTGGCTGAGGAGCCTTGAAGAGTGGTAAAGAGTCCTCCTTGAAATTTTTGAGAGCTTTGTTGCAAGGGATTGTGTTTTTTATTGAGAGAAAAACTGATGTATGAAAGTTGAAAAAATGTGATCTTCTCTTGTATTTTTTTCTTTTCATATAGTGAAGCTTACATGCCCCATGTAGGTAAGCTTTGGACTGATCCATATATTTGATTGTATCTTTTGTGCATCTTTTTTCTTTCTTTCTTTTATGGTATTGATATTGTCATTAAAGTTACGATCTTAATCGAGGATCTAAATTTTGCGCTCGTATATATGGCTCTGATTTAATCTGGACTATCCGCTAGATCTAAAATATTTTCTATAGATCTAACCCAACCAAACTTGACCATCTATTTGATCAGATTCGAAATGATAACGAGACTCGTACATCAAATTGGGTCAAATCCGGATTAAGTATGCTCCTATCCAATTCAACTTGTTTACAACCCAAATGAAAAGTATTTTGAAGAATGCCATCGCATTTGCCGATATTTGATTGCACCTTGGAGTTCATTCGGCCCTAATGCGGTGTTTTCTATTAATGTCTTTGTGGGTTATGATGCATGAATTTCTTTCGAAGACTGCAATAGTGGAGATGGTAAATGTTAATGTGGTGACCATACCATTCTTTTATTAGAGAAGCTTGCGCCATGATAATTTAGAAAAATCACGCAACCGTCATCGTTCGATTTGCATCATCATGTAGGGTACCTCATGATGCCAATTCAAGGGAAGCAACAGGAATATAACATGCCAGCTAAGTGACCTTTTGAATTACATTTTTGGGATACTAAAAAAAAAATTTATTTTTTCTTTTTTTTTTTTGGTGTGGCGTTGGGCCTTGATGATGTATCTTGCCTTTTGTTCCATTGCTTTAAGAAATAAGTGTTATATTATAATCTTGAAAATACAATCCTCTCTTAGCATGTGACGAACACATTTAACCATACTATAAGCTGCCAGAACTGCGTGGAATATCATAGATGCGTCATACCACGTGTACGCTTATGTGCAAAACATCAAAAATACATTCATCTTGCTTATAAAATATAGAAGGAAAAAGTAGCTTTGATCGATTCTGATGACAGCTGTCAGTACTATTTTCATCCACATGATGACATCTATATAATATAGTTCGCTATGGCTGCCATAAACGTGACGGTCTGTTTCATGGACCAAAGTTCTTTTTGGCCATTTGACTACAAGAATAAGTAGAGAAATTAGTGAATGCATCGATTTTTTGGGAATATTGGATTTTATCACAGGGACAATATTGCTTTTCCACTTGTTGATGCGTTTAAAGAGTTGTTAGAAACATAATTATATTTGAGGGGACAAGTTTTCCCTATTTCATGAAATTTTTGACGCAATAGCATTATCCAAATTAATCACTTCATCCAAATAGTGCTACTTCTTCTTGCTTTTAAGCATGTAACTACCCCTCACTCGAGAGGATAATCCCTAGATTAGCTTCTATTTATGTAACATAGACTGAGATTGTATGAATCGGCTTAAGGAAATGAGGGATCGCCGTCCAAATAATATGGCCAGTATAGCGTATGCAAAATGGAGCTATTTCTAAACCACTCAAACTTTGTTCGACAAGATGGACCTCTTACCCAATCCAATAATCCGAATCATCACGATATGGATTAGTGGTTTCTAAGCACAAATACTACACTATAAATGGTGATTTTGCTTTAATAGAACTATCACAATTGAGCTTCAATGCGTCAACAGAAGAGGATCCTTGATGGGAAAGGCCCGATCATTGAGCCATATGATTCCAATGCTTAGTGGTGCAAACAAAATAAGCTACTTGGCAGATTACTCGAGCTTTCCTCTGTTTATAAATAAACTGCTTAAACTCGATGCAGATTTAAGCCAAGCTCTACAGAACTTGCTCAAGCTTGACTCAACAAAGTTTTAGGTTGGACTTTAGTTAAGTCAAGATGCACGGGCTTTTCTATTATATTTGAGCAAGCCTCATGTTTAAGCTTGGCTCACTTACGGGCGAAGTGTTGAGATGTGTTTGAGCTCAACGCATTTTCTAGTTGGTCGCGCTCTAACGAGTGGACAGCGACATGCATGGAGCTGCAGCTGAGTTAATTTGCACCATTATCAATTCTATCTATTGATGTAGAAATTCATTTCAAGATCGGATCGCTGGAGTTGCACGATGGAGACGAGTCGACGGTGATGGAACGAAAATGACCGTACCAGTAAGAAAAATTTTCGATCGAAGTTGGCTCTGGTGGGAATCCTTCGATGCTCAAGTCAGTTTTTTATTCAACGAAGGAAAGAAGATAAGCATTTAGGAGAGAAGCATTGCGTACCTTGGGATCCCTTTTTTTTTCTTTTATAGAATGGTCTGGAGTTTGTTAAATGGGTTATAGGTTGTTAGTCGTGGAAGATTAATGGGTTGTCAGAAATATTTTGTTTGTCCACTAAAATATTCTTAAGAATCATGTCAGATATTGTCTCCTCATGGCATGCAGAGAGAAAGTTGACAATCTGGAGGAGTTCATTCTGTGGGAGCTTATCCTAGAGGAGTTCATCCTAGGGGAGTTCATCCTGGAAGAGTTCATCCTGAGAGAGCTCATTATGGAGAAGCTCGTCCTGGAGGAGTTCGTCCTAGAGAAGTTGATCCTGGGGGGAGTTCATCCTAAAGAAGTTCATCCTGAAGGAGTTCATCCTAGAGGGTTCATTCTTTCGGTAACTTCAAGTTCGACCTGAGATAGAAACTCGACCTCAACCTTCTAAAGACCTTCAATCAGCTCATATTGTGACTTTGACTTCCATCTTTTGATAACTTCAAGCTCAACCCGAGATGGGGCCTCGGCCTCAGCCTTTAATTGCCTTCAATTCAGCCTTTCGAAGATCTTGGCTCTCCTCTTTTGATAACTTCAAGCTCGGCTTGAGATGGGACCTCGGTCTCAGCCTTCAATGGCCTTCAACTAATCTATATTATGACCCTGGCTTCCCTCCTTTGATGATATCAAGCTCGGTCTGACTTAGGATCTCGGCCATAACCTTCTGAAGGCCTTCAATCAGCCTACATTTTCATATCTTTGGCAGGCATAAAAGTCTCCCAACAATAGCTCCCTACTTTCGAGTCCGAGCCTTGATTTGGACGAAGGGAGTATACTAATCGGACTTGCCGAAGATATGTCCTTTTTTGTCATTTAAATTTAGGATCTTCAGGTTTCTTATTAAAATTATTTGAAGGTCTTTAATTTTATTCTCAACATTTTGAGCTTAGATTGCTATCGACCTCTACTTTCTAAGATCAGATTTCTATACATGTTGACCTTCTGAGCTCGAATTTTTGTAAATTTTTGCCTTCTAAAATTAGATTTCTATAAATATTGATATTTGAAAGCTCGAATTTTTGAGATCTTTACCTCATATTTAGAAATCGAATGTTTTCATCCTCGTTAGGATGAAGTTATCCTCCTATCTTAAATAACCGGAGGATTTCTCTCTGTATCAGGATGAGGTCCTTCTCTTATCCTTGACACAGCTGTAGAAAAATACTTAGACTATTGAAAAGACCTCTCTCCATATCTCATCTTAGATCAATGAGATCTTAGCTTTGCTCATGTTAGGACGAGGTTCTCCTTCTGTTCCTAATGTGGCTGTAGGAGCGCATTAGGACCGCTGGAGGGACCTCTTTCCTCATCTTGTCTAAGATTAATGAGGTCTTCACTTTGCTCATGTTAGGACGAGGTTCTTCTCATGTTAGGATGATGTTCTTCTCCTATTTCTAACAGGACTGTAGGGGCACATTAGGACCGCTGGAGGAGCCTCTCCTCTCATCTCATCTAAGATTAACGAGGTCTTCACTTTGCTCATGTTAGGATGAGGTTCTCCTCCTATTCCTAACAAGCTGTAGGGGTACATTAGGATCGCTAAAAGGGCCTCTCTCCTCATCTCGTCTTAGATTAATGAGGCCTTCGACTTTGCTCACATTAGATCGAGATTTTTTTCTTATTCCTAACGTGGCTGTACGGACACATTAGGACCATTGGAAGAGCCTCTTTCCTCATCTCATTTTAGATTTACGAGGCCTTCGATTTTGCTCACGTTAGGATGAAGTTCTTCTTATGTTCTTAATATGATTGTAGGGACACATTAGAATCATTGGAAGGACCTCTTCCCTCATCTCGTCTTAGATTAACGAGGCTTTCGACTTTACTCACGTTAGGACGAGGGTTCTTCTCCTATTCCTAACGTAACTGTAGGGGCACATTAGGACCGTTGGAAGGGCCTTTTTCCTCATCTCGTCTTAGATTAACGAGTTCTTCAACTTTACTCACGTTAGGATGAGCTTCTCCTTCTATTCCTAATGTGGTTGTAGGGATACATTAGGACCGTTGGAAGGGCCTCTCCCATCATCTCATCTTAGATTAACGAGGCCTTTGGCTTTGCTCATGTTAGGACAAGGTTCTCCTCCTATTTCTAATGTGGCTATAGGAGCACATTAAGGCCGTTGGAAGAGCCTCTCCCCTCATCTCGTCTTAGATCAATGAGGTCTTCACTTTGCTCATGTTAGGATAAGATTCTCCTTCTGTTCCTAACATGATTGTAGGGATGCATAAGAATCGTTGAAAGGGTCTTTCCTCTCGTTCCATCTCAGATTAATGAGATTTTCATTTGATTAATGTTCTTGTTAAGTTAGCTTCCTTGGCCTTGATTTTTTCTTGGCTTGAATCTGGGCTTAGTAGTTTGGCCTTGGTTATGACTTTGACTTTGGCCCGGTTGTGATTTTAACTTCAGCTTGGTTGTGATTTTAAGTTCAACTTGGTTGTAATTTTAGCTTCAGCTTATCCTTGATTCTGATCTTGACTTGATCTTAAATCTGACCTCAGCTTGACTTAGGCTTTAACCTCGGATTATTATTATTATTATTATTATTATTATTATTATTATTATTATTATTTTGATGAGCTCGGCTTACTGAGATTGAATTTTTGTTAGCCTCAGTCTTTTGAGCTTGAACCTATGCAAACCTCGGACTTGTATGATCTTTGCCTTAGATTTATCTTGCTTTCACTTTGGATAGATCTTGAACTTAACCTTGGATTGGTTTGAGATCTGACTTCAGCTTGGCTTAGGTTTTGACCTCGGATTGATCTTTTAATGAGCTCAGCTTAATAGGGTTGAACTTTTGTTAGCCTTAGATTTGTATGATTTTTACCTTGGATTTGTTTTGCTTGCACCTTGGATGAGCCTTGAACTTGACCTCGGATAGGTCTGGATTTCAACTTCAGTTTTAGCATTTATTTTCACTTCAACTTTAGCCTTAGTTTCTTAAACTTAAGTCTTAATTAACTTTGGATTCAGCCATGATTTTGGTATCCTATAGCCCTGCAAGAAAGAAAAGATGAAAAAAAATAATAAAATAATAATGGACAGAAGTTTGGAAGCTTTTCACCATGAGTTCTTTGTTTGAGAGATCTTGATTTTTGTTTGATCCCTGGTTCATATTAGACTTTGCCTTCTTCTTCTTTCTCTTCTTCTTCTTCTTTTCTTCTTTTTTTTTTGCATTAACTTGGCTTCGGATGAAATATATAGGGCACTCGAGTGGTTATGAGGTTATTCCAAATCAGCTTCAGTTGTTTAATGTGCCACTCGAGTGGTTATGAGGTTATTCCAAATCAGCTTCAGTTGTTTAATGTGCACGGGAGGACTTCAAAAAAAATTGAATGTATGCATAGAACTTCGACCGTATTGGGAGTGCACCGACTTTAACGTCCATATATGAGGACTTCAGGCAGCATGCTTGGATGCATAGAAGGGAGGAGATCAGAGTGGTCACCGCGTTGCACCTGAGAGCGCAGGAAGGAGCTCGACCGAATGGACGAGATCAACCAGAGGGGCATCGGATAGGTGAGACCAATTGTGCTCGGGTGCATGGAAAAGAAGATCGGCTAGAGGTGCATCGGGCGCCGGCAAGAGAGGAGATCTGCTGGTGGAGAGGAGATCAATCAAAGGTACGATGGGCATGGGCAAGAGAGGAGACGAGATGCACGAGAGAGAAGCTCGACCGTAGGTGTGCCAGCTTCTCCTAGGCCATGCTTAGGAGCGTGGGGGAGAAAGTTGGCTGAATGTCGATGGGCGCACGGGGGTTTTGCTTGGGAGTGCAGGGAAAATATGCCGGAGGAGCTTGAACACGTGGAGGTCGGTCGGGGTTGCGAGAGAGGATCGAGCGCGAGAGGGGAAGTCGTCGACCCCAGCTCTCTTTCCGCTTTGCTTGCTTTTGATCGAATATTGCAGTGGATTAGCGCGTCTGAGAGGAGGTGGATTAGCGCGTCCGAGAGGAGGCGGCCAAAGGAATCCCATGGGTTCAGAGGAGGTCGGAGGGATGTTGTGGGTTAAAGAAGGTCGGCCGAACGATCGCGATGAACATGGGGAAGACTGGATGGTCGCACGATGGGCACGAGGGAGGCTGGCCGAAGTCGCAGGGGTTGGGGAGAGGTCTTGCCATCGCGGGACGTGCTTGGAAGCATGGGGGAGGAGGTCGTCAACATCCGAGATCGAGGGAAGGTCGTCACATGAGGAGGGGATCCACTGGAGCCATCGCAAGGGAAAGAATGAAGATTGGTCGGAGGTTGCTGGTGCCGTTGCGGCCGTGCCTGAAGCATGGGGAAGGTTGGTCGGACATGCGCGAATGCATGGGAGAGGGGAGATTGATCGGAGAGGTGCCGGTTGCTTCTTTCCCCCTCCTTCTTCTTTTGTGAGAGTAGGTCGGTGCCGCCTAAGATCACGACGGGAGACTCCGGCACCGCTAGGATCGCGAGGGAGAGAGAGGTCATAGCTGTCGAGATCATGAGAGAGAAGGTCGGATGCGGGTAGGTCGTGAGAGGAAAGATCGCTAAACCCGCCCCTCCTTTTATTTCCTCTTGATTCTTTTTTTTTGAAGTCAGCACCGCCTGGGATCGTGAGAGAGATTGGAGGATCGGCTAGTTGGGTCACCTGGGTTGGGGAGAGGCCTGCGGACATTATTCCCTCCTCTCTTCCTTCCTTCTAAAAGTCAAAATCAAGAAGAGCCAAATGCGATTGCATATAGTAAGAATTGGGGTAACATTAAAAGCATATAGGATTTCGGTGTTAAATACGATTGAGTGAAAATCACTTGAGATAATAAGAGATCAAACAAAATTAATACCATATAGAGTTCCAATAATAAATCCAACTTGTGAGTAATATATAGCAATAAAACATCAGTAATCAATATGAATATATGACATTTGAAGAAGAGTCATAAAAATTTTAATTAGTTGATGAGGACGATCCACTGTCCAGATGGTGCATGATAGTAGCTAAGTTTTTGGATCTACATATCCCATTTAACATAGCAACGTATGAAAAATAATAAATAGTTGCAGTAGTATCTAAGAAAATGGCACATCCCTTAGCTTGAAAAATATAACTTTGATTTGATCCAAATAGATAAAATTTATGATCCATAAGAGTAACGAATAAAAATAATATCATAGTCTCGAATGAAGATGTAATAAGTATAACAGTAGGATGCCAAAGTGACCGCCAATCCAGGAAAGTCCCTCTTCGTTCTCCTCTAATTTTTTATACCACTTCATTTTTTTCTCTCTCTCAAGACCTCAGTCTCTCCATTTCGTTTTGAATTTCAGAGATTGCTTTTATTTTGCCCAGTATATTATAGTGCGAATGAAGATCTCTCCTTTCTAATATTTGATTCTATGTAGAACTCAAGAGAATGGATGAAAAATCAAGAATATAGTATGACTAAAAAAATATTTGCATAATTATATTTCTTATCTGGATCCTGTGGTGTTTTTGCTGGCTTAGATTATTCTTGTCATGGTCTCCTTTCTTGCTTGGATCTTTTTCTCTGATTAAAATTTTTCCTCATTCGAAGCCTTCCAGTTTAGGCCTGGGTGGAAGAGTTTGAAGATGGATGCTGAATTCCATCGTTATTATCGTTATTGAAGCAGCACGATGGAGCTTCTCTCGCTGGATGCTCATTTTCTCCCAAAACGGGCTCAAAGTCCCTCATTCTAGCACCGTCTGTTGACGTAGAAATTTGTTTCGAGATCAAATCGCTGGAGTTGCACGATGGAGATGAGTTGACGGCAATAGGATGGAGGCGACTGTACCTACAAGAGAAGTTCTCGGCTCTCCCAGGAGGAGTTCATCCTGGAGGAGTTCGTCCTAAAAAAGTTCATCCTAAAAGAGTTCATCTTGGAGGAGTTTGTCCCAAGAAAGTTCATCCTGGGGGAGTTCATCCTGAAGGAGTTCGTCCTAGAGAGTTCATCCTTTCGGTAACTTTAAGTTCAGCCTGAGATAGGAACTTAGCCTCAGCCTTCTGAAGACCTCCAATCAACCCATATTATGACTTTGGCTTCCATCTTTTGATAACTTCAAGCTCAGTCTGAGATAGGGCTTCGGCCACAGCCTTCAATTACCTTCAATTCAGCCTTCCGAAGATCTTGGCTCTTCTCTTTTGATAACTTCAAGCTTGATCTGAGATGGGATCTCGGCCTTAGTCTTCAATGGCCTTCAACTAACCTATATTATGACCCTGACTTCTCTTCTTTGATGATATATATCAAGCTCGATCTGACTTAGGATCTCGGCCACAGTCTTCTAAAAGCTTTCAATCAGCCTATATTTTCATATCTTCGGCAGGCATAAAAGTCCCCCAACACCAACGAATCCTCATCCCAATGCTGGGGCCTAGGATGTGTTGTATACAGTTCCATGCATGGGTTAAGGTCGTGAAATAGACATCATTGGGCACCATACCTCAGAGTTCATCAAAGTCTCCATAGATTTCTAAAGTTTGAATCATAATGTTCCTTCTACATGCAATTGGATCGGCATAGGGGTTGGAACAATTTACAAGCAGCTTACACATCAATTTATTTTACCATGTTGCATGAATAGTGATACTCTCTTTTTTCAATTAAAAATGTTTATACGGCAAAGCCAAATGAACTGCCATGTATTTAAGATTAATATACAAGGGTCTGTAAATATGTGCAACTCTGTTTAGCATAAACATCTACAACTCTTTGAACCTCCAAGAAACAAATATTTCAATGGGTTGCTTTTTAATAGGTTAAAATTACACGCATTACTTATTTTGATGAAAGGTTTTGAGTGCAACAACACTAACCGATAATATTGTATTTATTATTTTTTATGGATTTTAGATGATCAGGAACGATAGGAGAATGGATTTGGATCCTCAACCTCCATCTCCATCATATATCCATTCAAGATCATGACATGTATGGAGAAAAGCAGGATCCTCTTGCCATTGAAGTTTACATAATAATGGAAACGTAGACCTATTTATCAATGCAAAACAAGTTTTAAATAGTCATAACATTTCTTTTATATAATATATTGGTCCAAGACCTTCATTGACTAGGTTCATGTAGCAAACCATCAAATACATGCTCTCCTATCAGGAAGGGTATAAGATTTACATCCAATTATTAAAATAACATTGTTAGTCAACAATGAACACATGGCTAACAAGCTTCATTGAATGAATTTGTTGCTCAAGATGTCTGCCTGTTTTTACTCTACCTTTCGATCCAAATCTATATTTTGTGCTGTAATAAGTTTAACCTTAGTCTTCAGAATATATTCTTCATTCTCCATTTTCTTATACATTTTCACCAATATAAATGCAAGAAAGTTTATACTCATAAACTCATCCAACATCCCTATCCGATGCCGGTCTTAGCCAATGATCCAATATCACATGTCTCGACTAATCATGCAATGTAAGCACCCAAAAAAGTAGCCATACAATACTAAGCATCACCTTGACATGGATGATATCTTTAATTATACTTCTTGAAATTCCTATAAATCCAATACGATCATGAATAACGATATTTTATAGAATAATTTTAATATAAAAAAATATTTGCATCTACGAATATAGTTGTGTCTAACGCTAAGCCAAGACAAATGCGCATGAATGGGATGTGGTTTGTAAAGTGGCCACGCTAGTGCACGAGGAGGATGCAATTTCTCCTCTGGCTGCCACACTCTATCATTTCCTTAAAAGGGCCAAAAAAAAACGAGAAAAAAAAGTCCAAGCTTCCAGGTCCAGATAATGAACCACTCTTTTTGCCACGGCTGGATGTGCTCTCCCTCGGCGAACCGACATCGGACCACCATACAAAAACGTCCAAGTGGAAAGTTCGTCAATCGGACGGTTTGGATCAATAGGCCTGCATCCTTGTTGGATTTCGATGGCGCTTCCAGTTTAATCCGACGGTTGCTGCTGAGAACCGCGATATATATAGATATAGTGTTGAAAACCGGATATTATTTAACCTAACGTTATACTCGCCCGATCATTGCCCTCCAGCGTGGTGATACGCATATAAAGCGCGGTTTCGTTCCTTTGCTTCCTCCTAGCTGTCGTCGCTTCGTTTCCGTCCTCCGCCCCTTCTCCCGGATCGAGTCTAAGGTACGATTTCCTTCGGAGCAGTTTTCTCAGCGGAAATTTCTTAATCTCTGTTGTTCTCTTCGTGTTTCTTGAATTCTTATTCGGAAATTTCACCTTTGATGTGGAGTAATGCGTTTTCTTGATAGATCGGATTTGTTTATGAGATCCATCGCTCGCCCGATCGATCGAAATAGAGTCGGAGTAGATCTGTTATGCTCTTTTTCCATATTATCTTGATAAAGATTCAAGAATTTTCAGTGCCTAGGGTTCTAGGGTAACGAATCCTGTTCTGAGATTTCTTCATTCCCGAAGGTGATGATGATTCCAGGATCCAGTTACTAAGATATTTTATCCAGATAATGGAGTTCTGATCATCGAATTTTTTAGGATTTTTATGCGATATACCTTTTACTGATGCTATTTCAGTTTTTTTGGCATCTCGCATTCGACAAACCTAGGGCGAAGTTTTTGTTCAAGAATCTGAAGTTTTCATATATGTATATTTATATATAAAGAAAATATACCTTTTTTTTTGTTAACTCTTCGGCCGCGGCATAGTTTCAGTAATTTTTGCGGACATTTACCATCTCTCTCTCGATTTCTCTGGGGAGTAAAACTTGGTCATCTTTTTACAGGTTTTAGAAATCAATTCTAACGTTATTTTAAGCTACAAATAAGCTTAGAACCACGACGCTATTTAACCTTACGTAATAATTGCCTGATCATTGCTCTCAAGGGTAGTGATACCTATATAAGGCATCGTGTTGTCCTTTCTTTATTTCCTCTGGGTCTCTCCCATTTCTCCCGTCCTCCCCTTGGTCTTCTAGATGGAATCCAAGGCGTGATTTCCCTCCGAAGTTTTCTCAGCAGAAATTTCTTTCATCTCTGCTGTTTTCTTCTTGATGATTAAATTTTTATTTCGAAATGTCTTCTTTGATCTGGAGTATGCATTTTTTTGATATTATGGATTTGTTTATGAGATCCATCACCCGTTCAATTGATCAAAGTAGAGTCAGGAATAGATCTTTTATACTCCTTTTCTGTATTATTTGGATAAATATGCAGGAATTTTCACTACCTAGGGTTCTAGAGCGGTACATCTTGTTCTGAGATTTCTTTATTCCTAAAGTTGATGATGATTTCAGGGTCCAGTTGCTAAGAGATTTTATAGAAATAATGGAGTTCTGAACATCAAATTTTTTAGGGATTTTATGCAATATACCTATTGGGCTATTACTGATGCTATTTCAGCTTTTTAGCTTCTGGCATTTTACAAACCTAGGGCAAAGTTTTTGTTCAAGAAACTGAACTTTTGATATATAAAGAAAATAGAGTTTTTAATTTACCAGATCAGGATATTGTTTTTTTGATATTTGAAAACATTTTTTTTATATGTATCCTCTTCATTTATTTGATTCCATGGGTCTGTTGGTTCTGATGTTACCAGAAGGTTCTGAGTAGATGTGTTGTGCAATAAGTTGGCTAAAGCTGAAGTTTCACTAGCTTTTTCTGACATTGACCATATCTTTATTGATTTTTGTGGGGAGTTGAAGCATGGCCATTTTGTTATAGGTTTTAGAAATCAAGCATTAGTTATGATACTGTTTTAAACCACAAATAAGTTTCATTTTTATTCTTATGAATTAGAAAGGTGTCGATTGAATATTCAACCTTGTATGCAGCCTTCTAAATTGTGCCCCATCCCCCATAGGTTGTTAACTCAATATGGGTTTGGTAAAGAATGGCACTGACATCGAGGAGGGACAGCTGGAGATTGGCATGGGTATGTAATGTCTCATCATCAGGCTATTTTGTTAATATTTGATGAGTTTCATTCCCTCTTTGAGATTTTAATGATTTGGAGAAATTAAGGTTGTCATTCTTTTCTGTTATATTCCATAATTTACTTGAGTTGCAGTAACAGCCAAATTCAAAGATACTTGAACCATGGTTCAGAGACACTTGATGTATGTAGAATTTAAAGTTTTAAAGAGTTATAACATTAGAATTTCATGTGGTATGGAAACTGCAGATTCAGTTACACGTAAATCTCAAAAGTTCTATATTATATATTAAAATTGTAAATTAAACGATAAAATCATTATTGTGCTCGACTATGTTAGTTGGACTATTAACTCCTATGAACTATAGATTGATAAGAACTTTGGACATTTGTGATGATTCTCCAAAAATAAATCATTCTGTGTAAGCCTGCTCTTAGTATCAATACTTGGCAAGGAAATTTGGAGTGCCATTTTAAAGGATGCTTAGTATAATGCAAGTTTTGATGTATTAAGTCTCTCTCAATTGAAATTCTGAAGAAGAATTTTCTTTTAAGAGCATATAATCACCGTAATAAAAATTGTTTCATCCTTTTTTTGTGATAATATCATATAAAAGTGAAACTTTTCAATGTAAATTATGACTGTAACTGATTATCTCAAGGACACTTACATCAACTGAAAAGATATATAGGTATTCTTACTTTATTTCTGGTTGCTAACTTTTAAATTAAAGGGTGCCATGAGTACATTACTTGTACAACTAAGTGTTTGCTTTTGATAGCCTGTATTATTCAGGTTGTTATGTTGTGCATAAAACGGTCTTGCATGTTATGGTTGTTTTTCTTGGTTATGCATATTATCCTGACAATTTTTCTTGGTATGTATGATTTTCAACTCATGTTGACTAAATGCATTCTAAAATACTTCTTCCTAGTGCTTCCATATGCCATAATACTTTTGATGACAATTTTTTTGACTAACAGAGCATGTATCAAACAATTCCCATCTTTTAATTTGCTGTGGCAATTTGGGCATGAAACCAAAAGCTTGTATTGATCACTCTCATTTGATTTTTAAGCTTAATATCCACTGATTGCTGGATAAAACTCTTTATGTAACAATATCATGTCTTTTGTTACTGCCTGACTGTAGAAAGTAATGATGCAGTGTTTGTTGAGTAATAGAGAATTTAAGTGCTAAAATAATTTCAAATTAGTTTTTGGGGGTAGTCATTTCTGTATGCTGGATGTCCAATCATCCATTGTACTAGGATCTTTGAGACCATTGTGATGGTTTCAGCTGGGGCTTTACCACCCTGAAAGCCACATTCGTATGGCTTCATCACTTTATACAGAATTGGTCATGCAATTTAGCCTTTTGCTTTACCACCAAATGCTGCATGTGTCTCTCTGATTTTCAGCGGTTTAACTTCTCCTGCCCATGTCCAGCAAATATTTTCCACAAGTTCCTTTGATTGATTAGAGCAAATACATAAATAACATTTGCATTCTCGAGATTTCATGGAGTATTGAACAGAGAGGTATCTTGTTTTCATGTGATGTAGAGTACAGGACTGTTTCTGGAGTGGCAGGACCTCTGGTCATCTTGGAGAAAGTTAAGGTGTGCACCTTTCTTATATTGCAGTAAATTATGTCATCCACAATTTTTTCTATAGCATGGTAAGAACTGAAATATTGGTCTCCTTAATCTTCTATGAATTTTTTGCCCTAATCATTTCTGCCAATTTCTTCAGGGTCCTAAGTATCAGGAAATTGTCAATATTCGATTAGGTGATGGCACAACTCGACGTGGCCAGGTCCTGGAAGTTGATGGGGAGAAAGCTGTTGTGCAGGTTGCTTACTGTTCTCTGGGCTCTTTTGTTTTGATTTTTCACTTTTGATTTCCACACCTTCAATAGTGGACCTTTGTTATGGCTTTTGGTTTGTGGGTTAAGCTATTTTCCTTTTTTATCTGGTCTGCCTACACTTGAAACCAAGTCATGCAACAACACATACTGACCATACAAAAAAGTAACAAGTATTCCTTTTTCTTTGCTTCTTATTTGCAAACTCTATACATCTGACATTGTCTCCTGTTGAATGCTGATACATGCTTCTTGAGTATTGCCCTACTACTTATAAAGTTTTTGTTTCCATATACATTTGAGAATGTTGGGAGCCTCCACTTTGGTATGTATGCTCTTTTTGGTTGAGGTATAAGATGAGAAAGCTCCTCTGTTCTAACATGTAACAGTTATTTGTGTTTTATTTTTGTTGTTTAATCATCCTCAAGAGGATACTCCATGGTGTTTGCTAGACCTGATGACATAATGGTGATCAATGAGATGGAGACAGTTGAATTTTAAAACTAAAACTCTTGTGGAAGTCTTTGAATGATTAGAATGAGAAAATAAATAGAACCAGAAAAAAAAGATGTCTCACAGTGTATTATGTATTTGTGTAGGGACACAACTGAAAGTCGCTCCTTGTAGAATCATTGGTTGAAACATATGCTCAAGTACATTTTTTTGGCCGTCCGAAATATCATAACATGGGGATTCAAGAAGTAGATAAGTGCTGGTTGAGGTCTTGAGCCAAAATGGAAGCATTATTTATGTTATGAGGTGCAACATATAGATGTCACGAATTCTTGGAGATTTACATATTCATTTAAGTATAACCATTCTATATTGTTCAAGATCAAAGCTAAGAGAAATATCAAATAAGTTTATCCATTTTCTTGACAAGAACCTTTACTTTTACTACTATTTTTATTTTTTATTGACAGAATATATATTGTAGGAGTGAGTCTTTGATATGTGATGTGCTGAGCTGTACATCTCAACGTATTACAAAATTGACCCACTTTCATATTCATGCATCACCACTAGGTAAACCATGGTATTTCTAACTGGAACTTGTCAAAACGTGACGTATCCCATTGGTCTTGAAACTTGGGGCTAATTTTTTGACTCAGCAATGATGATGAATGCCATACTCGTCTAAATCTTGGGTAGACATTGTTGGTTTGGATATATAAAACAAGTGTTATAAATATAAGAATCCCAAGATTGTTGGGGTAAAACTAGGAATTAATGAAATGTTTGTTCACTAGAGGAAGCTTACGATTGCACCTAGAAAAAATTAGTTGAGGTGGTATTGGCATGTATTTTGCATACAAGCATAGGCTCTGATGAGTGGGTAATCAAGATTTATGTGGACAACTTAGGAAAGAATGAAAGACCTGATTAACTTTGGCTTCAGTTGTGAAATATACATTAGAAATGTTGCTTTGACAAACATATCTCTTGGTAGGAGTCCATGAACCAAATTGATATGCCAAGGCTTTTGTAATATTTTCACTATGCTCTATTGTAAATTATTATTTTATGGTGCCACGCTAAACATGTATTGTGCTTATTTTTGTTTAAAATAAAGTAACTTTGCTGTTCTTGCTTTTGTTTATGTTGTCACTTTTTCAATTTTTCCCTGTGGTAGTATCTCCACATGTATATTAAATTACATGCTTTGGTGTTTGTCAGGTTTTTGAAGGAACTTCAGGAATTGACAACAAATATACCACCGTGCAGTTCACAGGCGAGGTGATTGGCCTTTCCTTCTAACATTTGGCCTTTATATATCCCAGTGCTTGGTAATGTTTGATGCACATAAATGGATTATGGGTGGTTTTGATCGATCTGATTAAGGATTTTTCATATCATTCACATTAAGGTGCATTTCTGTCGTTTCTCTTTGTTAGCAGAAGGTTGTGATATGTGAACCAAGGGAGGTGTTCATATTGGGGGAAAAAAAATTAGGGGTAGAATGCACAAAGTTAAAGCTAGGCTTCTGGATTCGTGTTATCTTGTAGAGTGGGACTTTACTCTCATCTCATTTTGGTTATGTTGCATTACTGTTGTTATGCATTTTTTTTCTATGATTGGTGTTTATGTATCACCGTAACCATTTACGGATATTACAGCATGATGTGCATAGTAATTGGTATATGGGAAAACTAGAAAAGAATATTACCTTTGTCTTTGTAAGTGCTAATGTTTCTTTAGCCTTTCACATATTATTGAAGTTACTTTGGGTTTCCATGAATGGATTATTAAAGATTCTTCATATCAAGATTCTGTTTGTTGGCCCTCTGTCTGTTCTAGTTCAAGAGGGTTCTGAACAAATGGTATGACAACTGCATACAAATGGAAAATTGAGACAGACTTTATATTGTGTGCGAGCGGTTATCAGTATATCTGAGTTGGAAAATGAAGCAGTTTTTGGATTGACAGGGAAAGATCAAGGAGTTAACACACTAAAATCTAATTCAGTTGTATAAGAAGGTGTCATGTTCGTCTTCATATTCTTTCATGCATCATCAGCAAATATGTCATCAGTGTTGATCATTTCTTTTTTTCTTCATTTTTTTTTTGTCCTTTTTCCCTTCAATGTTGTATTGCTGCTATCCTGTGACCATTTTGATTTTTTCTTTTTCTTTCCAGGTTTTGAAAACTCCAGTGTCACAGGATATGCTTGGACGCATTTTTAATGGTTCTGGAAAACCTATCGATAATGGTCCTCCAATATTGCCTGAGGCTTACTTGGATATTTCAGGTGAGTTGTTTAAGAAAGATGTATGGAGTCAACTGCATTTCCACGATGAGTAGTTGATTTGACCTTGAGTGTATGTCCTTGACGTACCTTCTGAGGTCTTACAACCCTGTTGCAGGAAGTTCTATCAATCCCAGCGAGAGAACTTACCCTGAAGAGATGATTCAGACAGGGATATCCACAATTGATGTTATGAACTCCATTGCTCGAGGACAGAAGATTCCCCTCTTTTCTGCTGCTGGGCTTCCTCACAATGAAATAGCTGCTCAGATTTGTCGACAGGCTGGTCTTGTGAAACGTTTGGAAAAGTCCAACAATCTTTTGGAGGTAATTTAAACATTTTGATATTGTCTAAGTAATAAGCAGAAAATCTTTGTCCGCTTTGTATGAGACTTGAAATCACTTTGTTACATTTATTAAACCCAGGGTTCCTGTTTTTATTATTCCCTTATGTTTGAACTAGAGAATTTTTTTATTGTTATTATTGTACTTGTAATGGCAGTGAGTCCCCCTAATCGGATCTTGTCCATCAATTACTGTTTGCTTTAGTGTTTGCAAGAGAGTGAAGGCATGCTGACTATAGAAAATTAAGGTTGCCAAAACACTATTCTGTTAAGGGGTCCTTGATGGTTGGTACTGACAATGACATTATACACTGAGATTTGTTAAGCCTAAATCTGAGGCGGCTGGGCTTGAGGATAACTTATGGATACAGGCTCTAGAGTATAGAGTTTGAATTATTTGTGGTGTCAAATTTATTTTTAAACTGTAGCCCTTAATGTGATGCAGAGTGTGGTGTGAAATGGAACGTTGAACAAGCTTACGTTCTGAAATTCAATTCTTTGAATGTCGTGCTTTACCTATTAACACATAGTTTAAGTTCTAGGATTACATGGAGGTGACCATAGTTCCATACGATCCTAAAGTAACTATGATAAGAAATGAATGGAATTCATATGCTTTCTCATTCATTAGATCGAGATTTTGGTCTGTTTCTATTGAAACTTTATCAAATTCGTATTTTGAAAAGTCAAGTATTATTTGTCTTAGTTTTGATGATCATTAGATGTATGTCATCCAATACATGTACCTCTGGTCTCTGAGGATGTGCAAGTCTTATTATTGGCAAGTCTGGTACAGGTGGTGTCAGACATGTCTCAGAGAGCACTTTGTGGACTTCTCACTGAATCATGTATTTTAGGTGGTCTTGCTGTAATGTCAATTATCAATAGTATGATACATCTTTCACTTTTTTTGGCATGCTAGCTTGCTTATCACCATCCTCATAATCATTTCTCCTAAAATCCATAGGATGGAGAGGAGGACAATTTTGCAATTGTGTTTGCGGCTATGGGGGTAAACATGGAAACTGCGCAATTTTTTAAACGTGATTTTGAAGAAAATGGTTCAATGGAAAGAGTGACTCTTTTTCTAAATCTGGTAAGTTGATTAAACTTGCCATCTGGATATCTGTGATATGGCAACTTATCATACTCATGCATTTTTGTAAAAAAAATTTTAATGTCCTGCAACTTTGGTTCTCATAGATGATCGGCAAGATTTATATTGAACTCTCTCTATCTTCTTTTTTGCTTTTTAATTCATGTACAGGCAAATGACCCGACCATTGAACGAATTATCACGCCCCGAATTGCACTAACTACTGCAGAATACTTAGCTTATGAATGTGGTAAACATGTTCTTGTCATCCTAACAGATATGAGCTCATATGCTGATGCACTTCGCGAGGTAATGAACCTGTTTTTACTTTAACCATGATACACACACCTTGTAACATTTATTTCATTAAATCATATATATGACTTTTATATTATATATGATTTATTTGAGAGAGAGAGAGAGAGAGCTGCTATAATAACAGTGTTTTATATGATGGAGTTCCTCTATTCATCTAAATTGTTCTGTTTTATTTTGATATATTTTTTCGATAACAATTGCTCTGTGCCTGTTCGTTCTTGTCAATTTCTATGTTCTCATTTCTTTGAGTGGAGTATTGATGCTTGTTCATTGTTAACTCAAAAAGCCACCAGTTAATTTTGTTGCTCCCATTTATAAATTTCACATGCACATATATTATCCAAAGCTCACAGATGAGGCTTTAAATCTGCCAAGTTGTTCATGAGACATTGAATTCCACTGTCCATTAGATTGCAATTCTGAATTTCTTCTGATATCATTTTAATCATGTTTACTCTTTTCTCTAGGTATAACCATTGTCCTGATCTTCAAGCTCCATTCTGTTTCTTTTGGCATTAGTTTCAATCTATCCTTCTTGTCCAATCATTCTTATTGAGCAAGAGTTAGAAAAGAGGAGGGGGGGGGGATTTGCACAGCCTTTGTAGCTCTCAGAAATTCCAAACCCTACCCTGTGTATCTTAAGAATTGGAGCACCTCCCCATGGAATTAAAAAGGGGAATTTTTACTAGCCTTTTCATTTTTTCATTATTTGAGAAACAAAGTACAATGCTTACACTGCACATGTTAAGAATGTCTTTGCTTACCCACAAAATGAACAGAGAGTTATTTAGATCTACTATCGGTAACACAACACCACCAGAATTTTAAGCATTTTCATATTCCCAATTATAAAAAAAGAGGAAAAGGATAAACAAAAAGGGAAGTAACATCCAATCAATAGGCTTTGTGGTTTGTCACGTACATGGGTTTTAGCTTCATGGGTGTTCAAAGAGTTGCAGGATTGTGTTGTTATTTGCCATTTGCCAGGTCAAATCTTCTCCTCAGGATTCATAAGGGGATTAATGGATCAGATGAACATGCTTAGGAGGTGCTTCCATTACATAAATTTTTGCTACAACCAAAGGTTGGTTCTATCCAACATAGATGAATTTCTTGGGTGAAAAATAGCAAACCATTATTTAGACACGTCTTATTAACTTATTTCTTTTCTTGGTTAGCTTTTAACCTAAATTCTCAATTTGCCTGTTGCTTTTTTTTCCCCCATAGAAATTTGAATAATGCAACCTCCAATTTTATAAAAAATAAAAGAAAATTTGATTATTTTTTCTCTTCTTCCACTTTCAAACTTAAAAAATTTTCGTTTCTGTGATTATATACTCATAATATTTTCGCAACTATCCTTTTCCATCATGTGCTGATTATAAAAATAAAAAAATGCACATATTTTACTCTTTTTTGTTTTAGTAATGATTTCAAAAGCTGTGATAGGCATCTGAATGAAAGATCCATATTGTTGATATTTGACATAAGTATCTAAAAATGCCCAAGATATTGGTGTTTGTAAGTTTCTAACTTACACATCAAGCAGATGCAAAAATAGACAACTTCAAGGGCATGACGTGAAATTCTTCCATGTTTAAAGCATTAAAAACTATTAGATGTCAATCTATACATGTTTCAGGATGTGTACATCATGATCAATGATATGGATTTTCATTTCATATATGCCCTATAATTATATTTTAGCACATTAGCACAATTAAGCGCAATGGTAAGGTTGCTCTATTTGTGACCTAGGTTTCATGGGGTCAAAATATGGAAATGACCTCTTTACACATGGGGTAAGACTGCATACATCTGACCCTCCATAGACTCTATAATGGTGGGAGCCTTATGCACTGGGATGCCCTTATTAGCATCATTGGGTTGTCTATTTTTGTGCCTGCTTGATGCCAAGGTAGGGGACAACCAAACATATGATCATTGATTTCTATGCATTTTTGGAAGTCTAGATCTTGATTAGTGGTGTTGATTTCCAATTTGGATGAATCATCATTAATTTTGGATAGCTAAATGTTTTACTAAAGTTTTAACACCTAGTATGTAGTCTTATGTATATATCATTTCATTTGACACCAGGAAGAAAAAACAGCTCTTTTATGTTCTCTATGTTTCTATATATTTTCCTTGTTACCCATTTTCCATTACCCTATTGCGATTTCGAGATTTTAAATAGCTTTACAAATCCAGTCAAACTCTTGAGTTCACTTGCTTGAGTCATCAATCTACTTGGATTGCCAAGAATCCAGATTTTACTTTTTTGATAATTTAAAACAGCAGGAACTGAATAGTCCAGTCAATCCCAGTTTACTTTATTCATTCTAGGGTTATGTTAAAAAATTAACAGGCATATGCATATTCCTTTCAAGAAACAAGAAATAAGAAAGAAACAAGCATTGATGAGGGAGCTGTCCTGAAGGGTTGTAACTCTGGTGAAAGTATTTCTTTTCTTTTCTTTAAGGGGTGGGTTTGGGTTGGGCAGGAGTTGGGGGGTTCGAGGCAGATATGACCTCTTAAACTACTATTGTAACAGTTGTTAGGTCTGATTCATCAATGACTAATTTCGCATCATTTTTTATTTGCTCGGTCCTTTAAAAATTGTGATAATGCCTCTTGTTGTGGTTGTTGTGGTTCTTCGTGTGGATCTTATTTGTTATATATTGTACTATTTGGTGATAAAAATAGTTTCAATATTGATATTAGGAATTCCAATAAGGAAAAGAAATGAAGTCACAGGATTTACTCCACTTGGAGGAGAAAAACTAACTTAGAAGTTATTGAATTAGCTGATACCTTCCGTTCAACTTCTGTGAAACCATTTTGTTAGTCTCCCTGAGAAGAAATTCCTAGCTTTACTTCTGATTTAAAGATTTGTGCTTACACCTGCTGTCAATCCAAAATTGTTGGTTTCGAGGCCTTTTCTTGATTAATATGCACAATTTCTCGTTTGGTTTCAGGTATCAGCCGCTCGAGAGGAGGTACCTGGTAGACGTGGTTATCCTGGTTATATGTACACTGACCTGGCAACGATATATGAGCGTGCTGGACGTATAGAAGGAAGAAAAGGCTCCATTACACAGATACCCATCTTAACCATGCCAAATGATGGTAATTTATGCACATACTGATCTTTCAAGAATCGACCTGGGAACCTCTGTAGTCGCTGTTTATTTTTACTATAAGATGGTTACCATTACTCTTAGGAAATAGTCATAAATGTGATTGTGTTCTCTAGTCTCGGCTGAATTATTCTCTTGCTCAACAGATATCACACATCCAACTCCTGATCTTACTGGCTATATCACCGAAGGCCAAATATACATTGACAGACAACTTCATAATCGGCAGGTACCATCTATGCTGCCTAACTACGTAAAAAAATTCTGTTTTCCGTCTAAGGGTCCATTTGGTTGAGGTATGTCAGATTACGGGGTAATCTGATAATTCATGGGAATCATTTACCTGAAAAAAATGATTGCGGAGGAAAAATTTTTTTCCTATGTTTGGTTGGTGGGAAAATTACTCTGGAAAATGACACTATAAAAGGATTATTACGTTTGGTTGGAGATAATTCTACATGAAAATATAGCAAAATTTACAAATATATTCTTTAATATAAAATAATTTTTTAATATTAAAATAGTATTATCATTTTCAATTAGTTTTTATATGATGACTATAATCACATAATTCTTTTCATAATACCATCTCCATCTTAATTCTTTTACAAAAGCTTTTTATTGAATAAAATTTGAAGGAAATTAAAATAAAATCAATAATTACATATGCAGCTTTATTGGGAATATTTTTGTCAAACATGGATTATCACCACTCAGGAATTTGTCAAATACCAACCTTCCATGGTATTTGTTTTACCATCTCTCTCTGAAAAATAGGTCCATCAATTTTTTTTACCATCTCTCTCTTCTACTTTTCATACTAAACGTGATAATCTGACATGGAAATTATTTTTTCATGTCAGATTACTCCCAACCAAACAGCCCCTAAGAGTCATTTTGTCATGTTAGTAGTGGATTCATCATGAAAATATCGCATAAATTCGGTGCTTTTCATTACTTGGCCAGTTTGAAGATACTGTTTAGTTCTGTTACATGTGGAATAATGACTGTCTTTGGCTGATATTGACAGATATACCCACCCATCAATGTCCTTCCATCTCTCTCCCGGTTGATGAAGGTGACTTTTTAGCATCATTGCACTTCTGATCATTAAGTCAAAAGAAATGTCCTTCTTTCAGTCGTAAGTTTTTTAACGGAAGACGTTAGTTACTGAAACGGTATTTTTGCAGAGTGCTATCGGCGAGGGTATGACACGTCGAGATCATGCAGATGTGTCTAACCAGGTTAGCTGTCAATAATATAGGCCTTGTTTATTAGTTACAATTTACCTCATGGCAATCTTCACCCATCTGGTTAATGTTCCAGCTCTATGCCAATTATGCAATCGGAAAAGATGTTCAGGCAATGAAAGCAGTTGTTGGAGAGGAGGCGCTCTCATCTGAGGATCTGGTCTCTCTCTCTCTCTCTCTCTCTCACACACACACACACACACACACACAATTGTCGAGCGAAAAAGTATCCCATGTACTCATGTTTTTTTTTTTGTGTGTGATCTTAATGTCCATGCAGCTCTATCTCGAGTTCCTAGACAAGTTTGAAAGGAAATTCGTTACACAAGGAGCATATGACACGCGCAACATCTTCCAGTCACTCGATCTTGCCTGGACACTGCTGCGTATCTTCCCCCGTGAGCTACTTCATCGTATTCCTGCTAAGACACTAGATCAGTATTACAGCAGAGAAACGGCCCACTGATTTGTCAATAGAACATGTTTTAGTGCGGTGGAAAATAAATTCATGGCTGCATATAAAGATCATAAATTCAGCCTTTTTGTCAAGATAGCCTAGCTTCAAATTCTTTGCAGCCCAAATTCCTAAGTTGATGCCTAGTTGGCTCTTGTATCATTAAACTCGTGTGCTGTTTGTTTTGCCTGGTTGTGATTCCGTATTCATGTAATGTATAAAATCAGACGTTCCAGATACCTGGGTAAGCTAGTTTAGTGTTCTCTGCGTTGTTGTCTGTTGTAGAAGAAACCTCATCAAGTAGGCGTTCGGTGGGAAGCGAGATGTACGCATATTTATTAGAGGTTATTATTGAATATGTTAATTTGTTAGTAAGACGAGTTGAAACTGCGAGACATCGGAAGGCCGTGTCTGTACTTGGGTTGGGCCATTAATGTTGCTGCAGGCATGCTTTGAAGAAATTTCTGCTTGCCACGTATATCCCCGATTAGCTTGGCTGGCGCTAATGAGGCCATGGACCTTCACGTCTTCTTGGTGACCAGGATGAGCATTCCTGTGCTCTCCTATCTTGGATGCCATTATTAGCAGTTTAAGAGCCTGTTTGAAAATTAATTTATTATAAAATTATTTTTTAAAAAATATGTTGTAAAAAAAAAATAGTTTGCGTTTGGCACTTTTATTTGAGTAGCGGTTTGTATTTGATAGTTTTTTTTTTAAAAAATATTTTTAATTATTAAATTATGAAAAAAAAGTATGTATAGATTTATTTTATATTTAATATTATTTAAATAGATAAATAATTTTAAATATTTATTATAATTAATTTTTATTTTATTATTTTATTTTTTTATTTAAATAAAATAAAATAATAAAAAATATTAAAATATTAAAATTTTAATTAATATAAATATAATTAAATTATAGATAATATATATTGAATATTTTATATAATTTTTATATGATAATATATATGTATTAAAATACATCATTCACTAAATAATGAAAGAATTAGATAAAAATAAATAAGAATAGTTACGATAAATAATAATTTTTAAAAAATATATTTTTATTTTAAAAAAATAATTTTTTGTTTCAGTTTATGCTTTCAAAAAGAAGTTTTGATTTTCTACTTTCTCTTTCTAGCAAAAAACTTGCTACTGCTATCATTTAAAAATAAATTATTTTTTAAAATAAATTTGATTAAATATTTTTTTTTAAATAAATATTTTTTTTAAAAAAATAAATATTTATTTTTTAAAAAAAACTTAGCCAAACAAGTTCTAAGCCCTTCACTCAGCAACACCCATGTATTTCCGGGGCCTTAAGATGCTAAATAGAATGAATCCTCTTGAAAGTGATAATCTTTGTTTTAATTCCAGATGATGGTGAAACTTTTGTAGGCATGTTCGGCCTATTTCCCATCCCCGAACTCATCCTCTATTTGCTATTCCCATTGGTTACGATTCCCATCTGGCGAGAAGTGGTTACGATATCATAAGTCGATGGTTAGTGACCATGTTATGTTATGCACGGTTGAGCGGGATATGTGCAATGCGTTGAATGCAAAAACTATCCTGACAGATGCAGGCCGGAAGTTCACTCTCTTTGAATTTATTTTTAAAATTAATTAATTTATTATATTATTATTGTTATTATTGTTATTCTTAATATTATTATTATTATTATCGGCAACTTAAAACTATTCCTATCAATGTGTAAGAAAAATATTTTTCTTGTTTTTTTTTTTTTTTTTTTTCAATCTCGTGCTTTAGACAATTACCGCAACAATGAGCGTGGTGCCTCACCGTCCATTATGAGCAAAGTATTTTTCTTTGGATAATACTTTCTACATTCCCTACGGTATAAAAAATCAGACACGGAGCGCACCGCCCCAGCCGATTGATCCATGTTGGTGTAGAATTTGGTTGACGCTGGATCGAGCTAGAGTGGAGGAGGACGAGATCACCGCCGATGACCTGCAAAATAAAGTCTCATCCGGAGTCGATGGTGGTGACTCTGACGGGATCCTTCGACGATCAAGTTAGCTCTTCTGACCAACATAAATGGAGTGCTTAGGAAAGAGAAGTGACCTTAGAGCTTTTGAGGGGAGAGGAGAGCTTAGAATCCTCGGAAATATATCTGAGAGATCTTTTTTATAGACGGAGCTTGAATGATGGTGACGACCATACTGTCTAGTAGTAGGCCACTTTAGGCCGTATGGGGTTCGGTATAAAGAGAGTGGTGTTGTCAGACTGATAGTGGTGGCCATATCGTCCATTCATGGGCCGCATGGGGCTTGTTACAGAGAGAGTGGTATCGCTAGTAGTGGTGGCCATGTCGTCCGACCGTGGGCTGCATGGGGCTGGTTACGGAGGGAAAGGTACCGCCAGACTGGTGGTGGCGGCCATACGGCCGAGGTTCAATAGCCGTAGGTGAAAAATCTCGGCGTATATCCATTTCAAGGGAGCTCAGACTCCTAAGGGGGATACGTTTGGAGGGGATCATCCGGAAGGAGTTCGGCCGAAGGGGATGTCTAGAAGGAGTTCGGTCCCTGGAGGAGTTTGTCTGCAGGAGCGA
This sequence comes from Cocos nucifera, assembly GCA_006176705.1. Taxonomy (NCBI): domain Eukaryota; kingdom Viridiplantae; phylum Streptophyta; class Magnoliopsida; order Arecales; family Arecaceae; genus Cocos; species Cocos nucifera. Next base: position 1,548,533 of record QRFJ01000034.1, on the reverse strand, counting down.
TCCGGAAGGAGTTCGGCTCTTGGAGGAATCTGATTGAAGGAGAATTCTTGAAGGAGTTCGACTAGGGCTCGATCGTCGAGGAGTTCGATCGGGGCTCGGCCACTAAGGAGTTCGATTGGGACTCGACCGCTGAGGACCTCGAAGGAAGTTCGGCTACCGTAGGAGTTCGAAAGGAGCTCGGCCGCTGAGGAGTTCGGCTAAGACTCGACTGTTGGGGAGTTCGGAAGGGACTCGACCGCTGAGGAGTTCGGCCGACTGAAGGAGTTCGTCTAAGACTCAACCGCTGGGGAGTTTGGAAGGGGCTCGACCACTGAAGCTCTTCCGTGACTACCAGTTGCATTAGGCTGAGCATCGGACTGAACTTCGATAGGAGCAAAATTTATCCCTAACAATAGTCCCCCTACTCTCGAGTTCGAAACTCGAAGGGAGTGCAGAAAAGGCAACTGCCGAAGTCCTCTTCAGAGCTCTACGACAGTTCAGGTTAAAGCTCGGAAGAGATCTCATCTCCAACCAAAGTTGAAGTTGAAGTTGAAGCTCGGGGGAGATCTCATCTCCAGCCGAGGTTGAAGTTGAAATTGAAGCTCGGGGGAGATCTCATCTCCAGTTGAGGTTGAAGTTGAAGTTGAGACTCAGGGGGATCTCGTCTCCTGCGGTCGAGGTCGGAGGTTGAGCTCTTCGGGGGAGATATTATCTCTAACAGTCGAGGTTAAGGATTGAGCTTGAGGAAGATCTTATCTCCTACAGTCGAGGTTGAAGGTTGAGCTCGGGGGAGATCTCTAGAGAGGGAAGAGAAGACACTGGTATGGCTGCTACCACTAGTCTGGCAACACCTTTTCTTCCATAACCAGCCCCATATGGCCCACGATCGGACGATATAGCCACCACTACTGGCGACACCACTCTCTCTGTAACAAGCCCCATGCGACCCACGAATGGACGACATGGCCACCACTACCAGCCTGATGATACCACTCTCTCCATACCGAATTTCATGCAGCCTAGAGCGGTCCGCTATCAGACGGTATGGTCGTTACCATTATTCAAGCTCTGTCTATAAAAAGGACCCTCTAGATATGTTTTCAAAGGTTCTAAGCTCTCCTCTTTCCTCAAAAGCTCTAAGGTTACTTCTCTTTCCTAAGCACTCTATTTCTATTGGCCAAAAGAGCTGACTTGATCGTCGGAGAGTCCCACCGAAGCTACCACCATCGACTCCGAATGGAACTTTATTTTGCAGGTCATCAACGACGACCTCGTCCTCCTCCACTCCAGCTCAATCTGACGTCAATCAAATTCTGCATCAACATGATTGGCGCTAGAAGGAGGAACCGTCTCTGTTCTTGAGGTGTTCTTGGAGTCCCTTTATTCTTAAAGGAGTGCTCAATGACGATCTCTCTCCTCCCTCTTCAGAGATCTCTCTTCTTCCTCTTTAGAGTTCTTTCTCGAGAGAAAATGCCTCCCAAGAGAGCTTCAACCCGACGATCGACGGCCTCCATGACCCGATCCTGTCCAGATCCATCTACTCCTGCTTCAACCCTGGCAACTCAGGTTTCGCCTATAGCTGTGGTAGATGCGGAGCAGTTCAACCTGCTGATGTAGCAGGTTCAGGGCCTCACCGAGATGGTGCAGGCCGTGCAATAGCTTCCGACAGTGACTCCATCAGGAAACCCATCATCAGGATGTTGAAAACCAGCCCCAAGGAAGAGTACTCGGGCTAGTATACTCATCGCCCCTGGGAAAGGGGAACAAAGAGCAGAGGACCCATATTCGGATCGTGGTTCTCCTCACATCCACATCGATCCTCCTTTCTCCCTCCGAATTATGCAAGAGTCCATCCCGCCGAACTTCGAGCTCCCTCAATTCAAAGCTATAATGGAACCTCTGATCTAGTTGATCATCTAGAGGCCTTCCGGACCATAATGCTATTCCTTGGTGCTCCAAACGCCATATTGTACCGAGCCTTCCCATTTACCTTAAAGGGAGCAGTGAGAAAGTGGTACTCGATGTTGAAGCCATATATGATCTTCTCTTTTAACCAGATGAGCCATCAATTCGTGGCTCACTTCATCAGCAGTCGACGTCCGCGCCGAGGTTCGAATTTTCTGATGAATATCAAGCAGAAGGAGAAAAAATCCATCTGGGCTTATGTTACCTGATTTAACGCTGCTGCTTTGGAGGTCTGAAATCTGGACCAGTCTATTGCCATGGCCGCACTCAAGGACGGCCTTCAGAAGAATGACTTGCTGTTCTCCCTGGAGAAGAAGTATCCTAGGAACTTCGCTGACCTGCTAGCTCGGGCCAAGGGATATGTCCGTGCGGAAGAAGCCTTCAAGTTGAAGGACGAAGAAGCCTTAGGAGAGCGGCGGATGGATGAGTATAATAGACTCGCCATCGATGGAGGGCCGAGTGAAGCTCGGTTGTGCCCACGAACTCCCTTCGGAAAGTGATAGGAATGCGATGTTGTCGTTAAGACACCGTGTTTATCAGTTTAATTTGACTTCTTAAAATAAATAAAAATTCATAGATAGCAGTGAGTCGGATCGAATCCATAGGAAAGATAGTGTTTTTAGATTTGAAACCTTTGATTTTACAAAAAAAAAAGAAAATAGAAGAGTTTTGGAATCAAAAGTGAAGTCAAAAAATAAAAAAAATAAAAATAAAAAGGTATAGAAATTTAAACTTGGTACTAAGATCTACTAGTTAGATCTTAGCATCTACTTACAATAAAATAAAAAGTAATAATTAAAATATAAAAAATTAAATTACAATAAAAATAAAGAGCATGAAATTAAAAAGCATAAAAATAAATATTATATTAAAAAGTTCATAATTTAAATACATAAAAAAAAAATAAAATAGACTGATCTCTGATCTTGGATTGGCATTGGTGGAAAGATGGTGTAGAAGCCTAGCTCTTCTTCTCGGCACCCGTTACTTCGAAGCAGCCATTGACCCATAGCCTGGCTTCACCCTATACCAAAGCTTTACCTTAATCTGAGATGTTGATTTTTCAAGGTCTGGGGTCCTTTTTATAGAGCTAGGGAGACTAGATATTTTTTTCTAGAGGCAATGTGCGACTAAAAGTTATTTTAATCATGAAAATAGAAAAAAATCTGAGTGAAATTTGGATTAAAATAGCCTCTATTGAGTTCTTTTAATTCTGGCCGTTAGATGGTGATCCGATGCTTCCAAAAATATCAAAAATAGATGTGTAATGGCCTAGATCAAGTTGGATTAATTTTCTGACCGTTGGATCGCACTTGATGGAGAAATTTAGGCCGTTGATCACACGCTTGAGAGTTTGATCGCCATCGGGAGCCTTCTGGACTGTCAGATCGAAGCTGGAATCAAGTGCTATTGTCCGATGGCGATCCGGATGAAATCAGCAATCAAAAAAAAAATTTGACCGTTCGATCTTGACCACAAACAACCACCACCGCACGATCGCACGTTTACTGTTCTCATGGACTGCATGGACCGGCCACATCGTGCATCGCAACCAATCAGCGCCTTTTATTGACGGATGAAAAGATCAAAATGCCCTATGAGCCATGATGAATTTTCTATAAACCCTTTAGGGGTCTAGGTCGACCACGTGGCAAGCTTTGATTCATCGGTGTCTGCTGAGCTGGCGGTCCACACTGTGCTGTAGACCGACTGATGGCTTTTGGACTTAAGTCGGCTAGCGTGGATGGCTTGATGCACCGGCTTGGTCGGCTTGTTTGGACGCACCGACTGCTACGGCGTGGCGGCTTGATCCGTATGTTATTTTTTCATTTAAATTTTTTATTTTATTTTTTTAAAAATTCATATTTTTTTCGTTTTAGCTCTATTTTGCTCCAAACTTATTTCGTTACGATCAAAAAAATGAGCTCTTTCCATTGATTATAAAATTTTATTTTTTATTTTTATTATTTTATAATTAATTTTTAAATTAATAAAAATATGAATTTCTCAAAAATTATATATAAATTGATCATAAATTTTAAAAAATTAATATAATTAATTGATAAATTAATACTTTTAATGATGAATTTATGTTACTTATCACACCTCCCAACTTAAGCTTTGCTCGTCTTCGAGTAAAGAAAAAATTTAGTTTTAAATATCTTTTAACTTTAGAGTTTCGAATTTTACCTAAGCAGTTTTCAAAATGGCCATTGATATTCAGTAGAGCTTAAATGAGACATATCATTGGGGTATTAATACTTATCAATAGAAAAATTAAGTAAAGAATATTAAATTTTTCTAAACTTTTCTAAATTATTCCATCTTTATCTCTGATTTGTCTAGACTTTCATATAGGCAAGTGTATTGCTACTTCCATCCTTTATTTATTGATTTTTATTTTTATATTGCTCACTTTTTTATGCGAATATCATTGCTTACTTAGGCAACGGGATTCGATTACTTAGTGGAAAATCAATATTTTTTCTTTTTTTTAACATTATACCACTATTGAGTGTCTTAATCCCTTAAGCTTTCTATTTGATCCATGTAGCAAGTCTTGGACCAATAACTCCCAAAATCAGTTGGCTTTAGGGCATTAGGTATAGAACATCCCTCGGGCTTACTAGCTCAAATCAAACAGGCTACGAGTTAAGATTAGCTTTACAACGAGCTTCTTTGTCCTTCCCATCTTTTGACACGAAACTCAATGCTTGCTTAGGCAAAGAGACTCAGTTACTCAGTGAGAAGTACTTGGAAACTATTTTATTAAAATAAATTTTTTATATGAAGAAACATATAGTTATCCTACACAAGCCTATAAAAAGTAGACTTTTCTTTGATGCTAGTAGAAGTAATTAGAAATGCTCCAAAAAAAAACTTTTTATGTTCTAGACTTAACTCTTTATTAAATTTTCTTAATACTTGACTCCTCAATATCTCACAGATTCTCTGATCTGTATATCAATTTTTTTAAAAAAAATACTTAGTTTGATTCGATTCTTAAGCGTAATCAGGTGTCTAAATACTAAATACTAACTTTTTTGAGAACTTAAAATTTTAAAATTTTTATTTTTCTCCCTCCTAAACTTAATCGACATTATCCTCAATAGAGAAAAAAAAATAAAAGATGTAATAAAGAACATGAAAGAATACACCTGACTATATTTTTGGTCCAACACATACCTTTGAAAATTTAGGCTCTCCCTCCAACTTATTCAATTTATCCTAAAAAAATAAACTAAAAAAATAAATTAAATAAAAACTAAATATTAGGTTGCCTCCCAACAAGCGCTAAGTTTACCATCTTCAGTCAGACATAATGCAGCTTACTATCCTGTGTCAAATATTAGATTGATAAATTCTAATGGTTTTAGATTATCAATCTCAGAAAGTTGATTTATAATCTCATTATTGATATATTCATTATTAATTTTAGGGACATAATTTATGATCCTATTTTTAGACCCATGTTTATTAAGAATTTCTCCTATTTATTCTTCTAAAATACTCATGAATTGAGTTTTTATTTTAGGAGTTAAATTTGATTCAATGGATGCTGGAATGGTGACTAAAGACGGTTTTAATTTTGGAGGTAAATTAATGTGATCTTGTTTAAATAACTCCATTGACATTTCATTACATACCTCTTGATTAGGATTCAGGTCTGATGCAACAATTGCTGGCAAGATTTCCTGTGAACCTAAATACTCAAGAAGGGGTTTCAACTCTACTTTGGGTGCCTCTTCTTTTGATGACTCAGGTGATGGTTTAGTCATTTCTATGAATGATTTAGTGGGAGGCTCAACAGACTCAGCACTCAAGTCTTCTCTAGTGTCAAGTGTATTTACCTTATTATCCATTTGTTTTCTTGATCTCAAGGAATGAATAGCATTAACTTGATTAACCTGGTTTCCTTGGGATGGTCTACCATTTTGATTTCTTGGGTTGGACTCAGGTTGGCTACGTAACCTACCTCATTCACGTTCACTTATGGTAGATGCCAGCTGACCAATTTCTAAGCGGGCTATGGCTTGAGAATTTGAATTCATAATTTGGCCTATGGTTTGCATGAAATTTGCTTAAGATGGTATTAGTGTCAACATTAGATTTGGCTAGAATTTTCAGGCTTTTCTCTAAAGAACTAAGTTTCTTTTCATTAATATTAAAGCCTGATGGTGGCAAGGTGTTTATCACAGGATTAGGCCTTGGGTTCTGCTGATTAAAACTTGGACCGCCTATATTTGGATTTTGTGACCATGAAAAATTTGAATGATTCCTCCAATATGGATTGTAAGTGGGTGTATAGGGATTGTTCAACAGTCTCTGATATGTGGCATCATTCACTTGTGCACATCCATTATCTAATTGGTTCATTGGGAGGGGACATTTTTCAAGGATATGGTCTGGTGCATTGCACCCATTGTACATGGGTGTAGATACTTGATTCACACTAGTTGGTCTCTGAAGTTTTAAAGCCTCTAGCCTACATGTCAACATTGCAATTTTGGCTTCTGTAGCTAGGAAGGTTTGATAAATTCCACCTCTTGAAGGTGTGGATTTTTTTGGTTTTCTTATTATTTTTCATTGTAAACTTTTCTCGGCTAGATCTTCTAAAAATTGCCAGGCTTTATTTAGTTCTTTGTATATAAATTATCCTTGGCACATGGACTCTAGCATTGTTCGAAAATTTGACTCTAACCCCTTCATAAATTATTTGGCATAGCCTCCAAGTTTCTATTCCATGATGTGGGCATTAGGTCAAGAGATTCTTGAATCGATCGAAGTATTTTCAAAATGATTCACTAGCTAGTTGATAGAATTGGTTTATTTTATTTCTAATTCTAGCTATTTTATGATGAGAAAAATATTTTTTTAAGAATATTCTCACAAAGCCCTCCCAGGTCATGATAGATTGATTTGAAAGACTATAAAGCCACCTTTTGGCATTATCCTTAAGAGCAAAATTGATTAATCTCAGTTTGATTTCGTCATCTGACAATTATTGTAGTTTCATGATTGCACAAACCTCTTTAAATTTTCTAACGAATATATATGCATCCTCTATTCCCATGAATTTTGGAAACATGTTAATGATTTAAGGTTTAATTTCAAAGTTATTTGCTGTGGGTTGGGGCAACCTAATATAAGAGGGTTGGACGGAATCAATTGGATAATATAAATCCTTAAGGGTTTGAGGCTAAGACTGATTTGCTAAATTCATTGTAGATATTGAGGTTGTAGGATCTGAAATAGAAACTAAATCCATTTTGACTAGTCAACCTGAAATCCTTCTCCACACGGGTGTTGGAGAATTCACTATATTCTCAATATCCTAATCTTTTTTTTATTTATTTTATTTATTTTTTAAAAAAAATAAAATAAAAGTTCTAAAAAAGAGGTCCTAAGGAGTCCTAGAACTAAGAAGAGAGAGAAGAATTAGGTTTAATTTGATTTGATGTTGGTTAGTAATCAAGTTGATCAATCAATCCTGACAAAGAATTATCCTAGATCTAGACAGCTCCTAACTGCCAAGATCACCTTCAAATCCTTCAACTGTAAGATCAGCCAATCAATTGGCTAGATAAGTATAAGGTCAGTGGGAGTCTCTCCGTTGCTTGCCTTAGACACCAATTGTGCTTGATCAAGTAAGCTAACGGAACCAATTAGAAACCACCTTTCTTTGGACCTAGTCGTTTCTGAACCATTTTTCTAGACATCAGTCAAATTGATTTATCTTAATCTGGTTCAATTCTTAAGATTTCTTATCCTATTGAGCTCGAGTTCCTAGGGTTGATATCTAATTGATTTTAAAATTAAAGGCTTAGGTCAATGCAGGATGTTGGTTGGTTGTTTGTGAAACAAGAAAGGATGATCAAATCTCCATCTTATCTTGATTAATTGGATTGTGCCCTTAATTTGATTTAAAGATGAATATGCACACAAAATTTTTAATTAAAAGATTCTATGCAATTTAAACTAGATACATGCAACTAATTAAATTGTGAAAGGCTTACCTTGCCTCTAGCAATCACCAAAAAAAATAAAATTAATATGATGCATGCTCTAAATAGTTAGGATTTCTAATCTTATCATGAAATTTTTAATTAGATTTAAATGAATATTTTTTAAATTAATTTAAAAATAAAATAAATTAATTAATTAATTAAAAGAAAAAAGGACTAGGGTTAGGATTGATCTCACCAAAATTAGATGCTTTCTTTCTTTTCTCTTTTTTTTATAAAATAAATAAATAAAAAAAATAGTAAGCAGTATTAAAAAAAATATTTATAATTAATTTACAAAAAAAATTAAAAAAATTAAAATCAAAAATAAAAAATAATCTCCGACAATGGCACCAAAAACTTGATAGGAATGCGATATTGTCGTTAAGACACCATATTTATCAGTTTAATTCGACTTCTTAAAATAATTAAAAATTCATAGATAGTAGTGAGTCGGGTCGAATCCACAGAGAAGGTAGTATTTTTAGATTTAAAATCTTTAATTTTGTAAAAAAAAAAAGAGAGAAGAATTTTGGGATTAAAAGTGAAGTCGAAAAATTAAAAAAAAATGAAAATTAAAAAATGCAGGAATTTAAACTTGGTACTAAGATTTACTAGTTAGATCTTAGCATCTACTTGCAATAAAATAAAAAATAATAATTAAAATATAAAAATTAAATTATAATAGAAATAAGGAGCATGAAATTAAAGAGTATAAAAATAAATATTGCATTAAAAAGTTCATAATTTAAATACATAAAATAAAATAAAAATAAAATAGGCTGATCTCTGATCTTGGATTGGCATTGGTGGAAAGATGGTGTAGAAGCCTAGCTCTTCTTCTCGGCATCCGTTACTTCGAAGTAGCCATTGACCCATAGCCTGGCTTCACCTTATACCAAAGCTTCATCTTAATCCGAGATAATGATTTTTGAAGGCCTGGGGTCCTTTTTATAGAGCTAGGGAGACTAGATATTTTTTCTGAAGGTAATGTGGGACTAAGGGTTGTTTTAATTGTGAAAATAGGAAGAACTTCGAATAAAATTCGGATTAAAATAGCTCCTGTTGAGTTCTTTTAATTTTGGCCGTTAGATGGTGATCCGATGCTTCCAAAAATACCAAAAATAGATATGTAATGGCCCAAATTAAGTCGAATTAATTTCTGACCGTTGGATTGCGCTTGATGGAGGAATTTAGGCCATTGATCACGCGCCTAAAAGTTTGATCACCATCGGGAGCTTTCTGGATCGTTGGATCGAAGCTGGAATCAAGCGCTATCATCCGATGGCGATCTGGGTGAAATCAGCAATCGAAAAAGAACTTGACCGTTCAATCTTGACCGCAAACAATCACCACCATACGATCGTGCATTTATTGTTCCCATGGACCGCGTGGATCGGCCACATCGTGCACCGCAACCAATCAGCATCTTTTATTAACAGATGAAAAGACCAAAATGCCCTATGAGCTGCGATGAATTTTCTGTAAACTCTTTAGGGGTCTAGGATCACCACGTGGCAAGCTCTGATTCGTCGGTGTCTGCTGAGCTGACGGTCCATACTGTGCTGTAGACCGGCTGATGGCTTCTAAGCTTGAGTCGACTAGTGTGGATGGCTTAGCACGCCAACTTGGTTGGCTTGGCTTGGCTTGTTTGGATACGCCGATTGCTGCAGTGTGACGGCTTGAGCCGTATGTTATTTTTTCATTTAAATTTTTTATTTTATTTCTTTAGAAATTCATATCTTTTCCGTTTTAGCTCCGTTTTGCTTCAAACTTATTTTGTTACAATCAAAAAAATGAGCTCTTTCCATTGATTATAAAATTTTATTTTTTATTTTTTATTATTTTATAATTAATTTTTTAATTAATAAAAATATGAATTTCTCAAAAATTATATATAAATTGATCATAAATTTTAAAAAATTAATATAAATTAATTGATAAATTTATAAATTAATATAAATTAATAGAGATAAGATCTCTTTCGAGCGCTCGAATCAACCTCGGCCAGAGATAAGATCTCTCCCGAGCGATCGAGCTTCAATCTTGGCTAGAGATAAAATCTCTTCCGAGCGATCGAGCCAATCTTGGCTAGAGATAAGATCTCTTCCGAGCGACTGAGCCAACCTCGGCTAGAGATAAGATCTCTCCCAGACGCTCTTCTCTCCCGAGCGACCGAGTCAACCTCAGGTAGAGATAAGATCTTTCCCGAGCTCGACCTTCAATCTTGGCTACAAGAGATAAGATCTCTCCCAAGCTCAACCCTTAACCTCAGCTGCTGGAGATAATATCTCCCTCGAGGAGCTCAACCTCCGACCTCGATCGCAGGAGATGAGATCTCCTTCAACCTCGACTGGAGACGAGATCCCTCCGAGCCTTAACTTTAACTTCAACCTCGGCTGGAGATGAGATCTCCCCCGAGCTTCAACTTCAACTTCAACTTCAACTTTAGCTGGAGATGAGATCTCCTCCGAGCTTCAACTTGAACTAACATAGAGCTCTGAAGAAAACTTTGACAATCGCCTTTTCTGCACTCCCTTCCTTCAACTTTCAAACTCGAAAGTAGGGGGGACTATTGTTGGGGATAAATCCTGCTTCTGTCGAAGTCTAGTCTGATGATCAGCCTAATGCAACCGATAGTTACGGAAGAGCTTAAGCGGTCGAGTCTTAGCTGAATTTCTTCAACCGACCGAACTTCTCAGCAACTGAGCCCCTTCTGAACTCTCCAACGATCGAGTCTTAGCCGAACTCCTCAGCAGCCGAGCTCCTTCCGAACTCCTACGGTAGTCGAACTCCCTCCGAGGTCCTTAGCGATCGAGCCCCGATCGAACTCCTCAGTGGTTGAGCCCCGACCAAACTCCTCGATGATCGAGCCGTAGCCGAACTCCTTTCAGAATTCTTTTTCAATCAGATTCCTCTAGGAGCCAAACTCCTTCCGGATCGCTCCTACAGACGGACTCCTTCAGGGGCTGAACTCTTTTCGAACATTTTCTTTGGTCGAACTCCTCTCGGATGATCCTCTCCAGACGTATCCTCCTTAGGAGTTCGAACTCTCCTAAAATGGATATACCGAGGTTCTTCACCTACGGCTGTTGAACCTCGACGGTATGGCCGCCACCATCAGTCTGATGGCATCTTTTCCTCCGTAACAAGCCCCATGCGATCCACAAACGGACGACATGGCCACCACTACTGACGACACTACTCTCTCCGTAATAGATCCCATGCAGCCCATGAACGGACGACATGGCCATCACTACCAGCCTGATGACACCACTCTCTCCGTACCAAACTCCATGCAGCCTAGAGCGGCCCACTATCAGATGGTATGATCGTCATCATCATTCAAGCTCCGTCTATAAAAGGAATCCTCCAGATATGTTTTCGAAGGTTCTAAGCTCTTCTCTTCCCTCAAAAGCTCTAAGGTTACTTCTCTTTTCTGAGCACTCCATTTCTATTGGTCAGAAGAGCTGACTTGATCATCGAAGGTTCCCATCGGAGCCACCACCACCGACTTCAGATGGAACTTTATTTTATAGCTCACTGACGGCGATCTCGTCCTCCTCCACTCCAGCTCGATCCGACGATAATCAAATTCTACACCAACAGTCCATATAGTACTTTTGTGCGTGATGTGATGTATGTTATTTTCTATCCAACTAGATGACTGAAGGCATAAAAAAAATGGAGGTATTTTATCGTTCCATCACTGAGCATATTTAATGCACGTCATATTCTATTTTCCAACTTTAACATGATGAAAATACCCTTTTCCTCCATGACGAAGTATTTTTACTATTTGGCAGTCAGGTTGAATATTTCAAATGCTATTCTTCTATCTCTTTTTTCTTATTTTGTTAAGCTTCTGCTTAAGCGTTTGGGTATTCAAGATTTAGTCTACAGCAAAAAATATGCATTCGATCTTGTCGGCTAGTATCTAGATGTCATAATATTATCCGTCTAAGTAATATATCCTATCTATCAAGTAAAATATCATCTATAGATCTTTTAATATATTTTTTTATAGTTCTTTTAATATAATAATTTTTTTGATAGTTAAATACCTGCAGGTAAAATTCTATGTCAATATTATGATATCTTATAGATAAAACATCTCTCAAATATATTTTTTTTGATATTTTTATAATATTCTACATCATAATTATGATATTTTATGTCAAAATTATAACATCCTATATGTAAAATGCCTTTCGAAGATAGTTTTGATAATATCGCATACTAGATCATAAATATGATATTATATATTAAAATTATGATATCTTATAGGTAAAACACCTTTTAAATATATCTTTTGATATTTTTATAGCATTTTTATATCAAAATTATGGTATCCTACAGGTAAAATACCTCTTAGGCATATTTTTGATATTTTTATTACATCCTATATCAAAATTATGATATTCAATGTTAAAATTATTACATCCTGCATGTAAAACATATTGCAAAGATAGTTTTGATAATATTATAATATGTTAGATCATAAATATGATATTATAGGTTAATATTATGACATTCTATAGCTAAAATATCTCTTAAATATTTTTTTTTAATATTTTTTTATTTTAGGATGTCATTAATTTGATTCTTAATGTCATAATTTTGATATAGGATATCATAATTCTGTGTTCAAAAATATTTTTATTCTAAGATGTAATAATTTTGATCCTTAATATCATAATTTTAACATAGAATGTTAAAATTATGACATTGAAGATATTTCTATTGTAGGATGTCATAATTTTGATCATTAATATTATAATTTTGATATAGAATATCAAAATTATGATATTAAAAATATTTTTATTTTAAAATATCATAATTTTAATATAATATATCAAAATTATAATATTAAGAATCAAAATTATAATATCCTAGAATAGAAACATCTTCGATGTCATAATTTTGACATCTTATATCAAAATTATGATATTAAGAATCTAAATTATGACATCCTAGAATAGAAATATCTTCAATATCATAATTTTAATATATTATATCAAAATTATGATATTAAGGATTAAAATAATAACATCCTAAAATAAAAATATTCTTGATCTTATAATTTTGATATTCTTATTAAAACTATAATATTATATGTTAATATTATGATATCTTGTAAGTAAAATATCTTTTGAATAAAATTTTTGATATTTTTATAGCATTTTTATATCAAAAATATGGTATCATGTATGTAAAACATCTCTCAAATATATCTTCCAGCATTTTTATGATATTTAATGTCAAAATTATGACAATCATGTATGTAAAATATTTTTTGAAGATAGTTTTAACAATATTATAACATACTAGATTACAACTATGATATTATATATTAATACTGTTGGTGCAGAAATCCGTCGCCGCCGGAGGTCGCCGGAGTCGAGGCCGCTGGGCGCCGCCGGGGACCTGCAAAACGAAGTCCCGTCCGGAACCGGTGGGGTGGTGGCTCCGGCAGGACCCTCCGACGGTCAAGTTAGTTTCCGGCCAACAGTAATGGAGTGCTCGGAATGAGTTCCGGAGCTTAGAGATGTGGAGGAGAGCTTAGAGAGTCGAGAGTTCAGAGAGCTTAGCCTTAGTATGTCGGGAGGGGTCCTTTTATAGCGGAGCTTAGTTGGTGGTGACGGCTGTGCCGTCTGGCAGAGAGTCGTCGGGCAGCATGAAGTTTGGTACGGAGAGGAAGGCGTCGTCCGGTAGATCGTGGGAGCCATACCGGCGAGTCGTGGGCCGCATGGAGTCCGGTACGGAGAGGAAGGCGTCGTCCGGTAGATCGTGGGAGCCATACCGGCGAGTCATCGTGGGAGCCATACCGGCGAGTCGTGGGCCGCATGGAGTCCGGTACGGAGAGGAAGGCGTCGTCCGGTAGATCGTGGGAGCCATACCGGCGAGCCGTGGGCCGCATGGAGTCCGGTACGGAGAGGAAGGCGCCGTCCGGTCTTGCTGCAGGCGACAGTTCGTCCAATGGAGTTCGGACTTGTAACAGAGTTCGGCCGAGGGGGAAGCTGGGGGAGTTCGTCTGGCTGAAGGGTCGGCCATCTGTAGAGTTCGGCCGCGGGACGGTTGCCGAGGAGTTCGACCGCTGAGAGGCCCGAAGAAGCTCGGCTGGCCAGTTGAAGGACTTCGGTTGCTAGTTGGTTCGGCCAGGGCTCGCTGAGGAGTTCGGTCGCCTAGGGTCGGTCCGAAGGGGTTCGGCCACTTGGGCTCGCCTGGGGTCGGTCCGAAGGAGTTCGGCTGCAAGTCTTGGGCTCGCCTGGGAAGTCGGTCCGAAGGAGTTCGGCCGTGGGGTCCCGAAGGAGTTCGGGTTCGGGCTCGTAGGAGAGTTCGGCTGAAGGGAAAACCCGGGAGGAGCTCGGATGGCCGAACGGGCGTCTGGGAGGAGTCCGTCTCCCGAAGAAGTCCAGCCGCTTGGAGTCCAAGGAGCTCGGCCGTCAGGAAGTTCGGCTGGCGGTGGGAGTTCGTCCTCTAGGCAGTTCGGCCCGGACCTTGGCGCAGGGGAGTTCGGCCTCTAGGCAGTTCGGCCCGGACCTTGGTGCAGGGGAGTTCGGCCTCTAGGCAGTTCGGCCCGGACCTTGGTGCAGGGGAGTTCGGCCTCTAAGCAGTTCGGCCGTGTTAGGGGCTCGGCCTGGCGCCTGGCGCTGAAGCTCTTCAGCGGCTACTGGTTACATTGGGCTGAGCGTTGGGCCGGGCTTCGGCAGGAGCGGGATTTATCCCCAACAGTAGCCCCCCCACTCCCGAGTTCAAAAATTGAAGGAAGGGAGTACCAAAACAGGCGACTGCCGAAGTCTTCTTCCAGGCTCCGCATTTGTTGCAGCTGAAGCTCGGGGGAGGTCTCATCTCCAGCCAAGATTGACGCTGAAGTTGAGGCTGAGGCTTGGGGGAGACCTCATCTTCAGTCGATGTTTGGAGTTGAAATGGAACTCGTTTCCAGGCTAAAGTCGATGAAGCTGATGTTGAAGCCGAAGTAAGACTCGCCTCCTTCGGTCGAGGTCGGATTTGAGCTCCTCGGGGGCGACATTATCTTCGTCAGTTGAAGTCGACTCGAGGGAGACCTCCTATCTTGCAGCCGAGGTTGAAGTGCGCGCTCGGGGGAGATCTTATCTCCTACGCCCGAGCTTCCCTGAGGGGGAGATCTTATCTGCAGTGAAGCTGCGAGCTCTGGGGCTGCCTTGCGCTCGGGGGAGATCTTATCTCCTGCAGCCGAAGCTGAAGTGCGCTGCTCGGGGGAGATCTTATCTCCTCAGCCGAGCTTCTCCCCCCATCTTATCGTCCTTCGGAACGGGGTCTTCGACTTTGCTCTCGTTAGGACGAGGTTCTCCTCCTGTTCCTAACCGGATTGCTCGTCGGGAGAGATCTTATCTCTGGGGGAACGTCGTCTTATCTCGGCCTCTCCCTCCGATCCTTGTCCTTCGGGACGGGAGAGATCTTATCTCTGGCCGAACTTTGCTTCGGGACGCTTAGGAGAGAGTTCTTATCTCTGGCCGAGGTTGCGGCTTTCGGGAGAGATCTTATCTCTGGCCGACCTTGTTGTCCTCGGGAGAGATCTTATCTCTGGCCCGAACCCGTTGTTCGGGAGAGGGCTTATCTCTGGCCGAACTTTGCTCACGCTTGGACGAGAGTTCTTATCCTCCTGTTCCTAGGCCGGCTTGTTGGGGAGATCTTATCTCTGAGCCGACCTTGTCGTTCCTCGATCTTATCTCTGGCCCCGAGAGATCTTATCCTCGGCCTTTGCGGTTCGGGAGAGATCTTATCTCTGGCCGACTTTGCTCATGCCTTCGGGAGAGATCTTATCTCTGGCCGAACTTGTTGTTCGGGAGAGATCTTATCTCGGCTTTGTTGGGAGAGATCTTATCTCTGAGCCGATTGCGTTCGTCCTCGGGAGAGATCTTATCTCTGGCCCCCAACTTGTTGCCTTCGGGAGAGATCTTATCTCTTGGCTCGAACTTGCTTGGGAGAGGTTCTCCTCCTGTTCCTAGGCCGAACTTGTTGGGGGACATGAGGACCGTCGTCCTCGCTTCTCCCCCCATCCCGTCCTTTGTGGACGGGGCTTATCTTGGCCGAACTTTGCTCATCTTAGGACGAGGTTCTCCTCCTGTTCCTAGGCCGGCTGTGGGGCACATGAGGACCGTCGTCCTCGCTTCTCCCCCCATCCCGTCCTTTGCGAACGGGGCCTTTGACTTTGCTCGTGCTAGGACGAGGTTCTCCTCCTGTTCCTAGCCGGCTGTGGGGAGCACATGAGGACCGTCGTCCTCGCTTCTCCCCCCATCCCGTTCTTTATGGATGGGGCCTTCGACTTTGCTCATGCTAGGACGAGGTTCTCCTCCTGTTCCTAGCCGGCTGTGGGGGCACATGAGGACCATCGTCCTCGCTTCTCCCCCATCCCGTCCTTGGTGGATGGGGCCTTCGACTTTGCTCGCGTTAGGACGAGGTTCTCCTCCTGTTCCTAACGCGGCGATTATTGACTGCTGCTCTCCTGTCATCGCATAGTTTTCGCATCCAGAAATAATTTTATGCAGAGGGGAGAATTTTACCGAAGGGAAATCGTGGACAGCGCGCTCTCGTTTGAGGGGTTGACGGGGCGTTGTTCCTCGGAGCTCCCTCGAGCAGCAAGTCCCGTCCAGACGACCTCCTCTATCTCATGCCGGCCTTCATAATTTGGACCATGCTTCTCTTGACTTTGTCGCTGGGGATGACAATCACCGATGTAGCTAGCTCCTAGCTCCTCCCCGGGGTGGCGTTGATGACGCCGCGGGACGGCCAACCTTCTTGTCTTTTCCGGTTACGGCAGTGCCTATAGCCGATCTTCTCCTTGATCGCGCATGTTTGGAGAGGCCGTAGTCCTTCAGGTCTTGGCGGTTGGCTCTTAACTTTGCCGAGAATTCGAGTTAGAGGAGCGGGTCGTAGTTGCGGAACCTTCTGGGAGGGGGGCTTCGTTCCGTCCTTGCCGGCGCCGAACTTTATTTTGGAGGTTGAGTTGAGGAGTTCGGCTTTCCACCGAGCTTCATTTTACCTTGATGCCGAGCTTTGGGGGGAGCCCGGCTTTTCTCCGAGCCGAACTTCTTTCCGCTTCGGCGGGGAACTTCTGCTCTCTGTTTCTCTCTTCGGGGCGATTGGGCTCTTCCTTAAGGCTGATTTCTCACGCCCTCATGGCGGGCTTGCTGGTGGAGTCGCTACCGGAGGCTGCTGTAAAGCGTGCAACGCCTCCGTGAGGCCACGGCCACGGATCTGTCGGTCAAGCAGGCCGAACTGCTTCACATCCACCGCGGGTTCAGGTGGAACCTAGGCCGCCGGGGCCGGAGCAGGGACAGACGGACTCTCGGAGGGGATCGAGCCGCGGAAGCCGTCGAGCGCCGCGTCGAAGCCCTTCTGGGGGGCATTTCCTCTTTCCAGAGAAGGAATTCTGAAGAGGGAGAGGAGAGATCCGGAGCAGGGGCGGAAAATCGTCGCCGAGCACTCCTTTAAGAACAAGGGAACCTCGAAGGTTCAGGCCCTTCCTTCTAGCGCCAATCTGTTGGTGCAGAAATCCGTCGCCGAGGTCCGGAGGAGGCCGCTCGATATTAAAAATATTTTTATTTTAAAATATCATAATTTTAATATAATATATCGCAATCGAGAAACATCGCCGATATTAAGAATCTAAATTATGGGAAATATCTTCAATATCATAATTTTAATATATTATATCAAAATTATGATATTAAGGATTAAAATAATAACCCTAAAATAAAAATATTCTTGCTTATAATTTTGATATTCTTATTAAAACTATAATATTATATGGGGAAAATATCTTTTGAATAAAATTTTTGATATTTTTATAGCTTTTTATATCAAAAATATGCATGTAAACATCTCTCAAATATATCTTCCAGCAAGTTTAATGTCAAAATTATGACCGTATGTAAAAATTTTTTGAAGATAGTTTTAACAATATTATAACGAACAACTATGAACTGTTGGTGCGAAATCCGTCGGGGAGGTCGGGAGTGGCCGCTGAGGTCCGGGGGACCTGCAAAACGGTCCCGTCCGGACGGTGGGGTGGTGGCCCGGCAGGACCCTCCGACGGTCAAGTTAGTTTCCGGCCAACAGTAATGGAGTGCTCGGAATGAGTTCCGGAGCTTAGAGATGTGGAGGAGAGCTTAGAGAGTCGAGAGTTCAGAGAGCTTAGCCTTAGTATGTCGGGAGGGGTCCTTTTATAGCGGAGCTTAGTTGATGGTGACGGCTGTGCCGTCTGGCAGAGAGTCGTCGGGCAGCATGGAGTTTGGTACGGAGAGGAAGGCGTCGTCCGGTAGATCGTGGGAGCCATACCGGCGAGTCGTGGGCCGCATGGAGTCCGGTACGGAGAGGAAGGCGTCGTCCGGTAGATCGTGGGAGCCATACCGGCGAGTCATCGTGGGAGCCATACCGGCGAGTCGTGGGCCGCATGGAGTCCGGTACGGGGAGGAAGGCGTCGTCCGGTAGATCGTGGGAGCCATACCGGCGAGCCGTGGGCCGCATGGAGTCCGGTACGGAGAGGAAGGCGCCGTCCGGTCTTGCTGCAGGCGACAGTTCGTCCAATGGAGTTCGGACTTGTAACAGAGTTCGGCCGAGGGGGAAGCTGGGGGAGTTCGTCTGGCTGAAGGGTCGGCCATCTGTAGAGTTCGGCCGCGGGACGGTTGCCGAGGAGTTCGACCGCTGAGAGGCCCGAAGAAGCTCGGCTGGCCAGTTGAAGGACTTCGGTTGCTAGTTGGTTCGGCCAGGGCTCGCTGAGGAGTTCGGTCGCCTAGGGTCGGTCCGAAGGGGTTCGGCCACTTGGGCTCGCCTGGGGTCGGTCCGAAGGAGTTCGGCTTCGGGGGTCGGTCAAGGAGTTCGGCTTGGGCTCGCCTGAAGTCGGTCCGAAGGAGTTCGGCCGTGGGGTCCGAATGGGTTCGGGCTCGTAGGAGAGTTCGGCTGAAGGGAAAACCCGGGAGGAGCTCGGATGGCCGAACGGGCGTCTGGGAGGAGTCCGTCTCCCGAAGAAGTCCAGCCGCTTGGAGTCTAAGGAGCTCGGCCGTCAGAAAGTTTGGCTGGCGGTGGGAGTTCGTCCTCTAGGCAGTTTGGCCCGGACCTTGGCGCAGGGGAGTTCGGCCTCTAAGCAGTTCGGCCGTGTTAGGGGCTCGGCCTGGCGCCTGGCGCTGAAGCTCTTCAGCGGCTACTGGTTACATTGGGCTGAGCGTTGGGCTGGGCTTCGGCAGGAGCGGGATTTATCCCCAACAAATACTATAAAATTTTGCAGATAAAATATCTTTTAAATATATTTTTTGATATTTTTATATCATTTTTATGTTAAAAATATGGCATCTTGTAGATAAAATACCTCTCAAATATATCTTCTAATATTTTTATGACATCTAATATCAAAATTATAATTTTTAAAATCAAAATTATGACATCCTATATATAAAATATTTTTTGAAGATAGTTTTGACAATATTATAGCATATTACATCAAAACTATGACATTATATATTAATATTATGACATCTTGTAGGTAAAATACATTCTAAATATATTTTTTTATATTTTTATGTAAATAATATGGCATCCTATAGGTAAAATACCTTACAAATATATCTTTCAGTATTTTTATGACATCTAATTTTAAAATTATGATATTTAAAGTCAAAATTATGATATTCTGCATGTAAAATATTTTTTGAAGATAGTTTTAACAATATTATAACATACTAGATCACAACTATGATATTATATGTTGGAGATAAATCTCGCTCCCACCGAAGTCCAGTCTGAAGCTTAATGTAATGCCTCTGGTAATCATGGAAGAGCTTCAATCGATAATTCTCTCTCTAGCAGTCAGATTCATTTAATGGCCGAACTACCCAGCGGCCAAACCTAGCCGAATTTCTCAGTAGCCGAGCTCCAGCTGACCGGTCGAACTTCTCAGCAGTCGAACTTCTTTCAAACTTTTCC
Source organism: Cocos nucifera (assembly GCA_006176705.1). Classification (NCBI taxonomy): domain Eukaryota; kingdom Viridiplantae; phylum Streptophyta; class Magnoliopsida; order Arecales; family Arecaceae; genus Cocos; species Cocos nucifera. The sequence continues at coordinate 1,528,620 of QRFJ01000034.1, read as the reverse complement.
AACAGCCAAACTCCTAACTTCAGTTGGACTTCTACGAGAGCCAAACTCCTTCCAGACTCCAGTCGAGCTTCTATGGGAGTCGAACCCCTTTCAGACTTCAGTCGGACTTCTACGAGAGCCGAACTCCTTCTAGACTCCTCCAATCAGACTTCTATGGGGGCCGAACTTCTTCCGGACTCCTCTAGCAATTGAACTTCTATGAAAGCCGAACTCCTTTCGGACTCCTCCAGCAGCTAGACTTCTACGGATGCTGAACTTCTTTCGAACTCCTTCAGTCGGACTTTTATGGAAGCCAAACTTCTTATAAACTATTCCTTCAGACGGATTCCTATAGATGATTCTACTACTGAATGGTTATAATTATTACGATAATTATGATTGTCATTTATCAAGGCAACACGATCGACATTTATCAAGTCAATCACGATCGGTATTTATCAAAATAATTATGATAGTCATTAATCAAGATAATTACAACAAGCTCCGTCTATAAAAAAAGGACCCTCCAGATATATTTTTTCTAAGCTTTCTTCTTCTTTCCGAAACTCTACCGAACTTCTCACTGAGCACTCTATTTTTGTTGGCCAGAAAAGCTAACTTAACCATCGGAAGGTCCTACCAGAGCCACCACCACCGACTCCGGACGAAACTTTATTTTGTAGATCACCGACGGTGACTTTGTCTTCCTCGACTCCAACTCGATTCGACATCAATCAAATTCTACACCAATATTATATATTAATATTATGATATCTTGTAGGTAAAATATCTTTTAAATATAATTTTTGATATTTTTATAGTATTTCTATGTCAAAAATATGGCATCCTATATCTAAAATATCTCTTAAATATATCTTTCAGTATTTTTATGACATCTAATATCAAAATTATGATATTTAAAGTCAAAATTAAATCATTCTACATGTAAAATATCTTTTGAAGGTAGTTTTGACAATATTATAACATACTAGATCACAACTATGATATTATATGTTAATATTATGATATCTTATAGATAAAATATCTTTTAAATATAATTTTTAATATTTTAATAATATTTTTATAGTAAAAATATGGCATCCTATAAGTAAAATATTTCTTAAATATATTTTTTAGTATTTTTATAACATCCAATGTGCATTAACATGGATAATTTATGACATCTATTGGTAAAACACCTCTCAAATATGGCATCTATTGTAGGTATAATATCTTAAAATGGATAATTTATGTCTTCTATATATATTTTTTAACTTCAAATAATCTTTTGTATATTTTCTATAGAGATTTTTGTAAATTATCAGTTGGATGCGGCAGTTGTCATGAGAATCTATCTTCTTTTAATGCACTACATACAGATCATAATTTATGGCAAGAAGAAAAGCGTAGGAGAAATGAGGAAAAAGATTGTCAAGATCCTCAAGGATGAAATATTATAATTTTTTTATTATTTATTATAATTTATAAATTAAATATTTTAATTTTATCAAAATATGAAATATATTATAACAAATGTTTGAAAAATCTATTAATTTAATAAAATATTATCTTAAATTTCCATAAATATTGCATTCAGGAACGTGTTCTATGATATTATAGGTTAATATTATAACATCTTATAGGTAAAGCACCTCCTAAATATATTTTTTTAATATTTTTATAATATTTTTATGTAAAAAATATAGCATCCTATAGGTAAAATATATTTCAAGTATATCTTTTAATATTTTATGATATCTAATATCAAAATTATGATATAGGATGTTATAATTCTACATTCAAAAATATTTTGACTCAAGAATGTCAAAATTTTGATCCTTAATATCATAATTTTGACACAGGATATAATAATTTTGCATTCAAGAATATTTTTATTTTAAGATATTATAATTTTGATATAGAATATCATAATTCTATGTTCGGAGATATTTCTATTCTAGAATATCATAATTTTGACTCTTAATATCATAATTTTGACACAGAATGTCATAAAATATCATAATTCTACATTCAAAAATATTTCTATTTCAGGATGTTATAATTTTGATCCTTAATATTATAATTTTGGTATAGTATATTATAATTCTATATTCAAAAATATTTTTATTTTAGGATGTCATAATTTTGATTCTTAATATTATAATTTTAATACAGGATGTCATAATTCTACATTTAGAGACGTTACTGGTTGTCATAATTTTGATCCTTAATGTCATAATTTTAAAATAGAATATCATAATTCTACGTTCAGAGATATTTCTATTCCAGAATATCATAATTTTGACTCTTAATATAATAATTTTAATATAGGATGTCATAGAATATCATAATTCTACATTCGAAGATATTTCTGCTCTAAGATATCATAATTTTTATCTTTAATATTATAATTTTGATACAGAATATCATAATTTTATATTCACAGATATTTTTATTATAGAATATCATAAAAATATTATAAAAATATTAAAAAATATATTTAAAAGATATTTTATTCATAAGATGTTATAATATTAACATATAATATTGCATGAAACATTCTTGAACACAATATTTATAAAAATTTAAGATGATATTTTATTAAATTAATAGATTTTCAAATATCTACTATAACATATTTTATATTTTAATAAAATTAAAATATTTAATTTATAAATTATAATAAATAATAAAAAAATTTATAATATTTTATCCTTGACAATCTTCTTCCTCATTCCTCTTATGCTTTTTTTTTATAAATTATTATCTATGTATGGTGCACTAAAAAAAGATGGATTCTCATGACAATCATCATATGAAGCCTCATCCAACTGAACATTTGCAAAAATCTCTATAAAAGATGTACAGAAGATTATTTGAAGTCAAAAAATGTATATAGAAGATATAAATTATCTATTTTAAGATGTCATACCTATAATAGATGCTATATTTGGGAGGTGTTTTACCTACAGATGCCATAAATTATCCATTTTAATTATATTGAATGTCATAAAAATATTGAAAGATATTTTTAAGAGATGTTTTACTTGTAGGATGTCATATATTTATCATAAGAATGTTATTAAAATATCAAAAATTATATTGAAAGGTATTTTATCTATAAGATGTTATAATATTAATATATAATGTCATAGTTGTAATCTAGTATGCTATAATATTGTCAAAACTACCTTCAAAAGATGTTTTACATGCAGGATGATATAATTTTGATTTTAAATATCATAATTTTGACTTTAAATATCATAATTTTGATATTAGATAATATAAAAATATTGAAAGATATATTTGAGAGATATTTTATATACAGAATACCATATTTTTTATATAAAAATATCAAAAATTATATTTAAAAGATATTTTATCTACAAGATGTCATAATATTAACGTATAATATTATACTTATGATCTAGTATATTATAATATTATCAAAACTATTTTTAAAAGATATTTTACATGCAGGATGTCATAATGTTAACTTTAAATGTCATAATTTTGACTTTAAATATCATAATTTTGATATTAGATGTCATAAAAATACTGAAAGATATATTTGAAAGATATTTTATCTATAGGATGCCATAAGAATGCTATTAAAATATCAAAAATTATATTTAAAAAATATTTTATCTATAAAATATTATAATATTAACATATAATATCATAGTTATAATCTAGTGTGTTATAATATTATCAAAACTAGCTTAAAAAAATATTTTACATATAGAATATCATAATTTTGATATTAGATATCATAAAAATATTAAAAAATATATTTAAGAGATATTTTATCTATAAGATGTCATATCTTTAAAATAAAAATGCTATAAAAATATTAAAAAATATATTTTATCTATAAAATATTATAATATTAATATATAATATCATAATTTTGATCTAGTATATTATAATATTATCAAAACTATCTTTAAAATATATTTTACATGGAAGATGTCATAATTTTGACTTTAAATGTTATAATTTCTTAATTAGATGTTATAAAAATACTGAAAGATATATTTGAGAGATATTTTACCTATAAGATGCTATATTTTTTATATAAAAATACTATAAAAATATTTAAAAAATATATTTAAAAGATATTTTATCTATAAAATTTTATAATATTAAAATATAATGTCATAGTTATGATATTGTACGTTATAATATTATCAAAACTATCTTCAAAAGATGTTTTACATACAGCATTATCATAATTTTAATTTTAAATATCATAATTTTGATATTAGATATCATAAAAATGCTGAAAGATATATTTAAAAGATATTTTTAATATAAGATGTCATATTTTTTACATAAAAATACTATAAAAATATCAAAAATTATATTTAGAAGGTATTTTACCTATAAGATGTCATAATATTAATATATAATGTTAACGCAGAAACTGATCGTTGTCGGAGTCCGCTGGAGTAGAGGCTGATGAGGTCGCCGTCGGAGATCTGCAAAATAAAGTTCCATTCGGAGTCGATGGGGGGTGGCTCCGGCAGGACCTTCCGATGATTAAGTCAGCTCTGACCAACAGGAATGGAGTGCTTGGAATGAGTTTCAGAGCTTGGAGAAGAAGAGGAGAGCTTAGAGTTAGAATTAGCGTATCTGGAGGGTCCTTTTTATAGCGAAGCTTGATGAGGATAGCTGCAGCCACGTGCTAGTGGGCCGCTCGAGGTCCGACGGAGTCAGTCTCATGAGAAGATGCCATCTGCAATGGGTTGATGGTGACAGCCATTGCCGCTTGATAATGGATCGCTGTCGCTTGTGGTGGATTGATGGTGATGGCTGCCGTCATCTTGACATCGAGCCGCTCGAGATCGAATGAAGGATTGAAGGGCTTCGACGTATGCCCATTTTAGAGAAGTTCGGACTCCTGAGGAGGAAGCTCAGAAGGAGTTCGGCTTCTGTAGGCATTTGGCTGGAGGTGCACGGCTAAGACTCGATCGTTGGAGAGTTCAGTAGGAGCTCGGTTGGTGAGAAGTCCGGCCCCTGAGGAGATCCGATCAGAGAGGAAGTTTGGAGGGAGTTCGGCTCCCACAGGCGCCTGGCTGTAACGATGCAGAGAGAGTTTGGCTCTTATGGGAGTCTGACTGAAGCTCGATGGTTGAGTTCGGCTATAGTCCGACTGTTGAGAGTCCAAGAAGCTCGGCTGCTAAGTAGCTCGGTCGGCTGAGGAGGTTCAGTCTGGACGCTGGGAGTCCGAAGAAGCTCGACGGCTGAGAAGTCCGATCGCTAAGTAGTTCGATCGGCTGAACATGTTCGAAGAAGCTCGATCGCTGGGGGTTCGGCTAAAGCCCAGCTGCTGGGCGTCCAAGGAGCTCGGCCGCTAAGTAGCTCGACCGACGTAAGGGTTTGGCTAAGATCCGTCTGTTGAAGCTCTTCTGCGGCTACTGGTTGCATTAGGCTGAGCATCGAACTAGACTTCAATGAGAGCAGAATTTATCCCCAATACTAGCCCCCCCACTCTCGAGTTCGAAACTCGAAGGAAGAGAGTGCAGGAAAGGCGACTGCCGAAGTCTTCCTCTGAACCCCCTGCTGGTCCAGGTTGAAGCTCGGGGGAGATCTCATCCCCAGCTAAAATTAATATCGAAGTTGAAACTCGGGGAAGATTCCATCTCCAATCGAGGTTGAGGGAGGCTTCGTTCGCTGCGATCAAAGTCGGAGGTTAAGCTCCTCGGAGGCGACATTGTCTCCTACAGCCAAGGTCGATGTGGGCGCTCGAGAGAGATTTGATCTCAGGATGAGGTTATCTTCGATCTTATCTCTGGCCGAGGTGGAAGTTGAAGCTCTCCAGCCGAGGTTGACACGATCACTTGGAAGAGATCCTATCTCTAGTCGAGGTTGAAGTTGAAGCTCTCCAATCGAGATTGACACGGTCGCTCGGGAGAGATCCTATCTCTAATCGAGGTCGAAGTTGAAGCTCTTCAGCCGAGATTGGCTCGGTCGCTCGGGGGAGACCTTATCTGATCGAGGTTGAAGTTAAAGCTCTCCAGCCGAGGTTGACACGGTCACTCGGAAGAGATCTTATCTCTAGCCGAAGGTCGAAGTTGAAGCTCTCCAGTCGAGGTTGGCCCGATCGCTCGAGGGAGATCTTATCACCTTTGGCCGAGGTTGATGCGGGCGCTCGTGTCAGAACGAGGTTCTCCTTCTGTTCCTAACTTCGACTTTGCTCGCATCAGGATGAAGTTCTCTTCCTATTCCTAACGGGCTATGGGAGCGCATTCGGACCGTCGTCCATCTTCCTCCATCTCGTCTAAGGTGAACGAGGCCTTCGACTTTGCTCGCGTTAGGATGAGGTCCTCCTCCTATTTCTAACGGGCTGTGGGGGCACATACGGACCATCGTCCGTGCCTCTCCCCTCATCTCGTTCTTTGTGAATGAGGCCTTCGACTTTGCTCGCGTTAGGACGAGGTCCTCCTCCTGTTTCTAATGGACTGTGGGGGCACATACGGACCATCGTCTGTGCCTCTCCCCTCCATCTCGTTCTTCGTGAACAAGGCCTTCGACTTTGCTCTCGTTAGGATGAGGTCCTCCTCCTGTTCCTAACGGACTATGGGGGCACATATGAACTGTCATCCATGCCTCTCCCTCTGTCTCGTTCTTTGTAAATGAGGCCTTTGACTTTGCTCGCGTTAGGACGAGATTCTCCTCCTGTTCCTAACGGACTATGGGAGCACATACGGACCATCGTTCGCGCCTCTCCTCCATCTCGTCCTTCGTGAATGAGGCCTTCGACTTTGCTCGCATTAGGATGAGGTCCTCCTCCTATTCCTAACGGACTATGGGGGCACATTCGGACCGTCGTCCATCTCCCCCCATCTCGTCTAAGGTGAACGAGGCCTTCGACTTTGCTCGCATTAGGATGAGGTCCACCTCCTGTTTCTAACGGGCTGTGGAGGCACATACGGACCGTCGTCCATGCCTCTCCCCCCATCTCATCCTTTGTGAACGAAACCTTCGATTTTGCTCACGTTAGGACGAGATCCTCCTTCTGTTCCTAACGAACTATGGGAGCACATGCGGACCATCGTCCGAGCCTCTTCCTCCATCTCGTCCTTTGTGAACGAGACCTTCGACTTTGCTCGCGTTAGAACGAGGTCCTCCTCCTATTCCTAATGGGCTATGGGGGCACATACAGACCATCGTCCGTGCCTCTCCCCCCGTCTCGTCCTTTGTGAACGAGGCCTTCGACTTTGGGAAGGTCTTATTTCCCACGGTCGATGTTGACCCGGGAGAGATCTTATCTCCTGCAGCCGAGGTTTAGAGGTCTTTGACCTGCTCACGTTAGGACGAGGTTCTCCTCCTATTCTTTACTGGCTACTTTTGCTCATTTTTTTTCAGTCATCACGTAATCCTTGTACCAGAAATCAATAATGCAGAGCAAAGAAGTTTTTAAAGGAAGTCTATTGATAATACATTCTTAGATTTTTTGAGTTCTACGGTCAGGGAAGCACTATCCCTCTGAGTTCCTTCAGGCGATAAGTTTCGGGTCGGATGACCTCCATCACCTCATATGGACCTTCCCAGTTTGGGGTGAGCTTCCCTTAACTTTGAGGCTAAGCGACAGCGGCTCGCTGGAGCACTAAGTCTTCCACTCTGAACGTCTTATTTTTAATCTTGGAGTTGTAGTACCGAGCCACCTTTTATTTGTAGGCTGCCATCCAAACGCGGGCTTCCTCCCTCTTTTCTTCTAGAAGGTCGAGGTTGACTCTGAGATCCTGGGGGTTGTGCTGCTCGTTGAAGCCTGCGACTCGCGCAGACGGAAGCTTGAGCTCGACCGGGATAACTGCCTCAGTATCGAAGGCCAAGACGAAGGGTGTTTCTCCAATCGGCACCCTCTGAGTAGTTCGGTATGCCCAGAGGACATGGTAGAGTTCGTCCACCCAGGCCCCTTTTGTCCTATTGAGCCTCGCTTTGATTCCTTGCAGCAGGATCCAGTTGGTTATCTCAGCTTCTCCATTGACCTGTGGGTGAGCCACCGATGTGAAGTGGTGGGAGATGTTTAGTCCTTCGCAGAACTCGGCGAACCTTGTCCCAACGAACTGTCGCCCATTGTCGGTTATGAGGATTCGGGGCAGGCCGAACTGGCAGACTAGTGACTTTCAGATGAAGTTCTGCACCTTGGCCTCGGTAATCTTCGTGAGTGGTTCGGCTTCGACCCACTTGGTGAAGTAGTCGATCGTGATTAGGAGGAACTTCCGTTGTCCAGACACCGTTGGAAAGGGGCCGAGTATATCCATTCCCCACTGCGCAAACGGCCAAGGTGAGCTGAGCGGAGTGAGTTTGGATGCCGGCTGTCTCTGCATGCTGGCGTTCTTCTGACAGTGGTCGTACCTCTTTACATATTTCACGGAATCGCGAAATAAGATCGGCCAGTAGTACCCCTGCCGGAGTAGTTTTTGCGACAGGGACCTGGCTCCTACGTGACTTTCGCAGAGTCCTTCGTGCACATCCCATAGTGTGAGGTCGATCTCTGAAGGTCGGAGATATCTCAGCAATGGAAGAGAGTACGACCTTTTATACAACTTGTCTTCGTATAAGACATAGCGGAAGGCCTGATTTTTGAGCTTCCGAGCTTCCTTTCGATCATGGGGAAGGACCCCCTCTTGAAGGTAGGCGATCAATGGATCAATCCAGTTGGGCTCGAATTTCGTCTGTAGGATGGCCTGAGATTCCTCTATGGTCGGGCACTTCAAAGTTTCCAAAAATACTTCTTTGGGCAGTTCAGCCGACGTTGAAGCGACCAACTTGGAGAGAAGATCGGCTCTTGCATTTTCTGCCCTCGGGATGTGCTGAATGCCAAAACTGTCGAAGGCCGGGATCAAATTCTTCACTTTTCCAAGGTACCTCACCATGCTTTCCTCCCGTGCCTTGTAACCGCCGCCAACTTGACCAACCATCAGCTGGAAATCGCTATAGACTTGAAGCCGATCTATTTTTAATTTTGTTGCTATCTTTAATCTGGTGATCAACGCTTCATACTCGGCCCCATTGTTGGTCGTAGGGAACTCGAGACACAGCGCGTACTCGGCGATGACTCCTTCGGGGCTGACCAAGACCAGCCCCGCACCAGCTCCAGCAGAGTTGGATGAACCATCCACGTGCAGAGCCTAAGAACCTTCAAGAAGGTCGATGCTCTCTTCGGGGAGGTTCGGTTGTGACAGCTCGGCTTCGTCGAAGTTCGACCTTGCTCTGATGTCGGTCCCGCTCGATTCAAGCTCGGCTTCAACTAGAATGGTGCATTCTAACACAAAATCCGTCAGTATCTGGGCCTTGATCGATGGCCTGGGCTAGTAGTTGATGTCAAACTCTGTAAACTTGATTGCCCATTTTACGATTCTTCCGGAAGCGTCTGCTCGATGGAGAACTGCTTTTATTGGTTGGTCCGTGAGGACCGTTATGGTGTGCTCTTGAAAGTAAGATCAGAGCCTCCTGACAGCAATTAGAAGATAGTAAGTTAGTTTTTCTAACCTAGAGTACCTGATCTCTACGTCCCTCAGGACTCGGCTCACGTAGTAGACCGATCACTGCATCTTTGCTTCTTCCCTGACCAGGACTGCCGTTAGGGCCACCGGGGAGACAGCTAGATATAGGAACAATTCTTCCCCAGGTTCGGGCTTTGCTAGTAGCGGAGGCATGCCGAGGTAGTTTTTGAGCTCCTCGAATGTCTGTTGGCACTCCACCGTCCAGCAGAAGTTCTTCGATCGTCTGAGAACCTCGAAGAAGGGCATACATCGTTCGATCGACCTTGAGACGAAGTGATTCAGGAACGCCACCTTTCCGGCCAGGCACCGAACTTCCTTGATCGTCTTTGGGATGGTCATTTTCTGAATGGCTCGAATTTTCTCGAGGTTTGCCTCTATTCCGCGTCTCGACACCATGAACCCGAGAAATTTTTTGGAGGTCACACCAAAGGCGCATTTGGTCGGGTTCAGCTTCATCTTGTGCTTCTTGAGTGCACCGAAGGTCTCTTCAAGGTCGGCTAGGTGGTCTGTTGAAGCTCGGCTTTTGACGAGCATATCATCTACGTACACCTCCATGTTTTGGCCGATCTGCTCCTTGAAGATCTTATTAACCAAACGCTGTTATGTTGCCCCTGCATTCTTGAGTCCAAAAGGCATGACCCTGTAGCAATAAAAACCTCGGTCAGTAATGAAGGCGGTCTTCTCTTCGTCCTTGGGCGCCATGCGTATTTGGTTGTAACCAGAAAAGACATCTATGAAGGTGAGGAGCTCATGGCCCGAGGTTGCATCCACCAGCTGGTCTATCCTGGGTAGGGGGTAGCTGTCCTTCGGATAGGCCTTGTTCAGCTTCTTGAAGTCGACGCACATCCTCCACTTATTGTTCGCTTTCTTGACAAGAACTACGTTCGAAACCCAGGTCGGATAGTTAACCTCCCGGATGAGTCCAGCTTTGAGGAGCTTGTCTACTTCTTTGGCGATCGCTTTCTACCTCTCCGGGGCGTGGTGGCGCAGCTTTTCTCTTATCGACCGGTGCCTCAGATCGATGTCTACTTCTTTGGCGATCGCTTTCTACCTCTCCGGGGCGTGGTGGCGCAGCTTTTCTCTTATCGACCGGTGCCTCAGATCGATGGCCAACTGATGTTCCATGATCTCGACGTCGATCCCGGCATATCCGCTGGGGTCCAGGCGAAGACGTCCGTATTTCTTCTGAGGAAAGCGATGAGCTGCTTCCGAACCTCGGCCACTAAGTTGGAGCCGATCTGCACCATGTGCTCTGAGTTTTTATCATTCAAGGGCACAGAGATGAGGTCCTCCGTAGGCTCGTCCCGCTCCTCAGTGAGGTCATCGCGGACATCCAGTCCATCAATAAGATAAGGGTTGGGCTGATCTCCCTTATGCAAGACGATCGAGTAGCAATACCTCGCCAGAGCCTGGTCTCCTCTGACTTCTCCGACCCCGTGACTCATCGAAAACTTCATCTTCAAATAATAGGTTGACACTACCGTCCGGAGTGCATTTAAACCAGGTCAGCCAAGGATCGCATTATAGGCAGATGGGGTCCTTACGACTAAGAAGTCGACCCGAGCTTTGGCCAGCTTCGGACGTTGCCCTGCCACTACGGTCAATGTTATTATGCCTTCGACTGGTACGGCATTGCCAGCAAACCCTACCAGCGAAGAATTCATCGACCCCAAGTGGTCGTCGGATAGAGACATTTTTGAGAAGGCATCATAAAATAACACATCGATCGAGCTTCCATTATCTACCAAAATGCGGCGTACATCATAGTCAGCAATATTCAAAAAAATTACAACCGCATCATTATGCGAAAATTGGATTCCCTGACCGTTCTCCTCGGTGAAGGCCACGGGCTCCACGATCCTCCGCCTCTTCATCGATCCTCCGGATCCATTGGTCTCCCCTTGTTAAGGTCCCCCTAAAATAGTATTGATGACGCCAAGGGGCAACTGATCTTCTTGCTGGTTTTTTCCACTTGGCGGTAACGCTCTTGGCCGATCTTTCTTCTTCTCAGGCTGTCTTCGCAGAAATCGGCTAAGTCTGCCTCGCCTGACGAGCTCTTCGATCTCATTCTGGAGTTGGATGCACTCCTCAGTGTCATGACCGTGGTCGCGATGGTAAAGGCAAAACTTGTTGGGATTGCACTTGGTAGGATGGGAACGCATTCTCTTCGGTCTTGAAAGTCGCTCTCGGATCTCCATCAGTACTTGAGTCTTCGGGGCATTAAGGGAGGCGTAGTTGTGAAATCATCATCATCGGGGAGAACTTTAGCGCTAGGGGGAACCTCGGCGTGCCCTTCTGTCAGGGCTTCTCTGCCTCCGAGCTTGAGGGGGAGTCCGAGCTCGCCAGCGACCAGGGGGAGTCTGGGAATACGGCCGAGCTTCAGTCTGCTTTCTTTCTTCGGTTGGCTTGCCTGGCCCATCGATTCGTCGCTTGCCGCTGCTTCATTGTCCTTAGCCTCGAAGGCCTCCTCTGTCCGGGCATAACTTTCGACTCGAGCTAGCATGTCGGCAAAATCCCTGGGATACTTTTTTTTCAGAAAAAATAGTAAGTCGTTCTTCTGAAGGCCACCCTTGAGAGTGGCCATGACGACTGACTGGTTCAGGTCCCGAACCTCCAGTGCAGCAGTATTAAATCGGGTGATGTAAGCCCGAATAGGTTTCCCCATCTTCTGCCTAATGGCCATTAAGAAATCCGAACCTCGGCGTGGATGCCGACTATTGACGAAGTGGGCCGCAAACTATTGACTCATCTGGTCAAACGATAAAATGGTACTCGGCTTGAGCGCCGAGTACCAGTTTCTGACGGCCCCTTTAAGGGTAGAGGAAAAAGCCCGGCACAGGATAGCGTCTGGCGTGCCATGAAGCAGCATCATTATTCGAAAGGCTTCTAAGTGATCGACCGGATCGGTGGTCCCATCGTAGCTCTTAAACTATGGGAGCTTGAAGTTTGGCGGGATCGATTTCTGTATGATTTTCTGTGAAAAAGGAGGGTCAGTGCAGATGTCATTACCGCGTAAGGAGAGAGTGTGATGAAATTCTTTGATTCGTCGGCTTATTTCTAAGAGCCTTTGATCCAGGAGATCTTCGCGATCTCTGATCTCTAAGGTCTTCTTGCAGAATGGGTGCGAAGCTTCACCCCGGGTCGAGCCGCGGTCCGAGCAGGGGCTCTCCCTTCGTTGCCTTCCTCTTTCGAAGATTGGAGGTCGGATAGCCCACGTCGGTCGTCCATGGATTGGACCACACGGCTCTAGAGAATCCCGCACCGATTGAGCTGGTATCGGAGCCTGCTGGTGCATGATCTACACCGCTTGCACTACCTCCGTGAGACCACGAACCTACTGGACGAGCAGGTTGAACTGCTCCACATCCACCGTGGCTACAGAGTGAACCTGGGTCGCCGGGGCTAGAGCGGGAGCAGATGGATCCGAACGTGATCGATCTATGGAGGCCGTTGATCATCGGGTCGAGGCCCTCCTGGGGGGCATCTTTTTTTTTCGGAAAGAAATTCGAAAGAGGAAGAAGAGAGATCTTTGGAGTGGAAAGAGAGAAATCATTGTCGAGCACTCCTTTAAGAACAAGAGAACCTCGGAGGTTCGGGTCCTTCCTCTAGCGCTAATCTATTGATGAAGAAACTGGTCGTCGTCAGAGTCCGCTGGAGTGGAGGCCGATGAGGTCGCCGTCGGAGACCTGCAAAATAAAATTCCATTCGAAGCCGATGGCGGTGGCTCCGGCAGGACCCTCCGACGATCAAGTCAGCTCTGACCAATAGGAATGGAGTGCTTGGAATGAGTTCCGAAGCTTGGAGAAGAAGAGGAGAGCTTAGAGATCCGAGACATTAGGATTAGCATATCTGGAGGGTCCTTTTTATAGCAGAGCTTGATGAGGACAGCTGCAGCCGCATGCTGACGGACCGCTCGAGGTCCGTCGGAGTCAGTCTCATGGGAAGGTACCGTCTGCAGTGGATTGATGGAGATAGCCATCGTCGCTTGATAGCGGATCGCTGTCGCTTGCAACAGACTGATGGTGATGGCTGCCATCGTCTTGATACCGAGCCGCTCGGGGTCGAATGAAGGATTGAAGGGCTTCGACGTGTGCCCATTTTGGAGGAGTTCGGACTCCTGAGGAGGAAGCTCAGAAAGAGTTCGGCTCCCGTAGGCGTCTGACTAGAGGTGCGCAGCTAAGGCTCGGCCACTAAGGAGTTCGATAGGAGCTCGGTTGGTGAGAAGTTCGGCCCCTGAAGAGATCTGACCGGAGAGGAAGCTTGGAGGGAGTTCGGCTCCCACAGGTGCCTGATTGTAACGATGTGGAGAGAGTTCGGCTCTTGCAGAAGTCTGACTAAAGCTCGGTGGTTGAGTTCGACTAGAGCCCGGCTGTTGGGAGTCCAAGGAGCTCGACCGCTAAGTAGCTCGGTCGGCTGAGGGGGTTCGGTCCGAATGCTGGGAGTCCGAAGGAGCTCGACGGCTGAGAAGTCCGAAGGAGCTCGACTGCTAAGTAGTTCGACCGACTGAACAGATTCGAAAAAGCTCGACCGTTGGGGGTTTGGCTAAAGTTCGGCTGCTGGGCGTCCAAGGAGCTCGACCGCTAAGTAGCTCGGTCGGCTGTAAGGGTTTGGCTAAGACCCGTCTGCTGAAGCTCTTCTGCGGCTACTGGTTGCATTAGGCTGAGCATCGAACTAGACTTCGACGGAAGCGGAGTTTATCCCCAACATATAATATTATAATTTTGATATAAAATATCAAAATTATGATATCGAAGATGTTTCTAATCCAGAATGTAATAATGTAATAATATAATAATGTTAATCCTTAATATCATATTAAAGATGTTTCTATTTCAAAATATTATAATTTTAATTTTTAATATTATAATTTTGACATAAAATATTAAAATTATGACATCAAGGATATTTTTATTTTAGAATGTCATAATTTTGATCCTTAATATTATAATTTTGATATTCTGTGTCAAAATTATGATATTCTGGAACAGAAATATTTTTGATGTCATAATTTTAATATTCTGTATCAAAATTATATCATTAAGGATCAAAATTATAACATACTAGAACATAAATATTTTCGATGTCATAATTTTGATATTCTATATCAAAATTATGATATTAAAGATCAAAATTATGACATCTTGAAATAGAAACATCTTCGATGTCATAATTTTGATATTCTATATTAAAGTTATGATATTAATGATCAAAATTATGGCATCCTAGAATAGAAACATTTTCGAATGTAGAATTATGATATCCTATATCAAAATTATGATATTAATGATCAAAATTATGACATCCTAGAAGAAAAAAATATCATAAAAATATACTTGAGAGATATTTTTTAGCTGCAGGATGTCATAATATTAACTTATAATATTATATTTATGATTTAACATATTATAACATTATCAAAACTACCTTTGAAAGATATTTTACATATAGGATGTAATAATTTTAATATTGAATATTATAATTTTGACATTGGATATCATAAATATGCTAAAAAATATGTCTGAGAGGTATTTTATCTGCCATAATTTTGATATAAAAATATCTTAAAAATATCAAAAGATACATTTGAAAGATATTTTACTTGCAAGATATCATAATTTTAACATATAATGTCATATTTATGATTTAGTATGCTATAATATTATCAAAACTACCTTTGAAAGACATTTTATATATAGGATATCATAATTTTGATATAAAATATCAAAATTTTGACATAAAATATCATAAAAATATTAAAAAAATATACTTGAGAAATATTTTACCTGTAGGATGTCATAATATTGACATAAGATTTTACCTGAAAGCATTTAACTATCAAAGAAGTTGTTGTATTAAAAGAACTATAAAAAAATATATTAAAAGATCTATAAATAATATTTTACCTAATAAATGAGATATATTGCTTGGATGGATAATATTATGGTATTTAGATGCTAGCCAACAAGACCGAATGCGTATTTTTCACTGCAGACGAAATCTTAAATATCCAGATATTTAAGTAGAAGCTCAACAAAATAAAAAAAAAGGAAAGAAATGTAGCATTTAAAATATTTTAATCTGACTGCTAAATAGTGTCTGGAAGGTAAAAGATATTTTCATCGTATTAAAATTAGAAAGTAAAATATCACGTACATTAAATATGTTTAGTGATGAAATAGTAAAATATTTTTATTTTTTTTATATCTTTAAATATTTATTTTGATGGAAAATAATATATATTATTTTATATTATAAAAATATTATATAAATTAATTGGATGAGATAGTATGTTTTATTTTTAATTTTTTACACCGTGCATGCGGTGTAAAAAATATTACCCTCCTTATGTGTAAATATGGACCACCTGTCCAATAAGAAAAGGCATCCGATGCTTCCGATCAGGCCATCTCGGCCCGCACGAAAAAGAGAAAAGAATATGCAAACGTCACCCATTCCCTACACTCAGTTTTTACCGCCCCAGTATCCGACTGCCACATGGGATCTGTGAATTGTTGTTTTCTCTGCGGCCAGGGGTGAGTTAACTCAGGGCGTCATCATCCAGTCCGAAGTCATCCATCAGAAGATGTCACACGATTGTTTTGCCCGACTTCTCGGGCACCGAGTTCTGCACCGGTGCCGACTTCCGTCCATAAGGAGGGCGGCAAAGGCCAAAGGACCGAGGCGAGCTCTACTAATAGTCTCACTCCAAAGCTTCCGCAGATCCCGTCACCTCTCACTCCCTCTATAAAACAAGCGCTCATCGTCTCACACACAGAGAGAGAGAGGGCGGTAAAGGGGGAAACGAGAGGCGAGGGAGGAGAAGCTTCCGATGGCGGAGAAGCCCCAGCCGGTCCGCGTCCTCTACTGTGGGGTGTGCGGCCTCCCGGCGGAGTACTGCGAGTTTGGGCCCGACTTTGAGAGGTGTAAACCCTGGCTCCGCCAGCACGCACCCGACCTCTACCCCGATCTCCTCAAAGGTAACCCTGTGCCGCTCTCTCTCGCCTTCCCCAAAGCATCCTCGCCCCCTCTCTTTTTTTCGCTCTCGCCTTTCCCAAACCATCCCCCCCCGCCCCCTCTCTTCTTTTCCTGATCGATGCTTGATTGATCTCGTTTCCTTATCTTTTAATCTCGAGCTTAGAGGCGACCGAGAAGGAGGCGGACAAGGCCGCTGACCAGCTGCAGGCGGTGAGGATTTCTAGAGAAGGTGGCGGCGGAGGCGGGGCTTCTTCAGGTACTTTAAATCGTTGAATCTTGGAATCTCATGGTTTTCTTTCTCTGTTCTTTTCTTGAAACTTGATCGAGTCCATCTTGATGATTTTGCATAGGGGAAAATAGTGTTATGGGAGGCGGATCAAAATTCTTAGCATTGGGGAATTGAAAATTTTCATGTAAAGTTAGGTTAAACGAGATTCTTTACACTATTTTCCAGAGAAAATTCGTGAGAAGGGATTAATTGATGCAATTTTCTATAACAAAGTTTGTTTTTCTTTTCTCTTTCAAGATCTTTAAACTGCAGCACCAAATAAGGTTGTTTTCCGTACCCTTTAACCAGCCTAACATGTTCAAACAGCACTACCCTCTTCTTAGACAGGTTGCCTTAGCAAAAGGTTAGACACACATTTTTTTTCTCAAAGCCTTATTGGATGCTTCATGGAATCATCTAGCTGGCCTTTTTAGAATCACTATATGTCCCAACCTAGGACCTCATCCAAAAAGACTAGTCAGAAGATATTATTTAGATTCCTTGGCCCTATATAAGTATTTAAGATCTTCCCAATGAATAACTGGTGTTGGGCTAAATACATGCCCTCACATATCCCTCTCCCTCTTCCCTCCTCCCTTGTTATTTGATAAAAGTGGATCATTTATACAATTCTTGTATGAATATATCCAAAATGTCTGAAAACAAATATCCCTCAAAGGTCAAGGGGTCAGGCTCAATCCTACCAAAGAGTATATCCGGAATGCTCTGCTACATGTACAAACACCCAATTCACTGTTGTGTTTGTCTTCCAAAAGATGTGCCTACTGGTTAGCGCTGTACACCCAGTCAACAAGGCTGCGATGCCCTAAAGAAAGGGATGAGCAGCACCTCCCACCATGCACCCTCGGATCCAAGTTATCACTGTCGTAGAGTCATCCTCGATGATCAAATGGTCAGCTCGTACGATCCGCTGTGCATTGGTAATTCCATCCCAAGCCGTTCGGAGCTCAGCACCTGAGAGCATAGGATCGAAGATATGGCTGTCCTCGGCTACAACAAGTCTAGATCCAGATCACAAAACCAGCACCTTTGCTCGTGCCCCTGACATTGCCATCAAAGTTAACTTTGAGGTACATCAGAGGAGGGGGCTCCCAAGAAATAAAAATCCATCGAGGTGCTGCATGAGCAATGTGGGAATCCCAGATTTTAGGTGGTCTTAAGGTCACATTGGTGAGTTCCTTTGTCAGAGAGAGAGATCACTCCAAGATAAATTTGGCCAGGGATCTCCTAGATTCAAACATTAGATTATTTTGTGACAGCCAAATATGGTAAACAATGTAGGCCACATGGATGCCAGCCTCCCTAGCCACAACAATCTCAGCACAGCTCCATAAGAAACCAGGGAAAGCCTGAATCGAAACCTTAGTTCGAAGAAGGAAGGCATACATATCCGCAAGATGCCAAATTTGTCAGGCTCTCGGACACAAGAACAAAACATTCTTCATAGTCTCTTCCTCATACTTATAGGATGGGTAGGGCGGCAGCAATACCATTCCTCTGCCTTTCAAGATAGATCTGGTTGGAAGCCTATCCCAGGCAATCTTCTAAAATAAGAGATATCTTCTTAGGTGCACTCCGGTCTTCCAAATCCGACCACTATCCTGGCCTCTAGTAGGTTTCCTTTGGTAGATTCAGCATAAGTCCTTTGTCACCACCCTTGGAGTGCACGAAGATAGCCAAATCCTAATGTCGTGGCTGCTGCTGAGTGGGAGCGCCAAGGACTACACGTGCTCCACTAAGGGCATCCCAAAATGCTAGGTCACCACATCCGGATCCCATCCTCTGCCATTTAGTCGGAGGAGATCCGAGACCCCTGGCTACTCATCCACCTCGGTACTAATGAAGGTTGGCCACCGACATACTAGTAAGTCAGCAATCCACCGGTCCACTAATAGGTTTACTGACCGACCGTCTTCCACAAGCTATCTCGTTTGAGGAATCACATTGGGGGCATGGGCACACACCTCCCTCTATAGAATAAAGCAACTCCTCAGCTGGATCTTGCCGTCTCTAGACTATGTTCCATACGTGGCCCTCATTACCATACTCCACAAGCAATCCGGATCCAAGAGAAATCTAGCTGCATGGTGAGCGATCAGGTCTTCCTAGTGATCAAGGACTAGATGCCAAGACCACCTTCCTGTAGTGGCTGACACAACATTCCATGCTATCAGGTGCACACCACACCCTTCAGTGTGCAAATCCTATAGAAAACTCCTGTAGAGCTGCTCAAGCTTCGATAGCAAGGTTTTGGCCAAGATCGCATTGGAAAGAAGATAAATAGGAATAGAAGTAAGAACCAATCTCACCAAGGTGACTCTGCCTATCATAGAGGGTGCTTTAGCCTGTCAACTCTCCAGCCGCTCCTGAATAGTCTGCTCCATATCACCACACTTCGCCCTCACCCTGCGCTCGATCATAGGGACACCCAGGTACTGCAAGCCCTTCCCTCTTTTAAATCATGGTGTCCTTCCAAAATCTTTCCAGTGAATAACCAATGTGGGACTAAATACATACCCACACGGATTTTCATACTATATATAATTGTTGCGGTCATTTTGTTCTCAACTTAAGTAACTTGAAGTGGGAGTGAGAGTGGAAATGAATTTGTGAACAAGGATAGAGATTGCACGTGCTCAGCCAAGGACATCCTAAAAAGTTGGGCCACTACATCCAGATCCCATCCTCTACCATTCGGTTGGAGGAGATCCGAGACCATTGGCATCCACCTCGGTGCTGATAAAGGTCGGCCACCAACACACCAGCAAGTCAACAATCCACTGGTCCCCTAATAGGTTCACCAACCAATCATCCTCCACAAGCTATCTCGTCTGAGGAATCACATCAAGGGCATGGACACACATCTCCCTCCATAGAAAAGAGCAACTCATCAGTTGGATCTCGCCGTCCCCAAATCATTTTCCATACTTGACCCTTATTACCGTATTCCGCAAGCAATTTGGGTTCAAGAGAAATCTAGCCGCATGGTGAGCGATTAGGGCTTCGCGCCTAGTGATCAAAGATTGGATGCCAAGACCACCTTCTCACAGTGGCTGGCACGCAACATCCCATGCTATCAGGTGCATACCACGCCCTCCAGTGTGCAAACCCCATAGAAAACTCTTGAAGAGCTGCTCAAGCTTTGATAGCAAGGTTTTGGGCGGGATCGTGTTGGAAAGAAATAAATAGGAATAGAAGTAAGAACTGGTCTCACCAGTGAACAAAGGATATTGAATGCTTAAGAAGCTTACTCTGCAAATTTCAAACTGCAGTGCTTAACTTAATGGCACAGTAAACAAAGGCAGCACAGAAATTTCAAAGACAGAGTCACCTCTATCTTTCAGCACAACAGAGTGGAAAATTGGGAGATTTTATACTATTTGCCAAGTAGCTGTAGATTTGGATGGCTAGGGAATTTAGAAGATTGATGAATACATGGTGCATTGAGTTGTCTGATGCACCAAGTAATCATAGTTGTGGATGGTAAAAATAAACAACTGGGCTACAGAGAAGAAAAAGAGGTTGCACACATTGATCTGGAGGATATATTGATTTTGTTGTTGGATATCAGGTTATGGTAAGTGGGTTCCTCTGATGTTTCTGTGTCATAGGGGTGAATCATGCTTGCTACTCTGTAAATGATAACAAAGCCGTATGTGCAGAAACAGGTCGGTGCTACTCCATAAGCTATGTTGAGCAAGGAGTAATTAGTTATTATAAGTGAGCACTTAACTGCTTTAGTGGCTGCAATGTTGGAACTTGTACCTGCTTGAACATTTATGTTGTGCTGCTTCGATGCTTATTTAAATGTCTTAGTGGCCATTTAGACATCTTATCTAGGAGTAATGGTTGGATGGAAAACGTTGCTGTGTTTCATGCATGATAGTTTTTTATTTCAAATCTGGCTGTAAATATACAACACATAATGCACTATCTAATACATTTAACAGTTATTATTTCATCTTCATTATTTAGTGTGCTTTCTTGGGTGTATTGCACAACTTATCATATGTCACATTTAGATGTGATATAAAAAATGTGGATTCCTCGATTAAGTTTGGCACTTGACAATGGAGCCATATATAGTCATGATTGACTTAAGAATTTACTTGCTTTTTTTTAGGGAAAACCGGAACTTGAATCCTCTAAAACTCTTGTTTGCTTGTTTTTTTTAGTCCATCTTTTCTCCATTTGGTTTGAGAGCCAATAATATTTTATATTTTATTGATCAAAATGTTCCAACTAACCAAGGCATTTTGTTACCACAGAGACACGCATATAATTCATTAATTCTTGCATGGAGGTTTGCTTTTAAATTTATTATAATTTTTCTAACTGCTTAACCATTTAGTTATCCATTGATATGCTGAATGATGGTTGGCCATTGAATGGCCGTTTAGCTACTTTGACCACCTTGATTGGCATTTTTTATAGTGTTTTTTTCCATATTGAACTATTTCTATATTTCAGGTAGTTGTAGACTACATTTATTTGATAAATTTGTCCCTACTAATTCCGTTAACCTTTGTGACCTGTATATATTGCAGGGGCTGCCCTAGCACCTAAGCAAGAAGAAGTGAAACGCCTTCCTGGTGGCAAGATAAAGAAGAAGGTAATGTTCTTAAGACTTACCCTTGCTTAGGTTATAAAGATAAAACAATTGGTACTAACCTGACAACAAGAATTTTGAGGTTTTCTTGGTAATTAAGTTTTGAGGTTTCTATTTATAAGATTGATGGACCATTGTAGCACTGTACCTTCATAATTGAGTGGTGATGGACTGATGATAGTCCACCAATCTATTTTTGGCATCTATTTTATTGGACACAGCAGGAAGCTCATGTATGTTGAATGATTGAGGGCACCTAAATATAACACCATTTTGGTTCATTTGTAGTTAAACCATAAACAATTTAACACCCCCACCCCTTGCCCCAGTTTTTTTTTTTTCCCCCTGAAGTTTTGTGGACTTCCTTAGCACTTGGGAATGGCTATGTCTAATGTATATGCTTTTTATTTATTGAACATGGATTTGGATTAATGAACTAATAGAAGGTATAGGCTCCAGGATTGACCTTATTTGTAATATGTTAAACCTGTAGATACATTATATTCTCGCATTAGTGGAATTTAATTCTGGGTCTTGCTATTAGGATTACAAGTTGGTGGCTCTTCCATACAATTCCTTGGTATTCTTTTTTAACTAATGCTGGCATTACTGCTCACATGGAAAAACCATGTCGAATTCTATGTGACCTATCAGACAGATAGTGCCTTCACCATATCATTCGCTTATGGTTCGGTTTTATGTGGCTTCACAAATTCATTTTTGTACACATTATTGGCTTGTAGTATCTTCTTTGCTTCCTTTCTTCAAATTTTGTGTTAAACATAAATATCATGGCCCTTTTATCAAATTTGGTCTACCTTTTTATGTCCTACTTCACCATTGATTCCTGTTGAAGAGCAAGTCATTGGAAATATTGCTAAGCAACCAAACATTGACTCAGGGTGTAATAGCAGTGCATTACTTTTTGAACCAGGTTGCTTAATTTATTGAGTTGGAATTCATTGTGTGAGGTTATTGATCTAAATTTGTTTTATGACTGGCTGTCAAGTTGATGACAACCCCTTGTAGTTTAACACAAAATTCTTGACTGATTACATCTCAGCAAGTAGAAATGCCTACCATAATGTAATGGTTTGAGTCATAGTATGTCTTTTATTTTCATGTTATATTGACTAAAATCTAGCTGTTGCCATCTTAATGTTAAATCTGACTGTCAGATTCTTGTAAAAATGGTTTGGATAATTAAAAAGTCCTGGATTGTTATCCTTTTTGTTTAGTTCATCAAAGAACTAAATTTGTTTTCCTTAATCAGGACTTGGAAATCTGAAATATGCGCTGATAGGACAAATACTATTTAGAATCTTCTCATGTATTACGTGACTAGCCTGCTTCAGATCATTTTCGATGGAACCCATTTAGTGGATGGTTGTGTATCTAGTTGAATCCTGATGAAGACATGCACCATTTGTTGATTCTGTATTAGAATACAAGGATGCATTCTTTTCTTAATTAAAATTCCCTTCCTTTCAGGAAAAGCAAGAAGTTGTTATTGAAAAGATTGTCCGCAACAAGCGTAAATGTGTCACTGTTGTGAAAGGCCTAGACCTGTTTGGTGAGTTTTCTTTAAAAGGATTGTTTGCACTTTTTTCAGTTCAAAGTGCTTCAGAAGCTCCCCATTATCTGCATGTCCATGGTCTGTTCGCTAACAGCTTGACGGAATGGCACCTCAGGTATAAAACTAAGTGATGCTTCAAAGAAGCTTGGGAAAAAGTTTGCTACTGGAGCTTCTGTTGTTAAGGTGCATCGACATTTGTTTTTAGAAAAGAAAATGCTTTTGCTGAAATATTTTATGTCTATGCTAACAACTTGGTCTGGATGATTAATTCAAGGGCCCAACTGATAAAGAGCAAATTGATGTCCAAGGGGACATAGCTTATGATATTGTGGAGTTCATTACTGACACTTGGCCAGATGTAAGTCATCTTTATTATCATCCTTCTATTTCATGTAAATTAAATTATGGCATTTATCATGTTACATAAGTTAAACATTTTACATAGAACATTCTTTTGTCTTGAAACATCATCTAAAAACTTTTGAATAGCGGTTATTAGCACATTGCAAAATTTGTCATAATAAAATTACGGCATTTATCATGTTACATAAGTTAAACATTTTAAAATAGGACATTCCTTTGTTGTAAACATCATCTAAAAGCTTTTGTATACCGCAGACACCAGGCAACGTAGTGTGGCTCTGCATGCAGGGCCTAACCATTTTTAATGACAGCGTCAGGAGGATGCTCCCCTCTCTCTCCCTCTCTCTCTCTCTCTCTCTCTTAGCCCACTTGTTTGAAAGCTGTTTTATGATGCAAAGGTCTAAGTTTTGTTGCTTCCCATGTGCCAGGTGCCTGAAACTGCAATTTTCTTCATTGAAGATGGCAAGAAGGTTGCTGCTGCCTAGTTTTGTATTTTAAGGGAGTAAAGTTGCCTGCAAAGTCTCATATCAGTATATGCCTTTGGGAATATTTGAGCATTTCTTTATCTTACGTCTACATAATTATGTCCTTGTTATCGGATGGACGATTATCCTGGCCTAAGTAACTCTTTTGTGTAGTGGCATAACATATATGGGAGTCATTTGTGGATTTCTCTCTTTAGGTTGCCATGTTCTGTTGCGGGGCTTGTTTTTTACCATAAGCAAGTGCACTGTGCAATAAAAAATGTTGCTTGTATAAATGCTATTTTTGTGCTCTTAGATGTTTCAAGATATCTAGCTCGTCTTTGCTGCAATCTGTGTTGGCTTTCTTTCAATGATGGCTCTGGATGCAGTTTTGTGCTCTTGTCGACCACCATCGGAGGCTCTGATCAAGGGGAGTTGGTCGGCCAATAGGGACGTTGAACAGCATTAAAGGTCTCAACAGGTAACCAAATGGACCTTTGACGAATGGGTTGGTTCCAGTACTACCTTTGGACTCGAGGTTAGGGAGTGTTTGGTTGGGAGAATTGGGGTTTGGAATGGGAATGAAAATAAATAACTCTCACTTTAACTGTTTGGTTAGGGAAAGTTTTATTTCGATTTTGATTTTAGAATGGAATGGAAATGATTCAATTCTTTGGTAACTGAATTTGGACTTCATTCAACTCTCATGACCCAAGCTTCGCCTTGATGACTCGACTGCCATCGTTTATACTCATCGGCACTTACGAGGGGCTCCAAGTTGAAGCTTTGGTAGAGCAAAAATGGTAGCTGAGGGTTGGAAGAGAGGAGGCAGAAGTGGGCGATGAGGCTTCTATAGGCGATAGGCATGACGGCGAGTGGAGGAAAGCTCAAGGACAGAGAGATGTGGGAGGCAAGAGGAGTAGAGAACAGTGATGAGGCTTCTGGGGGCGATGAACATGGTGGCAGGCGGAGGAGAGATCAGGGAGAAGAAGAGAGAGAAATATGGGGGCGAGGGGAGTGGAGGCGGGCAGTGAAGCCTCTGGAGGTAGCGGACATGACATTGGATGGAGGAGAGCTTACAGAGATAGGAGAGAGATGTGGGGGGTGAGGGCAGTGGAGGCGGGCGATGAGTCCTCGGAGGTGACAAACATTGTGGAGATGGAGAGACATATGAGTGTTGAAGCTACGGAGGATGGAGTCGCATGGGGTCACTTCTTAAAGTCGGATCAGAGTGCTGGCCGTATAGGTAATGGAACTCGCTGGCTACAAAGAGGGAACCGAGGGCCTTGGAGATGGATTTGAGGCGGAGGACCTCCAAAAGGGTGATGCGGTAGAAGAACCCCCCCCCCCCCACATTGGGTTTCAGAAAAAATCAGCTAGGTCCTAGATTTTTTTGGTTAAATTTGAGCCGTTTAAGCCGTTTATAACGCACGTGCGCATATATATATATATATATATATATATATATATATATATATATATGAGCAAAATTAGATAAGATTAATCAGATTTGAGTTTAGATCCATTCTAATAAAAATTAGACAATAAGGATCCTACATCGATGATCCAAATCATTAAATATGATCTACTACTTTAAAACTGTTTACACACCAAAAATCATATAATTATGATTTAGATAGTAAATCATATTCAATGATAATATAAAACTCTTATCATTCATCTGACTGGATCTAAATCCAAATTCAATCGATTTGATTCCTAATGTATGTATGTATGTATATATATATATATGTATATAATTTTTATTTTTTTAATATAGCATTATTATTATTTAATATTATAGATTAAGATATTAATTTATAAGTGTTTTATAATGATATAATAAGATTAACTAACTACTTAATAAAATTTGAGCAGGGATTAGCCGAAGCATCTACCACCCGCCCACGATTTTACAATTTGTGATTACATCATCAAAAACCGGTGGTGCCACCGTCCAGTTTGTAACAACCAACGTATACCCAGAATTTTATTTTAACAGACATCGGGAATGTAAGGCTTGCAGGTTTGACAAAATTTGCCATATACATTATTTTGAATGAATTTTTTTTTTTTTTAAAAAAAAAGCTAACTACCCAATTAAAAAGATTGCTCGTCCAATAAGTTCTCTGGGTCAACTAAGTTTATCCCATTGATGTTCTTAACTTGATTAAATTCTAACATGTCAACAATGCATAGGATCTTTTACCTTGCTTAACTAAATTTGATGTACCATTATAACTCCATTGTATTATAATTATGTTCAACTCTTACTTAATATTAATTTTTTAAATAATTAATTTTTAAATTTTTTTAGTTAAATATAAAAATAAAATTTGAGTTGATTTTAATTTTTATTTCTATATAAATTAAATAATAATAATTATTATTATTCATTCTAATTTTAATTATGAACCAAATATTTTAAAAAATTTGATCTTTTTTATTTTGATTTTAATTTATTCTAATTTTCATTCCAATTCTATTTGCTTGTGAATCAAATACATCCTTCATTCTTTATATTATTTTGTTTATTCAACTCCCGTTTGAACGCTTAGTGGCACCAATTCTAATCTTCCCAAGGGGAATGTTAAATGAAGTTTCTTCCTCCATGGGCCATTGCATATGTCCCAATTCTCAAAACCAAAATATATTCTATAAACACTAATATTGTTATTTATCTTTTGCCCGCTGATTGGTATTAGAGGAAGGATTGATTGAATAAAAAGAATAGATAAGTAAAAAATTGAATGGAATCTATTATCTTATATATTTGATAAAATATAAAAAATAAATATAAATATTTTTTTCTCTATTTTATATAAAAAAAATAAAAAATAATATTTATATAATATTTTTACTAAATTATATTTTGATAAAAAATAATATTATTATAATTAGTTTATAACACGTATTTATACTAAAAAATTATAACAATATATAAATTTATTGTCATTATAATTTATAATCAAATAAATAATTTGATAAATTAATTATTTATAAATTAATTTATTTATATGTATTAATTTTATAAATAATTAGTAAATTTACTATTTAATTTAAATAGTTGATTAATTTTTTTACAAATAATTAACTAAAAATGGTAAATATATATAGTCAATATTAGTCAATTTTAATTATTTTATTTATAATTATAGAAATTATATTTTAAAATTAATATTATTAGTAATAAAAATTTAATAGTATATAATTAATAATATGAAATAAAATAAATAAATATATAAATATATAATAAATAAAAAAGTGAAGAGTAGGGGTTGCTATAATGCTTTTTTTTTAATAATATTTTATTATTCAAAATATTTAAGATATTACACTACCGTCTTTTTATATATTTTATTATTTTTAAAAATAATATTTTATTATTTTTTAATCCTCCTTCCTCTTCCTCGTAGCTCCTCCTCGCCACCGTCACCACCATCCTCCTCCTCCGCCCATCTCTCCGCCGGCCCACCACCGTAGCCCTCCACTTTTCTTCCTCCTCCGCACACCTATCCGCCGATTGAGCCCGCTGCTCACTGCCCCACAGCCGCTCGCCTCCCTACCACCGCCGTCGCTTCCTCACCCCCTTCCTCCTTCTGCCGCTCGGGCTCGCCGTCTCCTTTCCCTCCACCTCTGCCGCTCGCCTTCTCGCAACCACACCGCCACCCCCTTTCCTCCTCCGCCTCCGCCGCTCGTCTTCCCATAGCCCCATCGTTGTTGCTCGAGCTCACCGCCCCCCTTCTTCGTCCTCTGTTGCTTGGGCCCGTGCCTCCCTTCTTCCTCCTCCTCCGTCGCTCAGGCCCATCGCCCCCTTTCTCCTCCGCCTCCTCTCCCCTTCTTCCCAGTATTCAAGCACCATAGCAAGTTGGTATTCAAGCAACGAAGGAGGACAAGCTGGTGTTCTTTCCCATCATCTGAACTCTCAAGGGCTACACCATAAACATCCGGCAACGTTAAAAACCTCTGTGATGATGACCTATCTGGCACCAATCTCGTCGGCAGCTTTTCTGGCATCGAAGCCGATGGGGGAGAAGCAACTTCCAAAAAGTCCATGCACTTCGAATTATTTACTGCACCAGCCATCGGTTTCATCTCCAAATCGTCCACAAACTTTGAATTATTTTTTGCCGGAAAGTTTAGCGCTGTTCATCTACAATCAGACGGCCAAAAAAGAGCCATCAACAAAAAAATTTAAAAAAACTTTCGATCATGGTAGCAAAATTCGAGAGTTTGGTATAGTATGTTTTTAATAATATTTTATTATTTAATAATATTTTATTATTTAAAATATTACACTATCATCTTTTTATATATTTTATTTTTTAAAAAAATAATATTTTATTATTTTTAAAATTCTTCTTCCTCTACTTTTTTTCGTAGCTCCTTCTCGCCACCGCTAGCCTCCCCCCTCCCTCCCGCCTCCCTGCCACCGCAGACACCTCCCATCCTTCTCCTCTGCCTACGTCTCTGCTACAACCATCCTCTTTCCTCCTCCGCCTATCTTTTTACCGATCAGATCCGTCGCTCGCCGGCCCACCGCCGCTCGCCTCCTCACCATCGCCGCTCGCATTTTTACCTTTTTTTCCCTTCTATCACTCAAGCCCGCCATCCCCTCCCTCCACCTTCATCGCTCGTCTTCTCATAACCACACCGCCACCGCTCGAGCCTACCGCCCTTTTCCTCCACCGCTACTCATCTTTTCACAGCCCCACTGCTATAATTTTATCCAAAAATTAATAGAAAATAATTTCATCAATACATAAATCCATCTTTTATATGCTTTATCTATACTTCTTTACATCAACTCAATTTGAAAGGATGTAAATTAGAGAAAGAAAGGATGCAAATTAGAGAAAATCAAGATGGATGAACACTCCCTCCTTTTCATCTATTCGTTATAAAATTTTTAAAACTTTTGAATCAAACACTTCCTCTTTTTCGTCTATTCGCTATAAAATTTTTAAAACTTTTGAACCAAACATGACGATCAATTTTTGTAATCTCATCCATCTTTCCTCTCGGGTACCGATCAATATAGAACTCCGAACAGAAAAATTTAGAGGCAGAAAAGAAATTATACTACAAATAATCTACCAGAAACAGTATAAAACACACCACGAGCGAGCAGCATACCAAGAGTTCTTTACCGGAGCAAAACAAAACAAAATAAAATAATCAAAAAAAATACTGACCGTCCAAATTAGTTTGGATGGTGATGATGTTTTACCAGGTTACCAAATCAATTGCTATTTGCTAAGTTTGCTTGATATATCCGTAATTAAGTAGAAATCTCGGGCTGACGAGGGACTCCCGGTCTCTTCCATCCCATCTCCCGGGCGATTCTCATGGCGATCGTCCCCTTCCTCCCTTGAAACCCTAGAACCAAAAGTAGACAAATCGAGCTCAAGAACCCCCCCCAATCCGCCTTCCAAGATCCTTTCTCTCTCCTCTAGTCGTCCTCCCACCTCCGCCACCACCGCCGACAATTTGAACCCTAATTCTCCTCCAATCTTAACCCTAACCTCAATTCGAACCCGCCGTCGTGACCCTATCGCCTCTGTTAGTTCCGGCCTTCACCCAATCGTTCCGGTGGCTAAGCGCCCCTCCTGTTCCCTGCTACTCCATGCCAAATCCTAGCTTCCAGGGCCCAATGACAAAAAAATCTCAGCATCCAACCGTCGGCGGTCTCGGACCCGGGCCAGTGGAGTCAAGGGTCGTTCGTTTGATACCAACACGCACATTTTCTTTAATCCTTCAAAGATGCGCGGAAAGGGCTGATGGAATTTTTTTTTTAATGGGAAATATGGGCGAATTCATGGCTCTTTATTTTTCATTCAAAAGGACGGTGGGGTGGGGTGGGGTGGGGTGGGGTGGATGGGATTGTTGCATTGATTTATTTTTAATTTTAAACCATCAACCGGTTACGCCGATTTCTTTTTTTTCCTCTTTCAATTTTACCCCTGTTTAAATAGGTGGACGAGGTGAGCTGGTGAGGGGAGAGAGGCTGGGTAAAAATCTTTTTATGCCGAATCGTTCCCTGAGAAATTATTTCTTACACGTGTATGCCAAATTGCCGTGCACAACATCAATCATAGCCCTGTCCGTGGATTCCATTTATCAAGCTTGGATTTGGATACACGGTTGTAGAAATATACGGTTGTGATTAATGGTATATGCGGCCACATGGTGCATGTAACGTTTGAAATGTTCAATCACTTTCCACGGAGCACGAAGAACGTTACTACATCCGAACATCGCATGCGCCTTCCCGGTCCGCGCCACGGGCACGGGAACCAAATAGGCCGAATAACTTCGCGGACTAGAATAACCTCAAACTAGGAGAATTACTTCGGAGCCGTTTAGTTAGGAATAACTTGGTACGAAAAAATGGCTTTCAAAGATGATAAAATTAATTAATGAACTCCATGCTTATTTTTAAAATAAAAAATAAAATAAATATTATAAAAAATAATATTTAATAAATTTTTAAATGATGATAATTTATGTTTCATAAAAATATCTCTAATAAAATTATATATATAATTATTAACTTTATTCTAATATCTTATAAATTTTATTCAATAAAAAATTAAAATAAAGATGTAATTATAATCATCATATAAAAATTAATTTTATAAAAAAATAAAGATAAAAATGATATTATGCAATGAGTTATGTGATTATAGTCATCACATAAAAACTAATTGGAGATGATAGTATTATTCTAATATTAAAAAAATATTTTATATTAAAAAAATATATTTATAAATTATTTTATATTTTTATATAGAATTATCTCTTACAAAATATAATAATTTTTTTTCATATCATTTTTTGAAGTATTTTTTTTATCAACCAAATATAGTAAAAATTATTTTTTTTTATAATTATTTTTTCAAATAAATAATTCTCATCTATTATATATATATAATAATACTATGTAGAAAAGTATTATGGTGTTGTCACCTCAACATCTCACATAATTTTAGTTATGTCACGTAGAACCAAAATATTATTTTTAAATATATATAATAATATTTTATAGAGGAGTATGATGGTGTTGCCATCTCAAACTTTAGTTGTGTCGTATAGAATCAAAATATTATTTTTAAATAATAATAAAATATTTTTTAAAAAAATAAAAATAATATTTTAAAAATAAAAATAGGAGAGAGATAAGAGTTGAAAAATATTTTTTAAGAAAAATATTTAAAAAATAAAATATTAAAATTTTTAATAATAAATGTTCATAATAAATATTCTTTAGCTTTTTTATATTATATTTTATTTATTTTATATGTGGTATGTTGAGAGGATTTTGACTTGTGGAGTTGGCAAACCTTAGAGTCTCGTATGGCTTTTCTTATGCCATGCAAAATTAAAATATTTTTTTTAAATAATAATAAAATAATATTTTAAAAAATAAAAATAATAATATTTTAAAAATAAAAATAGGAGAGAGATAAAAGATGAAAAATATTATTTTATAAAAAATATTATAAAATAATAATATTTTTTAAAATACTAATTTATTATTATTTTAAAAATAATATATTATTTTTAATTTTTAAAATAATAATATACTAATTTATTTTTTAAAAATAATATTTTAATTTTTAAAAAATAATATATTTCAAAATCTGAATCGATCAATTGAATCAGATTAGATTAAATCTAATAAATTATTCATAAATAGAGCACAGTACTTTATCGATTTAAAAATCAAATCTCTATATTTAATAGCCTTAAAAAGTTTGAAGAAGGTATGAGAAGAAGTGAGGGGATGGGGATGTGATTGGAATCAGCATTTGCCAAGAGAGAAGGAGAGCCATGATGGGGTAGCAAGGGGATGAGGCGATACTGACGAGCATGAAGAAGGTATGAAAATAAAAAAAAAGAAAAAAAAATATTATTTTATAAAAAAATAAGAAAAAATAAAAGAAAAAAAAAGAAAGAGTTTTTCTCTTTTTTCAATAGTGGCATCGATGGTGGCAGTACGAATAGAGGCATCGAGGGGTGCGATTGGTATCGACGTTTGCCAAAAGATAAAAAGAATGGTGGTAAAACGGCATCGACTAGCACGGAAAAGATATGTAAAGAAGAGAGGGAGTGGGATTACGATCGGGATTCATATTTATCAAAAAAAATAAAGAGCCATAGTGAGACGATAAGAAGGTACGGCAGCACCGACGGATGCATAGAAAATATGAAAATAAAAAAAAAAAAATATTATTTTATAAAATAATAAAAAAATATATAATATATAATAAATAAATAATATAAAATAAAATATTAAAATTTTAAAATATATATTATAAATATTTATTATTAATTTTTTTAAATAATTATAGATCGTAATTATTTATTTTATATAATATATTATTAGTAAATTATTATATTATCTCATAATTCGATATATTCCAATCAAACGGATCTTATGGCTTATGCCGGAGAGAATTATAAAATTCAGGTGGAATTTCTTCAGAAATCTAAATTTTAATTTATATTTTATCTCGTAACCTGATATATCCAATCAAACGGACCTTATACGGCTTACGCTGGGGGAGAATTACAAAACCCAGATGGAATTTCTTCGGGAATCCTAATTTTTATTTAATTTTTTTCTCCTTTTTCTCGCGTGAGAAAAGGCAGTAATAACAGAGTTCACGTGCGATTTCCACCGAAAAAACAATGCCGGTATCCACCTAAAATTAAGGAGCTCCCGTTTGCGGATGGTCCAAACGTCCGATGTCCATAAGAGTCAAACATTGCAGTCATTTACGTCGTTAATTTAATTATGCTATTTTATTTTTTTAGTTTAATTTAATTTAATTTAGTAATCTCCTCGTTTTGTTCGCTTTAGTCTTTACCCTTCTTAGTCGCCTTCGTCCGGCCCATCTGTGGGTATTTCGACAGCTCTCTCTCTCCGTCCTCCCTATCTCCGCACGCGCTCGAGATGGGGAACCTGGGCGAGATCGCGGCGCTCCTCCTCTTCCTCCTTTCATTGCTTGTCGTCTCTCCGCTGACCCACGCCTTCTACCTCCCCGGCGTTGCTCCCCGCGATTTCCAGAAGGTCCTTACATCATTTTTTATAAAAGAAAAATTGATCGAAATCATCATGGATCTAGCTAGGGTTTGAGGCCTAATGGTCTATTCCTACTTCTCTCGGCATCTTGGTGTTTTCTCTCTTTTTTGTTTTCTTTTCTTTGGCTGGATCTGGGTTTGAAGGGCTTAGATTTATGGTCTGCTTCTTCTTTGAAGAGTTCGCACGCTTATTTGATCAGCTTGTAGATAGTTGAATCTTGCTTAATTTTTTCTTGAAATGTGATGTTGGAACAAGATCTTTGGGTTTGAGATCTCTTTTTACAGATAGAACTGAGTATGGTCAGATGACGGTTCTTCATATTCTCTGTAGATCTGAAGTTCGATGGGAATTTTAAGAATTTTACCAGATTTAGCCACGGTGTAATACCTTGTTATTGGACATTCATTTAATGTTGTTACCGTGATGTCGGTAGGTAGTTGTAGCTTACATTGGCATGCAATCTTTGCTATAAGAAGTGATGGGTTTATTTCTTTCAAAATTAGACCAAATTACCAGTTGTCTTCTCTGTTATTTCTGTTACACTCCGAAGTGTTCCATCGGGTTCTCTGAGTAAGGGTGTTTTGTTGCTTAATATTTTTTATGATGTTACCCTCTTTCAGTCCTTTGGTGACTAAACGGCAACAAGTTGTAAGATGAATTTTCATTTATGGACCAGAATTATAATTAGTGAGTGAAGAATGCAATTTTAGTTAAGATGGCCTAGGCGGGGATGGATATTTTTCTATATATGTGGTAGAATGAGGAGAAATAGTTATAACATGATAGCATTATATAAAAAATTCTGCTTGTGATTTACGCCACCTTCAATATTGGTGTTGAATATGACTAGTTCTTGTAACTATAGTTTGGTACATGAATGCTTTCATGAGTAAATATAACTGTCTTTTAAATTGTAACATGAAATCAAGTAACTGAAAATATAAAATACTGAAATTAGGGTTCTGAACATAGGACACATTCTAACTTATGGTTGCTGGTATCTACAGTTCAGGTTTCTAGTACATTTTATATGTCTTTCATTTTTCTGTATGAAATCAGTTGTTGTTTTCATTTTCGGAAGATAGAAATGCAAAACATTCTTCAAAGAAACATTTTTTCAAAGCATACAGGTTAAGGTTTGTTATTTGTGTTTACATCTTCAATTTAAGTTTTCTATGCCCACATGTGGTCAAAATTTATTCGTTGCATTTACAATTTTCCAATTCTACATGGAGGAAGGATATATCTTTAAAAGGAAGAGCATTTTTAATTTTGTTAGTAATTGTTTTCTTTCCCTCCATAGTGTTGGGTTTGATGTTGGTGGTTATTCTAAATGGGATGGTCATAAATTCAAGATATCATAATTAATGGAGATGATTATAAGGTATTTTGTTCAACAATCAACATGACATTGCAAAACCTTTATGGCTGGAAGCATAAAATAATGTGGTTCCTCTTTTTTCTTTTGTGAAAAAAATGAACTGCAAAACTACAGTCATACATAACCCCATGCAAATAGGCAACACAAATTTGGTTGTGATCTAAGGTTGATATCATAAGAAGTGACTGGAGCCTGAAACCTAGATCCCGTTCTTCAGTCAGGTCTGATGTGGATCTCACAAAGCCCAATCTGGTTCAAAGACCCAATAAAAAATAATGTTAAATATTAGGTTTGGACCATGTGATTAAGGGTTCAGGTACAACCTTGATGTAATATGGATTGGGACTCAATCTATTTCTAGCATGACCTGAAATTGACCTCTTTGTATCTAAACCTGTTTAGTAATGCATTGAATGTGTCAAAATTCTAAAGTTGATAATGGTTCTGTTTAAGTACTTGTCAAGCCAACCTGTGCCTGACTCAACTCCGCTAGCACTCGAACACTAGCAGGATAGGAATGTAGACTGGCACCTGTCTAACATGCTTCTTTTTTCGGTTTTTATCATATTGTACAAAAATTGTAATCGCATGATGAATTGCTTCTCAAGTC
Source organism: Cocos nucifera (assembly GCA_006176705.1). Taxonomy (NCBI): domain Eukaryota; kingdom Viridiplantae; phylum Streptophyta; class Magnoliopsida; order Arecales; family Arecaceae; genus Cocos; species Cocos nucifera. The sequence goes on along the minus strand of QRFJ01000034.1, from coordinate 1,493,771 downwards.
TCTATCTTGCTATATTACTCATTTTCTTGTCATATCTTCTTCATGAAACACCATAATGGTCAAATTTTTGAACTTGATGCTTCTATAAAGGACATCAAGCTTGTTGTGCCATTTTATCTGCAAGGTAGTAAATGTGGTGTAACAATATAAACAAACTTTGATCACCTATTTCAGTAAATAATATATAGATATTGATTATGCATGATAATCTTTACCCCATTCAGTTGTCAGGTCTGATGAAATGAGTTGGCATATATGTGCTTCGCTATTCAAACTGGGGTCAGATCAACATTGACAGAATTTGCTTGTGTAGTGTGCATGTTTGTGCTAATGCCACCCTGGTCATTGTTACTTTATTACTCCATTCTCTCTCTCTCTCTCTCTCTCTCTCTCTCTCTCTCTCTCGTTTTTGGTTGGGGATTGCAGCATGTTTCTATTATAAGGGACTGAACAATCAAGTATTTGCTTGATAAATCTATTATTTTGCATGCTATGCAAGTTGATAAGAAGTGGTCTGCAACTAAAGGAGGTTGCATTATTTTGTGAAACATTTTAACAGAAGCACCAAGATGCATGTCATTAATGTTTTAGAAGGCGGCCATGGTATGCAGGGTGTCTAGGGACTGTGCAGCGCATATGCCATGCAGGTCACATATGCAGGTGCATATGTGGTTAGTATTTTAAATGTTTAAGAATAAATAAAATACATTATATACAATAATAATCATAGTATGTTTTGTTTTATAAGCAACAGCTATATTAATAATGACAACATCTAATTAGTTCTTATTATTTAGCACATGATTCTTGGTGGCAACATATAGCATAATTAACATATTGGCATCATCAGCATACACGTATTTGGCTGGCTTGAAACCCACTTCCAATCCAACCATTAGCTTGAACATGCTTTGTTTGCATGGGGCTCTATAAAATTGGCAATATATGATGTTGCAGAATGCTAAAAGGTCCATGTATCTGGTCATGCAATGATAAGTAGGCAGGCCTGACCAGCTCTGGAATTCTGGGCTTATGTCATATTTTAGATCCATGGGCAGGGCTGTGCTGCAGAATTTGAACTTTGGATTTCAGGTCAAACTCAGTGTTAGGATTTCAAGAAAATTCTAACCAGGCTCAACTACTTGCAAAGCCTGACCCAATAAATGGCCTAAACTTGGGTTTGATTTGGGCTTTTCTACCTGGCAAGTCCTGGTGATTCTAGCTTCAGGCCGGCTCGCTCAGAAACCAAACTAGGCCCAGCCTGGTCTTGCCCATTGACATCCTTAATGGAATGGAGAAGAAAAGAACCAAACAGAACCCAAAAAAGGGTGTCATCCTGGCCTGTTAACCACTAGGGTGGAAGGAGATAGCAAAGTCTTTCCCCTGTTGCACCAAAGAGCCACTACCGTCTGAGCTTCTAGGTCTGAAGGATTTTCTAGACACAGCAAACTCTCTCCATTTCGTTGTACAGTATTCTTTTCCATGTTAACTACTTAACTGCAATAAGGCTTAATTGTTATGGATAAGATTATAACTAACCTTAACTCTACTATGTTTTACTGTAACCTTATTGGCTACTTTGTTTTAAAAGAGCACATGCAAGTCTACAGTTGTGTGGTGTTGCTTTCCTGGTTTTGTCGATCATTGTCCATATGTTTATTTTTTCTTTCTGCAAAAACCTGTCCAAAATATCACCTGCCATTTAATCATTGGTTTTTTGTCTATATGTGATTGTTTTGAGCATTTACGATACCTGGTGTATGATGTAGTTATGTACGAGTGTCGTCTGGTCACCAAAACAAAAGAGAAAGATAAACCTCAATGTTTTCTCCATGCCCTGCTTAGACACATCTGTTTTTGTCTCTAAAGATAACCTGGAAAATAAATTGAGGCAGTTTGTTTATTCTGGATTTTCAATATATACAACTTTTCTTGATGTATATGCTCGATTTACTGTGAACACTTTCCCTGTTACTTTATTCCCCTGGGTATTAGAATGTATATGATTCTTTGAAGCTGCATCATCACCTTTTCATGCTTTACTACTTAAAAAACAGCCTGTATTTGCACTTTCCTATTGAACTTCATTTCAGTATCATTTTGCACTTTTCTTATGTAGTGTCTATTGTTATCTTAATACAATCATTTTGTGATTCTATTTTTCCATATTCCCCCTTCATACAGGATGATGAGCTTCAAGTGAAAGTAAATAAACTTTCGTCTACAAAGACCCAACTTCCATATGATTATTACTTCTTGGAGTATTGTAAGCCTCCCAAGATTATGAACAGTGCAGAAAATTTGGGGGAGGTCCTTCGTGGTGACCGCATTGAGAATTCTGTCTATGCAGTGAGTACTCACCAAAGTTTTAGGCTAATAAACAAGAGAAATGCACCTGTAAATATGTAGTTGGAAAGTTATAAATGTATTAAAGATGAAGTACTTTTTAAAGAGAAAATATGAAATGTTGAAAGTAATGGTTGGATCTTTTCTCACCTGCATAACCATTTTTTTTGCTCTTTGGTATGTATGACTTACAACTCAGTTTAAAATGAGAAGGGATGAGACTTGCAAAGTAGCTTGTCACACAAAGCTTAGTCAACAAGCTGTTAAAAATTTCAAGGAGAAGATTGATGATGAATATCGAGTGAACATGTAAGTTGTCTATATGTCTTGGCTCCTCACATATACAATCATTAAATTGGACGCCGTATTTTGTATGCTTTATGGTTATATCAATTTGCATTAGCTACAAATTTTTCCTACTTTTGCTGGTTTTATAACAAATTCATAGCTTAAATTCTACTCCTGATGTAAATCAGCTTAGCCCTCATTATTTGCTCTTTGTAGGATCTTGGATAACCTTCCAGTTGCTGTTCCTAGACAAAGAAGAGATGGAAGTCAAGTACCAAGTCATGAACATGGTTTTCGTGTTGGTTATAAGGTAAGCTAATTTACTTCTGTGAGAAACAACTATGGTTTCCTCGATGTTGGATTATTTGTTATTTTATGGTAGTTAACATGCAATATATTTTGGCCAGCTCAAAGATGGTCATTATTACATAAATAACCATCTGAGTTTCAAAGTCATGCACCATAAAGACCCAGAGAGTGAGGATGCTCGTATTGTCGGTTTTGAAGTGATTCCAAGCAGGTGTGGATGCTTTTATGCAGATATATAATTTTATAATTTTATATTTTTTAAATTTATGCTATTGTTTGTTATTATTCTGGATTGTTTATTGCCATTTTTCTAAACTGTGTCTGTTGTAGAACAGTAGAGTACAAAGGAGCAGCAGAAATGGTTAAAGATATTGTATTTTCACTTTTAGCTTGTCTACAAGAAATGACCAATACAAAATCAATGCAGAATCGTAATGTAATAAAGTCAGAATTGTTAATGAGGCATTGAAGGAGTATCGAACCAGCGATATTCATTCACTGTAAAGTGAAGTGTTTTGGCAAATTTGTTTTCATGCTTCTGAATGGTGATTCTTGCATTTTCCTGTGCTGTGGAAGTTTTGTTTTCTCTTGATAGGTAATGTTATCTTCCAAACAATTCTTTTAAGACATGGGTGGGTCAACAAGGTCTACCTGTTCAACCAGCAACCAGTCAATTGAGACAACTAGCAGGTTAGGCAACATAGAAACCCTTAAAATTCAAAAACCATCCATCTCAGTCATTGCCAAACCACTTGACCCATGTGGATGGAACCAATTTTCACCTGCCCCAGTAGTCAATGAAGTCAACAAACTATACCTCATACCCCGATGGATTCCATTTGTCTTCACCCTCCCCCTTGTCCCCTCTCTCCATATGTCCAACAGCCTTGACCTCTCCTACCATCCTTTTCTCCTCCACTGTAGCTATGGGCCTTTTATCTTGCTATCTACCATGCACTTAACTTCCCTTTTAGATAACTATGAGTGACCACAAAAACAGGACCAATTCCTTGAAGAAGGCCAAACCAAACTTGGACTTAAATAGCCTGGGAAGCCCAAGGTTTAAAATAGCAGCCATTATAAGAATATAACAGAAATTGTGACGACTTCAGCCCCTCTCAATTATACTATATATAATACAGAAAAAATATCTCATGGCTATTATAGTAGATTGTTTAATTTTATGGTAGCCTGTTGTAGCATAAATAATATATGTTGTTAAACTATTCACTTAATAAATAATTTATCAAAGTTTTCACTAAAAAATAGTTTTACCAACTGGAAACAATGATTTGGACAATAATACCATCATTATTTTATATTATCATTTTAGTTAATATTAAATAACTTAGATCATAGTGCATGGGGTGAATAATAATTATTATAAGGGTCTAGAATTATCTTGATAATACTTTGCTAGCCTTTAATGAAACCTTAGGTGAATCCAGATTGGCAGAAAGCTTTCATCTTACCAGGCTACTAGGATATAACTCATGCAATGCAAGTTTTCTGATTTTTTTCTCCTTCTTCCTACCGTTCTTGAGATGCAATATAGCAATTTAACAAATTTTGAATAGAAGGCTTTAATGAATTTCTGTTACACATTAAGCAATGAATTTTAATGATATCTGAGTAGAAACTCCCTTCATCAATACTTTATAATATGTTCCTTTAAGTGAGTATACATGATAGATAATGGGTATCTTACTATTATAAATATTAGGTACCGATCATACTTATATAATTGATATATGTACCATTGATACTTGAAAATACTAGCTAGCTAAAATAGATAAGTATTTACTTATCTAAACTGTTATTGCTATATCAATTTTGATATTTGAAGGGAGCTTTTGCTGGGTTATCATTAAAGTTGTTGCTTAATGTGTAATAGAACTTCGGTTATTGAAGCTTTCTATTTATTATAATTTGTGATATTGTTATATTGCATTTCAAGAACCACTAGGAAAAGGAGAACAAACCATACCCCATGCATCTTGCAGGGCTGGTATTAATGATTAGAGTTTTTCCATGAAGGCTTGTTTTGTGCGGAGTTCTCTATTTGATATGTAGATGCCGGTATTGATGATGGAAATTCATTAATTTATTGCTTAATTTAACAGAAATTTGGCTATTGAAGCACTCTATGTATTATTGATAACGTTGTTATATTTCTTTTCAAGAACAACTAGGAAAAAGCAGAAAATATTGTATGCCATGCACGGGTTATATGCTAGTTGATTTCTAACTGCTTTCAAATGGAGGTAAAATCTTTGTATATTTATTAGTATCCTGCTTGACCCCCAATTCAAGCGATCAGGTTTGTTGGCAATCTTGTATCAGAAAACTGATATAATGATCAAAGTTAGACTTTATATGTACAAGGTTTTAACATATTGATTTATCTAATGAAATTTATAAGTCCAAATTAACTTTTTATCAAAAGAAGTAAACCTCTTTATTATTTAATTTTTTGTTTCATTAAATTTTATTCTTGGCATTATTGATTGCATGGTATTGCATCTTAACAAGCACATAACCAACAAGCCCTCTGTTTGTGTTGGTTGATTTACATCATAATTGTTTCACTATCCTGAAATTTCTTTCTGTCTTTAATCTTCATTTTGCTTTTTGGATGCAGCATAAAACATGAATATACTGAGTGGGATGATAAAAATCCTAAATTGTCAACATGCAATCCGAACATCAAAATTTCTCCAGGTAGTCATGGTCCCCAGGAAGTCGCTGCAGATGCATATGTCGTATTCACATATGATGTTACCTTCGAGGTCTGTACTCTCTTTTTTAAATTCATTCTACTTTTCCAAGTGCTATCTTACCTTCACTGTAACTCTTGTAGATCAGCCAAATTAAGTGGGCATCTCGCTGGGACACTTACCTCCTCATGAATGATGATCAAATACACTGGTTTTCCATCATCAATTCTTTAATGATAGTTCTCTTTCTGTCGGGCATGGTGGCCATGATCATGATGAGAACCCTTTACAGAGATATAGCTAACTATAACCAGTTGGAGACTCAGGATGAAGCCCAGGAAGAAACTGGATGGAAATTAGTCCATGGTGACGTCTTTAGGGCACCCATCAACTCTGGACTGCTCTGCGTCTATGTGGGAACAGGGGTACAGTTCTTTGGGATGACCTTGGTCACTATGATATTCGCATTGCTAGGTTTCCTTTCCCCTTCCAACCGTGGGGGTCTAATGACGGCTATGGTTCTTTTGTGGGTTTTTATGGGTCTATTTGCCGGATACTCCTCAGCTCGTCTTTATAAAATGTTTAAAGGCACAGAGTGGAAGAAGATTACCCTAAAAACTGCATTTATGTTCCCTGGAATTGTCTTTGCCATCTTCTTTGTTCTGAATGCTTTAATCTGGGGTGAGAAATCATCAGGTGCTGTTCCTTTTGGGACCATGTTTGCTCTGGTTTTCCTCTGGTTTGGAATATCGGTGCCATTGGTTTTTGTTGGTAGCTATCTAGGTTTCAAGAAGCTAGCTATTGAGGATCCAGTAAAGACCAACAAGATCCCTAGACAAATTCCTGAGCAAGCCTGGTACATGCAGCCAGCATTCTCTATTCTGATTGGAGGCATTCTTCCATTTGGTGCAGTCTTCATTGAGCTCTTCTTCATCCTGACGTCCATATGGCTGAACCAGTTCTACTACATTTTTGGCTTCCTTTTTATCGTCTTCATCATTCTGCTCATAACTTGTGCTGAGATAACAATCGTGCTCTGCTACTTCCAGCTATGCAGTGAGGACTACAATTGGTGGTGGAGGGCATATTTGACTGCAGGTACTTCAGCTCTCTACCTTTTTGCATATGCTGTCTTCTATTTCTTCACGAAGTTGGAGATAACCAAGGTGGTTTCCGGTATCCTTTACTTTGGGTACATGTTGATTGTATCTTATGCTTTCTTTGTTTTAACGGGGACAATTGGATTCTATTCGTGTTTCTGGTTCGTCCGCAAGATATATTCATCTGTGAAAATAGACTGATGGTATCATGGCAGAGATGAGCTTGGAAACAGAGATGTAGCCGAGGGATGTTTCAAGGGGACACGATGAAAGCATGTCAAACTTGCAGTTTAAAATACGAGAATTAGTAATTTTGCTGGAGGCAATATAGCATGTTAATTTAGAAGTGGCTTCGTTCCTGGATTGTTCTTTTTATGGATTTGTCCACCTTAGCAAGTATATTAGAAATATCTGTATGAGAATATCTGTATGAGAAGCTGCAGAAAATGTGTGCACCTTTGTCCGTGCATGTTTATTGAGCATCTTTTTAAATTTCCCCCCCTTATTTTATGTTTTAGGTGCATCTTGAGATTGTATATGTTAGTATCGTTTCTCTATAGGAGTTCGGTTGATAGATTGATTGAACCTGGCTCATCTGGGCTATTGCACTTTTTGATATGTTTTACGTATCTAACTTTTATCGGTTAAGCCATTGGTTGCTCTTGTCAAAGCGATCAGCCAAAGGCAGACAACAAATCAGTAACACGAGCTTATCATTTGTTTGCTTTAGATGCATGTGATTACCCTGAAGAAAGAAAAGTGACATTTCTTGTTGAAACTCCAAGCTTTTTCTTCTTTTTTTTTCTTGAAGTGAGGGGGGAGTTTGGTTTTGCTTTGTTAAACTGGATAGCTTGTAACATTCCATCGCTGACATCTAACATGCCAAAGATCCGGAAGGTGCGGTGGAGGTGTCTGTCTATATAATTGTCCTATTTAACAGGCGTGGTAATGCCTAGGCTGCATTTTGATTCTTCTCTACAGCATGTGTAGCTTTGAATCCTGAAAGCTGCTTGGACATAACAAATTTTAAACTTAGTTGGAGTATAAAAATCAAGCATGAAGCTCAATTTAGCAGCAAGCAAGTCTAAGGTGGAGGATCTTTCCGTGGTGCCCCTATACTTCCTCTCCTTAGATGAGGGGAGGTCCGACTCGTGAGTCACTTGCCATCCCACGTGTACTGAAGTAACAGCATTATGCATTGACGCCAAGCTTATGCTGTATCCTTCGCTAACATGCAAAGAGTGCATTATCCATTAATATGTCCTTTGTGATTGCTAATACTCTTGGTTGTTGCAGCCGTTATTTATAATATATAATATAATAACATATATAATATAATATTATATATAAAAAAATATTTATATAATAAAAATATTATGAAAAATAGAGATAAATTTTAGTAATTTATCTAGAAAAATAGTAATATGAAAGAATATGGATGACATATTTGAGAACTATTTTTCAATGCATAAAAAAATATTAATAAATTATTTTTTACCTAAATATTATTTAAAAAATATTTAATTAGAATATATAATTTTTTGCATCCTCAAAAAAAAAAAGAAAAAGAAATGGCCCAAGTGATGCCCTCTTCTTTATCATTGTAACAATAAATATTCCTATTCTTGGGACCTTCATTGTTGGTGAAAGAAAAATTATGAAAAATCTAAAAAGTTTAGATTTTCTTAGCCATTGATGACAAGTCTGTATATTGCAACAGGTTTACGGATAACTCTGAATATTGCATGAACACGAGGGCAAATCTTGGAGCGCATGTATCATAGATAACATGCAATCAAGAATTGTTGAAATACGTTATCCATCATGGGATTTAGCGTAGTCTATTTGAACCTGATCCATTAAAAAAATTATTAGATAGATCCATCCTATCATAGATAAAAATAATAAAAAATTAATATGTGGATTCTTTATTAATTATTAATTTTGATTGGTCATGATTGATTATGAGATTAAAAGAAGTTAATTAATAGAATGAATTTATTTAATAATTTTTGGATAGAATGAATTAATCTAATAATTTTTTATTTATATAATTTAAATATAATTTGCATCAGATTTAATTGAATGATGTCAAATCCCATGGTGGGTAACACGCCACGTTAGTCCTTATATTTCACCACTGCGCGCTATCTACCGTACATATGCTCCGAGATTTGCCCTGGCTCACTTGGACCTGGTGCATGCAATAATTTCTCCTCCGTGTGACGGGCATGTTGACCGGCATGATTTTCCGGTTTACTAGATTGACCCCGAATCTCCGGCAATCCAGTGCCGCAACCACCATTAAATAAGGACGACAATGACGATGAAGCTATCTCCTCTCTCGCTGCCTCCCTCACACGTGCTTTTTCTGAACGCGGCGTTCTGATGCGCTTCAAAAACCCCGAGGGTACGTTCCTTGTTTTCCCTACATTTCTTGAGCCATAACCCTTCTACTTCGATCGACTGCCTGGTTCGCACCATCATATCTGTGCTCTCTTCGTCCATCCCTTACAAGATCTTGCGGTTCGAGCAGAGTGGTGGCGTGGAGGTGCTGAGGGTTGGAAGTTCGATCTTCTCCAGAGATTGCTTCGACCTGATTCGAGTCTGCGGTGACGTTGTTGAGATATTGGAGGGTCATGGCCGTACAATTTGTTTAGTTTCTAGAATTAGTCCATCTTCATCCTCATTGGCTTGTTCCTTAAATTTTATTGTTGGACTTTCTCGGATTCTTGATTGGCAGAAGTATTTGAAGAAGTGGCGATCTTGAGTAGATTCGGACGCCAGAAGAATCGATATTTATAATTGCATTATATTTTTTTCTTCGTTTCCAATATAAGAAGATAAATTTATTTGCTTCTTTTGTTTCCTCTTCCTATTTTGTTGCCTCATTCCAAACTCAAAGCGCGGTGCTGCATTGTTTTAATTATCTGTTTGATTTCTTTGTTTTATTTACATTCCTTTTATTTTTCTGTTTGCATTAGCCAGCAGCCAGCAGGAGCATTTTTACTGGTTACTCTAACTTAGGAGGGGATTAGATTCATAAGAAAAACTAATTGGGCGTGTGGTTTGGAGGGTGGGAAATACACAATCACTTCAACCACGAAGAAGGATTACATTCTGATCTTTTAATATGAGATTTGAAGTTTTGGTTTGCTGAAAATTGCAAATATAATATTTTTCGCTCACCATACCTCTATTTAGTTCCTTTGATGCTCTTGTTGCCTGAACCACATATAGAATATACCATACACCCTGCAGTTATTGTAAGCACCTCATTGGTTTTTTACTATTACATGGTTTGCCATTGAATGTGCCTGATATAGAAGGCTTTTTTTTTTTTCCTGTCGTTAGTTCCTTATTCTTATTTATGGTTCAGTGATACTTCGCCTTTCAATTATACTTCTAGAGTTTAAAAGTTTAGGGTTACCAAGAGTGTGCACTAATTAAAATCTTGAAGTTTCTTTAAAATAAAAATATCAAATTGGACATTTCATTTAATCTGTGATATCACAATTTAGTATTTTTGTCTGGGCAAAATCTTCTTTTTCCGGAGAACCACAGTGCATTCCAAACTCTAATTTAAGCTGTTCTGTAAGCAGTCATATCATCATATAATTATCAATGCCTTCTCCCTGTATCTTCATTAGATTATGAAGAAAATGAAGGAACACCGTGATAGAAGAACTGCAATTTCAAAGCTGAGGTGCTTTTTTCCTGAAGAAAGACCTTCCAGTAGTCATGAAATTTCAATGAGGTAAAGTTGTGCTCAAGATATTCACTCTTTAAGTGTTTGGCTGTGCGCTAGTCAACCAATGAATCGTTTGTCAGTTGAGCATCTTTGGATTATTGACCTTTGTGTCTGATGTCATGTGAATTTATATGACTAAGCTTTGCTGGTTGTTTCTATTGGTCGCTTGTTATTAAGAATATAACATACATAGACAGCACCCATGCGCACGCATGCACACACACAAAGAGAGAGAGAGAGAGAGAGAGAGAGAGAGAGAGAGAGAGATTATTATTTCAACTTTGTTAACTCACAATGTAGAGCCCTTTCCCTCTTTGTATCATTCATTTATGATATCATGCATTGCTGGTCCAATGAAGATTTTTTTTTTTTTTTTAAAAAAAAAGTTCTGGCATATCTTCTGTTCCTTTTATATTGCAAATTTTTCTCAGCTGGTTTCTTAACAATCAGACTGATATAAACTTAGAATACTTGAAGGTCATCTTCGCTTATGAAATGGAGTGATGGGGTTTCCACCATAAAAGTGATGTAACTCTTGTTTATATCCTGCTTGATGGTTATGTGTATCGATTAATTTTTAGAAAAAAAGGTATGCATGGTCATACCCTGTAAATCCATTTATAGATGCCATGTAGCTTGGAGTCATGACTGTTTCTTGCTGTCAGTCTGGCTTTCTGATTGGAATTTTTTGGTCAAGTGTTGCCATCACATGTTCTTCTGTCTTATGGTCTCACCATTTGTGCAATTGTGGTATTTGTTTTTGGTAAAGAAATCTGAGTGACTGTTTTACTCTATACTGGCAGCTGAAGAAATGGATTTGCTGTTGCTGATGTATATTTTCTTTTGATTTTGTGGTAGATTACTTCTGTGGTGTCTTGATCCACTAATTTTAAAGCATGACATTTCAGAAGTATTACATGAAGCCATTCAAAGACTGTTTCTTTGTTGGTGGAAAGTATTGCATTGTCGGACTGCTTGTGTAAGATAATTATATGCTTCGTGACTTCTCCAACTATCTTTATGGATATAAGGGCACTACTGCATGGTTGGTTTCTTTTGATGTAAGTTCCATTTTTTTCAGAAGGCTGGTATTCACATTTGTTGCATTAATACAGGAAGGTATATGGTATCATATTTCATAATGAGATCATTTCTTTCTCTTTCTTTTGTTTCTGTTTCTTACCTTAAGAAGTTGACTGACTATGAGATTTCTTATTCTGTTTGCATTTTGTTCTCATATGCTTGTATACTGCTTGTATCTGCACCTTGTGCGCATGCCTGCATCTATGAGCTCCACAAGAATCTTTCATTCTTAGGCTTAAGCCCAATGCACCTTTCTGTTGGAGGTTCTGTTCTCAACTCTCACCTGGTTTTATCTCTGTGAATGAAATTGCACATACATTAGCTTTTAGTTGCTACTATATGGTGTCAAGAAGTTTCTTCTCGTTCACAATGCTCTAAATGCTACTCTTTTTTGCTGAACCTTAAATGTTCATCTCAGTTCTAACTTATGGAATTACTTATTAGACCCAATTAGATGCTCCTCTGGTCTACTGATATATTTTGTGATTGCAAATCAGTCTATTACTTTCCAGTTGTAGACACTTTCAACATTGATTATTACCAAGATACATTCCACTTTTGTCATAATGGTTTAAATCCTGAAACCAGCATAATATTACACTTACCATTTTTTAGCCATGTACCTTTTTCCATTTTTATTTTATATCATTTTTTGGCATTAAATAACTAGGCTTGTTCTTGGTTTGTCTTTCTCTGCATACCTGCAATACTGTAAAAGATAACATGCAACGATGGAAGCAGTGAAACAGTGTATGTAATATTCTTTTATTTATTTAGACAGAATGGGAGCATTATATGCTTCTTAAGTTATATTGGCTATTGCTGTTTGGATTCCTGACCATCTTTATGGTTATGCAGCTCAGAAGGTGCATTAATGTTGAAAAAGGGGTATACATCTTAGGATTTTCAAACTCCAAAAGGTAGCATTTAAGGATACAACTGTATATATTTAGGATATGCACAATAAAGATTTTTAGTTTATTGCAGAACTAAAATAATAAATTCAGCTGTTTATTAGGCACCATTATCAGTCAAAAACAAATGAATCCTAATAAACCTTGAGTCAAGGTCATCTGTACATCATAATTCTGCTGAATTTTAAGCCTGATCTGTTTTCTTGAATTGTTTTTAATCTAAAAGTAGAGATAAGAAGGAAAAGAGGCATTAGTTTCTTTTATATGGTTTATTTGTTTGTAGGACTCTTCTTTTTAGACCCATGCCTGTTTTGTTAGACCTTGAAAGTTCGATCCAGTCTCCTTGATGTTGGTATCCGATGTGTTAGGTGCTAGATTTTGTATTTCTTGCTTAAAACCTCTAGCATTGCTAGAAGCGTGCTTGAGCAGAATGACATGCCATCGACCGATTTGATTTAGTTGGGATTTTGATTGTATGAAGTTCTGCAGCATCCTGCATAGACTTTTTTGGGATGCTTCTAATTATTTTTTAGAAGTTTTAAGATATGTAAATGAAGTCGCTGAGTATAATAGAGATCTGCTATTTTCGACATCTCTGTTGGAAGCACATAATATGGATGCTGCGGTAACAGAACTAAAAAGTTTGTTTGAAGGGACCTGCTTTTTGCTCACTCACTCTTGTTTGTTTCTGGTTTTTCTTTTTTTAAAAATCTTGTTTATTTAAATTTATCACAGTGGGTGACAGTACAGTAGAGACTTTAGGTTAATGTCCTGTACAATACTTACCATTATTATATAGTGTTTGCATCTTATTAGTGGGTTATTTTAAACAGGGACTTGCCTTCTGTGTTAGGTCTTCAAATTGGAATAATCCCATCAGTTTAGACATTCTTTCAAGGCCGATATTGTGGGACATAACAATGGAAATTGGAATAAAATATCCATTTTCTTATGCCTATTTTCCAAGGAGACATCATGAACTTCTGGGTATGGTAAGTGGACACATTCGTGCAAAAGCTTTCTGGTTCTAGTCCTTTATTAAAACCAGAGTTGTTCCCTTGGCCAAACATTCAGACCCAACTGCTTCCCACCCTTCACATGGGATTTTTGGCCATGAAGCATTGGTGGATCTAGTAGATAATGATTCCGCCTGGTATTCACGATCCATCATTGCAGTTGAGTCCGAGTGCTCTTTCTTTGGTTGTTAAGCAAACTGACCACCCGGAGACGTTTTAAGTTGTCCTGCTGCAGGACAATGTTGATAGACTTTCCTGCCTGGTTCTAGTTTGTAACTGCCTTAATCTTCCATGAAAAGGATTGCCGACATTACATATCTAAGGTGATATGTGGTGGAGCAGAAACCAAGACTGTAAACAATAAGGAAATACATCAGGCTGCTACGCTGTGCCTTTCATGGATTTTGTGCCTAATTAATGAAGCCCATTGTGTCACATGAATTGTCAAGGTCTGGGACCATGAAATATAAAGAAAATTGTAGCTATGAACAATGATCATGCTCAGATATCCATTAGAAAAGTACGCTTACTCGCAGTAGGAAGGTCAGAATACCCAAGTCCAATGATTGTGACAAGCTGCATATGTCTGTGGAAGAAGACGGCATCCACAATTGGAGTATGGCTGAAAATTTTTGGATGGTTATTGTGTTAACTTTTGCACTAGAACAACCAATGGCCACATGTCAACTGAAGCAAAATCAAGACAGAGTGCGAGCGAGCATGTATAATAATTTACTATTTGTAGAAATTCCTCTGGGCATATTTGTTACAAATCCTAGTTATATAGATGAGAAAAGGTTGTGAACTGCTGCTTCACTATGCTGCCACTGGTGAAATATTACAGTTGAAAGAGATGCAGAGGAGGTGATGCAAGCAAATGGGCTTTGAATGGGGCCTGTGTCATATTTAATTACTAGATTTAATGCAAGATGTGTCGGTGATGTTGTTTGACTGTGAATATACTAAGGTTGATTTTTTTTTTTTTTTCCACCGGATGAAAGGCAAAGCCAGTCGGTATTTGCTCAAGTGTGAAATTATTATTTGAACATGAATGCCATGAATTTCGTAATGGTGCAACTGGGGTAAAAGACGCTACATTGGTCCTTTACAGGAGATTAGTGAAGTGGAGACAAGGTTTAAGGGTTTGAGGGATATTAGTTATATGATGATGATGTTGATGACTTTGCAAAAAACTTGGTAGTATAATAAAGAAAGTACTGCCCTTTACATTATTATCTCTGTATGTGGCTGTAGATTTTATTATTGCAGTGCTGCCAGTCTTTTGAAAGGTTTGAAAGTCAGAATCATCCAGGTGTCTACTTGTGACCCAATATCTCTGTCACGGTTTGCTATCAATGAGTTGCATTGCCTTCTAATAGCAGGTTCAATCAACCAAAAGCCATTTAACTTGAGATGTGTGAGACATTCTTTTTCTTTTCTTTTTTATTTTTGGGGTGTGTGTGTGTGTTGGCGAACCACCTGCATCGGTTCATTGTTCTGCAGTCAATCTGTATGTGAAAAGATCAGTTCAGGACGGTGGTACTTACCAATGCCCCATTACAATGTTTGATTAATTATGGACTGTCTGTAGTCTTTATGTTTATAATAAACATGCTAGTATTTGTCTTGATCATGCAGAATGGATTCTGATCTGCAGCAATTTTGCAATCTGGTACCATGTAAACCGATTCATCAGAAAAGTCTGTCGAAAAGAAATGGGTCAACAACGTAGCATGGCTGACAAGAACGGTATCTATAACACCAACTTTTTGATATTTCAGATCCTCCATGGTCACTTCGACATTGCATTAATAGTAGCCAAGCCTCATCATATATAATGCAAATCAAAGATTTACTATGCAGGGTACCTGATCTGAGTAGGATAACTTGTTGGTGTCTTAAGATATCGATCCTTCCGCCGCAAGAAATCCTGCCTGCAAGACAGCCTAACCCACCACCATCTCAAAGCGCGCTGTGAGTCATGACACTTAAATTATCTAATAACACTATCAATCTTCTCTTATTTGCATCATATGACATGCCAATTGCCATTATTGGGAGTCAATAATGTCCAAAGATTTCTTGGAAGAACCTTACGGGGAATTAAATAGGCAGCTCCATTTTAGGAGATCGGAGCAATCTCAATTCACCTACTTAGGTGGGTTGTTGCTTGGTTCGCTACTAAGAATGCAACAGCATATTACTTTTCTTCCTTCAACTGAATAGTTTTGGCACGCAAAACTTTTTAACATAATGCATGCAAAATTTAATTAACAACCAATGTAATATGTAACATAAGAGTCATGATGCTTGTGTTGAGCAAAGTCGGCGCAAAGCTATGGTCCTCTAGTTTTCATCTATTTCCTGAGATAATACATATTTAGGATGCATTTGTCAATTCTTGTTTTGTGGGATTACAAGCATAAATCTCATAGCTCTCGAATCAATCGCGTTTGTAACATGTGCTTTCACCTAAATATAGAAAATGTAACCAAGAAAACTAAATTATCCAAGAATAATAATAATAATAAGTGTTATGAAATTATATCATTTCGGTCATGATTCTCGAGACTCATCCTTGGACGTTCATGCTAATCATCCTGACGATATCGTCATATGGCCACCAATCCGATGGTGCTACCAATAACTATGATCAGCGACTTCACGATGAGACTGAACGAAGCAATCCATCAACTTCCATTTATCCTTTGCTTGGATAAGGCCGACCTCCGAATCAAAATCTCACTAACGATAAATGGTAAAATCCTATGACCGGTGCTGATACGGATACATCCAAAATTGCTCCTCCACTGCAACTTAAGTACAGTCCATCAGCTTACTCAGCCACATGGACAATCATTGGAATCTTCCTACAAACTTCAGAACATGGATATAATAAATATCCATATCTAACAACCTAGATTTCCTATCCTAACAACCTATAGAACTAGGGCATTACAAACTCGGGCATTCCTCTATAAAGAGGTAAGAAAAGGATCTTTGAGGTAAGCTCAAGTTGACACAAGATTAGGTCATGCTATTCTAAGGTCTCTCTCTCTCTCTCTCTCTCTCTCTCTCTCTCTCTCTCTCTTTCTTTCTCTCCATTTTATTGTATTCAAGTTTCCGCTAACTTAAGCAACGAAGAGTCTCCCGCCATAGAACCCCTGGCACGTGGACTTTTTCTTGGAGGTTTTCGATGCTATCCTGATCTTTGGAGTTAGTGCTCTTCCTCAACCATATCAGCAACCTCCAGAGCCCTGACACAGTAGTAATAATAACAACAATAACAATAATAATAATAAACTAATTTTCAACCTTTTATACTTGTTTCTAATGGTATAAAACACACATGTTGTTGTCCAACTCAAGTCTGTTGGGCTTTAAGGAAATGGGTCGGGCCCAGCCTGAATTGGAGCTCATTGAAGCAGCCCATCTTTGTTTTGATCCTTCCGGTCTAATCTCCGTCAACCGATTGTTCGGGTAGTCCGGGCTCTAATGCAATCCAAGCCGGACCAGCATTTGAAGGAGGGCAAGGAAATCTATCAAGCGGGTAGGTTGGTGTACCGACGGGTAACACTAATATTTTCAAGTCATCATTACGCTTATTATGGAAGCGCCATCTATTTTGCTTTTAGCATCTACCTTCATGCCTCCACATCCTTGCACCGACATCACGATATGAACTCTATGCAAAAGAAGTCCCAAGAGCAACGCCACGTGAATTCAAATCCAAGATGACTCGTAGACAATGATGCCTTACCAACTCAACGAGATGTCAATCCTCCACCAGGTTGGTCCGCGTGATGAAAGGTAACGTCGGAAAATAATAATAATAGTAATAATAATAATAATAAAAAACTTAAGCTTAAAACACCAAACTTCTACAGTTAAAGGAAGTTAATCACTCACTAACCATACTGTTTTATATTCCTAATCCATATAAAACTATAAAAGACCTTGTGGTCGCATTAAATTTCATGTTTTCAATAATATTCATCTCTGAAGTGAAGCACAGCAGTGATGCTATGTATGTACATGTGCGGCTTTGCCGCACCTAAGCATTAACTTTCTAAGGTTTATTGATTTTACTCCTCAACCAAAGACTTTTACATTTTCTATCAAAGGTCGGTGGTCTATTATTTTGAATCTAAAACTCTTGGCTGTCCATCATGTGCATCTCTAAGAAGGAGATATTTTATTAGGACTCATTTGGTTTACAAGAAGTAAAGGGGAAAGAGGCAGAGAAAAAGAAGAGAAGATTTTTTGTTTGGTTGGAGTTTTAAGATGAGAGATAATGAAAAAATCCCTTCGAAAAGATATTTCTCACATTTTAGTCCATTTTTTGTTAGGTAAATATCATGAAAAAATTATTCAACTTTTCTATTAATCAACTAAACAACATTTTCATAATTTTTAAGATTGATAAGTTACTTTTTTGTGGGTAGTATTTATCCGTGAAATGAGAAAAAATGTTAACCATCTAGGGGGGTGACTAAATCATTAGGGGTAGCAATGGGTTGGGTATGGATCGGATCAACCTATACCCATATTCGTCCTACAAGTAAAAATTCTATATCCATACCCGTCTCGTATCTGCTTCAAGTTGGGTAAAGTAGATATGCGGGTTGGATCGGATTGAGTATATAAGAGAGATTAATCGGATCGGATCGAATTAGATACATACAAATAATATAAAATTATCATAATTTTGAATGAAAAATATGTATTAAATTTATATTGGATTAGGTTCGAGTCGGGGCATACTATTACCCATATCCGACTCGAACCCACTTTAAGTATTTTTTTTAGAACTCATACCCGCCCCGAATTTCAATCGGATCAGGTAAAACTCGTCTCATTCAGATTGGGTTGGGTTGGGCACCCGGTAGCTCGAATAAAATTGCCACCTCTATAAATTATTTTTTCATTAATCAGTAAAATAGATATTTAATTTTATTCCTAAGATGCCCCATCCTCATTTTCAATGTCTTCATCATTCAATGCTCAATAACTCAATTATCTACTTTTTCCAATATGAATAAATTTTAGCAACTTATCCGTAATGCAGAAGAACATGGGTAATGCATTTTGAAGCCACTTTTTTTATACTAAAAGAATATGAAAAAATATTTTTCTATCTAAATATTATTTAAAAAATATTTATCTAGAAAAAATATAGATTCTGAGATAAATTTTTTACTTATAAAAAGAATAGATCCATAAAAAGTAGAAAAATATGGAGGAGGTGGATTTTAGAAATTCCTATAAGATAGAAATGAATGGTGCTTTTTTCTTTCCAAAAATATTCTTTAAGATCTACGACTAAAATCTTACAAAATATTAATATCATCATAATATTTATATAAGTATAATATTAATATTATAATATTTTTATTAATATTAATGTAGTATTTATATTAAAATATTAATATTATATTATTATATTAGTATTATATTAATACAATAAATTATTATGATCTAACATTATATTATAATATATTAATATTTTATTTATATTAATATAAATATAATTTTATTATTTATATAAAGTTTAGTAGCAAAAAGATATGGTTTCATATATATTAAGGATATAATGAGTATTCTACATTATTTTTTTAAAAAAATAAATATTTAATCAAATATAAACTACTCTACAATAAGTTATTTTTTTATTATCAACCAAATATGCTAAAATTCTATTTTTAGAAAAAAATTTTAAGAAAGCTATTTATTAGTAAGAAAAGTTCTTTTCACAAAGCAAATGAGTCCTAAGAAAGGGAGTTGGTAAATGGAGCCAAGTATTTTTTATTTATTATATTATGTGTGGTTGGTTAAATTCCAAATTTTTAGTCAAGAGGAGTCATTTTTCCATTTCAATTTCAAAAAATAATTAAAAAGCACAAGTCATTTTCCCATTTCAATTTCAAAAAATAATTAAAAAGCCTCCATCCCCAAAATGCAATCTCTATCCTTATTAAGATTCAACTTTCATTTCAATGGAAATGTGTATCCAGATCTAGGGCAGAATCCACGAAATCATAGCATAGAAAGAAGATACTTAAACGAAATATTGGGCGTCCGCCTCAAACCAACTGCTATACAATCCAACGTTGCATTTGTGTGATGGAAGGTGGATCCTTCTTTTGTATGAAAGACATGACTCTTATCCACCCTATAAGCTCTAGACTGAACTCTTATCAAAATCCTTTCACTTGTCCTAAAACAAACAACTTGAGAATAATAAAAATAATAAAAATAATAAAAATATTTATATTAATATAAATATAATTTTATTATTTATATAAAATTTGTTAACTAAAAGATATGATCTCGCATCTATTAAGAATATAATAAATATTTTATATTATTTTTTAAAAAAAATATATATTCAATCAAACAAAGTCACTCTGCAATAAATCATTTTTTTATAATCAATCAAATATACTAAAATCTTATTTATAGAAAATAATTTTATAAAAAATTATTTTTTGGTAAGAAAATTTTTTTTCATAAATCAAACGAGTCTTAAGTTGATAAATGGAGCCAAGCATCCTTTATTTGTTACATTATGTGTGGCTGGTTTTTGATATAAAGCATGCGGATTCAAATTGCATCTTGATTCTAATTTTGATTTGGTTACAAACCAAATCTATGGCCATTTTGATTCGCATTTCAATCTATTGTAATTTCGATTTCGGTCGCAAACCAAACATATTCTAAGAATAAATTTAGTTAGGAGGAGTTGGACTTTCGAATAGAAATAGAAAATTAGTAACTTTAATTTCACCTATTTAGTTAAGAGGAGTCATTTTCCCATTGTAATTTCAAAAAAGAATGAAAATGCCTCCATCCCCCAAATGCAATCTCTAACTTTCCTAGGATTCAACTTTCATTCCGATTTTGGTCATGGATCAAACATGTTGAAATATATAATCATTTCAATTTCTATTCGAATCTATTTCAATACTGATTGTCGGCCAAACGTGTTCTAAAATGGTTGGATATTAAAGATATAACCACATAAGAAATCGAAGTATTCGAGCTTTCACATGAAAGAATGATCGATCTTCTTTCGCTATTTGACCATATCCTGATAGAGCTCAAAGCGATCGAGACTTTTTCAGTCATCCATCTCAAACCAACCACTATACAATCCAATGATGCATTCATATGAAAGAAGATCGATCATTCTTTTGTATGAAAGATAAGACCCATGTCCATCCTATAAGCTCTAAATTGGACACTTATCAAAACCCTTTCGCTTTCCCTACCACAAACAACTTAAGAATAATAGAAATAGTAGAAATAATAAAAATATTTATATTAATATAAATATAATTTTATTATTTATATAAAGTTTAGTAGTAAAAAGATATGGTCTCATATCTATTAAGAGTATAATATGTATTCTATACTATTTTTCAGAAAAATGAATGCTGAACCAAATATAAGTTATTTTACGATAATTTACTTTTTTATGGTCAACTAAATATGTTATAATTTTATTTTTAGAAAATACTTTTTTAGAAAGTTATTTTTCGATAAGAAAAGTTTTTCCTGTAAACCAAACAATTCTCAAGAAAAAGAATTGATAAGTAGAGCCAAATATTTTCTATTTGTTACATTATGTATGGTTGATTTTTAATATAAAGCATGCGTCAGGGGAGGGAGGGCGCATTGGAGGTGGACCTCCAAATGAAAATGAGTGATTTTTATTGAAGTTTTATTCCTAATTTCATATTCAGATCTTAGGGAGAATAGAAATATCCTAATCATTCAAAACCAAATCCCTATTAGTTTTTATTAGAATTCAAATTCCATCTTGATTCCAATTTTGATTTTGATTACAAACCAAACACATCGAAGAATATGGCAATTTTGATTCTTATTTTAATCCTTTTTAATTTTGAATTTAGTCGCAAATCAAATGTATTCTAAAGACAAATTTGGTTGGAAGGAGTTAGAGTTTCGTATGAAAATAAAAAAATAAATAATTTCAATTCTAACTATTTAGTCAAGAATTTTTTTTTTGTATTTTAATTTTAAAAAGAAATAAAAATATCTCCATCCCCAAAATACAATCTCAAAAGACTTGTTTGGTTTGTGAAAAAATTTTTTTTTTTCCAAAAAGTAGCTTCCTACGAAGTAGAAGTTATTTCCTAAAAATAAGATTTTAGTATGTTTGGTTGACCATGGAAAGTGACTTATTAAAAAGTTGCTTATATTTGGTTGAGTATTTATTTTTTTTTAAAGAATTATGTAGAATACTCATTATATCCTTAATAGATATAAGATCATATATTTTGCTCCTAAATTTTATAGACATAATCCTATTATATTTATATTAATATAAAAATAATATTAATATATTATAATATAATATTAGATTATAATAATTTATTATATTAATATAATACTAATATATATTATATTATGTTAATACAATATTAATATTTTAGTATGATAAATTTATGAATATCTTAGTAAATATAATATTATATTAATATAAATATTGATATATTAATATAAATACTATATTAATATTAATAAAAGTATTATATTAGTATAAATATTAAAATATTATAAATATATTAATATTAATATTAATATTAATATTATATTTATATAAATATTAAGATAATATTAATATAATATTATATTATCATATTTCTACTTAACCATATGATATTTTACAAAATTTTATGTTTAGATCTTAAAAAAATATTTTGATAAAAAAAGTACAATCACTTTTCATTCCATGAGAATTATTAAAATCCATCTTTCCTTGAGTTTTCATTTTTCATGAATGCGGGTAGTGACTTTTCATAAAAAAAATTTTTATTCTTTTTTCTCTTAAAATTTTAATTAAATAAGAGATTTTTTTTTTAAAAAAAATTATTTTTTTTTTCATTTTTCATGAACCAAATAAGTCCTAAGTTTTTTTAGGATTCAACTTTTATTTTGATTCTTTTTATGGATCAAATATATCAGAATATATAATTATTTTAATTTATATTCGAATCTATTTCAATACTAATTGTAGATTAGACATGTCGTAAAATAGGATTCAACTTTTATTTTAATTTTTTTTATGGATGAAATATGTTAGAATATATAATTATTTTAATTTATATACGAATCTATTTCAATACTAATTGTAGACTAGACATGTCGTAAAATAGTTTACCGGTATGACCACGTAACGATTCGGAGGGTTCGGGTTTTGCATGAGACAATGATCAATCTTTTTTCATCATTTTGATCACACCCTGCACAGAGGCTGAGGGTGATCCAAAATTTTTTTGAGTCGTCCATCAATCCAACGGTGCATTCGCGTGAAGGATGGTGGATCTTGCTTTCATGCGAAAGATACATCCTATAAGCTCTAGACTGGGCTCCTATCAAAACCCTTTAGCTTTCCTGCCACAAATAACTAGAGAATAATAGAAATAATTCCTACCCTTTCCCGTCGCATCCCTTGAGAAGCCCTTCTCCGCTTGTCTCTCTCTCACCAGAAAAGAATCGACTTTGCACTCTCTCTCTCCCTCCCTCCCCCCGCTCCCAGTTCGAATCACTTCCTCTTTTCACCGGCTCCGAGGATCGACTGATCTAAGGAATACAACAGGTAATCAGATTTCGGAATCTCTATTTTCGATCATTTCCTTTTGGTTTATTTAGCTGTGATTTAAAAGGCGGTTGGGGTTTGAAGGCATCGAAAGATCCCAGCTTGCGTCTGATTTTTGATCTCTTTGGGTTTCCTTCTTCACTCTAATCTCTCTTATCTAATTGATGATTTCGAATCTGATTTTTGTTCTCTTATTAGGGTTCGTTCTGATCTCATTGTTCATGATTCGGTTGATTTCTTTTTGATTTTGTTTGTGGATCTTAGGAAGATTTTGTCGGTTTATCGTGAACTTTATGTTTCTTGTTTTTATTTCGATAAGGTAACATTGATGTGTCATGGATTGACTGTTGATTTGATATCCAATGTGTATTACGCGTTTTACATTAGACCGTAAGGTTTAACGGTTAGTGAACTGGCGATTTGACCTGGAGAAAAGGCTTTAGAAGTAGAAAGAACTTGTAGTTTTTTCTTCTTTTAAGAAATTGGAGGAAGGGCGAGGGGAAGGAAAGGCTTAATTTTGAAAGCTAATATAGTGTGGTCACTGAAAGTCGGAAACTATAAACTACTTTTTTCTGATTGATTCTAAAAGATAGGGAAGTAAGTTATGAAGTTGCTGGTTAGGAAAAATTAATCTTGTGAGGTTTGGTGAGCTGGTGTCTGGGCTAGTGAACTTTTTTCGTCTCCTCCGTGTCACATATAAGTTGGTTTTATTTTATGGGTTTCTATTGAAGGAATAATGATAATTATTTTCTTTAATTGATTCATCTGTTGGGTTCGGCTTTTTGGTGGTATGTAATGTTTTCTCTTTTGTCATATGGTCAAGGCTTAGAAGAGGGTGTACCTATTAAATGCTGAATTAGTTGTGGGCATAACCCCGTCCTCTAATCCTACTTTCAATCTAATGCTGAAAGGACAAGTCATGAGGAAGTCTGCTTTAATTAACTGATATGATTTTTCTATTAGGGAAAAGTTATTGAAGTTAGCGTTTGGTGTCATTATGACTACAAGTAGATTATAGTGGTTGGAATTTAGTTTTCAGTTATAAAATTTATGTAGATCATGATATTCTGCTGACTGCTAGTGACTTTTTCCTCAAAAATAATTTACATATGCTTGCTTTGAAAGGTTTAAATTTTTGTGATGATATTAAAAATTCATGTTTATTAGATTTGCTTTCTCAATACAAATAAAGATTTTGGAAGATATTCTTGTTTTTCATTGCCTTTATTCAAGATTGGATTTGTTTGAGTGACTAGTGAATCGCACTGGACAATTTGGAGGTATGCTATTATCAATCTGGAAGGGTATAGGTATCGACATGGGAGCTGGGTACACTCTTATACCAATTATGGTTCTATCTGTTGTGCTGACTTCAGCAATATTCTATTTGTCAGCATGGGGGCGAATCATGCTATACCGTACTAAGGTACCACCAGTGTGGGGCCTAGTATCAAGAAATAAAACATGAGGCTGGTAAAATAGGACTTCACATATTATGTTCATGTACGTACATTCTCCCTTGCCAATAAAGCCTGGGAAATTATAAATGGTACACCAGGATGAATTAGCCAGCAGCAATCTGATTGAGCCTTTTGATTCAGGGTTAATTTCATTTATCTGGTTTTTGCAACATAAGGATCTCTATATTTAGGTTTTGTCACTTTTTTTTTGTTTTTAAAAGATAATGGCTTATTTTTGTGGAAATTTATTTATTTATTTATTTATTTTTTGGGGGTGGGTGGGGGGGGGGGAGTATTAACCATCTTGCAGTTATGTTTTTGGTTTGTAAGCACAAAATGTCTGCAACTGTTTAGTTTAAGAACTGTTCATAAAGGATTTTACGTGTATGATATGTGCACTGTTCGTTTATGTAGATAATGTTTGATGGTAACACTTGCATTGTTTATAGCAAAAGCAAGAGTCTAATGATTTTCCTTAGTTTAGATTTCTTGTTTTGGTTGTGGGTGATATTGTTTTGTTCTGACTGATTTTGCTATGCCTTTTTCTTTTGATGCTTTAAGTTGCCTTTTTAGTTTTCCACTTTGAAGAAAAGTCTGAGTCTTAATTTTAGGATGATTGCAAGGAAATAAAGAACTACTTTATTTTTCATTTTCTTCCAAAAATGCCTCTTATTTTTTTTAATAAAAAAAATAAAGATCCATTATGGACTCCTATCTCTTCTTTTCCCCTCTTACTTTTGATGCTTGGTAAATGTCTTTGTTGTTATACTAGTTAGTCCAAGTTAAGTGGATCCAAGCTGCATGTATTTTTTTTTTGCATTACTTTAAAAGTCTATAGGAGAGGAAATTTATTTCAGCTAAAGAGATTTAAAATCTATGTGAGAAGCCTTTACATTATGAATTCATTGTGTCTTTGTCACACAGGGTACATTATAGTTCTATTCGGCTCCTAGTTTATTCTGGTTGAAAAAAGAGATCTGCCTTCTGATTTCATTGTCATCCTCAAATTACAATCAGCCTCATGTTTTGGACATAACCTTTTTTCCTTCTGTTTTCTTCTTCTTACATCTAAACATGAGATCCATCTAGATATAGTGAGGACCTGGAAATTTTTTCCTTCTTTTTTCTTCTTTTTACATATAAAACCATTTTATAGACATGGTGGGAAAACATGGATTCTGGGGATCGACTATCACTGAAATGAAATGCCCTCAAACTAGTTTGGTTTCTCAAAAAAGGATAACCAAGTCTCTTCTCCATTCTGCTTGGCTTCACGTTTTTTCGAGGTAAGTAGGGATGGGAGTGAGAACTGATTTCATTTTCTGAATGATGAGACACTACATTCCAGAATATGAAGCTTTCCCTCAAGAAGAGTTATAAGTTGCTAAAATTTCAGTGACTTCTGGTGGTTTGCATTTGGAGGATGTGCAGACCCTTTGGAACCTCACATGCATAACCAACAAATTATATGCTTGATTTATGATTTTTCTTAGATAAAGAATGAGATTGTGAAAGTCTAATTTTAACTGCATCTGAACTTCATTATTGATGTTTATCATTTTTCTTTTGCATCACATATTGTGGTCCTTGCATTTTGTGTATAGAAAGGAATATCAAACATCTGTGCATCTAACGGTTCTTTGCACAAGATTGGAATCAATGTTATGCAGCTGGCAAGATTTAATATCTGGGACCTTGGAAGTTACTTCATTGATGACTTTGCCTTCCCTTCCTAATTTATTAATATTTAACCCATCGAAATATCAGTTTCATATTTCTAGGATTTATAAGTAAAGTAGATTTTATTATCTCTAAAACACCAGAGTTTTCTGGTTTATCCTGGATTTGCTGTGATATTTTCTAACTTGTTGTGTTCCTTTCAGAATATTTGGAGTGTACATAGTATTCAATAACTTTAACACATTTCTATGCATAAAACTTAATTAATTCATTTGACATATATCATGCTTTTAGTTGGTAAGCTAGTTCGTTGAAGTTTGTCAATGTCACCAACTTGAATGCCTTATCATTTTGTTATTAGTCATTCAATATCAACAAGATTTTATATGCTATGGTCGGTGCCATTGTCAGTATTATAACCTCTTCCAATTTGTTTAATAATAATCATTCTAGTTAGACCAAGATCAGTGTAAACATGTTTGTTGGTGAATATCTTGGTCATCATTATTTAAAGAAGGTTCATTTAGGATTCACCTTGCTACATGTGTCTTGACATAAGGTCCTTGAAAAGTGCCTTCTGTCCCCCGGGTTAGTTGATGTCAATCCAAATGCATCAAATAGAGAAGTTCATTTGAGGTGAACATTATGTATTTAAAACCTTACAAAGGAGGCATATGCATTAGGTGTTGTTTAATAACACTACTAGTTAATATGGCAGCATGCATCTAGTTTATGATGCATATGTTATTGTATTATTCAATCATTTCATAACTTAAATTACTAGTTGATTTGTCATAATGTTGTCAAGGCTTTTGCTAGATGTAAAGAGTCAGAAGGTTAACTTATCCACTCTATAGAATATCTAAATTTGTTTGAAGTTTATAATTTATAAATCTTGACTCGTAGTGATTTGCCAGCCTTTGGACTCGACTGTGTTCTCCAGTTGGCTTGCTTCTAACTTTCTCATTTCCCTTATTGTGCATTTACTTTGTTGGCTTTTTTCGGGAGCTAATTGACAGCGCTTGCCCTCTTTTTTGTATTAAAACCTTGAACTTGATTATGTGGTATGTTTTTTGTTCATACGTTCTATGGTACATGATTATTTTATGTAGCCTTAGAGGTTATTTACTTATATCCAAAGATGAGATGTCAGGTTCTCAAATAATATAAAATTAAGATTAAAGACGTTGTGTAGTATAATAATATCATACAACATTTATTATGACTTTTTTGTTATTCTTTACATTTTGTCACTCTGTCATGCCTTCCTTGTAGCAGACATGGCAGGATTGGCACCGGAAGGATCTCAATTTGATGCTCGCCAATATGATACCAAGATGAATGAGCTGTATTGTCATTTGCCTTTTCCCTTATATTTTGTCTTTAGGATAACTGTTAGTTCATGGAATTTTCTGCAAGTTATCAAGATTGCTTATGTTCAGATTTGCTTGTTGCAAATTGTAGGCTTACGCAAGAGGGCCAAGAATTTTTTGCCACATATGATGAGGTCTATGACAGTTTTGATTCCATGGGTCTTCAAGAAAATCTTTTGAGAGGCATTTATGCATATGGTAGAACAACCTATTCCCTTCTTCTCGTGTTAATGATGTGCCTTATGAAAAGTAGTTTGTGGATGACACCTTTCTTGATTAATGTGCTCTTTTTGTAGGTTTTGAGAAGCCATCTGCAATTCAGCAAAGAGGAATCGTTCCTTTCTGCAAGGGACTTGATGTTATTCAGCAGGCACAATCAGGGACAGGGAAAACTGCAACTTTCTGTTCTGGAATTCTGCAGCAGCTTGACTATGGATTGGTTGAATGCCAGGCTTTGGTTCTTGCTCCAACTAGAGAATTAGCACAGCAAATTGAGAAGGTTATGCGAGCGCTTGGTGACTATCTTGGTGTGAAAGTTCATGCTTGTGTAGGTGGAACTAGTGTTCGTGAGGATCAACGTATTCTTTCAAGCGGGGTTCATGTCGTCGTGGGTACGCCAGGTCGTGTATTTGACATGTTACGGAGGCAGTCTCTCCGCCCTGACTATATTAGGATATTTGTGTTGGATGAAGCAGATGAAATGCTTTCACGTGGTTTCAAGGATCAGGTTCCTTTTCTGCCCATTCCTTTTAATGTTCTTTTGTTTTGTTCATTCAAGAACGATATACAGAGATAAAATAAGTATATTTCATTGCAGATGTCAATATTTTAATCTTACTAGTACGCTAACCAACACCTATGACTTGGCTAAAGTTCTATTTCGATATTAATAACCTTTAAAGTTATCGTTTCATGCACCAGACCTGAAGCATTTTTTGTGAATGCATAAGGCTTGAATGTTTTTATTTTTTTAACTTCTCATGTAATGCAAAGGTCCAGGATCCAGCATGCAAGGCCTGTAGGACTCTGAGGCCTCCTGTTACTTGTGAGGTGGAACTTACATGTTTGTCAAAAAAAAAAAAAATATTTAGGGTACTATACTCGTGAGAGGATTGAAGGTTTTTCATGTGGAAGGCTTCTTACCCACCTGCATAGCCTCCAAAAAAAAGCAGGAAATTTAACCTAATAAATTCATTACATCACATGCATGGCACATGTGGAACATTATTCTATCATTTTTCCCTGAAATTGCACATATTTGTAAATTAGTAGGTTTCACCTTCCAAGTTTATTCTACTAAGTTATATTTATGTGGCACTAGTACATTATAGTTTTTCTCCCTTTTCCTGAATATTAAAAAAAAACTACAGATTTACTGTACAGTGTACACTATTTGTCATGGTTGCTGTATGGTGTGCTATGCTAGTTGTTGATAATAGTAGCAAAACTTGGGTTTTATGCTAGTTGTTGATAATAGTAGCAAAGCTTGGGTTTTCCTCTGCAATCTATAGGGTCACAGTACCTTGTAACTGGGGAGAAAAGAATGAAGATGATTCTTCCCCACTTGTTTTTCTGAAAATCAGATTTCTGATGAATTCATTATGGTGATTTTTTTCAACAGAAAATACATGTATTGTTTGATGCATGTTTGATGCTAGTTACTGGAGAAAAAAACATATATGAACCATGCAATTCATGCAAACATATTATTTTAAAAGTATGAAGGATGGGCTACTGTTTATAATATAGGGCTCAGGACTCGAACATTTTGAGCATGCAGGTGTGTATAATGACTTGTAGGGTCAACTTTGCAGTGATTTACAAAATCGTGAAATTTTGAATTGCTGGAGCATTTTTTTAAAGACTGGAAGGTATGTGGACTAATCATCCTTACAGATTACCATGTCACTGATATATAACCAGAGACACATGTATCCATGATTTTTGTGATATGGCTATTGAGGTATCCTAAGCTTTGCATGATCATCAGTTGAATTTTGATCATTAGCACGCTCTATTCTTTGATGTTATTCATGTTGTGTTCCTGTTGTTCACTAAGATTCTAAACGCCTGTGGACTTGGTCATTTTTCTTCTATGTTGTCCATGAATATATAGAGAAAAAGGACCTTGTCGGCTGTTCATGGTCCATTTAGTTACTAATTGATTTTTGGTAGTTCTGAGAGAAAACACCGGATTATGTGTGTACTTAGCTGCTACATTGCCTGTTGTATCTGTCCTGATCACGTTTGATATCCATGACTTACTCAGGAATCTGCATTAGAATGAAATAGAGTTCTTGTACTTGGTTTTGGAATGCAATTTCTTGCTGCTACTGACCAAGATTGGAGCTTTTCCGCTCATGTTTTAATAAATTCTCTTCCTCAGATATACGACATCTTCCAGCTTCTTCCTTCAAAAATTCAGGTTGGGGTATTCTCTGCCACAATGCCTCCTGAAGCTCTTGAGATTACTCGCAAGTTTATGAACAAACCTGTTAGGATCCTTGTAAAGCGAGATGAGCTTACCTTGGAGGGTATTAAGCAGTTCTATGTCAACGTTGAGAAGGAAGAATGGAAGCTCGAGACCCTCTGTGACCTCTACGAGACCTTGGCCATTACACAGAGTGTGATCTTTGTTAACACCCGGCGCAAGGTGGACTGGCTTACCGACAAGATGAGGAGCAGGGATCACACAGTCTCAGCTACCCATGGTGACATGGATCAGAACACCAGGGATATTATCATGCGGGAGTTCCGGTCTGGTTCTTCTCGTGTGCTTATCACCACCGATCTCCTTGCTCGTGGTATTGATGTCCAGCAGGTGTCACTTGTCATAAATTATGATCTGCCAACCCAACCAGAGAACTATCTCCATCGTATTGGACGAAGTGGACGATTTGGAAGGAAGGGTGTTGCAATAAATTTTGTCACCCGTGATGATGAAAGAATGCTGTTTGACATTCAGAGGTTCTACAATGTGGTGATTGAGGAGCTGCCATCCAATGTCGCCGACCTCCTCTGATGAGTTTTTCTTATCAAACTTGATATTTAGTCTATATGTCTTGTTAGGTTTATTAATAATTTTGTCGAAGTTGCCTCTATTTTTAGCGGTATGATTACCAAAGACCTTTGAGTGGTGTCAGGTTCATTTGCAATGATGGTGACTAAAAGCTAATAATCGTTTGCCCCATCTTTGCAAATTTTGTAGCAGCTTAGGTTGCATTTTATGTCTTGGTGACCTTGAAGGAGGGACTTTGGATCTGCTTATGTTGTTGAAGCTTGGTTTGATTTTTTTTTTTTTAATTTTATGGTGGGAAGGTTTTTATGATTACATGATATTTTGTGTTGATGCTTCATCTGTATATTGGTTCAGGGCTTTTTAGTAGGCTTTCCTGAAGTTTTGTTCTGCACTTGATGTTGTATTACCGCTATTGTAAAATTGTGAACATCTTTGTACTCATTTTTGGTCTTTTGCATATTCTGGATGGGCAGATTTCTCTGACGAGGATTGATTTAGAAATTGTGTTACCAGTTGATTATTTAGGTGCGGGTCTCTCCAGGCTCCTCTTCAGGGAACTTGAAGCCCAAATTCTTTTGGTTCAAGTGGTCTCCAGGATTGTTCTTAAGACGGAGATGTTTAATTGATGAAGATGGAGAAATGGCTAGTCTATGGTGGGCGGCATTGAATGTGCTATTGCGTATTCACGGGGTTTGGGATCCTCTTCTGTGTTTCCATTTATTTTGGTCAATATGGTTATCGTTGGTGGATGCCGAGGAATTTATTAAGGTGATTGCCGATTCCATTAATTTTTCAATTACAGTTTTTTTATCGCTACCTAACACTTCTCCCCTTCAGTGAACAATCTATTTGCGTATTGCTGTCATAGCTATATTTTTTAAATTGAGAATAATAGATGATTAGTAAATTAAAGTCATTAATATTAGAAAATAAAATCATAAATAATTTAAAACAACTTTTTTATTAGCATTTTTTAGTGATTTATTATTCTTGTTATTTTTGTGACAGGTCAATCTTCAGTTGGATGTGATATTATTTGTGATAGTGAGGACGTGGTGATTTTTCAGTAGAAGTCTTAATAACAAAATACAGTGAAATCCCTCCAACCATACCTGAGGAACATTTTAATTCCAAAATTTAAAAATTATTAATTAGTTTATTGAAATTAATTTTTGTGCTGAGGAAGGTTCGCTTCTGGCTAGAAGAGGTAGGAACGCAGGGCTTGATGGCAGCTTCTGGCTAGAGGAGGTAGGAACGCGGAGCGATGGCAGCGACAGTGTCACCAGCGCCTTCGGCCTCATGGACCCTGTAATTATTCTCCCCCGCCCCCCTGTGCTGCTTCCACCAATCGATTGGGCCCCCTCTGCAGCAACAGCAGCGTTAAAGCTCTCGAGAAATTCTTTGTGCACCGGGGCGCCGTGCGGTGATTGGCTCGCTCGTGGGGCTGAAATTTTTTTTTTTTTTTTTCCATGCGCCACGGCCTGTGCATGAACCAATCACCGTGGGTTCCCTAAAGCTCTCATCTTTGTGTTGTGAACCCATCGGCTGCCTTCCTTTCATTTCGCCCTAGTGAATAGCCTCTTATTGCCATTCTATCACGGAGTGAGTGTTTTCTGACCCAAACATCCGTATGGCATCTCAGTATACCACACATCAAGGTCAGCCCTTCTGAGTCCTTTTCTCGGACATACCATTAAGCATGCAGCAGTTGAGTCATATAAGCCAAGCGTAACCCTCTATGTCTCTGTCTGACAACTCGATTGCACTGAATACATGCGACACCCTTAAGTGCCCACAAGCAACTCGACCCCTCGAGTCGACTGCGATACTCATACGCACCTCCATATCTGAACATAGATTCTTCCCAAGAGTGCTCCGTAACTCGGCACCTTTGTGCCAACCTCAGGCTTTGCCCTCAAGCCAAGTACTGCTCACCCAAGGCATCTCTATCCTCAGCGTACTTTCGTGCCATGACATATCCCTATGCCATTGACCTACAATCCATCAAGTTGTCCAACAGCACCACACAGACCAAATCCCCACAACATGACTATGCAATGCCACTGCAATGCATGAGGCTCAGGCAATCCATCTTCAATGTCATCCAACTAAACTTGCCAAGTTGACATGCCCTGCAACTCCTCGAAGCTACAGCCGATCGTGCACGTTCGAGCCCTCTTAAATTTCTTTATCCAAGTTTCCTATAAGCTTCTGTGCCCCGATCCCGGTCTTGCATCCTTGATATGCCTTTCCATTTCTGGCCATACCGTAGGATAATATTCTCAACCTGCTCATACATCACTGTGCACTGTCACGATCCCAAAGGGATGTGACCATACCGTATGATAATGTTATCGGCCTGCTCGCACATCACTGCTCACTACCACAATCTCGAAGATTCATGACCATACCATCCAACACCTTCTGTCTACGGTCTGCTCGCACCTAGTGCCCTGCCATGATATTGGCATCCAAGTCTGCCCATCAAGTAAATATATCCGATCGGCAATCCTTGCATCAAAGCTATCCTCTCCTCGGTACGACCCTCTTGACCGTCCTTTATCCTTGGCCCAGCTCAAGGCACATATCCGATCAATATTCCATAGGCCAAGCTTTCACTCCACGACCGATCGGTTCCCATGGATCCCCGCAAGACATCTCGCCCGCGATGCTCACAAGACTTGCCTGTTCGGGTAGGCCACACCCTTATCCAACTGGTCCCCTATCGCCTCTTCGCTCCACCACAGAGATCAAGAACGATAGAGTAGCTTGGACAACTCCTCGAGGATAGGACATCTCGAAAATCCCCACCCCGCATAATGTGGCCAGCTCGTCCGACCAGCATTGCTCCGAATGTTGCACACCAGACCATCCGGGCGTGGCACCACCATTGCTCCGCAATCATGCCACGACGGACTCGTCTCCTACGGGCCATGGGGGAGTTGGAAATAAAGCTCCGCGCCCCTCCTCAAACCAAGAGAAATCCTCAAGTATCCATAAGTATCCTGACGGTCCACTGCCATGCCAAGAACATGCGTCCCGAGTCCCTAAATCTCATGCCACGACCATGCCGCACCTTGGCTATCCATTGCCCCTCTCAATACCCTAGGAAGGCATCCACCCCAGGGGTTCTAAAGTATCAAGCGGCATTGCATTTTCATGGCAACCCAGCGAAGCCAAAACCCTTCGCAGCACCGTGCCACGCCCACGCCGGCACCCCCTGCGACAAGCCTGCAGACAAGCCCATGATAATTCTCCCCCACTTAAGCTATCGACACCCCCATCGACGTCCAAACCACTTCTAGATCAATGGTCGCCATGACCAAGCTTCCATTGCATCCACTGCAACCATGGTTCCTTGAGCCAAAGCCCCACGGCCTTGACATCCTCGATCCTTTCTCTACCACTAAGAATCCATCGTCCACACTATGCTGACTCTTTCACAGAATCCAACCATTTTGATCCCTGACATCAGCTTCTGCTTCTGTCATCCACCTCTGGTCATCTGACCTTCCAACTGCATGGCACTCCTCGGAACCATCCAAGGCTTGACTCTCAACTTTCATCTGAGAGCGGCCACTTCTTCCACCAAAGTGAGATCTACTTGCTAGCAATACCAAACGGCTCTCTTTAGATTACCTCCAAGGCTTAACTCCTATCCATCTGGATCTTGGAGCGGCCACCACATGAGTCTCCTCTGGCAACTCACCTCCAAATGCCTGGCCTTGCTTCATACCCCCCATGCGGCCTTGTGGTATTTCCGCCTTTCTCTGCATCACCATGCCCTTTTGGACTCTACCACACCACACCAATGCCAAGTATGAACAAGTCGCCTCCAAAAATCTGCATCGTCCCATACCAACGCAAATCATAGATGCTACCAAGTGGGACCCTGATATCCAATCAAAGTCACTTCTCATTGTGCTCGAGTACCTCAACATAATAGTCTTCACTCCAAGCTCCACCAATCTGCTTATGCAGAATCAATTGCTCATGCTGTTTTTTATAATCCTCAATCTATTCTGACTGCCTCTACATCTTCATTGCGAGTCTGCAATACCAACGCAAGGCTACCCTATTGGCCTACCTCACTCCTGTGACTCCAGTACCTCGACACATTTCTGCATCAGACATCCGAGCTTTATAGTACCTCGCAACATGACCAATCCATTTTACCTTACAGCTCACTTGGCCAAACATTGACCAACCCATGTGCTTCATCTCCTGCAACCTAACATCGCATGTCTCCACAGTGAGTAAGCATCTTTGACTCAAATATCTGTCTCTAGTACCTCGACTTTCCAATGCCTTCACCCTGAGAGTAGTTCCATCAAGTTCAATTATTTTATTTGCTCATGCTATTTTCTATAATCCTCGATCTATTCTGACTGCCTCTACATCTTCACTACGAGTCTGCAGTACCAATGTAAGGCTACCCTACTGGCCCACCTCACTTCTATGACTCTAGTACCTCGACACATTCCTGCATCAGACATCTGAGCTTTATAGTACCTCGTAGCATGACCGATCCATTTTACCTCATAGCTCACTTGGCCAAACATTGACCAACCCATGTGCTTCATCTCCTACAATCTGACATCGCATGTCTCCACAGTGAGTAAGCACCTTTGACTCAAATATCTATCTCTAATACCTTGGCTTTCCAATGCATTCACCCTGAGAGCAGTTCCATTAAGTTCAATTATTTTATTTCTTGCCATTCAAGTGTTCCAGCTCCATAATCGCCAACACAAGAGATGGCTCTTTCCAATGTTTCCCACATCTTTGTGCACCTGAGTCCCTCGACTCTCCAAGTCTTCTCCTTAGCCTACACATTAAAATTTGGATGCTACATCTTTTCTTGCACTGTAGAACACACCCTCATACCTCAGTCTACACATCCAACTTTTGCTTCTTTGAAGATTTTAGTCCCTCAAGATACTCTGCCTTGCAACTTTTGCATACAGCTCAAGTACTTCAGCATTCATGAGTACTCTTCATCCTGAATTCCTTTCTTTAGCCACAAACTGGTAGACCTTCACTTCAACAAGCTCCCGTCCACTTGTGCGGCCAATGAGTAACCTTAATCATTCAGCACCGAGCACATTGCCCTACAACATACTCCCCTACTCTGAGTCATTGACACTCACAATAGACTTAGACATCCAGCTCCTTCCAACTGGACTTCAATATCTCTGAGTCTCTTCACAGCTTTGGATACCTCCGTATCTGCAGCTACATGCCTGCAATCTGATACCACGCGTATCAGAAGCCAACACAATAATAATGTCGACCTTCGACTTAGCCAACCTTTGGCTCTGATATCAACTATCATGGGGTGAATGTTTTCTGACCTAAACAACCGTGCAGCGCCCCAATATACCACACACCAAGGGCAGCCCTCCTGAGTTCTTCCCTCGGACATACCATTAAGCATGCAGTAGTCCAGCCACATAAGCCAAACGTAACCCTCTATGTCTCTGCCTGACAATTCGGTTGCACTGAACACATGCGACACCCTTAAGTGCCCACAAGCAACTCGACCTCTCGAGTTGACCGCGATACTCATACGCACCTCCATGCCTGAACATAGACTCTTCCCAAGAGTGCTCCGCAACTCGGCACCTTTGTGCCAACCTCAGACTTTGCCCTCAAGCCAAGTACTGCTCACCCAAGGCATCCCTATCCTCAGCGTACTTTCATGCCATGACATACCCCTGTGCCATTGACCTACAATCCACCAAGTTGTCTAACAGCACCACACAGACCAAATCCCCACAACATGACTATGCAATGCCACTGCAATGCATGAGGCTCAGGCAATCCATCTTCAATGTCACCCAACTAAACTTGCCAAGTTGACATGCCCTGCAACTCCTCGAAGCTACAGCCGATCGTGCACGTTCGAGCCCTCTTAGATTTTTTTATCCAAGTTTCCTATAAGCTCCTGTGCCCCGATCCCGGTCTTGCATCCTTGATATGCCTTTCCATTTCTGGCCATACCGTAGGATAATATTCTCAACCTGCTCATACATCACTGTGCATTGTCATGATTCCAAAGGGACGTGACCATACCGTATGACAATGTTCTTGGCCTGCTCGCACATCATTGCGCACTACCATAATCCTGAAGATTCATGACCATACCGTCCAACACGTTCTGCCCACGGCCTGCTCGCACCTAATGCCTGCCATGATATTGGCATCCAAGTCTGCCCATCAAGTAAATATATCTGATCGGCAATCCTTGCATCAAAGCTGCCCTCTCCTCGGTACGACCCTCTTGACCATCCTTGATCCTTGGCCCAGCTCTAAGACACATATCCGATCAATATTCTATAGGCCAAGCTTGCACTCCATGATCGATCGGTTCCTGTGGATCCCCGCAAGACATCTCGCCCGCGATGCTCACGAGACTTGCTTGTTCGGGTAGGCTACATTCTTGTCCGACTGGTTCTCTATCACCTCTTCGCTCCACCACAGAGATCAAGAGCGTATAGAATAGCCTGAACAACTCTTCGAGGATAGGATCTCTCGAAAATCCCCACTCCGCACAATGTGGCCAGCTTGTCCGATCAGCATTGCTCCGAATGCCTGCACACCAGACCATCCGGGCATGGCACCACCATTGCTCCGCAATCATGCCATGACGGATCCGTCTCCTATGGGCCATGAGGGAGTCGGAAATGCAACCAAAGCTTCGTGCCTTTTCTTAAACCAAGAGGAATCCTCAAGTATCCATAAGTATCATGGCAGTCCATCGTCAAGCCAAGAACACGCGTCCCAAGCCCCCAGATCTAATGCCACGATCATACCGCATCTTGGCTAACCACTGTCCCTCTCAATACCCCAGGAAGGTATCCACCCAAACTCCACCCTGGGGGTTCCAAAGTATCAAGAGCCATTGCATTTTCATGGCAATCCAGCGAAGTCAAAACCCTTCGCAGCACCGCCACGCCCATGTCGACACCCTCTGCGACAAGCAAGCAGACGTGACAACTCGCTCCTCTTCGACCCGAGCCGCCTTCTCAGCTAACGCCAGCAACCCCAGGTCCCAGCACCAGTGCCGTCTCCGGCCACTTAGTTCTCTGGAGGTGGAGAGGGCGTGGATCGCTCTCGGGGCATACTCCGTCGCTTCCGGATTTGATACGTCGGTCGTTAACCATCTCCTTGCTAGCTGAAACGTGTTCTTCAAGAGCTGGTTAGCTGTGTCGTCGTCCTTATGACACAACACCCTCAGTCATGTTGTATTGGGTTGGTCCGGTTCCACCTCCCAGTCGTCGGGAACTCAGCAACTTGGGCCCTGCTGGTCCGAGACCTCTCGCTTCGCACGCAACAATGCTGAAATCCTCTATCAGCTGTTCTATCGACAAGACTCGTCACCCCACCATTTCGTCCACCTCTGGCTCTCAGCCAACAACCTCCTCCACCAGCATCATCGATCGGACCGTATGAAGGTCCGCTCGCTCCGGCAGCGAGCAGCACCATAAGAATACCTCAAGTGCAGCTCTCATCACCCCTTCACTGCAATACCCTATGCTCAATCGATGAGGGTGAGCTGGCAAGGTCGAAGTGGCAGGAGAGGGCGAGGTGGCAGTTGTTGTAGGCAACGCGGATGCGGGGGATGGCCCCACGGCTGCGGGCAGCTTTGGCTGCTGGCCTTCGGCATTCAGGCTTTCTCCAAGGCCTGATCACTGTGGAATCCTGGCTTTATCTCGTTAGCGGACGGAGCGCGTGAACATCGGGTTGCTTGGTCCCTAGTAGCAGCAGTAGATACAGGAGATCAAACTTACTTTGAGGGCTAATTTTTATTTCGTTCTTAACTAGTTTGCCAGGAGTCAGCAAGTTTTTTACCACACGAAGCAATAAAGGAAAAATTGAAAGATCCATCCCTGGCTCCAACTAGAATCTCAAAGAGCTCGTCCCACCTTGGCTAGCTTCAGATCTCCAGCAGATTGGGCATTAGTCTCTCTTTGGGATCTGGGTGAGGTCTGTGGCGACGGTGACATGGTGTTTCCAGCAGAGGGCGGAAAGGAGGGCAAGGAGAGCAACGTGGTCATCGCAGAAGGGTTGATGGACAACGGTAGCGTCAGCACCATCGTGGGAGCAGCGCTAGGTGGCGGAGGAGGAAGGGAGAGGAAGTTGTTCGTGATCGCAAGGTTCTTGGTGTGGTAGAGGATGGGGCCTCAAAGCAAAGAGGGACAGGCTAGCGAGGGAGGCGAAGGGCGTGGAGAAATGTTGGTTCTAATTAAAAAGGGATGGCCATTTCAGAAAATGTATTCCAGGAACAGAGAGGCTATTAAATTATCTTATGACAACCCATGTGATAACTGATATTTAATACTTTCTAATATAGGTGGACAACCGGATAATGTATAAATAAAATGATAATTTATATTGATTAATTGAAAATTTTAAATTTTATTAGGATCAAAGTGGTCTTGAGTAAAATAAGAGGGCCTCACCGTATTTTTCTTCTTTTAATATATTAGGGGTGTATTTGTTAATAGAGTTCTAAATCAAAGTAATGATACGAACCTAGCAATCTTTTATATATATATATATATATATATATATATATATATATATGTGTGTGTATGTATGTATGGAGGGAGGGAGAGAGAGAGAAAAAAAGAGATAGAAAAAAGTAGATTAGGCTATAGTTGATCGAAATCCAACCTACATCCGTTCGAATTTTTGATTGGAAAAAAGCACGCACTTATGTTAGAAAAAAATTAAAAAAAAAAAAAAGGTCTGTTGGCTCAAAAAAATTCAAAAAAAAAACCTAAAAAAAATCTAGAAACAAAATTCAAAAAAAAACTAAAAAAAATTTAGAAAAAAACTAAAAAAAATAGGCACCTAAAGACACCTAGGCACCTTTTTTTTTTCTTTTAATTTTCTATAAATTTTTTTAATTTAAAAAAATTATATTAAA
The DNA here is from genome assembly GCA_006176705.1 of Cocos nucifera. Lineage (NCBI taxonomy): Eukaryota > Viridiplantae > Streptophyta > Magnoliopsida > Arecales > Arecaceae > Cocos > Cocos nucifera. The sequence continues at coordinate 1,454,155 of QRFJ01000034.1, read as the reverse complement.
AAAAAGAGAAAAAAGAAGAGAGAGAAGGTGCTTTTTTTTTTTTTTTTGAAAGAAAAGAGGTGCTTTCTTTTCTTTAGAAGGCGCTTTCTTTTCTTTTTTTTTTAAATTTTTTTAAAATTTTTTTAGATTTTTTTTAATTTTTTTAGATTCAGATTTTTTTTTGAATTTCTTTTACAATTTTTTTTTTAAGTTTTGATTTTTTTTTTCAATTTTTTTTATACAGGTTTGTTTTTTTTTTAAGGAGTATGCCCATTCTATTTTTTTCAGTCGTACATCTTTTCAAGCATGCGTTTGAAAATGCACGCTGATTAAATAATTAAAAATTTTATCAAATATAAATTAAGTTTTGATTGGTTAAAATTTAATATATATATATATAACTTGATTAATCTTGAGATGTATAAAGTTAATCTTCAAAAGAACCGGTGAAGGAACGTCTGCTCGACCATTATATCCAATGCCACACAACCATTTATAGGGTAAGTCTTTGTTTGCAAATCGTGATTTATTTTATTACTATAAAACTAAATCCTTAACTGTATTTACATAAGTCCCTACTCGATTTTACCATTCTACTTGAAAGATTGTTTGGTGAATCTACCTCTTAAACCATTGATGTATGGCATGATGATACGGTTAAGTTATTCTAATGTGATATCAGGAAATCGATTATCTCGTTACTGCATGGGTTATGCTGCTCTTCTTTCCGGAACAGATAGGACCAAAAAAAAAAAAAAAAAAATGGAGATCCGTCTGCTCTGTCCGGTTCTACTTGGAAGCCCAAGTTCTCCATTTAGGACGCCTGCGTGCGCTTGGTATTGTAAGAAATTTTTTTTTTTTTTTAATTTGCGCGCCGTGCTTCGATTCTGCATGCGAGCTGATCACCGGGTGCTGCGCGGGGCTGTACCGCCCGCGGTGCACAAAGAATTTCTCCCCATCCCTACGGTGTGAGATGGCGCATCACCACGTCTTCCACTGACAGTCTCGCGGTCAAGCGGTCAAGCTGGCGTAAGGCTTCAACAAGCGTCCCGTCCTCAACCACCGCCTCAAGTCTACCTAGATACCTGTCCGAAAAATGCAAATCGTTCCAACATCTTACTCCCACTCCTCCGGTCCCGGTTCCGAACCCTCTCCGCTCTCTCCTCCGGCTAACTTAAAAGCAGATTTTCCCAGGGATATAAATCACGGGAATGCCGCCAGCCCCTACTCTCCTACCTTTCTCCTCCGCCAGCCGCCCCTCCCCTCCTCCCTCCTCGTACTCCAAGGACGACAAGGGCAAGAAACCCAGGCCCTTCGCCCCGCCGCTCTCGCCCCCCAACCGCCTCCTCCTCCTCCTATCCGCTCTGTGCCTCCTCGTCGGTGTCGGCGGGATCTCATTTGCCGCCGTTGTCCTCCGCCGCCCTCCCAGGACCGTCACCATCATTCGGTGCGGCCGGGCCGAGGACGCTCTCAGGACCTTCCGCTCAAAATCCCTCGCCGGTGACAAAGATGGCGTCGTCGCGCGGCCCAAGGTCCTCGGGTTCGTCGGGGTTCAGACCGGCTTCTCCTCGGCCGATCGCCGAGCGGCACTCCGGAGTACCTGGTTCCCTTCCGATCCGGAGGGCTTGGGAAGGTATAATTCGTAACGTCCGTTCTTCTTTTGATGCTTTTTTCCTTTTCTGTTGTCTTCTTGTTGGTGATCTTTGATCCGAAACTCTGAAGACAAGGGTTAGATGTAGATCAAGAAAGAGGCTCGTCAAGATAGTTATAATTGGAGATGTTGGGTGATTTTTTTTTTTTTTTCCCATTTTAAGAAATAAGACAGTAGGAAACCTGGCTGGAGATTGTTATTTTTCTCTTTTTTCTTCCAATCTGTTTCTTTGAGAAAGAAATTTCAGAACGAGCTAAAAATTTCTACACTCTGGTATAGAAGAAATAGGTCAAAATAGATCAAGGCAAACTGATGAAGATGATGCTTAGGAGTATGGTGATTGCAGATGGTTTCTGCTCAGTTATACATAGTTATGACCTAGAATTTGATGCTATTCTAGATATCAGTAGTGCCCTTTTCTTTTGTTTCTAGTTATTGATCTTGGATCTTGAAATCATAGAAGACAAGGATTAAATGTCGATCAGAAAAGAGTCATCAAATGGTTCTAAATTACAGTCTTGGACCGTCAGTAATTAGTAATTACTTTCTGGTGGTCAACAATGATTTTTATGGAGACTCACATTCGAGAGTGATCTATAAGTTTCTTGCACTAGAATAGGGGCCAAAATGAAAACATATCAATGCAAATCATTTAAGTTTGAGAGTAGCAGTGATTTCAACAATGCTGAGGAAAATAACGAGGACAGGACGGTGGGTTATAATGCCCATTCATTATCCTTTGATGTTAACATTATCTGGATCATCATATTAACATTATGGATGAGTTGGACATGTCTTGAAGTCAGTCTTGGAAGCCATCATGTAGACAGTATTTTTAAGTTATTCGAAGCACAGACAATGATGGCAAGGGACCAGTGGAAAATGTGGGAAGTAGAGTAACAAGCAGTGATTAGGAAGGGATCAATTAATTAATAGTTCATGTATATTACTTATGTGTACTATTTAAGTGGGTAATTTACCTATTTTAGATAGTCTATTATTTGTATGTAATATTCAGTTAGTATAGATCAAGAAAATGACGTATCTATACAACTTGCTAAAAAAAAAAAGAAAAATTTTGATGAGCAAATAGCCAATTAAGTAACATGTCTATTCTTTATTATATGTAGTTCTGGATTGAGTAAATATTTTTTCTTAATGCATGTAAACCATTTTGTATTTGTACAAATGCATGATCTTTTACTCCTAGTGATCTGACTTCTTTACATGCATCAAAGTCGGGTCCTAACACTGATATTAGTGTAATAGTCCAACGCTAGATTTTAAAACTTCAACTCAGTTCAGGTTTCAGTCTTTTGGATAGAGTTTTGATTTTGACAATTTTGGCAAGTTCAGCGGTTTCAGCTATTTTATTCCAAGTTTTGGAATTTATGCATCATAATTTTTCCATACATTTTTCCAACTTTTATAATGTCTCATATTTTCCTTATTTCTATAATTAACTAAAGTTTTCTTTAAGCATATGTCATTCTATTTTGCTTCAATAACTGATTTAAGAAAATAATCCATCCCGGGGTATCTCATTTGGTTTCATATTAATAACTCATCCAAGCAAGGAAGAACCCTTTTGAGCATGTTTCATTTTATTTCATTCAAAATGCCATCTAACCAAGAAAACCCATTAGAGTAGTTTTTTTTTTTTTTCATTTATGTTGGAGATAAATTTCATTCCCGCCGAAGTTCAGCCTGATGCTTAGTCTAATGCAACTGGTAATCATGGAAGAGCTTCGATCGAAAATTCTCCTCCAACGGTCGGACCCAAACCGAATTCCTCCAATGGTCAAACCTTAGCCGAACTCCTTCAGCCGGCCGAACTCTTTCAGGACTTCTCCCTCGGTCGGACTCCTCCAGGAGCCGAACTTCTTCTGGATTCCTCCTTTAGTCGAATTCCTCTAGGAGCCGAACTTCTTCCGAATTTCTCTTTCAGTCAAGTTCTGCCAGGAGCCGAACTCCTTCTTCAGTCGGATTTCTACAGGAGCCGAACTTCTTCAGCCGGATTCCTTCAGGAGCCGAACTCCTTCCGGATTTCTCCTTCAGTCAGATGTTTCTAGGAACCGAACTCCTTCCAGATTTCTTCTTCAGTAGGATTCCTCCATGAGTCGAACTTCTTCCGAATCTCTTCTTCAGTCGAATGCCTACAAGAGCTGAATTTCTTCTGGATTTCTCCTTCAGTCGGATTCCTCCAGGAGCCGAACTCCTTCCGAACTCCTTCAGCCGGATTTCTTCAGGAATCGAACTCCTTCCAAATTTCTCCTTCAGTTGGATGCCTCCAGGAGCCGAATTTCTTCCGGATCTCTCCTTTAGTCGGATGCCTACAGGAGTCGAACTCCTTCCGAACTCCTTCAGTCAGATTTCTACAGGAGCCGAACTCCTTCCGGATTTTTTCTTCAGTCGGACTCCTCTAGGAATCGAACTTCTTTCGGATTTCTTCTTCAGTCGGACTTCTTTAGGAGCTGAACTTCTTCCGAATTTCTCCTTCAGCCGGATTCCTCCAGGAGCCGAACTTCTTCTTCGGTCGAACTCCTTCCAGATTTTTTCTTCAGTCGGATTTCTGCAGGAGCCGAACTCCTTCCGGACTTCTCCTTCAGTCGAATTTCTCCAGCGGATTGCTTCCAGATTTCAGCTAGCATTTCTTTCGAATGATCCCCTCTAGTCATATCCCCTTTAGGAGTCCGAACTTCTCTAGAATTGATATATGTCAAAGCTCTTCACCGACCAACGCCGGCTTCCTTCGAACTTTGATTATTGAATCTCAACGAACGGTCACTATCAGTCTGACGATACCCTTCTCTCCGTAGCAAACCCTATGTAGTTCCGAGCGGCCCACTATCGGATGGTTATGGCTGTCACTATCAGTCTGACGACACCTTTTTCTCTCCGTGCTGAACCCCATGCGGCTCCGAGCGGTCCACTATCGGACAGTATGGCCGTCACTATCAATCAAGCTCTGTCTATAAAAAGGGATCCTCTAGATACGTTTTCTCTAAGCTCTTTTCTCCTTTCCGAAATTCTGCCGAACTCTTTCTTGACTACTCCATTCCTATTGGCCAGAAGAGCTAACTTGATCGTCGGAGGGTTCTGTCGGAGCCATCACCACTGATTTCGGATGGGACTTTATTTTGTAGGTCACCGGCGGCGACCTCTTCTTCCTCAACTCTAGCTCGATCAGGCGTCGATCAGATTCTGCACCAACAATTTGAATAACTTAGTTAAGTAAAAAGAAATCTATATAAATAAAGCCTATTTCATTTAATATTTTTTTTCATATATCATTTTTTTTAATTTCGAAAGAAGAGTAACTAATCTTGCAAAAAAGAGTGGTCTAGTGCACGAGAATTCCTCCATTGCTGCGTTTGTGAGGGATTCAACCATGGAGGCTGCTTTCATTTTGGAACTTGTGATAGGCAGGTCACAATGGAGCAATCTTATCATTGCGCTAAGGCTCACCCTTAAACAACTAATATAAATAAGAAAAGAAAAAAAGAATCATATGAAGATGTGATAGTGTAATGCTTTCTAATTGGTAAAGGAACGTCAAGATTGTAATCATCAGGATTGTAATAACAATGTTGCCAAAACTAATATAAACTAGATCATTAAGTCCTTAGATAAATATGATATCCAACAATATTTGTCAACTTTAGAAATATTAGCAAACATTAAAGATATATGAACAAAAAAAAAAAAAAAAAAGATAACATATCAGTTTTCATTGTTTTCGTACAAGAACAGCCAAAATTGGACACAAACCAGCCAAGACCATTGAATTTGGTTAGCTTTCAGTCAATTTCGAACTGATCTCAATCAAACACGATTAATTCTGGTTGAAACTTCAAACCTTGCCCCAATGTGTGGACAAATTTGACACTACCTGAGCATATCATGGGCAATAAATGGGTTGGAAATAGTCTAGCTTGGCTAAAATCATGCCCCTACCCAAGCCCAACCTCTAGAAATTTTTTGGATTTCAAGCTAGGCCAAAGCTCGAAATACTTATGAAAGGTTTGGCTTGACACTGGCTCAAGCTCGAAGACCACATAGGCCTTGACTAAAATGATCCAGTGTGGTGGAAGTGGGGTGGAGTCAGGCATCCATGGTGACAAAGGAGGAGAGAGGAGTCCCATGGGGGAGCCAATGATGGTAGATGAGTAGGGCAGTCGGGTGGGTTTTTTCGAGTATCTGACCTATCCTAAATGCAAAGAGGACCTATTTAGCAAAATGTTGTAGGTTTGGGAAGGGTTTAGGATTTAAAATTAAAACTCTTTAGGATTTGGAATGGATTTGGGATTTGACCCTCGGGTACCCACTATCCGAACCCAGTTATATAATATTATATTTTATAAAATCTTGCAAATATATATAACATAGAGGGGCGAGGGTATTATGGACTTAATGATGGTATTGTGGATTATGGTTGTTTGTTCAAGTTTGAATTGGAAGTTTGATGTATTATTGATTTTTACTTGATATTAGTTATATTCAGGTCATTATGAAAAGGTCTTTTCCCTTATTCTATCTTCCCACCCCCTTTATTTTTTTATTTTGTAATTCTGGGTCAGGTACCTAACTTTACCTGAATAATTCGATCCGAATAAAGATTACTGGGGTAGGTTCGGCTACCTGACATATTTTCCATTTTTTAATGCAGTAGGTTTAAGATATTTGGGAAAATTTTTAATCGAGTTTGGGACAAGTTCGGGTAGTAGGATTTTAGATGGGTTAAAATACAGGTAGGATAGATTTTGTAGGTACCCTACATGTTGCCATTTCTATAGATGAGGTAGGGAAGAGGATTTGGCGGGGGAGCAATTATCGCTAGGGGGGTGGGCACTTCTCATGGGAAGGAGAAGTTCGTTAGCCATAGAGAGACTATTGAGATAGGAGGGAGGAGTCACATTAGGAGAGGGATAGAGAAATGAGTGGGAGAGGAAGAGGCCATTGGGTTAGGTTTGGGAAAAAGACACCCATTTAAGTTATTTGGCTTGGACGTCGACCTTGGGCTTCAAATCGCGTTTTGGGCGTGGGCTAGCCTAAGGATAAGCCAAAACTTGGCTCAACATCTATTCAAGCTCTGGATATGTGGTGACTGCTTGTCGTTAGAGCATCAAATAATAATTTAAACCAATCTTCCTATTAATTAGAACAATGGTGAGTCGGGTGTCGATTTTCTTGAAAATTGAAGGTTAAGTTACGTTCAATTTAATAAAAAAATAAAATTTTAAATCATTTTTAAAGCAAGAATTTAAATAAGTAAATTAAAGAGATTTAATTAAGATTTAGCAAATAAAAATAAAAAAAATAAATTTTAATTAATTAGGGTTTTTGGGAATTAAGAAAAGATAGATAGAGAAGATTGTCTAGGGGTTCAGTTCCATCTTCCAATATTTAAATCTGTAATTGATTCATACAATTTTTTTATTGTAAAACATGCAATCTTATAAGGTGTATGTTCCTTTGATTTGATTCTAACATAACCTATTCTACTAAGCATGGAACATATCTAACACAGTCATGATCCATCTCACAGACATAGACTATTAGATTATGCAATCAAAGAATATAATTCTGATTTAATTCCTATAATTCATCCTAATTTGAGCACAAACCGTATCTATCTATGATCACGATCTATCTTCTTAGGTATAAATTATAAGAAATATAAATCTTATAATTTATTCTAACTTAATTACAGACCGTATCTTTCCACGATTACGATCTGTCTCTTTAGCTATGAATTGTAAGGACATTAAAGCATAAAATAAGAAGGGCATGTAAAAGATGAAGAAATTTTATCGTCCAATAAAAAGAGAAACATGGTTTAAATTACAAACTCTCATGCTTGGAAGACTTCCCTTACTCTCCTGGACATGAGACCTCTAGCCTGACATGATCAACAATCTGCTAGCCTTAGGCATCTTTGAATCTCCTAGAATAAAGAAAAAGAAAAGAAAAAGAAAGAAAAAAAGAAAGAAGAAAGAAGAAGAGAGGAGGGGAGGAGAGAAGCTTGGAACAGGGCTTTGGAAGAGGTTTTGAGGCCCCCGTGGGCTGCCCTAGCTTTTGGCGTGAAGAGGGCTTTAAATAGAGGAAGAAACGAGTTTGTGAGTCCATGTTGGACACAATTTCGAGTCTGGATCGATATTAACGAATCTGTAAATTGTTGGCTATTGGATTGCTGATCAAAGGCTCGAAAAAAATCCATCAAAACTGCCGCAAGCCCTTGATTCACACCCGCTTTGATTATGGACCGTCGGATCTCGTGCGATAGCATTCTGCACCGTCAGATCGCTTCAAACGAGCACATGAGAAATCCTGTTTAAACCGGGAGTTGATGACAGCCATTCGATCCAAACCGAGAGCACGCTTGGCCGCACGATCGTGCTTTATTGTTCCTGTGGACCCCGGTAGATCGGGCTTGCCAAGGACCTCCACCAATAGCCGCCTACCGCGTCACCTGAAATCTTGAAAATACCCTCGAATGCCGCGATAAAAATCTATAGACCTCTTAGCGGTCTAGGTTCGCCACGTGTCGCATGCCGATTGGTCACGCTCACTGAGGTGGCCGGTCTATGCCTATTCCATGGACCGGTCGGTCGGTCCACTGTGCACCGATCTATATTTTTTTTTATTTTTCTTTTATTTTAAACTTCTGGGCTTCATAACTTTTTTGTTTTAACTTCGATTTGAGTGAAATTTATTGTGTTGGAACCCATAAATCGATCTCTTCACATTAGTGGGCTTCTTTCCTGCAAAACATCTATAAAAATATCAATTTTTTTAAATAAATATTAAATATTATATTATTTAATACTTTTATTTATTAATTTATGATTATTATCATGTGGTTTAGGCTTGACCTAAACCATCCTATGCTGGCCCAAAGCTTGATCAGAAGCTGGCCGAACTTGAGCACATCTCGGCCCTAGCAATAATGGAGTGTCCTTGATGCTAAATAGCCACTACTTGATAGCATTCTGAGAAAATGATGTACACTCTTTGCGAGGTTAGGTTGATAATGGGGTTTTGGAAGCTCATATGATTGACCACTTTCAAAATTGCATGTCGCATTGTGGGCAAAGTGATAGCCCACACCCAATTGAGAGCAACCTTGTGGCAAACAAACATGAAATACTTAGCTAGACCAATTATGAATTAAAGTACATAAGCAAAAAGTGTAGCACTTAGCTAGTCTACACCCAATCTAGAGCAACCTTGTGGCAAACAAAGGTGAAATACGTGGCTAGAACAGCTAATTAGGGATTAAAGTACACAAAAGCAAAATTGTAATCTTTAAAAGGTACCAAAATTTTATATAAGCATGATTGTTTGTAGACAGAGTGAGAGATATATTTGTCAGTGTTATTTTAATCTAGTTCTGATTTTACTTTGGAATCCATAGTGATGTATATTTCTTCAAAGGCATCAAAGGCAGGCTATGTCTTATCTAGCACGTTATCTTGATAATAACACCTTTGATTTGAGCATATGACGGTATCATGAGTTTGGAAGAACTTGTGCTGGCCACTTGATTAAGTATTTTATGTTGCATTTGATGTTATATGTTGCCATTAAAGGGATTCCCAAAGGCTATAAGACATCTGCAACATCATGGATTTTTAGGTAATAAAACATATATAGAACTACTGAAAGTCTAAAATCCAAGTCTAGAGTGATTTTGATAGACTGCATCTTGATTTATTGACAATCTTTATTTTTCCTGATTGTATCTTGATTTCTTGACAATCTTTATTTTTCCTTTCTTAAAATATGCTCATTACTGACCAAAACTTGTGCATGATATTTTTACTTTTTATATGACCCAAGATTTCTCGGTTGGAGATGCTAACATTAACTTGTGGCCACATTGATTATCATGTGAGCAAGCTGATGATTACTGCTTCAAGATTGATGGATGGAATGCATGTTCTAATCTCTAGTTTGTAGTTTATGTAAAGGGAACTATTTTAGTTAGGTGGATTTGGAGCTCAGGAAATGAAAATGAACTTGTGAGGAACTGAATTAATGGAACATAAAGCAATGATCAAAAGAAATAAATGAAGTTCTTTGGATTGTCTTATTGGTGAGGGAAGAATTTGTTTGTGATGTGGGTTGAAAACTTTTAGTTGGTTATGAATCACAATTTGGGTGGAATAACAAATTAAATTCTCATTTGATTTGTCTTATGCACGTGTTATATCGTATGCTCTTGCTTCCATGACTTAAAATGTTGGTTTCAATTTTGGTTGGACAAAATTGATCTTTTATTTCAGCAGTGTCAGTGGTTTCGCCTTTGTTGTTCGCATCTTCACTTAAAAATTACAAAAATATAAAAACTTTAAACAAAAAATTAAATAAAGAATGGTGGGAAAAAATCAGTCAATAATAATAGACTAGACTATTTGAGAAAAAATAGATTACTTCCACATTGAAACAATTGGAAAATTATCTTGGAAAAAAGTGTGCTATATCATTCACCATGTAGCATATGCAAAATGTAAATGTTTATGAAATTTGAACTCTGGAATAGTTGAACCTATGTAAAGTAGTAATAATTATAATAATATTTATTTCTTTGGAATCTAATATCACGATGCTTCCTTGTTTCAGAACTTGCAAAATTCAAGTTTAGATTGGAGAAGATTATTCCAAACATTTAAAGATATGGGAAAATGCAGATAATCTGAAGTAATGACCTATATATGTATTATAAGTTGGTTTGGGCCAAAACTTCGTTTTGGATCAGTTTCGGCATAAGACAAAAGCTTTTGGTTTTGGAGTTTTGACTGAAACTTCAAATGGACCTTGATTGTTACTAATCTCTGCTGCCTGAGTTGGAAGCAGGTGCAGGGGCATGGATGCAAGGGAAGCAGTATTTTAAAAACACTTAGGAAACAGGTGCACTGCAAGTTTTTGGGGATTTTGGAGACTTTTAGATAGAAGTTTTCTGCTACTAAGCTAGCAAGGTACTAACCCATGGATGTTGTTGTGTAAATATTGATGTGGTAGGGGATGGGACTGGGAGGGTAGTACTTGACACTAGAGATGCTGAGAAAATTAAAGATCATTTTACCATTGCGTATTAAGATTCTGAGTAATTTTGAGTAGATTAATTGCCATCATAACTTTCTTTTCTTGAAGCAATAATTAGTCTTTTGAGATTAGTTAAATATTTCCTAGATTCATCATGGTAGTCTTAAATATTTGCTAGCTTCATCATAATAGTTTTAGTGAAAATCTTTAGAATATGATTGTGGTGAATGAAGCAAGCAATTACTAAACACATAAACAAATTCCTTTCAAAAAATTTTCTCTCATCATTTACAGCTACAACCTATCTTCAAAATTTTTGAAATTCTCTGTTCAAATTGAATAAGTCCATATGGGAATTGGCAAAAAAGATAAATAAATCAAGTCTATATGTATATAACTTGTTTGTGATGGATTTGGGTTGTAGAATGTTTGCATTCAAGACTATAGCATTTCGCTTCATTTTGGACTGAAAATAATGATGCTTTTTTGTATTCTCCATTTCATTGTTCTCCATCTCGTTAGGTCATATTGTCCTGTCAGGATGCCGGTCATTCATCATACTACAAGATTGATATTATAAGATGCATAGCTAATACTAAATCATAGATCAACAAGGGACTGTCCCAATACGTGGGGGATCTAGATAGAACCAACAGCTTAACCACCACTTCAAATTAACCCATATGAATTACTCAAAATTAATTACCCACCGAATTGTTCTACTTAAGGTAATTATTACAACCATGATAGAGGCTTATGAAGGTTTTGCTCTAGAATATTAAGGTGGTAGACGATTTTCAGCATAGAATTCAATCTCGCAATTTGAAAAATCAATTGATTTCACTTTGTTAGCTTGGAATCTCTAGACCTTTGGTACCATTGCTCTTGGTGAGAAAATCAAGATAAGACCCGGCCATTCTTCTTAGAAGAACCAGTCAAATAAAAGAAAATGCAGGTTTCACAGATTACTATGGTTATGACTTTCTAAATGACACTCAATGTGGAACATTTTGTATGCCATGTGATGATGTTAATCCAAATAGAATTTACCCTATCTCCCCAAATCTTATTAGTATGATACCAGAATATGTAGCTCCAAAACCAGCAACATATAATATCAGTTATGTGATGCTCCTATATTGTAAATAGACATATTCAATGACTGGATGGCCTTCTAGGCCCGCTCAAACTTGAAACCTTTCGGATAGGCTTGGGTCTGGATTTTAAGCTTGACAGTCGGGTTGGGCTTAAATATAAGCTTGCCTGTTAAATGGGCCAACTTGGATTTAGGTTTGAAGAATAATTCTTTGTGCATCGCTTGCAATGTAGAAAAACTACACCGCCCCACCTGATTGCACCATGTAGCTACCGCTTTTCAATGCACATTTAATGGCCGTAGCATTTGAAATTTTGAATGATGAAAATGCTTTTTTTCAAAAATTATGATATCCTTTCACAAAAATTATGACACTCCTGCAGAAAATATAGCATTTTATTCAAAGGTGTCATAATTTTTGTGAAGGGGTATCATAATTTTTAAAAAGGGATGTCATAATACTCTTTCCGTATGTATTCATTATTTTTTTCCTCCATGCCATATTATGATATCCCTTCTTAAAAATTATGACACTTCACAAGAATTATGACATCTCTGAATAAAATGTTATATTTTCTACAGGAGTGTCGTAATTTTTTTGAAGGGGTGTCATAATTTTTGAGAATGTGTTATATTTTTTGGAAAGGGACATTTTCATCATTCAAAATTTCCAACGTTGCAGGCATTAAATGCACGTTGGGAGCCGATGGCTACGTGGTCCAATGGAATGATGCGGTGCACTCCACGTTAATTTTATTGCACCGCATGTGGTGCACAAAGAATTTACCTAGGTTTGAAAGCATGCTTGAGCCTGACCCAGCCTATACAATACTAAACATGTGCCATGTAAGGTGTAGCCTAGCCTATGAGTTATACATTCACTTGGTTCATTAGGGAATAAGGAATGAGGTGGCTAGGGTTCCTTGATTTGCCACATCTTTTGAACACCTAGCTAAGCTCCTCCGACGAGTCTCAACCTTGTACGCTCCTCTTCTGAACGAGTCTCCTCCCTTTTCCTGCACTCTGCCCACAAACCTTAGCACCCTCCCCTCCCCTGCCAACCCGTGTCAATGCAAGCCCTAGCTTCCCAAAGAGACCCCACATGGAGGTGTCACCTCCTTTGCCACCATCACCACCAATGTCGGCCTCTGCCTCACTCATTTTTTCTTGTCCATTGTCACCGTTGATGTTGAGGCTGTCCTTCATAACCTTGACCTCGAAAACTACAACTTAACGATCATCGAGGACCTCAAAGGAGATTGCCTCTGCGAGACCCTTGTTCATGGCTGCCCTACTCCTCCCTCAAGCTCCATCGCATCTCCGAGCCTCGCTCTGAGGCCTTTACCCAGGTCACCGAATCCTTTGGTCTCACCCCTCATGCCACACCACCTTGTCCCATCAACTGCGTCCATCCATAACAGGTTCATCATTGCCATCGAGAATCCCTGACATCATCGCCCTTGGCAACTCCAACCTGGTCATTGGCCTCCTTGAGTCAGCTGCATCTGGGAGATGAAGATGATCCTCTCAACCATGTTCGAACTGATTTTTTAAGGGGATGTTGGTGCTTGACATGCAGGAAATACTTGGCTTGGGTGTTTTTGAGGATTCTGAGGTGATTAAGAGCATGAATTAAGGTATTCTTTTGTCCTCAACAAGCTGCCATTGGTGCCTAGTTTGGCATTTGAGCAGGCCACATCGAGGTTGGTGGAGCAGGACATGGTGACCGTGATAATTGTGGAGGAGCCTAAGAAAGAAGGATGCAGATTCTCACAAGCTGTTCAACAAAATCCCATAGCGAGATGGGCTTGTAGAACATCCCAGTCATTTTAATTTTTTTTTAAATTGGAAAAAAGGTTAAGGAAGCTTGAGCTCGAAGCTCAAAGCTCAAGTACTAGGCTTGGGCCTGGGAAGTAGGCCCAAATGCTGGGCCTGGGCCTGATCTTGACTAATTTTAATTATAGTTTGGATTGGGCCCAACCCACCAACAGGTCTAATTGTAAAGATTAAGAAAGATGAAGCTTAATTTTCCAAATCAAGCTGAAAGAGGGTCATGTGATGATTGTTAGCAAGTGGGAAGGCCAACGATTTTGAAGCTATAGCTTGTTATCATCTCTAAGTAATTCTATATATTGCTTGCTATCACGTGTACAATATGTACTTATTTCTCTCTCACTAATCATCCATCATATTTTTCAGCTTGGAACGTGCTACTGGTTTAGCTTTTAGATTTGTGATTGGGAGAACAAAAGATTCAAAAAAAATGGCTGATCTTCGGCAAGAGATTGACATGTACCATGACTTCATGCTTATAGATGTTGAAGAAGATTACATAAAGCTGCCTCAAAAGACGTGAGAGCTGGGCCTCTGTTAGTGTTTTTTCTTCAAATCATGACCTACAATGCTTGAGCTGTAATTTCTTTCTTGTTTGCCTTTTTCCTTTTTCCAGGTTAGCTTTTTTTAAAGCAGCTTTCAACCTTTTCGATGCAGACTTTTACATCAAAGCTGATGATGATATTTATCTGAGGCCAGGTAAACTCAACTTTATTGATTCTTTTTTTTTTTTTTTTTTTCCAAAAATGTTCCAACAGTATAATTCATATGCTCTTGGTTTGCCAGATCGGCTTGCAACTCTTCTTGCTAAGGATCGACCCCATCGTCTTACCTACATTGGTTGCATGAAAAAGGGCCCAGTCATCACTGATCCAAAGATGAGATGGTAACTGTAATTATATAAGTAATTTTGTTCTGGTCTTTCAGCTGCATTGGCGAATGCTTCCAAATATGTTTTCTACTAAACAATTTATTGGAGCTTCCTTTTGTTTCATCAAAATCACAGGTATGAAAGTTCAGGCCATTTGATCGGAAATGAATATTTTCTGCATGCGTATGGTCCCATATATGCCCTGTCTGCTGAGGTGGTAGCTTCACTGGCAATTGCAAGAAACGATAGGTTAGTTATATCTTAATCTATTTGCTTAAATAATTTTATGAATTGAAGCTAGAATGTTACTTTTGCTCTTCTGATTTAGGTCTCAGTGTATTGAAGTAGTAAGAAATAAAATGCTATATTTGAAAATATAATATTAAGTTATTTTTGGTCTGTATTTAATTTTTTTTTCACCTCCTTCAGCCATACTAAAAATAAATAAGTACTGAATATAATAGGTATACTGGTTCATTGACATTTTTGTTTGTTTGTCAGGTTTATAGCTCTATGATAATGGCATACTTGCTTGATCATCAGTATAATTTCTATTGAGACTAGACACATGAAGCTTTGGGTGTTTTTGCTAAAATAATTTTCTGGAAGCTGTAGGTAAATGCCTATTCTAAGGTAATAAGGCAGCTTGTTAGGGTATGATATACATAGGTTTATGCCTTCTGTGGTTGACAGCTTCTTTAATAAGAAACACAAAAACACGGTGCATCTTTATGCTATATCATTTGTATTCTTTGTGCTAGAGACAACTTCTCAAACGCATGGCAAGCAGGATAAGATTTTTTTCTTACTTCGCATACATTATGCATTCAGCTACACCTCTTCAAACTAACTATTAGAAGTAGATATCCTTGATGAATCAATCTGTAACTAGATTAGATGGTGATCGTTGACTGATTTGTTTTTTCTTAGCTTGGAGATGAAAAAAACGTATGGGTATCGCGACTAAGTTGCATTAAAGCTATATATTGCACCTAAATTAGATTAAAAGTACAAATGAAATTTACTTGCATGAAGTTGTAGCTGGAATAGGACCGTATCCACATGTGAATTGGAATAAAAATTAGCTGTCCTACAAGATGGAGAGGAAGAATGCCCGAGAAAGCTTTACTGAAGATATCGTCTACGATAAGCTGAGTTGATGGTGTCACTCTTTATGGATTTTTGTTTCCTAAATTTAAAGAGGTTCGTGTAGGGATGTAGATGGAGCTGGAAGTTACATGCAAATTAGAAAATTGATAGGACCTTTTCTAAACATAGTGGAGCTTCTCCATCACTATGTAGTATTGCTTTCCCCAAGAGAGGACCTATGGAAAGGCCTGTAAGTAAATTAGGTTCAAGTTGCATCGAAGATGACCTGAAGCAGATCCAAAATTTGAATTCTTGGCCCACTTGACCCAACCCAACAATCTAAAATGGCAAATTCAACCTTGCCAAGAACTGGATATTTGTCTAGATAACCTAATTAGATTGGTCCAACAATCTTAAATTGCAATGGGTTGCAAAGGCTATATCCTCACAAAACTACAAGAAAATTCCACAAAAGCATAGAGACCACAAGGCTCAGTGATTCTTTCGTTTAGTCTCAGAAAACCTAGAGAGACAAGTGACTAGCGGGAAAATAAAAGAGAATAGAGGTCGAGAGGATTGAGAGAATAAAAAAAAAAAATGCATAAAGAATGGGATTTAGGTGGGAGTTTGTACGATCATATGGAAAGGGGAGGCCGTTGAGGGAATCAAATAATGAATGGAAAAGTTAAGAAAGTGAACAGGTGGGGAGGCTCTCTTTTTTCTTTTATTGGTATGGCCAGGCTTTGGGTTTAGTTGGTTTTATATGTGCTAAGTAAATGGTCACATGTTAATGGTACCTTTAAATTAAGAAAAGAATCACATGAAGGAAACAAAATTTCATGGAAAACAATTAAAAGGGGGAGGATTTCTAGATCATGGAGTGGAGGGCATGGTCCTAGTCAAAGATCGCAATGTGTAGGCATCTTCAGATTATACCCTTTGACTTTCTAGTGAGATAGACTTGCCAAACTAGTTTGAAGGTGGATTCTACTTGGTGATGCATACTGGAAGCTTCCTCGACTTTGTTGGCCCTTGAAAACTCCTCTTTTTTGCTCACATTCAAGGCTTGGATATTAGAGATCCATCAAGTTACTTCCACATTCTTATCAAAAAACCAATCCTCAGAACAAATTTTGAAGAACTGATAGAAAGTTTCTTAGAGATTGAAGGGGGAGATAGTCAAAACTGGGAGATAGACTTGCCAGCTAGTTTTATAAGTGTTTCATTCTCCCTTCTTCTCCCATACTAAGTGAAAAGGTTATTTTCTGAGAGTTAGAAGTTTATTTAAGTCTCCTCTAAGGGCAAGACTATTAAACCCAAACCTGTTGGTAAAGTAACATGGTTAGGGAATAAACAAGGAATATTCAGTTCAGGACAGGTTATATTAACATGAGGGACTTATATGCAAAGAGTTATAGATTGTAGGATTAATATGCAATTACAAAAGATTCTGGAGACTAATATGCAAATATAACTCTTTGTAGGATTAATATGCAAATACAAAAGATTCTGGAGACAAATTAACAAAAAGCCCTTTTTTGCAAACTCAATAGAAAAAAAATTACAAAACAGAAAATTAAAACTACATTATTAATTTTAGAAGTATTAAACAGAAAATACATCATAAGCAAAGGAAATAAAATAAATAGAAATTATAAGTGGATTCTCTTGCGATAACAAAGAAGTATCCTTCAAGGATTTATATGCAAGGTTGATGAGCCCTAAATTTTGGACCCCAGAGAGAGAGAGGCTTGGGGGGTATGCATGGGAAGTTTCGGCAAGGAAAAGTCATAGGCTTTACAATCTTTGCTAAAACTCTTCATGATTTCAAGGGCCAAATTTGAACCAATGAAAAGGACTTCGCAAATTTTTTGAGGGCATTTTGGGAAAATGTCGTGGAATCAAACCCAAAAATTGCAACAATTTAAAATTATTCTTCTAATATGGTAAAAATAATGGTGAAAGTTCTATAAATTATATGGAGCCTGTTTTGGACTCAAATATCTATATTACTTAGGAGCCACCTATCCGGACTGCTTTGTGGTTTCACTTCTTCCATCTTCTGAAGTCCAATAAAATTTGAGCAAACCACTTTATAGATTTTCTTAGCTTTTTTCCTTCTACTTATCTCTCTCATGGTTGTATCTCTGTTTTTCTAGTGCATTACATAAGATGCTTTGTTTAATGCCCATCAATCTCTGCTCTTTATGTTAGCTAACCATGTTTGGATAGGTATGGGAAATGGTAGGAAAGGGAGTTTTTCTTTTCATCATGCTTGGGACTGGCAAGATGATTCCGTTGTATCTGAAGTGAACAGATTTGATATTTATGTAAGAAACTTTGTACCTCCTAATGTTATCATTGATTTTTTTGATGCATTTCAATTTACAGTTTGAGAATGTTCAGCAATGAGGATGTCACTGTTGGTTCATGGATGCTTGCTATGAATGTCAATCATGAAGATAATCGAGCAATATGTGATCCTAAATGCATGCCCACCTCTATTGCTGTCTGGGACATCCCAAGATGTTCAGGTATAAACTTTTTTTTTTTTTTTTGAAAAAAGAAATCATGTATAATGTTCTGGTTTGAACATACCTTACTAAAACATAGCTGTGGACACAAGTTCTGGATAACTCTGCCAGATCTGACCAAATATTTCTGCCAGATCTGGCCAAACATTAGTGGCTACGATGTCAGACAAAACCAGATTGGCCTTCTCCACAAATCTATACACAATCATGGCCCTTTCATTTTTAGTTGAAGAGCATATAATTGATGTTTTTTAAGTTATCTACAAGTTTGAATGTGGGAATATTTGTGCATAAATATCTCAGTTCCTTGATTGTTTCAATTCATAATGAAATATGATATGTTATAGTGATTGTCTGAAACAAGGATTTAGTATTGTTGTCATGGGGGGTGGGGTCGCACATTACCAATCTGTGCCAAAACCGATAAGCAGATGAATATACAAAAATATCAACCTGTGCCTGGTACCTGATTCTAACCTAATGCCGGGTGCTGTTACTTGCCCAACATGGTGCATACCGGTCACAACAGACCAGCATGAACCAGAATTTGAGACTGCATTCTTAAATGTTTTCTTTCTTAAAGTAGCTGCATTTTATGCCCCATGAGCTTTAGAAAATAAGATAGTTAGAATTGATCTTGATACAGTACTTGTATCATAGCAAGTTTTGCAGTAATGTGTTTACATGTATTCTCGCAATCCCCTTTTTTATATGGACATGTACTGCTAATATAAATTTGTAATTTCTTTTTAACTCCTTGCATGACATCGTTAAATTTTATGTAATGGTTTTTCATGGGAACATTACCTATTGATCTACTTTACCTTTATTTTTTATGATTGGGTGGTCCTTTGGGCAGGGTTCACATTTTACTGGTAATGGAGTTTACTTAATTCTGGGTGCTAGGTTCATAACAATAGTTGGATGCTAGTAAATTAATCTGATATGACAATTTGAACATTATTTTCTTATCTGGAGCTTTCTACCCTAAGTTCGGAAATTGCTCGTTTTAACCTGCCCTCAAACTAGGTTGCATTTACCATGGTTGATGGGCCAGAAGTGGGAACTCTGCTGTTGATGCAAGACAAGTTTTTGCTTCTGAACACCTCCCATGCTTTATATGGTAGGGGAGTGGACGAGGATGATGGTATGCAGTTAATTCAGAACTGGAATGGCAACGGCATATAGATTCTCTCTCTTCTATTCATTTGGTTGGATATGGCATAAGGAGAAACTGTATGCAACATGATGACCATAACTAGGACATGGCGTAGGGCAAAAACGATGAGACCAAACTGCCAAATTAAGGGTTCGCTTCGGTTGGGCGGGGGGTGGGTGTGGGTGGGGGCGGGGATGGTGGGGGGTTGTAAGCCACTCTGTGCAAGCGTATGCCCGTGGTTATGAGTGCTTCTAGTGAATCAAATACTTCCTAATCAGAACTCAGTCTTAAGATTTTCCAAAAACTTGGATATGGATGTTCTATATATTTATAACTTATATAATTAACTTAACATAAACAAACATAAATTAACTCTTCTCAGATCTCCCTTTTATATTATTAATGATCTTATCAAACCTCATTTCAAAGATGTTCCATAATGGATTAGTTGGAAAGAGGTAAAACAAACAAAGGCACTTGTCATCTGATTGCAATGTAACTTCGGTATGTATGCCCTCAATAACATATGCTTGAAGAATGCATGTATTGAAAATACCAGGGATTTATTAGACTTTTCTGCTCCTAGTACCATTTCTGCACCACACTCCAGTTAATCAAATTCTTATGTCGGGCAAATTTTGTGATTAGATTCTCGTTTCTTGTTGATCAAATTGTGAAAAGGATCTCATAGATCCAATAGTGAGACCATTTATTGTAATAAATTAGTTGGTTGAACGCTCAGCATGATGACATCAGATGACAACCAGCTAGAATTCTCGTATGGTTTTGTACATGCCCAACTGCAGAAAATTTCTTTGGACTTAACGGCCAAATTTGTTATGTTTCTCAGGTTTGTGCAACCCCGTAGAACGGATGAAAGAACTTCACAATTTCAGCATGTGCTCAAAGAGCCCAACACTGCCATTAGAAGAAAAGTAGTTTCCATCAAAAGAAGAAAAGTTGTTTGTTATCTAGATTTAACCGTCAATTGAATATACTCTTACTCTGTATAGAGCACAAGTGTTTCTCAGAAGCAATGTTTATCATATCCTCAATATATTCGTTTGTCCATTTATTGTTCGTGACACGTAATCAATTTATTCTCCATTTTATTATCATCCCATGTAACTTCTTGAAATCCATTTTACTGGTAACAGGTGCTATTTGGCGTATAACCAACACCCGCCCAACCAACACCACCAACAAAAACTTCCCCCTAGCCACCCTGGCTTCTTAGCGGAATTTATATATTCCATATTTGGTTAACATATATTTGATTAACATTTTTTTGGTTTTTTTACTAACTACTTTAGCTTGGGGACACCTTTGAAAGACCTGGAGGGTGCTTGCTCTCGCCTAATTTCAAGCAACTTTTATGGAAGAAAGGGACTATTTGATACCTTCTTTGTTTTTACCCAAGAAAAATGAACCAGACAAGGCATCTGCTTTCCATGTTGGCAAAACCTGCTGGTTATAACACGGATCTATAGCTTTAAAAAGAAAATGTGAATACCAGCAAGGAAAAGCAGTTTCAGCCTGCATACACCACTTTTACTCGTTGGAAGAGGACGGTCAACAACGATAAACAAACAGGTCCATACCGCTCAATCTTTTTTACGTGGCTCTTCATGGAATCGTGTTACTCTTTTTTAATTCTTCATGTAGTCTCTACTTAATAACAAATTCTCCAAAGTTAAAAAGTGAATGCGTAACAATTCCGTGACACCAAATGTGAGCAATATGGGGACGCTTTACTAATACAAGGAATAACAAGCACTCCCATGGTAATGCTACCATAAGCAAAGACAGTGCAACCCCATAACCTCAGAATGCTGATTCCAACAGGTGTTTGATCTCAACTAACCATATTTATCACCTGGCAGCAAGCAATCAAAAGCAAGAGCATGTAGCTAGTTCATGGCTCCCAACTTCAAAAATCTTTGAGTTAAATTGGGGCAAGGTTAAAAACTGCTGGAGAAAATTGTGGTTCAAAGCCACTTCAGCTCTTGCTATGTACTCTCCACGCCACCATGTATAAGGCAAAAAAAAAAATTACTTTTGGAGTCGTATCCAATCATGCAGTAAAATACTACCCAAACTAGAATGCATCTAAAAATTGAAACAAAATTTCTTCAGATTAACTTATGCTGTCATGTCTTGCATTTCGGATCCAGAAAAGGGATCCTCAAATTCCATATGGCAGGCATAAACCCATATAGTATGTTGAATAATCAAAATTTTTTTGGTTCTTAAAGAACTTCCAAGCTGCACTTGGTCGAATTATGGCATCAAACATAGACACCGGTTGCAAGGAGCAAGAACAGAGATCCAAAACCCTGCAACAACAAAAAATATAGATTTGATATCAACATACATACATACATAGATGATACATAGACGACACCGGTTGCAAGGAGCAAGAACAGAGATCCAAAACCCTGCAACAACAAAAAATATAGATTTGATACCGACATACATATCTATATTTTTTGTTGTTGCAGGGTTTTGGAGCAAGAACAGAGATCCAAAACCCTGCAACAACAAAAAATATAGATCTGCAACAACAAAAAACATACATACATACATCACAGTATCAGCAAATTTATAAAGCTTAAAGATGGACAAGCAAGGAGAAGCAGTGATTTGGTTCAATTACCAGGAAAAAAGAGGCCACAGCCCCGGTTGCGATCTCCTTTGATAGTCTCCGGTTCCATCTGGATGAAGTAGCTTCATAGCTGCAATATACCAAATATTAGCAAGAGAAAAGGAAATTCTCTAGCAATAAAATATTCCATATAATAATGAAATGGAGGGATGCACGGCCAAACTAATCACTGAATTATTAGCATAATCTGTTCTGAGGGAAGAACTTAAACATGGACATGCACCTCCCAAACTTGCAAGAAAAGATAGTGAGCAACAGGAGCACAAGCAAAATATGATGCCATTGTCGGAGCTTCACATGCTGAAACATTATTCTACTAGTATATGCTCCAAAAGAATAACGATGGTAGTTCAGAGACCTCAAGCTTTCTCACTTCTCCCATTACAAGGTAGCAAGAAAGCTTCGTGAGGACCATCTTTAATCAATTTTATGTTTTCTTCCTTCTTCGTTCAAACTAGTTTTAAGCCCACATGTTATGCACGGATTCTAAAACTAATTATTTTTTAAAAAAATATTTATAAATAATAAAATAATATTTATACAAATTTTTAGTGTTAATTTATATTCTCAACTACATATATATATATATATATATATAAATGAACTTTAATTGCAAGAGTGCAATAATACCATACTTTAATAACATAATTTAATTCACATAAGTAGGATTCAATAGTCTTTTAATAATCCAAGACTTGACTTTAATGTTTTAAAGATTGCTAGGTAAAAATCCAAACACGTGGCATAGGAAAAATTGATTTATATCCAAATGGTATTCATAGATGAGAATTGGTAGTTTACATGGACAATTTCAAATACTAAGAGACTTTTTCTCAATTTCTACTTTCATATATATATATATATATATATATATATATATATATATATATATATATATATATATATATATTAGATTGGTAAGAGATGCTTCAATTTGAAACAAACTGATGATTATATTTCAGTAAATTATGAGGGAAAAAGATTAGGCCATCACATCAATCATAAAAACTTTGTCCTTCTCAACAACAGTAGGTGCAACAAAAGAAACCGAAACAAAAAACTTGATAACGTGTCCCTTCAGATATGAAAAACTTGGACGTGTAGCCTCACAATTTGCCTAAGTTAACTTCAATCGAGAAAACCATTGCTTATATGGGTTAAAAATGAACTCCTGATGCAAAATGACAATTTCCTCCGAACTCAATTGTCGGAAACAACAGAAGAATAATCTTCCTATGAGTGCCATGAATTCTTAATGAGAGAGAATTGCTCCTATTACCATGCATGGAGCCTCAACCCCCCGTGAAATTGTGAATTCCACCACATGAGCTCCATCCCATATAATCCTGAATAGGGTTGCCTTTTCTGCCTGGATTCTTTAGAGTAGCAAGAGAGTTTCTCTTTTTTTTATCTACCCATCAAAATCTTAATGCTTCTGTTTCCTAAATAGTAGGTAATCATTGGTAATTAAGGGACTAACAGGTCATGACCCATTTGTACAAACACGCTTTCATATTTTGGTGATTATAATGAAGACTCCAAAACCACTCCTATCATGTGTTTTTAGGGTGTGAGCTTCTTAGATATGACACCTACATTGAAAAGGTCTAAACCTACCCAGAGCTTTTCTATAAATCTACCCAGAGTTTTTCTATCTCATTTTGGTCTCCAGATATATAATGATCTTTGACTTGGCAGTGATACACAAGTATCTGTGACTTCAAAATTTTGAGGTAACCTTTACCCTTTCAATAATAATGATTGAAAGCATCCTTGTTGTCAACACCATCATCATCATCCAAGCCTTTTTTATAGGTGATGATTTTGGTTTCAAACCTATTTACCCGAACCAACACAAGACAGAACAAAACCATTTAACCTGACTCACCAGCATCAAGTTCAAGTTGAACAATCAGTACTTTCAAACATATTTTACATTAGTATATATGATTATCATATAGATGATCTAAAATCCAAATCCAATCCTATTTAAGTTCTTTGGTAAGATCCAAAGTGTCCATTCCTATCCATCCCGTTTCCAGTCCCTTCTCTCCAGGATGGCCAAATCAAGGGGGTTGAATCTATTGCTAAGTTCACTTTGCAAGGCGCTGCATACACAAATCCACAACGAACATATACAAATATACGAAAGTGTCCAATCATTATTAACCATAAGAAAGTCTCCAATCACTCTTTAGACTCTTTAGCTACTAATTTGAATTCTATAAACACCCACATGTTTAGGTGCATCTGATGATGATTACATATGTTGTACTTTATCATATTTTTCTGGGGTGTGAGACATCTTTGAGTGTGGCTATTTTATAAATATGGCACTTAAAGGCAGGCTTTCAACCTACCCAGACTTTTTCAATCTCATTTTGGTATCAAGAAATATAACAAATTTTAACTTGGCGATAACACAAATACTTATCACTTAAGATTTTAGATTTACCTTCAACATATCAGTAATAAAAGCAAACATCCTCATTGTCATCACCATCATTGTCCAAGCCTTCTTCTATGGGCGGCAATTTGGATTCAAACACGTTTACCCAAAGCAAAACAAGATGGGCTCAAGCCAGTAACTACACGAGTTGCTTACAAGCAAGGCAAGCCTAACCACATAGCAAGTCAAGTTTGGGTTGGAAGAATCAGCACACTTTGACATACTTTATATTAGTTTTTTTTTTTTTTTTTTAAATCATATATGTGATTTCAAATCTAAATTCTAGTCCTACTTCCCTTGCCCAATGTGAGCCTGAGTCTCCCCTCCTACCCATCTCCCATCCCTTCTCACAATGATGATCAAACCTAGACGAAGAACATTTACATATATAAGAAAGCCTCAGGTCACTTTCTAACAGCCTAATCTTCTTATTATGGCCAAGAATTAGATCTATAAACACCTTCAAATTAAGGCAGTCCTGATGATAATCAAAAAGCTTTTTTTTTGGCTTGTAAATCCTGGGCATAAGAACTCATCTCAATATGGTTTTTCATAAATTTAGCGCTTATGTGGCAAAGGTTTAAAAACCTTAAACTTGACAATAACACATGGGTACATGCAAGTTAAAAACTAAAGTTACCACCATCCTTTCAGTAATAAATGAAAACATCCTCATTGCCATTAACATCATCATCATCCAACCTTTTACCAAAAGGTGGTGATTCAGATCGAAACCCATTTACAGGAACTAAAGCAAGGCAGACCCAACAATTCAACCTAACCTGTCATCTCCATGAGTCCAACAAGTGTCATCAAGTAGTGAGTCAAGTTCAACTTAGAAAACTCAACATGCATTAACATATTTGAAACTAATGTATCATTATCATATATGTGATTAAAACCCAAATTCCAATCCTATTTAACTTCCCCGATAAGATCCGAAGTCTCCTTTCCTATCTTTCATCTCCCTTCTCTCAAGGAACATCAAATCAAGGTAGCAGAGTCCATTGCCAATATCATTTAGTTGGATGTTGCTAGACCCCAAAAAATATATATTAAAAAAAAGGTACAAACATCAATAGAAGAAAGTGTCCAAAAAATCTAGCCACCAATTCTTCTTATGGCCAAGAATTAGTTTTATATACACCACCCTTGTATTTAGGAAGTTCTGATGACAATTAATAACCTAACCTTTGCATGTGTTTTTAAGTATGAACCCTCTCTGGATATGGCTCTTCCGCCAACATGGCACTTGTATGATAGAGGTCCAAATCCACCCAAACCTTTTCTATCCAAAGAAATATGGTGATCATTAACTTGATGATAATTAAGGATAGCAATTGTGACCGATCCATCAAATACCCTACCCGAATGGGCAGGTTTTACCCAACCCAATTAAAACCCAAAGCAGATTCAGGTCTGGTACAAGTAATGATATGTCCCATCCCAAACCCGACCCAATATAACCTTAATCTAAACTCCCCTTTCAAAGTCACAATTATTTTATAATATTTGCATGATAAATTCCTTACCCGACCCGACCTAAACTATCTTAATGGGTTTTTAATTCCAAGGTGGGTATAGGTATTGGTCGACTAGATCCACACCCCACCCATTGCCATCCGTAATGCTAATGCACAAGTATTTATACTCTTATACTTACGATTTTAGCATTAATTTAACCCTTTCAACAATAAATGAAAACATTCCCATTGTCATTGCCATTGCCATCATCCAAGCCTTTTGCTCTAAGGGTGGTAATTTGGATCAAACCATCCACCCAAACTGAACAAGATGGACCAAATTGTTTAATCTGACCCTCCCACAAGTTCGAGTTTGGAATAGAAAAATCATAACCATTTAACATATTTATACTTGTTTATTGTTATTATTATTATTATTATTATTTCTTTTTTTTAAAGCACAAATACAAATCTTATTTTCCCTCCCCAATAAGATCTAGAGTCTTCCCTCCAACCATCATCTGGCCCCTTAATATATATATATATATATATATATATATATATATATATATATGATTTAAAGAACACATACAAATCTTATTTCCCTTTCCCAATAAGATCTAGAGTCTTCCCTCAAGCCATCATCTGGCCTCTTCCTTTTCTCAAGGATTGTCAAACCAAGGTGGTAGATTCCAATGCTGAGATCACTAACAAGAGGTTTCCATCAATGTCATATATAATCAACACTAGCAACGAGCCAATAAGAGGGCAAAACAAGGCTAAAACAAGGGTAGCAAGAGGGTAAAGGGGGCAATACAATTGCCATTGGTAGAGTCAATCATTTGCCAACATTCAACAAGAAGAAGGTAGTGTTCAGTCCTGGTCCCCCTTTAGCTCTCCCGAAAGTCAGATAAATAGCCAGCAAGTTCAAGCCCAACAAATATCCTAACCTTGTTATGAGAGATCAGCTTGATCCAACCAATTACCAATCTTCCTCTTCAAATCAAATATGTGGTCAAGTATAAAGCAAAACTCTAACTTGAGAATGCTCCAAGAATAGATTGAGCTAATTTAAATCCGCTGTCAACGATACATCAACCCTCAAGAAATTGATGCTAAGTTTTGAGTGGAGGCGCGTTTTTCTTTTTCTTTTTTTGTATAAGACGAGCAGAGCGCTTTGATGAGCAAGGTTTCTAACATGAAACCTACAAAAGACCAATTGGTGGTAGGAATTTCCAACTTACTGCTTATATTTTAAGCTCGTACAACCAAGGTGTGACTCAACAAATTCCTAAATCAGTAAAGGTCTAGACAAAGGAGAAAGACGATAATTTTCTATAAAAGCAGTTTTTCCATGTTTAAAGCACGGATTAAGTCAATGAACCAAATGAAACACAACCACCCTCTTTACTAAGGCAACATAGATATACTACTTTCACTCCTTATGCTAGTTATTTTTAGCAGCTAGTTGGTATTGATGATATTTTCTTGTTTGGCAGCTTCAAATAGAAAAATTATTACGAAAATCTCTTTAAAAAAAAAAAGAAAAAGATTTTAGATGTTTTAGTAATTGGGGGGAGGTTTTTATGTAGCCTTTTCTTCCCTTTCTTTCAGTGAATCTTTTGTGACCAAGTAATCAACCAGAAATACCTCACTTTCAATATTTACTGAGCTATGTACTGTTGTTTTAGGAGTCAAGGTATGATTACATTTAGACATGTTTTATGACCACCACTACCCAATATCAACCCCCTAAAGCAGCGTCATATTATTGTTCAAGCAAACTTTAGCTAAGAGAGAAGTTGTTCATGAAGAAAAAGTTGTTAGGAAATCTAAGACCAAAACATAAGTTAGTTCCAAGTTCTTTTCTCCCTCCACATTTTATTTTCCTCTTTGTTACTGACCATTTGAAATATTAGCTGTAACTAATTTAACTAATATTTATTTATGAACAGTTAAGTATATATTCAAGTTCCACTGGTGACCAAACACTTACTAAGGAGGTTAATAAACTCATTGTTACTTATACTATCCCTTCAGAGACTCACAATGCAACTGTGGCACTTTAATTCAAGAATTGAATTAAATTTAGTTAATCAGGGTTGACTTCCACATTAGTCATTTTTACTCAAGTGGACTCACAAGCATATGCACATCTTCTTCTCCTTTTTTTCTACCTTTTTCTTCAATTTTGTCAGATGAGAAATAGGAATTCAAATGCATGTCTCTTAAAAACTGAATCAAGCCCTTTATAGTTTTATTATTATGTCTACCAATGAATCCCAAACTCATCACCATGTTAGCAAATTCATATCTGATCCAATTGCAACAAATTTATACCAATCCTTTACATCCTAAATGCTGCATCTATCAACTTGGGCAATATAATTTTGCCTGCTGTTATTGCATTTACCATGTTGTTCATGCACTTGCCCCAGCCAGTTTAGGTCCGTTTTCTCTTTTTCCTTTTCTTTAGTAATTATCTTCCTTCTTAATCTCCTCTTTCCTTCACCCAGGACAATATTTTCTTCCTAGGAGGTCAAAGTTGAACACCAAATTAAGACTGCTTGGCCACATTAAATTAAGGATTGGCAGGACATAATTTAGTAACCTAAAGTGGGCATGAGAGCTGACCAATTAAGGTTTTAAAATTGCATATACTCCACAAATCTAATCTATCACTCTGTATTTCCTCTTACTTTTAGCTGATCATAAAAGCTAATCCTCAATTTTCACAACCACAGAACCATCCTTAAATGAGATGTTGAGCAAGGGAGAGATGTCTAACTCTAAATAAAGCCACAGCACTTCTAATGCTGCAGAATTTGCCATACCTTGAAATGAATCCTTAAACACATGAACCACTAAGAGCAGAAAACTTAGAATGTACCAACTCTTATATCACAAATAAAAAGTATTAGCATGAAAATAATAAGACATCTTTTGTCAGATACTTGTAAGCTTCAACCTATAAAACAAAATAAATTATATGACCTCATTTGGTGTCATGTAAAAACTAATTCTCATCAATGCTGGTAAGATTCTAATGAAATGATCTCCACCATGAGCAAAGATGTGTTTAACAGACAACTTTGATGATTGCTGCTAATGTTCACTCTATCAATAAAATTATAATTATATTTAGATCTTACAAAAGCAGTCATCAGAAAACTTTCTTTACCTAATAATACAAATGGGGATGCTCAATCACTCAAAGATACTAGAATTGGACCATGTACATGGTTCTCCCCAAAAAAAAGCCAAAAAAAACACCACAAAAATCAAGCCAGACCCAAATGGGCAAAAGCTAAAACTAGGAAACACTATATATGGTCAAACAAGTTGAAAATCTAGGAAGCTTCCAAATGATAACAACTATTAGATGGGCAATGTTGAAGGAGGATTACAGCCACTGAATCGTTCAACGATACAAAAGTAATACAGTTTTAATTGCACTTCCATATGTACCATCATTGATCTTCTATGCATTTCCTTGGGATAGGCAACAAGGTTTTCAACCTAAGTTGCACCACAAAAAGGTATTAACAAAATGTTACAAACTAAACCAACTCCTCACCTCTCTTTACTGAAACAATACTAGAACAATGTCATTTCAGCTCAACATACAAAAGGCTTAAATGCATTGCATGACCACAAACAGAAAATTCAACCCAGGTGTCACCAAATCCATCGTCTCCTTGATCATCATTCTTTACTGTTCCCTGCTAAAGATGATTGATCCACAAGATGGAAACTATTCTTTAATGTCGCATAGAGTCAGTTGTCAGCCTGCTATTCCATGTTATCTAACCAAGTAATCATCATGGTCTTGATTTCTTGTTAATTCATATCCTCCTTTAACGACCAGGATTTAACATGTTTCCATACCAGCATGGTCCACATAAAAATGCTCTCACAACATAACAGAAGATGCTAAGGGGACCGTTAATAAACTAGCTTATCTTGGTGATCCTCCTGTAAAAGATAAGGAATTAGAAAGACCAGCAGAAGTGATTTGGAAGCACCTACTTGACATACAGCATTTTTCCATCCAAAAAAAGATACCTATTTCCAAAGCTAACGGACACCAATCATGTTCTCTCATTAGATGTAATAGACATACTCAGGCAATAATAAGTCCATCCTACAATTACCAAAAATGAAAGACTAGCAAATTCGACAATATTGCCAAATATTTTTACAAAGGTTTGACAAGTGGATTTTGTGACAAAACAATATAACATTAAAGCATATGGGCTATCATTAAATAGGTTATTGTACCTTGAAGTTGTCAATTCAATTTTATTCAAGAATGTGTTATAAGCTACATGTGGCCTAAACCATCAAGATAAACAGAGTACCAACAATGAGGCCTAGACTTGCCTATTTGGCACATCTGTCACTTCCAATGGGGAAAAAGAAATAAGGCTTGTGACTGGTGTAAACAAAGAACTACTACCCAAAATAAAGACTTAGTTCAGACTGATCCATATATTTCAGTGCCTATTATGCAAACATTTTCCAGAACTCATTGGCAAGAGAAGAATGAAGATTTTTCGGAACTTCAATCATCTCTTCCAATCAAAGGCATAACATTGCTTCAGTTCCTATTTTATAACCCAGAACTCTCCTCATATTAGCCTTGCATTGATAATTATAATCCACATATATCACTTTTTATAGGCTTTCCAAGCCCAATCCAACTAATTACAGTAATGCCTTTCATCTCAATATACAAATAAGTACCCCTTCCTTTTGGAAGCTAATACCTACAAAATTTCTTGATCTATACTAGGAAATAGGAAGAAGTTTGACAAATTATCAATTATTAACAACAATAAATCTTAACCTGTAGAAGGAAAAAAGATTATAAACCATCACGAGAGACTTCTCACAGCTCTGTCTGGGATCTCATGAATGGATTCCCGCCAAACAAGCGATGGCAATGCTTCACATAAAACAGCATGCAAACCCTAGAGGCAAGCATATGCATATAAATCGATAATGAATAAGGTCAAGGAACACCAAACAGTAAAAAAGATTACATCAGAAACGGGTGATGGCTTAAGGACTTTACCAAACAAGAACAGATAGCTATCAACAAGCGATAATGATTAATTTTTCACAGTACATAAAGCTAACAAGAATCCAGCTATTCCTAAGGAAAAACACGTATCCCCAAATTAAACGTTCAAGAACCAATTCCGATGCAATTTTTTTAACGTTTTGAACACAAAATACCTAGCATTCGTACAATCCCGATAAGCAACGACAGCTTCACAACAAGAAAATATCTCGAGAGAAAATGATAAGAAGAGCCCAACCGATCGCTTACATGAAGAAGGAGGCGGTGACAAGGAGACCGACGGAAAGCATCAGCACGGCCAGCGACGGATACCAGGCGACAGGGACCGGGCTCGATATGGGCTTCGGTGCCTGAGATGTTTCGATCCAAGAAAGGGAGATCTCAAAACCCTAGAAATCTCGAAGCACTAGAATATTCCAAGAATGGTTGCCTACTTGAAAAGAAATCAGAGAGAGAGATGGCAATTTTCTGACCATTTGACGAAGGAGACGGATGCGGACGCTCGATCGGCCTTCCGCCTCGGGCGTTACCAACCCTCTTGCGTTGGGCTTGGTGGTATAATAGAAGCATTAATCGGAGGAAGAATTGCTCCGTTATACTGTGCCTGCGGTTAATTCTAATCTCATAAATATGCAATGCGACATCAACCGCGTTGCCACCACGTCACCACAGATGTGCGCGCACCGGAAGATATCTTTGCGCTCTTCGGAACATGATGGTTGATGAAATGAACTGGGTTTTTATTACGGTCTTATGGGCTTGGGCTGTCGCATGACGATGAGCAAGATGGAGAGCGGATGATTGCGATCCAACCCAAAGCGAGGCCCGATTTACACCCAAAGTTAAAAGACGCAATATTATTATAGAAAAAAAAAAAAATCGAATATGGTATGTTCCCATGTTACTCCGCTTTCAGTTCAAGTCAGTTATGGATCTAACAAAATTAAACCCTGCAAAAATCGATGGGAAAATGAAATATTTCAGAAATTAAGGCCTAATTCTAAAAAGATTCATTTGATTAGGGTATGCTAAATTATGGGATAATCTGATGATTTTTGAAAAATATTTATCTAAAAAAAAGAATGTGCAGAAAAATAAATTTTATGATTTTTGGTTCATAGAAAAATTATTCTAATAATAATTATTGGGGATAAATTCTGCTTCCACCGAAGTCTAGCTCGATGCTCGGCCTAATGCAACCTGTAACTGCGGAAGAGCTTTGATGGACGGGTCTTAGCCGAACTCCTATAGTCGGCCGAACTACTTAGCGGACAAGCTCTTTGGACTCCAAGCAGCCGGGCTTTAACGGAATCCCCTAGTGTCCGAACTCCTCAACGATCGTCTCTCGGCTGAACTCCCCAAGCGGCCGTCTCTTCAGTCGGCCGAGCTCCTCCGAACTACTCAGCGGTCGAACTCTTCAGCGGTCGTCCCTCGACCGAACTTCTAGCGATCGAGCTCCTTGCGAACTCACAGCGACCGAACTACTTAGCTGCCGAGCTCCTTCGGACTCCTCAGCCATCGAGCTTCTTCGGACTCCCAGCGTCAGAACCGAACCCCTTGAGTCAGCCGAGCTCCTTGGACCAGGCAGCCGGGCTCTAGCCGAACCCAACCGCCGAGCTTCAGCCAGACGCCTATGGGAGCCGAACTCCTCCCAAGCTTCCTCTTTAGGAGCCCGAACTCCTCCGAAGTGGGCACACGATGAAGGCCTTCAACCCTTCATTCGGCTGGCTCTGCAGCCATCACCATCAGTCTGCCGCAAGCTCTGCAGCCATCACCATCAGTCCACCACGAGCGATAGCGATCCGCTATCAGGCGGCGATGGCTGTCACCGTCAACCCGCCGCACACGGCACCTTTTCGTGAGACTGACTCCACCGAATCTCGAGCGGCTCGCCAACATGCGGCTGCAGCTGTCACCATCAAGCTTCACTATAAAAGGACCCCCCAGATATGCTAATGCTAATCTCTCTGATCTCTAAGCTCTCCTCTTCTTCTTTAAGCTCCGAAACTCATTTTCGAGCACTCCATTCCTGTTGGCCAGAGCTGACTTGAGCGTCGGAGGGTCCTTCCGGAGCCACCCCCCATCGACTTTGGATGGAATTTCATTTTGTAGGTCCCCGACGGCGACCTCCTCGGCCTCCACTCTGGCTACCTTCGACGACGACCAATTTTCATACCAACAGATTGGCGCTAGAGAAAGGGCCACGAACCTCCGAGGTTCTCTTGTTCTTAAAGGAGTGCTCAGCGATGATTTTTTTCTTCCCCCTTCGAAGATCTCCTTTTTCTCTTCCGAAGAGAAAATGCCTCTAGGAGAGCTTCGACTCGACGACCGACTCTCGTTGCAGCCCCGGCAGCCCAGTTTCCACACGAAGCCCTTGCAGATGTGGAGCAGTTCAACCCGTTGGTCGGATTCATGGGCCCGTCGAGATGATGCTGGCTGTGCGACAACCTCCAGTAGGGACCTTGCCAGCAAACCCGCCATAAGGACGCGAGGAACCGACCTTAAGGAAGAGCATCTGGGCATACCAATCATCCTTAGAAAGTCCAAACAAAGAGACATGAAGTTCCCTCGTGGAGGGTTTCCCAAGAAGACGGAATGAAGTTCGGCGCAAGCGAGGCCGAACTCCCTCTTGAGCATGACTCTAAGAAAGCCCGACAAAGGGATGTGAAGTTCTCCCATAGAAGGTTCCACATGGAGTGCGGCCACGTCCACGACTTCCTCAGCACAAGCGAGGTCGAACTCCACCTCAAAGCTCGTCATCGAGGAAGCCACGATAAAGGGGCATGAAGTTCTCCTGCGGAGGGTTTCGCGGGAAAGTGGAATGAAGTTCAGCGCGAGCAGGAAAGCAGAATGAAGTTCGGCGTGAGGAAAGTCGAGCTCCCCCTCGAGCTCGTCATCAAGCAAGTTCTCCCATGGAGGATCTCATGGGAAAGCAGAATGAAGTTCGGCGTGAGGAAAGCCGAGCTCCCCCTCGAGCTCGTCATCAAGCAAGTTTTCCCGCGGAGGGTCTCGCGGGAAAGCAGAATGAAGTTCGGCATGAGGAAAGCCGAGCTCCCCCTCGAGCTCGTCGTCAAGGAAGTCCAGACAAAAGCAGCAGGAAGTTCTCCCATGGAGGATCTCGCGGAAAAATGGAATGAAGTTCGGCACAAGTGAGGCCGAACTCCAAGCCAATTATGTCACCAAGGAAGCCCCCTACAAAGATTTCGCACGAGGTGAGACGAAGTTCGGCCGAGCTCACGACCGCCCTAGGGCAAGCGAGGACTCCCTCTCGAGTATGACTCCAGGGAAGCTCCGACAAAGGGTATGAAGTTCTCCCGCAGAAGGTTTCACAAGAGGGTGGAATGAAGTTCGACCGAGGCCGAACTCTCCCTCAGACTCATCATCAAGGAAGTTCTCCTGCAGAAGATTTTCACGAAAGGCGGAATGAAGTTCGACCGCACTCACGACCTCCCTAGCGGAAGCAAGGCCGCCGAACTCACCCTAGAGCTCATCATCGAGGAAGCCCCGATGAGGGGGCATAAAGTTCTTCCGCAGGTTTTACAACCCCAAACTCCTCGAGCTCGCCACCAAGGAGGCCCCGACAAAAGGGTCCGAAGAAGCCCTCCCGAAAGGTTCCGCGACTACGCCCCGCTCCTCTAACTCGAATTCTCAGCGAAGTTAAGAGCCAACTGCCGAGATCGAAAGGACTACGGCCTCCCCAAACGTATGCGATCGAAGCAAGTAATGCCCCTACCATCGCGACCATGGCCACGATACTGAGGAATACACTTTGCTCCAAGCCAAAATTGAAGAGCTCATCAAAAATGGGCGGCTGGATAAATTCCTCCGACACCAGTCTGAAACAGGAAAAGATCGGCCAAGGGCGCTGCCATAGCCAGAGACGGCAAGGAGCTCGACGCTGCCATAGCCAGAGGCCGCAAGAAGGTCGGCCACCTTACGGCATCACCCACATTGCCCCTAGGAGGATCTCGGTACATCAGCGATTCATCGTCTCCCAGCGACAAGAGCTTGCACCAAATTGAGGAGGCCAGCATGAAGAGTTCGTCCACCCCAGGATTTATCATCGAAGAAACGCGGAACAACGCTATCACGATCTTGAGATACAGAATTTGGAAATGCGCTGCCAGTAACTTCATTTCTTTCCTTTCGATAACATTATTTCTTGATGCAAAAACTATGCGATGACAGGAAACAAGCAGTCAATAATTGCCGCGTTAGGAACAGGAGGAGAACCTCGTCCTAATGCGAGCAACAACCTCGGCAGGAGATAAGATCTCCTTTGAGGAAAGCTCGACCGTAGGAGATAAGATCTCCCCCGAGCGTGCACTTCGACCTCGACTGCAGGAGATAAGATCTCCCCCGAGCGCGCACTTCGACCTCGGCTGTAGGAGATAAGATCTCCCCCAAGAAAGCTCGGCTGCAGGAGATAAGATCTCCCTCGAGCGCGCACTTCAACCTCGGCTGCAGGAGATAAGATCTCCCCCAAGGAAAGCTCGGCAGCAGAAAATAAGATCTCCCCCGAGCGCGAACTTCGACCTCGACCGCAGGAGATAAGATCTCCCCCGAGGAAAGCTTGGCTGTAGGAGATAAGATCTCCCCCGAGCGTGCACTTCGACCTCGACCGCAGGAGATAAGATCTCTCCTGAGGAAAGCTCGATCGTAGGAGATAAGATCTCCCCCGAGGAAAGCTCGACTGCAGGAGATAAGATCTCCCCCGAGCGCGCACTTCGACCTCGGCCGCAGGAGATAAGATCTCCTCTGAGGAAACCTCGACTGTAGGAGATAAGATCTCCCCGAGGAAAGCTCGACCGTAGGAGATAATATCTCCTCCGAGTGCGCACTTCGACCTCGACCGCAGGAGGAGATAAGATCTCCCCCGAGGAAACCTCGGCTGCAGGAGATAAGATCTCTCCCAAGGAAAGCTCGAATGCAGGAGATAAGATCTCCCCCAAGCGCGCACTTCGACTTTGGCTGCAGGAGATAAGATCTCCCCAGAGGAAAGCTCGACTGCAGGAGATAAGATCTCCTCCGAGCACGTACTTCGACCTCGGTCGTAGGAGATAAGATCTCCTCCGAGAAAAAAACTCGGCTGCAGGAGATAAGATCTCCTCCGAACGCGTACTTCGACCTCGGCCGTAGGAGATAAGATCTCCCTCGAGGAAAGCTCGGCCGCAGGAGATAAGATCTCCTCCGAGGAAAGCTCGGTCGTAGGAGATAAGATCTCCCTCGAGCGCGCACTTCGACCTCGACCGCAGGAGATAAGATCTTTCCCGAGGAAACCTCGGCTGTAGGAGATAAGATCTCCCCCGAGGAAAGCTCGACCGTAGGAGATAAGATCTCCCCCGAAGAAAGCTCAACTGCAGGAGATAAGATCTCCCCCGAGCGCGCACTTCGACCTCGACCGCAGGAGATAAGATCTCCTCCAAGGAAAGCTCGACTGCAGGAGATAAGATCTCCTCCAAATGCGCATTTCGACCTCGGCCGCAGGAGATAAGATCTCCCTCGAGGAAAGCTCGGCTGCAAGAGATAAGATCTCCTCCGAACGCGCACTTCGACCTCGGCTGCAGGAGATAAGATCTCCCCCGAGGAAAGCTCGACAGCAGAAAATAAGATCTTTCCCGAGTGCGCACTACGACCTCGGCTGCAGGAGATAAGATCTCCCCCAAGGAAAGCTCGACTGCAGGAGATAAGATCTCCCCCGAACGCGCACTTCGACCTCGACTGTAGGAGATAAAATCTCCCCTGAGGAAAGCTCGGCAGCAGGAAATAAGATCTCTCTCGAGCAACCATGGACAACCTCGGCAATAGATAAGATCTCCTCGAGGAAAGCTCGACCGTAGGAGATGAGATCTCCCCCGGGTGCCCGATATAACCTCGGCTAGGAAAAGCAACCGTGTCAACCTCGGCTGGAGAGCTTCAACTTCAACCTCGGCTGGAGAAAGCAATCGTGTCAACCTCGGCTGGAAAGCTTTAACCACCACCTCGACCGGAGATAAGATCGAAGACAGCCTCGCCCTGAGATCAGATCTCCTTCAGAGCTCAGAGGAAGACTTCGGCAGTCGCCTTTCCTGCACTCCCTTCCTTCGATTTTCGAACTTGAGAGTGGGGGGCTAGTGTTGGGGATAAATTTCGCTCCCGCCGAAGTCTAGCTCGACGCTCAGCCTAATGCAATCTGTAGCCGCGGAAGAGCTTCGACGGATGGGTCTTAGCCAAACTCCTACAGTCGGCCGAACTACTTAACGGATGAGCTCTTTGGACTCCAAGCGGTCGAGTTTTAACGGAATCCCCTAGCACTCGAACTCCTCAGCGGTCGTCTCTCGGTCGAACTCCCCAAGCGGCCATCTCTTCAGCCGACCGAGCTCCTCCGAACTACTCAGCGGCCGAACTCTTCAGCGGTCGTCCCTCGGTCGAACTTCTAGCGACCGAGCTCCTTGCGAACTTCCAGCGACCGAACTACTTAGCTGCCGAGCTCCTTCGGACTCCTTAGCCGTCGAGCTTCTTCGGACTTCTAGCGTCAGGACCGAATCCCTTGAGCCAGCCGAGCAACTTAGCGGTCGAGCTCCTTGGACCCGGCAGTCGGGCTCTAGCCGAACCCAACCGCCGAGCTTCAGCTAGACGCCTACGGGAGACGAACTCCTCCCAAGCTTCCTCTTTAGGAGCCCGAACTCCTCCGAAGTGGGCACACGACGAAGGCCTTCAACCCTTCATTCGGCTGGCTCTACAGCCATCACCATCAGTCCGCCGCAAGCTCTGCAGCCATCACATCAGTCGACCGCGAGCGATAGCGATCCGCTATCAGGCGGCAATGGCTGTCACCGTCAACCCACCGCACATGGTATCTTTCCGTGAGACTGGCTCCGCCGAACCTCGAGTGGCCCGCCAACACGCGACTGCAGCTGTCACCATCAAGCTCCGCTATAAAAGGACCCCCCAGATACGCTAATGCTAATCTCTCTGATCTCTAAGCTCTCCTCTTCTTCTCTAAGCTCCGGAACTCATTCCCGAGCACTCCATTTCTGTTGGTCAGAGCTGACTTGAGCATCGGAGAATCCTTCCGGAGCCACCCCCACCGGCTCCGGACGGAACTTCGTTTTGCAGGTCCCCGATGGTGACCTCCTCGGCCTCCACTCCGACTACCTCCGACGACGACCAGTTTCTGCACCAATAATAATATTTAAAGAAATATAATACTATTTTTTTTATTAAAGATAATCTTATATGAGAATATGGTCAAGTTTTCAACAATATTTTGAATAAACAATTTGGATAATAACATCTTTCTTAATCCATTTATTAGTCATTTATGATCCATTTACATAGGTGCTGCCAATATTAGATATTTAAATATCAAAATATATTTGTATTAGTAATTTTTTTAAAAATAATTATATATTAGAAAATATTTTCTTATTATAAATAATTTTAAGTATGTTTTGGTGTATAAATAAATACATTAATTATTAATAAATACTATATTAGATTTATTGATAAATAATAAATATTTATTAATTATTTTATTAATAGTTAACATTTATTAATAGATATTATTAATATATTTAATATATTATTATTTATAAATATTATTAATTATTATGTTAATATATTTATAATAATTAATATAATATAAGTGAGAGTATTTCTATTAATAAATGATATTTTTAATCTACCTTCATTTGATAACCCAATGTAAATCTTCTCTCTCAGAAAAAATAGAAATATAATCCATCATTTATTTTATCATCTCTCTTATCCATTTTTCATATCAAATATGAAATCTAAATAATATGAAATTTATTTTTTCATACCGCATTTCCTCCAATGAATCCTTTAGACTCAATAGTCGGTCCCTAACCAAATTAGAAAAGCGATTGAATTTGACTGGACTGGCCAAGCGATTTCTCAAATTTGGATCTAGATGTAGATCTTAGATGCGAGGTCAATTTCAGATACAGATCAAGTTGAACTTGGATGCCATTGGACTCTCTTGCAGCCCTTGGCAGGTAAGGCAAACACCCATCTCCATTATGTGTTCGGGCCAAACTTGATGACCAATTTGGATGCAAACAACTGATAAGATCCAAGAACAAAAATAAAAAATATTTTGTTCTTCAATCATGTGATTTGGCACCTAGGTCATCCTTAGTATTTGAAAAATTCCTTTTATGAGGGTATTTTCCAAAAAATCACATAAAATCCTTTTAGTATTATGAAAATTCTAAATGGAAACAGGAATGCCATGGTTTATTACTTAGAGTTCAATGGTTATTTCTTGAGTTGATGCTTAGTTCTGTGATTGTGGGATTTCTGTCATACATTCTCGACAAGCCCCTGCAACTAGGTTTATTGCTCGGCAACCTACGCCTTTGTATTGGGTTAGGGTTAATATTTATCGATCTTTTAGTGACTATAATACCATTTCAAGCACTGGTTTTGTCTTTAAAGATGTTCATGCTAACTTATTATATACAGACTGAAAAGTGTTTCCTCCTAAAAGTCTTCTTTTTCCAAAAGCATGAATGGTTGGACATAGTTTTTGTTAATATACTGACCTTCATCTTACTAGGCCAATCGTTATTTTTTCGTCTTAGTCAAAATTTCCTAGAAGGGTGACGGAATGCCTTGACCGATTAGACCCATTGTGAAGGATATACAGGATCTAATCCAAGCACTTGAACAATGTATAGTTTAGTATGTAATTAATATCCATAGGCAAATCAAATTGCAAATTGATTTGCAAATTTCACATTGCTGAGACATGAATGATTGCTAGGATACGAGTTATCCTTTCTGATATTTTGCAAAAATTGTATAATGACAATTTGGCAACCCTTGTTGAGCATCGTAATTACTTGTTGTAAGAACTATTTATCAATTATTTAATTAAATTTATAATAACTTCATGTTGCTCATCAATAATAATTATAAATAGTTCATTCATACATAGGTAGCCTTCACTTGGGAGGAGGCTAATAGGCTATTAAATATGTGCACGGCTCTTCCTAGGTTTTCCGCATCAGTGATGCAACGACAAGGGCAAGCCTAAGTCCGCTATACGATCATCCGCCAATGCGGACTAATTGTTTGCCGGGGAGGCAACACGCCAGACGCACGTTCATATTTCAACTAATCTTTGCCTGCTATGTTCAATTTCTTTTTCATTCCTC
This sequence comes from Cocos nucifera, assembly GCA_006176705.1. Lineage (NCBI taxonomy): Eukaryota > Viridiplantae > Streptophyta > Magnoliopsida > Arecales > Arecaceae > Cocos > Cocos nucifera. Next base: position 1,414,068 of record QRFJ01000034.1, on the reverse strand, counting down.
AATGTCCCATACGGAGTTAGGGGTAAAGTTGTCTGCTGCTTGGCTTTTCTTGAAGTGGGATCAGGCTGGGCATGCCTGTAAGAAGGATACACTTATCTTCTATTTGGTTGAAGGATGAATTAAAAAAAAAAATACAGGAGGAAGGTTAAATAATGGTGGAAGATGGATTTTGTACGAACTTGCCGGACACGTTTGTAGGAAGAGTGTATTTACGTTCTATTTGGTAATAAAAAATAAATTAAAAAATAGATTAAAAAATAGATAAAAAATGGATGGATTTTATATTTGATGAAACATGAGATGATGGATAGGAATGATTTCTTTTTTTTTATTATTTGGTATAGAAAAAATAAAAAAAATGATGAATAATATTTATATAATATTTTTACTAAACTATTTTTTAAAAAAATATTACTATTATCAATTTATAACATTAATTTATACTAAATAAGTAAATAATATATAAATTTATAACCATTATAATTTCTAATTATATAAAAATTATATAAATATTTAATTTAATTTATAAATAAATTTATAATTAATATTATATAAATAATTAATTAAAAATAATAAATAAAATTAAACATAATTTTAATTATTTAATTATAATTATCAAAATTATGTACTAATACTAAAATAATTAATAATAAAATTTAATAGTATATGATTAATAGTATATATAAAAATAATTTGAATGAAAAAAAATGAAGAAATATTATAGTTTTATCAAAAAAAATAATAAGGTATAATTTTGTTAATGCAAAAATTCATCCATCAATTCTTTCTTGCATCCTCCTAATTTAGGAGGATGTAAATTAGTAGATAGATAATCCTACTTTTTTTATCTATTTTTTTAATAATTTTTTAAACCAAATGATGGATAGAAATCATCCATTCTTTCAATCTCATCTATCTTCCATCTCATAACCCCAACCAAATATAAAGTTACTGCTGAACAGGAAATGAATAACCTAGAAATGAACAAGGAATAATTAATATTTTTTTCCTCCTTAACAATACATATTACCATAAATTTAGTGGTTTTTCCTCTCAACAACACGTGCTAAGATGTATTTCCTATCTTCTAACTAATAAATTATCTACAATCCAGATAAGGTCCAACAAATAATTTATCATTTATCTTATATCATGAGGCCAATAAGTGACAGGTCCATGAAAAATTTTGGAGGCATATTTTTTTTTTACGATACTGTGGATCAGGTCTCACATGATCCAAATCCTATCAAGTGCATTGAGTGTATATTTGATTCATGAAATCAAAACCATAATAAGAATAAAAAATATTAAAATAAAAATCAGAATGAACATATTCTCTCATGGTCGGAATTAGAAGCAAAACAAATTTTGAATATTAAAGGAGAGTATAGATTGGATTTCAGAGAATTAAAATATTTTTATTTTTTTAAAAAAAATTAAAATAAAAATAAGACTATCTTCAATCAAATAGCTAGCTTGGATGAAAAACATTCCTTCTATTTCTATTCCGAAGCCTAACTCCTCTCGACCAACGTATCTCAAAAGATTTTGTACTGGATCAGATTTCTAGGTTGATAGATTGTAGCTGATATCGATATAAAGGAGGGACGCGGAGCAATTCCTGCGATATGAGAACCAAGGACATCTGCGACAGGCCAAAGTGAGAGGAGAGGAGCGAATGCAAAGCAAAGAGTACGGGGTGATGAAAGTAGACGGATGGGAGCGGAGCAAAGAGGGGGACGTGGAGGGTTGATCCATGGTAGACTCTTACAGTGATCGGATTAAGCTGGGCTGCACTTAGGGCCTCTATTTGACTCATGAGTCTGACAAAATATGGCCTTGTTGGCCCACTTGATGGCCTACTTCCGAAGGTTGAGCTCATTTGAATCCCCTCTGGTCTTTGGGGCGAGGAATGGTGATAAAGGTCCCGAAAAAAATGAAAAGAAAGAAAGAAATACAGGAAGATTTGTACCGTTCATGATTTTGCTAGTCATTTCCCATGAATCTTCTAACCTCTCCAACAATAATGTCAAGTTATTGAACTGGATTATAGAATGGAACTAGAGGAATCAAAACTAAGAAGCAATGTCTTTATTTTATTAATTCTTCAAAAAATGTATTATTCATTTGTGGACACTGACCGGCCCTTTAAAACAAGGTCCAGTGTTTCGTGCCATCTGAAAGATGCATTTCTAATAATGTAATGACATGACAAGTCAGTGGCCTCTCCAGTACCAATTCCTTTGTCTCCTTTGCTAACGTTATGCAAGATTTAAAACCGGCTTCAAGCATCGAGAAAAAGTTTTTTAAAATATATATATATATATATATATATATATAATTTTATTTAATTATAAAATTTTATATATGTCATTCTTCCAATCTACGATCATAAACTAGAAGTTATGACAACTACCATACATTCAAGCTATTTCTACAAATGTATAAGACATCTCATCACGATATCATAAAATAATAATAAAATAAAATTTAAATAATTAATATTTAATTTTAATTTAAATAATTAAATTAAATATTTTATAAAATAATATTTCATAGTTTGCATAAAATTATAATAAATTCTAATCTAAAATAAAATATCAAATTTATCTATAATTTACTTTTTCATAACAAATTTTTAAATTAAGCTAATACTCTAAAATTATAAAAATAGTAAAATATAGAGTGTTAGGATTTGACGTCTCGAATTCGATCTATAGTAAGAAGAGAATCAGTTTTCAGCACAGTAGTTGGATCGATTTTGATATGCGGTCGAGCCAGCTCTCTCAGACAAATAGACAGCAGAAGTCCGGGCGAGATATAGTTCGAGCCGACTCGATGGAGACGAATAGAATATGATGAGATTTTTTCTATTTGGATTCGAATTATGATTAATCCAAGGGATCTACGAGAGTTGCGCGTGGACCATAAAATCCAGTGGCCATGGAGCGTTGCGATCATGATCTGAAGGTCAAAAAATATTCCAATACTCCATCAAGGACATGTTCGGCTTCTATTAGGAGAATAAGCCCTGTTAGAACTCCTGTGAACTATTGAAAAGAGGATTCTCATCTTATTTAAAGGGATGAGGTGCTGTGGAGCAAAAAAAAAATGGCGCATGTGGCATGAGAGGCATGTAGAGAGGCTCAGACAGCCACCGAGAGGAGCTTGGTAGAGCATCGAGTACGTATAGCTCATGAGAGAGAGAAATAACAGGTGCATAGCATCCGACGAGGAGGCTGTGAAGGCAGAGCATCTTATAGCTTCTGTGGATCTTCTTGAAATTCTGAGAAAGCTTTTGTGAGGATAGCTTCTAGTTGGGAGATATTTGTATACAGTGAGTTGAGAGTGAGTGTTCTTCTCTTTTATTTATTTTTCTCTTTCATAGTAAAGCTTTGCATGCCCCATGGAGAAGAGCCTTTAGGTTGATCCACGTACTTGATTATTTTTATGTTTTATTTCTTCCTTCTTTCTGCTATAATAATTTGGTACTACATCCTTAACAAGCGATATCAGAGTAGCTGATATCCCAACAGTTTGGTATCAGAGCAAGTTGATACCATAATAATTAGTATCAGAGCCAGATAGTATCGAAGCGCAAATTATAGCAGTGGATAGAGATTGAAGAATATGGAGAAAATAAGTATAATCAGATGAAGATCAACAGGTTCGATAGGAAGGGCAATTTTTTCTTGTGGCAAGCAAGGGTAAAGAATATCCTCATCCAATATGAATTAATCGATGCTCTCTTGTATGACGAGATGCTAGCCATTATAGAGGTGAAGGATTGAAAGTGGATCCAGATATAGATGGTGAGCACGATCCATTTGTACCTAGCGGATGATGTGGTAATTCATGTATTTGATGAGATTTCTCTAATGGAGCTATGGTCGAAGCTCGAGAAATTGTACATGACGAAGTCGCTCACCAATATCCTATTCCTTTGGAGGTAGTTCTAATAGTTATGGATGGACGAAGGCCAGAGCGTGCGGAAGCATCTATCCAACTTTCAGAAGATCCTCACCGATCTTCTCAATGTTGGTGAAAAAATTGAGAAGAAGACTAGGGCATTGATCTTGCTAGTGTCGCTCCCCTTCATATGAGTTCTTGGAGACTGCTCTTCTAGTAAAAAAAATACCATCAAGATTGACGAGATCACTATAGCGATACTCCAGAACGAGGTTCTCAAGAGGGAGAACTCAGCTTCGAGCTCAGATGGTGACAGTTCAATTTTGGCAATTTCTAGAGGAGTGGGAGGCAGTAGATGGAGTGACAGAGGATCACAAGGAGGACGATCCAGATCCAAGACGAGGGATTCTAGCAAGATCAGATGCTATAGGTGTGACGAGTTGGAACATCGAGTCAAAGATTGCCCATAACTCAAGGATCGGACGAGGGCTACTACAGTGACGGCCAATAGCGAATCAAAGGATGATATCTTGAAGATATCTAATGAGGTATCTAGTTCTTCCCAACAGTGAATTTTAAATTCTACATGCACATATCATGTTTGTTGTAGAAAGGAGCAGTTTAACTTCCTGGAGAGCAGTGATGACATTGTTTATCTGCTGAATAGATCGAACTGTGCGATTAGAGGCATCAGGACAGTAAGCTAGAAGATACATAATGGTACAGTGAGGAGATTGGAGGAGGTCCGATACATACCCAATTTCAGGCAGAATCTTATTTCACTGAGCAGACTGAATTTAAATGGTTATAGGTGGATAGCTGGTGATAGAATCCTGAAGGTTATGCACGATGATAGGATGATATTGGAGGGAAAGAAGAAGACAAGAGGACATTACTATCTGACGGAAAGCCTAGTGCGAGATGGAGCTTTAGGAGCCAGAGGGAGTCCAATGCAAGGTGGAGCTTCAGATGGAGATGGATCGAGCATGAGATGGAAGACTCGGGAGGATGAGAGATGATGTCGTAGAGTAAAGTTCCTATTATCGTAGGAGAATTTTTCAAGCAGGTCTTTGGTTAAAGTGGACACAGCTCATGATAGAGGTAGGATCGAGCGACCTGGCTTGACTCTCATGTTTGTCCATCTATGATCAGCAGGCATGCCCCAGGGCATGAGAGTGAGATGGATCACAAGCTCTTAAAGTCAGGTAGAGATCGAATATCGAGTCGAGGTGAAGATTGTTAGGATTTAACATCTCAAATTCGATCCACAGCAAGAAGAAAATCAGCTTTCAGCACAGCAGCTGGGCTGACTCTGATACATAGTCGAGCTAGCTCGGATTGAGATCGACTCGGCTCGAATCACAACCAAGCTAGCTCTCTCAAGTAGATAGATAGCAGGAGTCCGGACGAGATGCAGTCAAGCCAGCTTGATCCCTGACCGAGCCGACTTGATGGAGACGAACAGAACATGATAGAATTTTTTCTGTTTGGACTCAGATTATGATTAATCCAAGGAGTCTATAGGAGTTGCGCATGGACCATAGGACCCAGCGGCCATGAAGGATTGCGATCATGATTTGAAGGTCGAAAAATATTCCAAGACTCCATCAAGAATATGTTCAACTCATATTAGGAGACCGAGTCATGTTAGGACTCCTGTGAACTACTGAGAAGAGGATTCTCATCTTATTTAAAGGGTTGAGGTACTGTGGAGCAAAAAAAAAGATGGTGCATGTGACGTGAGAGGCACGTAGAGAGGCTCAAGCAATTATCAAAAGGAGCTTGGCAGAGCGTCGAGTACGTGCAGCCTACGAGAGAGAAGCAATAAGTGCATAGCATCCGATGAGGAGGCTATGAGGGCAGAGCCTCTTGTAGCTTCTATGGGTCTCCTTAGGATTCTGAGAGAGCTTTTGTGATGGTAGCTTTTAGTTGAGAGAGATTTATGTATGATGAGTTAAAAATGAATATTCTTCTTTTATACCTATTTTTTTCTTTTATAATAAAGCTTTGCATACCCCATAGAGACGAGCCTTCAGGCTGATCCACGTACTTAATTATTTTCTTATTTTATTTTTTTCTTCTTTCTATCGTAATAATTTGGTACTAGATCCTTAACAAGCGATATCAGAGTAGCTGATATCCTAATATTTGGTATCAAAGTGAGTTGATACCATAACATAGAGTAATAAGCTAAATAATCTAGTAAGTAATATATCCTTTGACTAGATAAATCAAGCAATATTAATATATTGTGTTGGGGATAAACTCCGCTTCCACCGAAGTCCAGTCTGATGCTTAGCCTAATGCAATTTATAATCACGAAAGAGCTTCGATCGAAAATTCTCCTCCAACGATCGGATGCCAGCTAAACTCCTTTAGTGGCCAAATCTTAGCCGAACTCCTCCAGCGGCCAAATCTTAGCCAAACTCATCAGCGGCTGAACCCCTGGCGAACTCCTCCAATGGTCGAACTCCTTTCAAATTTCTTCTTCAGTCAAATTTCTTCAAGAGCCGAACTCCTTTCAGACTTTTTCTTCAGTCGAATTCCTACAGAAGTCGAACTCCTCCTAGACTTCTTCTTCAGTCGGACCCCTTTAGGAGCCGAACTCCTTCTGAATTTCTCCTTCAGTCGGATGTCTACAGGAGCCGAACTCCTTCCAGACCTCTTCCTCAGTCGGACTCCTTCAGGAATCGAACTTCTTTCGGATCTCTCCTTCAGTTGGATGCCTACAAAAGCCAAACTCCTTCCGGATCTTTCCTTCAGTCGGACCCCTTCAGGAGCTGAACTTCTTTCGGATCTCTCCTTCAGTCGGATCCCTTCAGGAGCTGAACCTCTTTCGAATCTCTTCTTCAGTCGGATGCTTACAGGAGTCGAACTCCTTTCGGACCTCTCCCTTAGTCGGACTCCTTCAGGAGCCAAACTCCTTCCGAATTCTTCCTTCAGTCGGATGCCTACAAGAGCCGAACTCCTTTCAGATCTCTCCTTCAGATAGATTCCTACAGGAGCTGAACTCCTTTCAGACTTCTTCTTCAGTCAAACTTCATCTAGATTCCTTCAGTGAATTATTTTCAGATTTTAAGTAGTATTCCTTCCAGATGATCCCCTTCAGACGTATTTTCTTCAAGAGTTTGAACTCCTCTGAAATTAATGTATGTCAAAGCTCTTCACCAACCAACGTCTGCTTTCTTCAAACTTTGACTATTAAATCTCAATAAACAATCACTATCAGTCTGATGATATCTCTCTCTCTCCATAGCAAACTCCATACAGTTTGGAGCGGTCCACTACCGGACGGCTATGGCTGTCACTATCAGTCTGCCACAGGCGATACCTCTTCCTTCCGTATCGAATTCCACATGGTCTCGAGCGGCCTACTACCGAATGATATGACCGTCACTATCAATCAAGCTTCGTCTATAAAAAGGGACCCTCCAGATATATTTTCTCTAAGTCCTCTTCTTCTTTCCAAAATTCTGTCAAATTTTTTTCTAAGCACTCCATTTCTGTTGATCAGAAGAGCTGACTTAATCGTCGGAGGGTACTGCCAGAGCCACCACCACCGACTTCAGATGAAATTTTATTTTGCAGGTCACCGATGGTGACCTCTTTCTCAGCTCCAGTTCGATCCGACGTCGATCAGATTCTACACCAACATATTGAAAATAAATTTATAAGGTGCATCAATTCAAACATCCAATACTAATTAAAATAAGATCCATCAAAATTCAATTTTTTCAAAGTTTATTTTCATTCGTATATCAATTTCTTTCAAAACATCTAGTGCACCTTAACCACGAAATATGATCACACTCATACTTTATGGCTAGGTCAAATAAGCTCAGGATAGATAAGGTGCCAATATATCATCCTTATTGGCAGGATATCGATAGACCAGCGCATAATTTCCACTAGCAAGATATTGATATACCAACGCATAAATCCGACTGGTAGGATGTTAACATACTAGCGTATAACCCCTACTGATAATATATCGATATACCAACATATTATCTTTACTAGCAAAATATCAATGTACTAGCACACAACTTTCAATGACAGAATATTGATATACCAACATACGATCCCTACTAACAGGGTATCAATGTGCCAATATATAATCCTTATTGGCAAGATTTAGATATGCATAGTTAGGCTGCAAGTCAAAATTTATCTCGATTCAAATATTTATTTCAATAAAATTAATTTCATATTTCAATCAAACAATATACAAAATAATTTAGAATCGAATTCAATCGATCATAATCTATAATGAAATTAATGCCTTCGATATTGCATCAAATAGTATTCTATAATAGATTTAATAAGTAAATATCATGCTTTATATTCATAAATCATAAATAATATGATTCAAAATTTAATGATATAAATACTATATAATTTATCGATAAATCTAAAAAAAAGAATAATATTACTTACCTCACACGTACTCCAACAAATCTACATAATTTTATAAATATTATCAAAATTTTTAATTCATGGATTATATCACAATATTTTTCTGTTGAAGATCTTTTTATTGAGATAACTATATCTCTATATATAATTAAGTTTAATAATTAAAAAAAATATGAATAATCAAGAAAGATATGATGAATGATAGTCGCATTCAATAATCCAAATCGATCTGATCATGATAATTTTATTCGATCATGATTAAATTAGGTGGTTCGAAGTCTCTTTATTGGATCAACTTAGAGTCAAAGCTACAAAGCTCAGACATTTTGCTGGTTTTATAAATCAAATAGAAAGATAATGTCAGAGGAGAGACAAAAATTAACAAACTGGAACAAGATTGATTAAATGACACTGTTTGGCATCTTGATCAGTCCGATCAAGATGATTTAATCAAATTATGATTAAACTAGTGTATATATAGTTCAACAAAAATTATGGATAATTGAATCTAGAAAAATCTAGTCTGATCAAAGTTAGTGCTGGCATGCTGTTCGGTGATCACGAGTGAGGATCCTTTTCACTGGGATGGATCAAAATTATTAAAAGTAATCCCTTTACTGAATAAATCTTAGAGAGAAGAAGACATGAAGAGAGAGAAAATTTAGAGAGAGAAAGTAGAGAGAAATAATTTCAAGAAGAGAAATAGAGGAAAGAGAGAGAAACTTTTTCTTTTTCTTTTTTTTTTTCTTCTTATCTTCTTTTTCTCTCTCTTTCTTTGGTTCCACGGTGAAATAGAAGATTATTTTTTCTCTTAATCCAGGAATAGTGGATCACCATTGGCATGGCTTTAGTCGACGATGGTGCCACTGATGAACCCCAGACCAACTATCGGCAATAGCTGCTGGCATCGAAAAAATCAAAAGAAAGGGATGGAACTAAGGAAAAACAAGAGTTGGGCTTTCATAAGAAATCTGACGAGTGCCAATTGAAATCCATGATCTATGGTCATAGAGAATAGAGAAAAGATTATTCAAAAGATCAAGAGAGCCTTACCTCATATTTTTGGTGATGATTGATGGTGATAAAGGAACAATCCATGAAGAAACTCGGTGAATCAGTGGCGAACTTTGTAAATTCCGGCATGGTATTGGAAGAGAGAGTTCGGGTCTCTAAATAGAGCGGTGGGGAGGTTGAATCCTCTCCAACATTGACTTCCTCTCCGATGGGATCGGATGGAAGAAGACTCCTAGCGGGAGTCTTCTTCATCATTTTTTTTTTTTCTCTATCTCTTTTTTGTTGCTTTAAGATTCATATGGTTGGATTTAAGTTGGATTAAGGTATCACAATATATTGCTATCTTGGGACCATACGAACCAAATATTTGTATAGAAATAATCCAAAGTCTTAAGCTTCAACGGAAGTGGATAGGGATGAGTGAAATTCTACATTGGAAATATGCTAATGCTAGTTGAGTAGTTGCACATCAGCTTATGTCATTTTTTTGAAAAAGCTTTACCATGCCAATTTCTAAGGCATGGATCATGTGATCCTTATTAAATATAAGAATTCTCTACACTGCATGCACCTAATGTGCATGCCACCAATCACAATCATTGGTGCACTGAGATACATGCTTGCTGAATAAGATCTATGGGAACGATCCACTGCATGCACCTAATGTTCATGCCACCAATCACAATCATTGGTGTACTGAGATACATGCTTGCTGAATAAGATCTATAGGAACGATTCATTGTAATTGTTTGTATGATATATATATATATATAGTATAGAAAATAATTTTTTCAGCATGGATCACCGACTCATCTTGTGGTTGATAGCATGGATTGCCAACTCACCTTGCCGGATGGGCATTTATGTCCACAGAAGCATTCACATCTCACTAGAAAACAAAATATAAGAACTTTGATAGGAATTGGTGAGGTTACCTAGTATCATCATTCATCATAAGCCTTCACTTATGCATTCGAAAAAGAAGAGCATTGTTATAAATTAGATAGGTCATCTAAACGAGAAATTATTGGTTAAAACTATTCTAGTATATATATCTTGGACTATTTAATAAAAAAATTAATATATCATTTTTTATTAGAAAAAAAATATATTGTTATGCAAGTTTGATTGAAAATTTTGAATGAAGAAGATTTACTATTAACCATGATTAGCTAGCTGACATCTCTTGATAGTTTGAATAGAAATAAATTTATTTTTTTAAAAGATGTATTAATTTTTTATTAAATTATTTAAATTATATATGATAGAATAGTTTTAATTAATAATTTTTTCAGTTTCACCGGTCAAAATTTATATTCATGGGGATCTTATCCCCACCTTTTAACCACAATTAATTTGGACTATGACCAGCATCTAAGCTTTTTTATATTTTTTTCTCTTTTTATCATGGTTATTATTGCAGTTAAAATATGAAGTCAGGCTGAGGTCAGTATGTATGAAGTGATGGTGCGGTCAACTTCCTAGAGTACCATATGGATCTAAAAATTCAATTGTCACAGCATCACAATTAGTAGATGTACCTGGAAAAAAATTTTTCTTGTTGGAGTTTTTTTCAGAAAAATATCCTGCAATGTACAAGTCAACTAAAATCTATAAAATGATAGAAGAGAGAGAGAGGAAGTATGGATTTTGTGAGTGGAAGAATGGCTGAATGCCCTTATCTGAGGATCCCTTCTTTTTCTCTATGCTATCGAGATAGATGGGACATATATTCACTAAATAACAACGGCTCTCATCATAATGGTCTCCCATGTTATTCCTACAGTTATAACTGCTTTAAACGTACCTCACGGCCAAGAGCTAATAACCATCATTGGTATTTGCGAGCCAATATGGTCATTTTCCTAGTCCGTTGATATCCAAGATGAATGAAGTTAACTATTGCCAGCATGGCACCATTTTGATTATTACCAATGTTCAACAGATAGATATCCACCACATCAGTTATATATTCTAGATGAAATTTATCAGATGAAATTGATCAGAAGGTCAAATTGACCGATCATTATAGAAAGTGAGGGAGCTCAATTCAGTCTGGCCAAGTCTTACCCAAGTCTTCATTGATTGCTCGACGTTTTCCTGGTTGTTAAATATTTTATTTTGGAGACTGCTGAATCAAACGGACCAGCTGTAGTATCCCCGCTCGCGTGTTTCCGATTTGGCGGCGGGTCAACGGCGGTTCAACTTCTTCTCCTTTTTTTTTTTTTTTTCCTCTCAATCGCTGGTCTCCTCAAAATAGCGACCATGTCCTTCCCCAAGCACACCCACCTTTCTCATAAAGACACGATTATGCCACGAAGGGGACAATCAAACGGTGATCTCCCCCAAACAACATCAGGGTCTTTTCAAATCAATAATTGGTGATCTCCTTCCAAATTTGCAACCAGTCCTCCTATCACCTCTCTCTCATGATTATGTCGAGAGGAGGAAGAAGAAGCCGACCGGGCAGCTTGTCCCGATCTCCTCCCGATTTGCCTGATCTGAAGAAGATTTTTTTTTTAAAAGAAAAAATGATTTCATTTCTCCATCAACCTCCAGTGACCTCCCTGTTGTCTCGATCTGGTCGAACCGTTTCCAGATCAATTCACCGGTTCTCATCCAAGCGAGCGGTTGCGACTTTCTCTGAATCGAGCAATAGCAATGGTAAAAGAGGTCTTCTCTTCCACCATAGGAGAAGAGAACTTTTTTTTTTTTAAATCCCATGATCCGCCTGATGGGTTGACATGACATCTAGTTAACCTGGGCGTTTCGAGCAGTTTGACCTTATGGTCCACCGAGTCAAATGGTTTGTTTATATTTCCGGTTTTCTTCGGATCCGACTCGCAAGATAAGGCGTGTGGCGGGTCAAACCAATTGACTCACCTGGGTCTCTAGTTCTGTTCTTTGTGATGCGGGCACTAAAAGAGCTGATCTAGCTCGATTGCAATTAAAGTTGGCCTCTAAGAATGATGAGATGGACATTGGATAGTGTTGATGCGAAAATCTGACAATATGCATGATGTGGTGCCGAGTAAGTACATCTCACTTCTAAATAAAAAATAAATCTGTAAAAAAAATTCTCTTACTAGAATTTGTCTAACGGGAATCTTTCAATACTTAAGCATAAAGTTAAAGATGGTAGAAGAGAGTGTAAGAGCTTAAAAAATCTAAAAGAAAGTTTACTTAAGTTCTTTTGCTACCTTTCCTTTTATAAGGGTAAGTAGTGTGCCGTTGCATTGTAACTTCCACCCTTTTATAAGGGTAAATAGTGTGCCGTTGCATTGTAACTTCCACCCATTCATATATTAGAATATGAAAGTTATCGAGTTCTTCATGGACATTAGTGAAACAGTTATTCTGATTCTTGATCTTATAGTTATGGACAATTAATATCCTTGTCCTGCCTTGATAACCGTTATGATCTCTAACATTTCGGATTGTGGGTTACTAGGCTTTTGTAGTTATTCAATTTTCATAGATACTCGAAAAATATCTGAGTAAGATAGTTGGTCTATCTTGACATAGTTAGTTTATAAGTAGTCGCTTCACTCATATGAATAAAATCATGGACATGAATGATTGTCAGTCTTTGGTCGGGCAAGATAGTCGGATTTATTCTGAGTATAAAATTTCGAGTAATTATCCCAATATTTGCCCTCCACTTCCGAGTTTGAGTTGGTCGGGACATATTAGGTGAAGGAAGTACTCTAGAGTTGTAGGTTTCATACTCGATTTTTGGTGCATTTTTTGGCGTGTTGTCATTTGATTGCTTCGTGAGTCATGCGCTAAAATGTTTTGTGAGTTGTGCGGTAGTTATAATCACAGATTGCATAAAGCAATATTCCATAATGATTTTGGAAGTTTGTGCAATCGAGTGATCATTCTCGGGCCGCTCACAAGTAGCCATGTGTCGACAAAGCATTGATCAGGAAACTCATTCTGTGGATTCATTCCACGTGGTAAAGTCACAATGGTGATGTGTTGAACAGCCATTGAACTCGTCGACGAGGATTTTTGCCATGTATCGACATCTCTAAGAAAGATAAGAGCCGAATAACTAATCAAGGCCGTTCAAGGTACTTATATAAGCATTCCTTCTCTTGAAACTTTGTTTTCTTTCTCATTGCTATTTGTACTCTTCCTTGAGTTGCTGTCATCCTCATTGGTTCACAGCCGAAAGGAGGATTTTTTTTTTCTCCATCACGTTTATCTTCATTTCAAGATCATTTTTCTTTCCTTCTTTTTTCTTTTTCTTGAACTTGATTGAGCAAAAGTTAGTTTGAAATTTCTCTCCTTCTTTTCTAAGCCTCCTTCCTTCTGCCGAGCTCCATTTTTTTTGCGGGTCTTCTGGATTGATAGAAATGTCTTCTTCTAGTCAAGAGTCCGGGGGTGCAAACCTTGTAAGAGATCAGAGTTTTCAAGCTTCACCTTCTCGAGACAAGCTCGAAGAAGTTTCTTAGGCTGGACCTGAGGAATTGACCTCATCTCGTCAGGCTCCATTAGGTTCTGTAGGGTTAGATAATCTGCCACCCGTTGAGAACTATTCGGTCCTGATGCACGAGAGGTCCAAATTATTTAAGTCCAATATTTGGCACTTGAAGGAGTGATATCGGATCTCAAGCTAGTATTAATTCTCAGGTCCAGGCCGAGATGGACGAGTGACTCATTCACCAAATGGTTAAATCACCATCTATAAAGAATTTCTTCAGTCTGAACTTCACTTTCCTCTTCATTCTCTCATCTGCAACATTCTAGATCAAGATTTAATCTATGGATAATTATGTTAGGAGGTATACTTGATATGTCTGAGGCCGACCAAGCAAATATATCCGCATTCTTTCATAAAAAGGTTATAAGATCTCTTCAAAGCCATTCATCCAGTGATGACTTAATTTGTACAGTTTTAGTTGGGTCATCTTTTCTGAATGGAACCGAGATAAGTTGTTCAGCTGGCTCTCCCCGACTTTCTTTCTCTCATTGATCTAGCCCATCAATTGGTAGGATTTCTATGGGCTTTGTCTTTAATTATTGTCATGTAACATTGTCGGGCCAGTTGCTGATCTCCTTGCATTTCAGCAACTCCATTTTTGGTTGGAAATAGATGAGGAGATGATAAGTTGAAACAATAGCCCAAAGATCTAGCATTTAAGCCTGGTCATACTAGATCATATTATAGGTTGATGGCACTCGAACTACGAGAAAATTAAGAAGTACGGTAACTTGTCAAGATTATTGTCCTATAGTGATAGAGAGGACTATTTCTCCTTTTATCTTCATCGAATCATCCAAAAATTCGATTAAGGGAGTGTTGATTCATTCGGTAGTTAATTTCATTTGGAAAAAAGTATTATAAAATAATACATCTATGGAACTCTCACTATCGATTAAAAGTCTTTTTATATTATAATTCGCTATTGTCATAGAAACGACAACAGCGTCGTCATAAGGAATTTGAACTCCTTGAAAATCTTCATCAAATAATGCAATGAGGTTGTCTCCTCGCTATGCTTCAAGGAGCTCTCTGAACATTCCATCCCTCTAGATAACATACCTTCGAAAATCATATTGACCACCCCTACTTTAGGTTGATTATTGATTTCTTCTTTGGTTTGTGGCTGAGGCTATTGGTTGGCAGGTACTTTGACTAGACGATCACACATGTATTTTTCGAGATAGCCTTGATAGATCAGAGCCTCTATCTCATTTTTCAATTGGATATAGTGCTCTATGCCGTGCCCACTATCCTGATGAAAATGACAATACTTCTTTTTATTGTGGAACATCGGTGGTGCCCTCATTAGTGGAGGTCTTTGGAGGTAATTCTCTCCTTTGATTTTCATGAGAATCTATGCATAGGAAGCACAGAGAGAGGTATAAGAATCATGCTTATAACCGAGGGTCTTTATCTTCAGGCTTTATCATTGGGGTGGAGCTTCTTTTTCAATTCAGGGCCTGCTAGGTTCTTCTTAAGCTCCTCTCTTTTTTGGCTTCTTTTTTCCTTCAGCTTGACATCAAATGATGGCACCTTGATGCGTATGTACTTCTATGTGCACTTAAGGAGTTCAGAGTAAGATTTAGAAAACTTTTGGTCTAGAGAATAGGTAAATCATCTAGAAGTTCGAAGTCCCCACTTCATAGCCAATACGGTTGTAGATTCATTAAGGTTGTGAATTTCTAATGTGGTAGTAATAAAGTGTGCCACATAGTCCCTCAAGGATTCCCCTTCTTGCTTGTAGATGGAGAAGATATTGTCAGAAGTCTGTGGCATCTTTCTACTAGCGTTGAAATATATCATGAATAATTGTTCGAACTGCTCGAAGGAATGAATGCTTCTCGAAAAATGAGATAGAAAGTTATAAAACTCTCTAAATGATCAGCTCATGATGCGAGTGCCCTGAATCAATATAAGAGTTTTATAACTTTCTAAATGATCAAGTGAGTTGGTAAAGCCATCATAAGGCTCTAGCTGTGGCATCTTGAAACGAGTCAAGATCAGCTCATCCAGGATTCTTCGAAAGAAAAGAGGATGAGTGTTAGACATGAGGCCACTAGATGAACCTCAATTGTCCTCTTATAACTGAGCAAGTCGATGATCAATTTCTTGGAGTTTTCGATCGTAATCATCCAGACATCATTAAGGATCATTACGATGCCAGAAATACCTTAGAGTAGAGTCTTTCGCTAATGTGCTTGAGGGGAAATGAGGCATCTTCTCCTTTTTTGAAGTTCGTCGGGGAGAAAGAGATTGCCATTCTTTAGGACCAGTATGATAGGAGTGCCAAATAGGTTAAGGATCGACATGATGCGAGGGCCAAAGAGATTGATGTGGTGGTGAAGAAGATTGATGAGGGGCATGACAGCTGTGCTTGGATGGCACAATCTATGGTGCTGGCTCCTCCACCAATGGTTGCTGTTGTCGCTATTCTGCAATCCACTGTAAATTTTGAATAGCCTCTATTAGGATTCTTGCTATACTAAGGTATCGAATTGTTGTTGGTCTGCCGTAATCACTGGATGCGAAGCAGTAGGCTTTATGTGTTAGACAAGAAACTCTTCACGATGGGAAGAGCATTTGTCGAAGCTTATCGATGCATTTTGAGCTCTTATTTTGGTCGTGGTTCTTCTTTTGTTGAGGGATTCACATCACTGGAAATGCTTGATCTCCCCCTACCAAGCGCGCCAAATAGTTACTGCGAAACTCCAATGAGATGCTTGGTATGGTGCTGAGTAAGTGTGCCTTACTGCCAAATAGAAAATAAACCTGCAAAAAAAATTTTCTTGCCAGAATTTATCCGATGGAAGATCCTCTGATGCTTAAGTCAGTCGGAGTTAAGGAAACAATGAAAGAAACCACAAAAGTATGAGAGCTTCAAAAATCTAAGAGAAAACATACCCAAGTTCCCTTGCAACCCCCCCTTTTATAAAGATGAAGCGTGCCATTGCATTACCCGTTCATGTATTAAAATATGGGAGTTATCGAGTCCATCATGGATATTAGTGGACTAGTTACTCTAGTCCGCGATCTTTTAGTTATGAACAGTTAATGCTTTGGTGTGCTTTGATAACTGTTCTGATTTCTAACCTTCTAGATCATAGGTTACCAGATTTTCATAGTTACTCAGCTTTTATAATGCTCAAAAAAATATTCGAATAAGATAGTTGATATATCTCAACATAGTCGGTTTACAAGTAGTCGTTTTACTCGTGTGAATAAAATCGTGGATATGGATGATCAGTCTTTAGCCAAGCAAGATGGTCGGGTTTATCTTAAGCATGAAATTTCGAGT
Source organism: Cocos nucifera (assembly GCA_006176705.1). Taxonomy (NCBI): domain Eukaryota; kingdom Viridiplantae; phylum Streptophyta; class Magnoliopsida; order Arecales; family Arecaceae; genus Cocos; species Cocos nucifera. The sequence continues at coordinate 1,396,942 of QRFJ01000034.1, read as the reverse complement.
ATGTACCCCAAGATGGTCGGGTTTATCTTAAGCATGAAATTTTGAGTATGTACCCTAACAAATAGAAAGATGAGAATATTAATCCCTCCTAATATTCAAAAATATAAACCTGCCTTTATTAGTGCCTGCTTTTTTTTTTTTTTTTAAATTACTAGAGAAATGCACAAGAATGCCTTCTGAGTTCTTACTTACTCTAAAAGCAATTATAGGTCACTAAAAAAAAAAAAAAAATCTCCAAACTGAGGGGTCGGAAAGGCCTAATTATTACTTGGATCAGATCCAATGGAAGATGCCAAATCCTATGGTGGATAGCAAGACACGTTGCCGCATGTATTTCACCAATTCATGATTGTGCATTATCTACCCGCATATGCTTCGAGATTTGCTCTGGTCCACTTGGATCTCATCTAGGCAATAATTTCTCATGAAGACGGCATGCACACTTTTCTTTAGAGATGGCTGATTCGGTACCTAAAGATTTTATTCAGATAAATTGTCGTAAAATATTTTAAAAAAAATTCAATCACTTAGATTATATTTAAAGATGATGCTTGGTTATCGGTTAGGCAAGCAGATAAAAATATGCAGATCTACTTATAATTTGGTTGAACTTTAGGGCTAAAGTAGAAATTCCGTGCCTGCTCCCATGTTCTCTGTCCGGATTTTTTTTTCTTTTATTTTTCAAACAAAATCAAACAAAGTGTGAATGCACCTCATAACGTAATGATTTTTTCCCCAACAGACTAACTGAGATGGAAAGGATGTCATGTGACGGGACGGAAAAAGAATATTGGTTGAACATGGATGCGTGGAAAACAAAGCTTCTGGGTTTGTTCCGGCTTTACCCACCTTGAATATGTGGATGATATGAAGAGAGAGCAAGCTGGATAAAATGATTTAGGTACCTAATAAAAATCCTTCTTTAGAACCCAATCCACAGTGAAAAAGAAAAAAAAGACTGACTTTATATGGTTTGAACTTGCTGTCCAATTCTGCTGATCTAACGTGCCAGACGACACAGATGCCGACGTGAGAGGTCTAGGCGGTCAGTGTTCTTCTTCCTCAAAGGACAAAAGCCAATAGTATCTCTCACGGTTTGCAGTCAGCCTACCCGCGGTCTTCAGAAACTCGGCAAAGGAGCATCCGATTTTGACGGTGTGAGCTGGGTGGCTATCACATTTTTAATCATCATCCATTCTTCTACTCTCGTGGTAGATCCGACCTTCAGATCTAAACAGTGGGCACCTGCAAGTCGCGTAGCGATCGAGGAGGTTAGGAAGCATTTCGCAGTAAACGACGGACCGGAGCCTGAGATGCACCTCACTTTCCCAGGACAGCCACGCATCCCCCGTCCACCGAAATAAGAAATGATAGGCATCAGTCACAGCTCACAACCATCCAAAAGGATAGGCATCCTTGACCCGTACTTCGTGAAATGGAAAAAATTCATAAAAGAAAAATAAGTTACAATGCTATGCCTATCAGGTACCAACACAAAGCCAGCCATAAACCTCATAGCATCAAGTAATAACCACTAGCAACTACAAATATAGAAGGCTAAGGACCCGATAAGGTTTTCTGCAGCTAATTTTCGAGGTAGACGAAAAAAATACACTACTTTTTTCTTTTCTTTCCTGCTCGGCCGTCATACTTAGCAATTGCAAAATCTAATTCCCAGCTCCACGGCAGAGCATCTCCCTGTACTTCATGATGGAGTTGAGCCGCTGAAGCTTGAGCTGCTGCCGGAAGCGGTTGATGAAGTCGTCGGCACGGGCATCCACCTCTCCTCCCTCGTTCTCCCCCTCCGCCTCTGCCTCCTCCCTCCCGGTCCTAGCCCTCGCCGTCGCCGGCCGCCGCATCATGACCTCCGCCTCCTCGGACTCGAAATGCGCGAACGCCGACTTGTCGCTCGCTGACTTTTTTATCTTCGCCGCCAGCTTCACCGGCACCTCTCCTGCCGTCGGGTGCACGTCTGACTGGCTCCGGCAGACTTCGTGATGCTCCTCGCCGGCGGAATCGGCCTCCGGGGAGTCGGATTCGGCGGCGATGGCGGGATCCGGCGAGGCGGGGGGGGTCTCGAGTGGCTCGGACCGAGAGGCCGGCGGTGGGGGCGCGATCTCGAGGGGGATGTCGCCGGAGCAGTAGCGGTAGAGGTTGAAGGAGCGGAGGCGGTCGAGGACGAGGGAAGGGGAGCGGGAGAGCTTGCGGGGGTCGCCCCCGCCGGCGTCGGCGTCGCGGTGGATGCCCTTGGAGGTGACGGCGATGGTGCCGATGACAAGGTTGAGGAGCACGAAAAGGACGGCGGGGGTGAGCCAGCTATAGAACGACGCCCAGATCGACGGGATCGCTTCCTCCAGCATTTTGATGGTTTTCTCTCTGTCGTTTTCTTTTTTTTTTTTCCTTACAGAGCGTTATGTTCCTTTTTTGGGGAGATGTTTTGGGGAGATGGGGGAGAAGAGGGTTTGGCAGGAATTTTGGTCTCTGCGGGTTGGCAAGGGAAGTTGGAGTGGTTATGGGGGAAGAAGGGGTTATTATAGTCGGAAGTAGACCCCCCTTAGAGGTACTGGAATCTTCGTGGAATTTCTTTTTGCCGTCCCTGTGGATGAATGTTACGGCAAAATGAACAACTTTTTAATCGACTAATGTATCCATGTTCTCTCATCCGTATGTTATTTTTTCATAAACAGTATTTGTCTATTAAATTATATATATATAATATAAAAATAGATAAACTATTTTTTTAAAAATATTTTTTTATTTTATTCCTAAAATACTATAATAATAATATATATTATAATATTATAATATAATAATATATAATATAATATGATTATTATATAACATAAAAATATTTATATACTAAAAGATATTTAAAAAAATGAATAGATCTTAATAATTTATTAAGAAAAATAGTATTTCAAAAGAATACCGATAACAGGTTTTGGAAATATTTTTTAATATATTAAAAATATAGATAAATTATTTATATATATAAATATTATCTAAAAAATATTTATTTAAAAAATGTAGATTTCTTAGTAAAATTTTTTCCTCCAAAGAATAGGTTTTCAAAAAAAATTAAATAAGAATTTTATTTAATATTTTATGATATTTATAATTTTTATTGACAACTGATTGTAGCATATTATTGTTATTTGGTAATAAATTATTATAATTGCTGCCTCGTTCCTCTTCTTAAGCATATTTACCATCTTATTGTTGTATTAGTCTTGATATTTTCTTATTAATTTTTATACACTTTGGTTAGTAACCATGTTGTTATATGTATACGCCAGGATCTCCTAATCTTAGCTGGATGCAAGAAATTTTTTTTATTAAAAATTAAATGTGAGATTTGATAAAATTTAATTTAATTAAAAAAACTCCTCTAATGACCTATACGTCGGTTATCTGGTAATTCTTAGAATCTTTTATTTTTAATATATGATAAAATTATAAAAATTATATTTATTATAGTAAAATTTTTAGGTCCCTGACAAAACAACACGACGCACTCTCAAAAAAAAAAAAAAAAAAACGTCCGGGCTCCGTCACAGGCGCCCTCAAGGGCCCAACATTCTACGATTTACAAAATACCTCTCTTAGGAAAGAGAGAAAATAAACTACATTAGCTTGACTTTTTAGGGGGCAAAGATAATGGAAAAATAGGTCAGGTCCCAGACTCTTTTCTGTATTTTTTTTTTTAATAATAGAAAAACAAAGAAGATATGGAACTGGCCGACCTAGTGGCATGGTAATTAAGTAAGACCCGTTTCATCTTCCACTGGAAGTTGGGATCCGTCTCGGTTGACGCGAGAAACGGCATTATTACCGCTGAGATCTGGAGCGCCGAATAACCCGTTGTGCGCCCAAATCCAAAACCACCGCTTCCCTCGCGCGCGCCCCTGTCCCCGGTAGGAAAGATTCGGAATTATTTTAATCTTCAAACAATAACCTTTTTTTTTTAATGAACTTCTCTGGTAATTTATCCACGTCATGAGGACCTCGGCGTCCTGCGTCATCCGTCCTTTTTCTTCGTAACATTATTTATTGAACCATGTTCACGGCGGTCGAATAATAATTTATTAGTGAAAAGGATGGGAACGACTAATAATTTATTTGTTGGAAGGAGGGTAAACGTACGTATTAAATACGGCGGTAGCTTTTGGTGAATGGTCCGACTAAGAATTTCTACTTTTCCCCTATCCTATCGGCTAGCATCACTCAAACAGGATTTCTTAAAGCGATAAAGTACGTATTGATATCCTCTAGCGAGATGCTGTAATTAATAAAAGTGGTTGAGGTTCCTAATTACTTTACGTTACTCGTTTTTAATTGATAGCTCTTTTGGCTTAAGCTTATTTTTTCTCTTCATGCCTCAACATAGATATTTTATTTTAATAAATTACTCTGAAGCAACTTTTTATATTAGAATGGTAGGTGAAGGTTCACCATCAATCTAAGCGGTGTAAACCAAAACGATCAAAGCTCTCAAGGAATCAGTCTGATTTATTCTATTAGAAGCTTGATTTTTTCATTTGATCTTGCCATCCAAGCAATCCATGTCCCCTATATTCGTATGATATGACATTATATTTCAATTTATCTTGATATTTTGATATTTAGATTTGTTTATTAGAGAATAAAAGATAAATAAAGAAAAAAAAATTAGTAGAATTATCGTGAATAAAGAGAAAAAGAGTTGCCCATTGAAGCATGCCCTATATATGGTGTTATATTTTTAAAAAAATAATTTGCTTCGACAAGGTGCATGGGTTGCTTAGCATCTTTTTGCAATAAAGAATGTCCTTTCAAGAACATTCATGCAGGATGGTACTCAATATCCAAATAGTACTTAAGCATTTACCTAGAACTTAGAAGAGGGTTTTGAAAAGTGCAGAAGTGAAGGTTTAAGGCTTCAACGAAAGTCCCGTAGGGATGCTCACATTTGTAGAACGAAGTTTACACAATCGATTCTTGAGTTGATCCACTCAAATAAGAAAGAACTAGCTCTTAATGGAATAAATAATTTATAAATTGAGTAAATTAAGTCATCCCATAAATATAATAATCCTATAGGAACAAAAAGGATAAAACTATGTGATAAAATCAGATCAAACCTTTTCAATCAAATGTGCTTAAAATCATCAAAAATATGATGATCTAAAGATATTGATAGCACACATACCTATGAGTACTGTTACGGTCAATCCATCTGCGCCTACGATCGAATGCCAAAAAATCTGCAAATATAAATTCACATTGACCGAAGTTGGCTTCGATGGAGATCCTTCGATGCTTAAGCTAATAGGATGGACTGATCGAATATAAATTTGAGAATAAAGTAATAGAGATTGCTCTAATAGTATTAGATGTGTCCTTCAAACTGATCAGATTACCTTTCTATTATAGATGTCGGAGTGATAACCGTTGAGTACGTGGATCCCTCTTTTTCCGATATGGTATGATCGTGAATGAGTAATTAAAACTACCCACTAATTATCATTGTCCGCTTTTCTCGGGGGCGATTTTGAAGGACCGATCGGGAGTCGGATAAGTTGATTGGAGAGTTTCCGTCGGTTAGTCGGCTGATTTAGAGTCGATCGACTGATTTTGTGCTGACGGATCATTGGTTGGTTGACTTTGTGCCGATCGATTGTCGGTCGATGGGCTTTAAGTCGATTGTTGCTTTAATGATTCTCGACCAACGGTTAGACGGTCGGAAGTAGCAATCACCGATTGTCAATTATCAGTCCGATTATCCATTAGATGGTCATATGTCGGCGCTCCTATCAATGTGTCAAGGGACAGTTGATGGATCGATGAGTGTTAACCTTTTGGGCAGCCTTCTCAATGGCGATGATTGATCGGATGTTAATTATTATCCTTCAACTAATTAATCAACAATCAGCTAGGTTAGTGGAACGTCGATCGTCGAGTCGATCGATCGGTGGTTCATCAAGTAACTATCGACCATCCATCATCCATCATCGATTGTCAGCCAGCGAACATTCATCGATGTCCGATGGTCTGTTGGCTAGATTGGTGAGTCGAAGGTAGATTGACAACCCCCAACAGTTGTCCCCCATTTTCAAGTTCGATATAATGATTTTGTACTTGGCATCGAATGCAGGAAGTCGACATGTGGCATACTTGAAGCTTCATTCTGCCACCTGCCATTAATGATTGTCCATCGTCCAGTAGTCGAATCCAAACTAACATCATCCGTTAGCTTTTGATTCATCTTTGCCGAACGAGTTGAGTTTTCGAAGTTCATCTATAAAAATTTTGGTTGATCGGTTATCAGCTGATCATTAATCGATTTCATATAACTAATCATCGGCTAGTTTTTAACCGACTTAAAGTCAGTTTTCTAATCAGCCAATATTTAGTCGTTTATTGAGATATTCATAGGTCGGAGATAAGCCAACCTTGTGTTGATTTTTAATCAACTTTTAGTCAGTTTTTTACCAACCAATGCTTGATCATTTATTGAGATATTCATAGGTCGGGGATAAGCCAACCTCGTGTTGGTTTCTAACCAACTTTTAGTCAATTTTTTACCAATCAATACTTGATCATGACGATCGGATGCAAGCAAACTGTCTCTCGATTCGGCCATAGCCAATCGGTAAAGATTGTGCTTTTTACTAGTTGGGGTAAATCAATTAGTTCACAATCAGTAGCTTAATGCATTTCTTTCTTTATTATTTTTGTAAGAAAATTATGCATCGGTATTGTCGGTTGGTCTGTCAGTCGGCTATTTGAGTTGTAGAAGATAGTCCTCTTTCCGATCGATCGATTGTTATGTTGCAGGGGACCAACTTATCTTGATTAATTGCATCCATTGTTTAAGATGTCCTAACCCATAGTCTTCTTTGAAAGAAATACCGATTGATGATTGCCATCCATCAGTTGGTTGTTGAATTACGCCGACTATGATATGCCGACCATCGATCGGTTGTAACATTTAGCCGATGGAAAGCTTATCCATTTTTTCATCGATGATCTTCTGTCGCTCGAGAGCGAATGATCATTTCTTAGTCGATTCTTCTTCGAATGTTGCCCCCTGGTCTTGGATCGCCCAGAGATCATGTTGATCATCCCGACCGTCGGTTGATTTGGATGAATCTCCTCTGACATTGGTGGTTGATCGTCATGGGACTAGATCAGGTGATCGAGCCAGAACTTAGCAAGAAATCTCCATCGAATGTGAGCTTTAATCTCATCCTTCAGTTGGAAGCACTATTCGATAACGTGGCCATAGTCGCGATGAAATCGATAGTACTTTCTCTTATCCTTGCCTCAGTTTTTCATCGATAGGGATCGATGAAGGTAATTCTCAAGATTTGCGCACGTGGAATGGAAAGGAGAGTGTAAGTATCGTATCGACTCTTCATACTGGTCGGCATAGGGTTCAGTCGGAAAGATGCCGCTTCTTTGTTCAAAATGGATTGGTCGTGTCCGATCGAAGCATCATTTTTCTGTTGTTTCTTCTTTTGATCCTTTTTATTTTGTTGGTGCTGGTCAGAAGTACATTCTTCTACACGAATGTATTTATCCATGCACTCCAAAAGTTTGAAATAAGATCAGAGGTGGTTCTTGTCCAGCGAGTAGGTGAACCGAGAATTTCGTAGACTCTGCTTCATAGCTAAGATGGCCACGTTCTCGTTGAGATTTCAGACCTCAAGCATGGCGGCGTTAAAACGCGTCATGAAGGCTCGAAGAGTTTCTCCCTCTTCTTGCTTGATCGAGAAGAAGGTATCGGAAGTTCGTGACATCCTTCTACTAGTGCTAAAGTGAGCCATGAAGGAGTCCTCAAGCTGTCTGAAAAAGTTGATGCTTTCCAACTAAAGCTCGAAATACCAGGTTTGAGCAACTTTTCGAAGGATAGTCGAAAAGCTGATGCACATAAGGGTGTCATTCGTCCTTTGGATCATCAAGAGAGCCTTATAGCTCTGGAGATGATCAACTTGATTGGTAGAGCCGTCATATAGTTCCACTAGCGGCATCTTAAACCATGATGAAATTGGTTCGTTCAGGATGCATTAGGAAAAAGGAGTTATCTAGATATGGCGTCCATCGGGGGACCCTCCTTTTGCGTCCTCCTGATTTCGAACCAATCGACGGTCGATTTTTTTGAGCTTTCACTCATATGTATCGAATCGATGCTGGCAAGGTGTCCCCGAGGTTGATCCTCTTGAGGAGCTGGTTGAGGAGGAAGTGGTTGAGTCCCGAGGAGCTTTCTCCTTGTGTTGGTCTTGACGAGAATGCGAGAAAACGAAGAGTCGTGATTGACAAGTGGTCCCTCGCGAACGATGGGGAGATGGAGTTTTCACTTGATGAAAGCATCAAGATGGTCACTCCAACGAAGAGGAGATGGAGCACCTCAATACATGATGGCCATGTCTGGATGGCACCGTCTGTGCCGTCGGTCCTTCAGCTGTCATGCATGGTTGTTACTGAAGACTGTTTACAGCCTCTATTAACATCCAAACCTACTGTGTTAGTGCAATTAGTTGCTGGGCTTGTGCATCCACCGTAACCGCTGGATGCGAAAAGTCCGATTCTGCCACTGATGGCGATGGAGGGAGAAGTACTTCTCATAGGGATGATTGTCCGATGGAGCTGAGCGAGTTGCGAGCACGCATTTTCATCATTATAACAGATGATAAAGATTTACTAATCATTTTTTATCTTCTCCTTCCTAGCGCGCCAATCTATTACGGTCAATCCATCTATGCCTGCGATCGAACGTCGAAAAATCTATAAATACAAGTCCACACTGATCGGAGTTGGCTCCGACGGAAATCCTCCGATGCTTAAGTTAGTATAAACTGGTCGAACAAAAATCTGAGAGTAAAGTAATAGAGATTGTTCTAATAGTATTACATGTGTCATTCAAACTGATCAGGTTATCTCTCTTTTATAGATGTCGGAGTGATAACCGCTGAGTACGTGGGTTCCTCTTTTTTTGGTGTAGTATGATTGTGGATGAGTAATTAAAACTATCCACTAATCATCATTGCCCGCTTTTCTTGGAGACGATTTTGTAGGATCGATCAAAAGCTGGATAGGTTGATTGGAGAGCTTCCATCGATTAGTCGGCTGATTTGGAGCCACTCGATCATTGATCGATCGACTGATTCTATGCTGACGGATTGTTGGTTGGCTGACTTTGTGTCAATCAATCGTCGGTCGAAGGGCTTTAACCCGATTGTTGTCTTAATAATTTTCGATCGATGATTAGTCAGTCGAAAGTAGCAATCATCGATTATCGATTGTCAGTCCGATTATCCATCAGATGGTCATATGTCGGTGCTCCTATCAATATATCAGTGGGATAGTTGATGGATCGACGAGTGTTAACCTTTCGAATAGCCTTCTTAGTAGCGATGATTGATCGGATGTTAATTACCGTCCTTCAACTAATTGATTAACAATCAGCTGGATTAGTAGAATATTGATCGTCGAGTCGATCGATCGGTGGTTCATTGAGTAACTCGTTGACCATCCATCGTCCATCATCGATCGTCAGCCGGCAAATATCCATCGGTGTCTGATAATCTATTGGCTGGATTGGTGAGTCGGATGGTAAATTGACAACCCCCAACAAGCACCATAATATGTTATTCATATAACCATATATCATTAATCTCACCAATTCATGCCATACAATGCATCACAGACATGTGCACATGTGGTGGCGTACCTCAGGAGTTTCAAAATTTCTAGGACATCCATGGCAACCTTAACAAAATACCAAAGATAGAAAAGGTTCTAATAATTCAATCACTGAACCTGCTTTGAATCATATCCTATTGTGTTTGCAAAATTGTTGATAATAACGAAATTTGAAGGATGTTACATTTCTCATAGATGCTTCTGAAACGATATTTTACATTGTTGTTAGATTATTTTTCCTAAATTTCTTTTTTATGCCTTAGTGTGAATAATATCTCATAATCCCACAACAGCGATCTTTTCATAAAACTGTTACGGGTTGGCATGATAGTCATAGTAATCATATATAATTTGTCCAAGTTCGGCTACATGCTACAGTGAAATAGTTTGGAAATAAGAAACATCCGGCTACATGCTACAGTGAAATGGTTTGAAAATAAGAGACCAACTATTATGCATAACAAGAAATGATGGTAATTGTTGGTGCAAAAACTCATCATCGCCGGAGGTCATCGGAGTCGAGGCCGCTGAGGTCACCGCCGGGGACCTGCAAAATAAAGTCTCATCCGGAATCGATGGGGGTGGCTCCGGCAGGACCGTCCGACGGTCAAGTCAGTTTTCGACCAACAGGAATGGAGTGCTCGGGATGAGTTCCGGAGCTTAGAGATGAGGAGGAGAGCTTAGAGAGATTAGAGGTCAGAGAGCTTAGCCTTAGCGTGTCGGAAGGGTTCTTTTTATAGCGGAGCTTGATGGTGACAACTGTAGCCGCATGCTGGCGGATCGCTCGAGGTTCGACGGAGTCAGTCTCACATGATGGTGCCGTGTGCGGCAGATTGAGGGTGACAGCCATCGCCGCCTGACAGTGGATCGCTATCGCCTGCGGCGGACTGACTGATGGTGATGGCTCCAGAGCTTGCCGAATGAAGGGTTGAAGGCCTTCGTCGTGTGCCCATTTCGAAGGAGTTCGGGCTCCTGAAGAGGAAGATAGGAGGAAGTTCGGCTCCCATAGGCGTCTAGCTGGAGGTATGTAGCTAAGGCTCGTTCGCTGAAGAGTTCGGCCGCTGAGGATCCAAAGCTCAGCCGTTTGGGAGTTCGGTCGGCTGTTGGACTTCGACTGAGGCTTGGACACTTGAGAGTTCGGTAGGAGCTCGGTCGGCCGAAGTTCGGTGAGGGCGATCGCTGAGGAGTTCGACGGAGGGGCGACCGCTAGGGAGTTCGGCCGAGTGACGATTGCTTGGGGAGTTCGGCCGAGGGGGTGATCGTCGAGGAGTTCGGCTGCTGGAGGATTCCGCTTAAAGCTCGACCGCTTGGAGTCCAAGGAGCTCGGTCGCTAGCTTCGGCCAGCTGAACTAGTTCGGCCTGCTGGAAGAAGCTCGGCCGCTGGGAGTTCGGCTGAAGCCCGTCTGCCGCAGCTCTTCTGCGGCTACCGATTGCATTAGGCCGGGTATCGAGCTAGACTTCGGCTGGAGCGGGATTTATCCCCAACACTAGCCCCCCCACTCCCGAGTTCGAAAATCGAAGGAAGGGAGTGCAGGAAAGGCGACTGCCGAAGTCTTCCTCTGAGCTCTGTGCTGCTCTGGGTCGAAGCTCGAGGGAGATCCCATCTTCAGCTTGAAGTTGATACAGTTGCTTTATCCAGCCAAGGTCGATGTTGAAGCTCTCCAGCCGAGGTGACATGCCGAGGTCGTTACGGGCCTTACGTCTATCCGAGGTTACTCAGGCGCTCTGGTCGAGGTTCTCGCGGACCTTATCCCTAGTCGGAGTTGATGCGGGCGCTCTGGTTGAGGTCGTCGCGGGCTTTACCTCTATCGGAGGTTACTCAGGCGCTCTGGCCGAGGTTGATGCGGGCGCTCGGGGGAGATCTCATCTCCTACTGCCGAAGTTGGCCCGATCCCTCGGGGGAGATCTGATCTCTGGCCGAGGTTGGCTACGATCGCTCGGAAGGGATCTTATCTCTAGTCGAGGTTGGCTACGGTCGCTCGGGAGAGATCTTATCTCTAGCCGAGGTTGCTGCTCGCGTTAGGACGAGGTTCTCCTCCTGTTCCTAACGGGCTGTGGGGGCACATAAGGGCCGCTGTCAGAGCCTCTCCCCCCATCTCGTCCTTTGTGAACGAGGCCTTCGCTCGGAAGAGATCTTATCTCTGGCCGGAGAGATCTTATCTCTGGCCGAGGGAGAGATCTTATCTCTAGCCGAGGTTGGTTGCTCGGGAGAGAGATCTTATCTCTAGCCGAGGTTGGCTCGGTCGCTCGGAGAGATCTTATCTCTAGCCGAGGTTGTTGCTCGCGTTAGGACGAGGTTCTCCTCCTGTTCCTAACGGGCTGTGGGGGCACATAAGGGCCGCTGTCAGAGCCTCTCCCCCATCTCGTCCGAGGTTGAGAGATCTTATCTCTGGCCGAGAGAGATCTTATCTCTGGCCGAACTGCTCGGAGAGATCTTATCTCTGGCCGAGGTTGCTTTTCGGAGAGATCTTATCTCTGGCCGAACCGTTTGGGAGAGATCTTATCTCTGATCGGCGTTGCCTTTTCGGGAGAGATCTTATCTCTGATCGAACCGTCCGAAAGAGATCTTATCTCTGACTGCCATTGCTTTTTGAGAGAGATCTTATCTCTGACCGAACTGCTCGGGAGAGATTTTATCTCTGATCGAGGTTGCTTTTCGGAAGAGATCTTATCTCTAGCCGAACCATCCGGGAGAGATCTTATCTCTGGCCGGCATTGCTTTTTCGGAAGAGATCTTATCTCTGGTCCGAATTGCTCGGGAGAGATCTTATCTCTGGCCGAGGTTGCTTTTTGGGAGAGATCTTATCTCTGACCGAACCGTCCGGGAGAGATCTTATCTCTGACCGGCGTTGCTTTTTCGAGAGAGATCTTATCTCTGGCCGAACCGTCCGAGAGAGATCTTATCTCTGGTCGGCGTTGCTTTTCGGGAGAGATCTTATCTCTGATCGAACCGTCCGGGAGAGATCTTATCTCTGGCCGGCGTTGCTTTTTCGAGAGAGATCTTATCTCTGGACGAACTTGTCCGGGAGAGATCTTATCTCTGGCCGATATTGCTTTTCGGGAGAGATCTTATCTCTGGCCGAGGTTGCTTTTCGGGAGAGATCTTATCTCTGGCCGAACCGTCCGGGAGAGATCTTATCTCTGGCCGAGGTTGCTTTTTGGCCGAGGGGAGAGATCTTATCTCTAGTCGAGGTGGTTGCTCGGGAGAGATCTTGGCCGATCGATCGCTCAGGTTGGCTCGGTTGTCTACGGTCACTCAGAAGAGATCTTATCTCTAGTCGAGGTTGACTATGGTCGCTCGGGAGAGATCTTATCTCTAGCCAAGGTTGTTGCTCGCGTTAGGACGAGGTTCTCCTCCTGTTCCTAACGCGGCCGATTGCTTCTTCCCTGTCATCGCATAGTTTTCGCATCCAGAAATAATATTATTGAGAGGAAAGAATTTTACCGAAGGAAAGCCACTCGCAGCATATTTTCGTTTGAGGATCGTCGGGGTGTTGTTCCTTGAGTTCCCTCGGGCAGCGAGTCCCATCCAGACGGCCTCCTCTATTACATGCTGGCCTCCTTAATTTGGAGCATGCTTCTTTGTCCGGACTTCCTTGCTCGCAGGGAGGGGGACGGCTTTGCTTGCCCGAACTTTATTGCACCGCCCGTTAATTCGTTGTAGCGACGTACTCGAAGGGAAGTTCGGCCTCGATCGTCCTGGGGCGGTCTCGAGCGCGGCCGAACTTCATTTGGGTGATCTGCTGCGGAGTTCGGCCTCACTTATGCCGAACTTCATTCGTGGGAGAACTTCGTTCCGCCGCTGCTTGCACCGAACTTTACTGTGATGGTGGAGTTCGGCCTCACTTGCGCCGAACTTCATTGATGAGCTTCAAAGGGAGAGTTCGGCCTTGCCGAACTTTATTTCGATGATGACCTGAGGAGTTCGGTCTTTCGTCGAACTTCATTCTGTGGGAGAACTTTCCTCCGCCTTCGTTTGTGCCGAACTTCATTCCGCTTTGGGGAGCTCGGCTTTTTCACGCCGAACTTCATTTGACTTTGGAGGGATCGACTTTTTCATGCCGAACTTCATTCTGATTTGGGGAGCTCGGCTTTTTTTACGCCGAACTTCATTCCGCTCTTGGGGAGCTCGGCTTTTTCACGCCGAACTTCATTCCGCTTTGGAGAGCTCGACTTTTTTACGCCAAACTTCATTCTGATTTGGGGAGCTCGGCTTTTTTACGCCGAACTTCATTCCGCTTCTGCGGAAGAGCTTCTGCTCTCCGTTTCTCTCCTAAGGGCGATTGGCATGCCCGAATGCTCTTCCTTAAGGCTGGTTCCTCGGGTTTTTCTGGAAAAGTCTTCGTCGAAGGTTGTTGCACGGCTTGTATCACCTCGGTGGGGCCACGAACCCGTCCAGAACTACTCTGCATCTGTGATGCCTTCGGGTGGAGCCTGGGCTGTCAGGGCTGCAACGGAAGCCGGTCGTCGAGTCGAAGCTCTTGAGGCACTTTCTCTTCGGGAGAGAACTCTAGTGAGGAAGAACGGATCTCCGAAGAGGGAGAAATCATCGCCGGGCACTCCTTTAAGAACAAGAGAATCTCGAAGGTTCAGGCCCTCCTTCTAGCGCCAATCTGTTGGTGCAAAAACTCATTGTCGTCGGAGGTCGCCGGAGTCGAGGCCGTTGAGGTCGCCGCCAGGGACCTGCAAAACAAAATCTCGTCCGAAACCGGTGGGGGTGGCTCCGGCAGAACCCTCCGACGGTCAAGTCAGTTTTTGACCAACAGGAATGGAGTGCTCGGGATGAGCTTCGGAGCTTAGAGATGAGGAGAGGAGAGCTTAGAGAGATTAGAGGTCAAAGAGCTTAGCCTTAGCGTGTCGGGAGGGTCCTTTTTATAGCGGAGCTTGATGGTGACAACTGCAGCCGCATGCTGGCGGATCGCTCGAGGTTCGGCGGAGTCAGTCTCACATGATGGTGCCGTGTGCGGCGGATTGAGGGTGACAGCGATCGCCGCCTGACAGTGGGTCGCTATCGCCTACGGTGGACTGACTGATGGTGATGGCTGCAGTGCTTGCCGAATGAAGGGTTGAAGGCCTTCGTCGTGTGCCCATTTCGGAGGAGTTCGGGCTCCTGAAGAGAAAGATAGGAGGGAGTTCGGCTCCCATAGGCGTCTGGCTGGAGGTATGCAGCTAAGGCTCGTTCCGCTGAAGAGTTCGGCCGCTGAGAATCCGAAGCTCGGCCGTTTGGGAGTTCGGCCGGCTGTTGGACTTCGGCTGAGGCTTGGACACTTGAGAGTTCGGTAGGAGCTCGGTCGGCCGAAGTTCGGTGAGGGCGACCGCTGAGGAGTTCGGCGGAGGGGCGACCGTGGGGAGTTCGGCCGAGTGACGACTGCTTGGGGAGTTCGGCCGAGGGGCGACCACTGAGGAATTTGGCCGAGGAACGACTGCTTGGGAAGTTCGGCCGAGGGGGCGACCGTCGAGGAGTTCGGCCGTTGGGGGATTCCGCTAAAGCCCGATCGCTTGGAGTCCAAGGAGCTCGGCAGCTACCTAGTTCGGGCTGCTGGAAGAAGCTCGGCCGCTGGAAGTTCGGCTGAAGCCCGTCTACCGCAGCTCTTCTGCGGCTATCGGTTGCATTAGGCCGGGTATCGAGCTAGACTTCGGCTGGAGCGGAATTTATCCCCAACAGTAACCATTAATAAAAAAATATTATATGTATAAATATTATTTTCTATTTAAATATTATTTGGGATAAATCCCGCTCCTACCGAAGCCCGGCCCGACGCTCAGCATAATGCAAACAGTAGCCGTAGAAGAGCTTCAGCGCACTGGTCTAGCCAAACTCCTTCAGTCGGTCGAACTGTCAAGCGGCCGAACTCCCCAGCGTCCAAGATTCGGGCCGAACTCCTTCAGCCGATTGAATTGCCAAGCGACCGAACTCCCAGCGTCCAGGCTTCGAGCCGAACTCCCACCGCCAGTCGAACTTCCTGGCGATCGAGCTCCTTGGACTCCAAGCGGTAGGACTTCTTCGGGAGACGGACTCCTCCCAGACGCTCGTTCGGCCATCCGAGCTCCTGCGAACCTCTCTGCGGTCGAGCTCCTCCTGGATTTTCCCTTCGGTCGAACTCTCCTACAAGTCCGAACTCCTCTAGACGAACTGTCGCCTGCAACAAGATCGGACGATGCCTTACTCTCCATACCGGACTCCATGCGGCCCGCAACTTGCCAGTATGGCTCCCACGATCCACCGAACGATGCCTTCCTCTCCGTACCGGAACTCCATGCGGCCCACGACGTGCCAGTATGGCTCCCACAATCCAGCGAACGATGCCATCATCTCCGTACCGAACTCCATGCTGCCCCAACGACTCTCTACCAGACGGCATGGCCGTCACCATCAACTAAGCTCTGCTATAAAAAGGACCCTTCCAGATACGCTAATCCCTCTCTCTGATCTCTAAGCTCTCCTCCTCATCTCTAAGCTCCGGAACTCATTCCGAGCACTCCATTCCTGTTGGCCAGAAAACTGACTTGACCGTCGGAGGGTCCTGCCGGAGCCACCCCCCACCGGCTCCGGATGGGACTTCATTTTGCAGGTCCCCGACGGCGACCTCAGCGGCCTCCACTCCGGCGACCTCCGGCGACGACCAGTTTCTGCACCAACAGATTGGCGCTAGAGGAAGGGCCTGAACCTTCGAGGTTCCTTTGTTCTTAAAGGAGTGCTCGACGACTCTTCTCTTCCCTCTCCGGAGATCTCCCTTTTCTCTCCCGAAGAGAAAATGCCCTCAGGAGAGCTTCGACTCGACGATCGACGCCCTGCGCGCCGGGTACGTCTGCTCCCACTGCAGCCCCGGTAGCCCAGGCTCCACCCGAAGCCACCGCAGATGTAGAGCAGTTCTGGACGGGCTTCGCGGCCCCGCCGAGATGATACAGGCCGTGCGACAACCTCTCGGGCAGAGACTTTGCCAGCAAGCCCGCCATGAGGATGCGAGGAACTGGCCTTGAAGGGAGAGCATTTGAGGCATACCAATCGCATTTGGGAAAGGAGAAACGGAGAGTCGAACTTCTCTCGCGGAAGGCCTCGCGGGAAAGCGGAGAGAAGTTCGGCTTAAGCGAGGCCGAACCCCCACTCGAGTCCGTCATCATGGAAGCCCCGACAGAGGGGCATGGACATCCTCGGGAGAAGGTTTTGCAAGGAGGCGGAATAAAGTTCGGCCGCGTCCAAGGAGGTGGAGCGAAGTTCGGCAACGTCCACAACCTCCCCAGCGCAAGGAAAGCCGAACTCCACCTCGAAGCAAAGCCGAACTTTCCTTCGAGGCTCCTCATCCTGAGTGAAGTTCGATGCAAGCGAGAACGACGAAGTTCGAAGCAAGGCCTAACTCTCTTTGAAGCTCATCGACGAAGTTCGGCGTAAGTGAGGCCGAACTCCACCTTGAAGCTCATCAGCTCATCGACGAAGTTCTCCCGCGGAATGAAGTTCGGCGGAAGGCCGAACTCCTCAGCTCATCATCGAAGTGAAGTTCGGCACAAACAAGGGCGGAGCAAAGTCCCCGCGAAATGAAGTTCGGCACAGGCAGGGGCGGAGCAAAGTTCCCCGCGGAATGAAGTTCGGCACAAACGAGGGCGGAGGAAAGTTCTCCCACGGAATGAAGTAAGGCGGAAGGCCGAACTCCTCAGGTCATCATCGAAATGAGGTTCGGCACAAACGAAGGCGGAGGAAAGTTCTCCCACGGAATGAAGTTCGGCGGAAGGCCGAACTCCTCAGGTCATCATCGAAATGAAGTTCGGCAAGGCCGAACTCTCCCTTTGAAGCTCATCAATGAAGTTCGGCGCAAGTGAGGCCGAACTCCACCTTAAAGCCCACCATCACAGTAAAGTTCGGCGCAAGCAGTGGCGGAACGAAGTTCTCCCACGAATGAAGTTCGGCATAAGTGAGGCCGAACTCCGCAGCAGATCACCCAAATGAAGTTCGGCCGCGCTCGAGACCGCCCCAGGACGATCGAGGCCGAACTCCCCCTCGAGTACGTCGCTACAACGAATTCACGGGAGGTGCAATAAAGTTCGGGCAAGCAAAGCCGACCCCCTCCCTGCGAGCAAGGAAGTCCGGACAAAGAAGCATGAAGTTCTCCCACGAAAAGTTTTGCGCGAAAGGAAAAGCGGAATGAAGCTCCGCGCAAGCGAAGCCCGAACTTCTCGAGCTCACTACAAAGGAAGCCCCGATAGAAGGGTGCGAAGAAATCCTCCTCCCGAAAGGTTCCGCAACTACGACCCGCTCCTCTAACTCGGATTCTCGGCGAAGTTAAGAGCCAGCCGCCAAGACCTGAAGGACTACGGCCTCCCCAAACGTGCACGATCGAAGCAAGTAAAGCCCCTACCATCGCGACCACGGCCACGACACTGAGGAATACGTTCAGCTCCAAGACGAGATTGAAGAGCTCGTCCAAAAAGGGACGACGGGATAAATTCCTCCGACGCCAGTCTGAAGCAGGAGAAGATCGGCTAAAGGCGCTGCCGTAACTAGAAAAGACAAGAAGGTCGGCCGCCTCGCGGCGTCATCAACGCCACCCCGGGGAGGAGCTAGGAGCTAGCTACATCGGCGATTCCATCGTCTCCCAGCGACAAAGTCAAGAGAAGCATGCTCCAAATTAAGGAGGCCAGCATGTAATAGAGGAGGTCATCTGGATGGGACTCGCTGCCCGAGGGAACTCAGAGGAACAACACCCCGACGACCCTCAAACGGAAAATGTGCTGCGAGTGGCTTCCCCTCGGTAAAATTCCTCTCCCCTTCAAAAGGACTGGAATGGGGGGAAAGCATGCGATGACGGGAAGAAGCCCCCAGTCAGCCGCGTTAGGAACAGGAGGAGAACCTCATCCTAGCGAGCAAAGTCGAAGGCCCTGTCACAAAGGACGGGATGGGGGGAGAAGCACGGACGACGGTCCGAATGTGCCCCCACAGCGGTTAGGAACAGGAGGAGAACCTCGTCCTAGCGTGAGCAAAGTCGAAGGCCCCGTTCACAAAGGACGAGATGGGGGGAGAGGCGAGGACGACGGTCCCTTATGTGCCCCCACAGCCCGTTAGGAACAGGAGGAGAACCTCGTCCTAACGCGAGCAAGGTCGAAGGCCTCATTCCTAAAATGAGATGGGGGAGAGGCGAGGACGACGGTCCCCATATGCCCCCACAGCCCATTAGGAATAGGAGGAGAACCTCATCCTAACGCGAGCAAGGTCAAAGGCCTCGTTTACCTAAACGAGATGGGGGAGAGGCGAGGACGACGGTCCCCATGTGCCCCCACAGTCCGTTAGGAACAGGAGGAGAACCTCGTCCTAACGCGAGCAAGGTCAAAGGCCTCGTTTACCTAAAACGAGATGGGGGAGAGGCGAGGACGACGGTCCCCATGTGCCCCCACAGCCCGTTAGGAACAGGAGGAGAACCTCGTCCTAACGCGAGCAAGATCGAAGGCCTCGTTTACCTAAAACGAGATGGGGGGAGAGGCGAGGACGACGGTCCCCATGTGCCCCCACAGCCCATTAGGAATGGGAGGGGAACCTCGTCCTGACGTGAGCAAGATCCGAGACCGAGCCTCAAAGTCTACGGCAAGCCTCGGCTGCGGAAGATGAGGCCGCCCCCGAGCACCCACATCAACCTCGACCGCAGAAAATGAGTTCCGCTTTAACTCCAAACATCGACCGAAGATGAGGTCTCCCCCAAGCCTCAGCTTCAACATCAACATTGGCTGGAGATGAGACCTCCCCCGAGCTTCAGCTACAATAAGAGTGGAGCCCGAAAGAGGACTTCGACAGTCGTCTGTTTTGGTACTCCCTTCCTTCGAATTTCGAACTCGGGAGTGGGGGGACTACTATTGGGAATAAATCCCGCTCCTACCGAAGCCCGGCCCGAGGCTCAGCATAATGCAAACAGTAGCCGCAGAAGAGCTTCAGCGCACTGGTTTAGCTGAACTCCTTCAGCCGATCGAACTCCCCAGCGTTCAGGCTTTGGGCCGAACTCCTTCAGCCGGCCGAACTGCCAAGCGGCCGAACGCCCAGCGTCCAGGCTTCGGGCCGAACTCCCACCGCCAGTCGAACTTTCTGACGGCCGAGCTCCTTGGACTCCTAGCGGCAGGACTTCTTCGGGAGACGGACTCCTCCCAGACGTCCGTTCGGCCATCCGAGCTCCTGCGAA
Organism: Cocos nucifera; assembly: GCA_006176705.1. Lineage (NCBI taxonomy): Eukaryota > Viridiplantae > Streptophyta > Magnoliopsida > Arecales > Arecaceae > Cocos > Cocos nucifera. The sequence continues at coordinate 1,377,101 of QRFJ01000034.1, read as the reverse complement.
CCTCTCTGCGGTCGAGCTCCTCCCGGGTTTCCCCTTCGGCCGAACTCTCCTACAAGTTCGAACTCCTCTGGACGAACTGTCGCCTGCAACAAGACCAGACGACGCCTTACTCTCCGTATCGGACTCCATGCGGTCCGCGACTTGCCAGTATGGCTCCCACAATCCACCGGACGACGCCTTCCTCTCTGTACCAGACTCCATGCGGCCCACGACGTGCCAGTATGGCTTCCACGATCTACCAGACGATGCCATCCTCTCCGTACCGAACTCCATGCTGCCCCAACGACTCTCTGCCAGACGGCATGGCCGTCACCATCAACTAAGCTCCGCTATAAAAAGGACCCTTCCAGACACGCTAATCCCTCTCTCTGATCTCTAAGCTCTCCTCTTCATCTCTAAGCTCCAGAACTCATTCCGAGCACTCCATTCTTGTTGGCCAGAAGTTGACTTGATCGTCGGAGGGTCCTGCCGGAGCCACCCCTCACCAGCTTCGGACGGGACTTTGTTTTGCAGGTCCCGGCGGCGACCTCAGCGGCCTCGACCCCGGCTACCTCCGGCGACGACGAGTTTTTGCACCAACAAATGTAATTTTGTTAGTTGGTATAAATATCTGTATTTAAAAATTCCTATTTAACTAATGGCCTTTTTTATATAACGTGACAAATGTTAAACAAGGAATTACGATGGAGAAGAGCATTTAAGGATTAATAGAAATGAAACAAAGAAAATCAAAGATAAGAGAAGAGAAAAGGCAGAACTTCGAAGACTGCCGTCTTCATTCTAAAACGTTTGGCGGTATAGCATGTTTTTTCCCATATATCTCAGAGAATATATTCTAGAATGTCAACTGAAAACTGAAACAAAAGTGAAATAGCTGTGTTCTTTCTTTCTTCTTCTTTATTGATGTGTAATGGAGGCAGCAAAGAGCTTCCCCGAAGCTGTGTTCGAGGAGCCATCCGAGTTCACTGACAAGTATTGCCTGTAACGATTAGGCCGTAAATACCTACTTCGTGCCAATATTTCCGACCAACCAGGTTTTATACTATCGAGGACGTCTTGGAGTTTCGCAAAAGTTGCAGTAGACTCGCTGAAATCTAGCCTTATTATAACATTTTCGTAACTAGTTTACCAATAATAAGTCACCACCTCCACCCACCAACTTTAAAAAGCCATCCTCGGTAAGAAAACCGCCAAATATATAGAAAGACTTCGAGTCACCGTTCCAAGTCTTCTGCTCGCAGTCTATGCAGTCCCATCAACGGGTAGTTGGCATGGAGCTGTCACAGTCTCCATCGTCATCGATTTCCTCCGTTTCTTATCTATAACGCAAAAGATTGTTACTAGTCCTAAAACGCTATTAAGACATTGGAGAAGTGAAACGGTTGCTAGATGGGAAACAATAAAGTGAGCATTAATTCCCTCCGTCTTTGTTGTAATCTGCAACTATTTTAAACACATGATGGAGTATACGTTCATTGCCTTCCGAGGTCCAGCTGATGCACTGCACTCCTCTTTCATGTTCCTTATAAGAAAGAGCCGAATTAATTGGATTTTTCTTAAAAAAAGAGTAACGTTCTGATCACCTTAACATGCAAGAATGGCGGTATTTCAGCGAAAATAGAAGCCAAAATAAAAATGTCCAAAATAGAGATCAATCCTAAACTACGGAAACGCAATAATCTAGAGATGCAAAATGCTGGTCTCTAGCTAGAATCTCGACAGCAATGGCCTGATACAAGTTAACCGGGTCACTCTAGCTGGTGTTGACTTCTGCGTCAGCGGTCCCGCGCATTCCTTGCAAATCGCAGCCAAAGTGATACCTAAACGAGGGAAAAACCGACGTTTGCGGTGTGGTGCTGCTCGTGGGCACAGCAAGGCTGATATGGACTTTGAGACTCCGCTGGATATCAGGATTCCTGGTGTGAATATCCATGGCATGTGTGTGTTCCGTTCTTTTATAAGTAAATATTATAAAAAAATAATTAATTTTTTTTATTATCTAAATTATATATATATATATATTTATATTTTTAAAGATGAATAAGTTATTTTTTTCATAAATAATATTTATTTATGAAATCAAAAAAAATCTTATCTATCTTGAGAAGGATAGTTAGATCATTTTTTTCATCAATCAATAAAGTAAATATTTAATTTTATATCTAAAATATCTCATTTTTATTTTCAATATCTCCATCATTCAACGCTTAATAACTCAATCATCCATTTTCTCCAAATATAAAAAGTATAAGAAGTGTTGGTGCAGAAACTGGTTGTCGCTGGATCCAACTAGAGTGAAGGAGGATGAGGTCGCTGTCGAAAATCTGCAAAATAAAGTTTCGTTGGAGCCAGTGGAAGGATGGCTCTGGCAGGACCCTCCGATGGTTAAGTCAGCTCTGACCAACAGAAATGGAGTGCTCGAGAATGAGTTCCGCAGAGCTTAGAGAAGAAGAGGAGAGCTTAGAGCTTAGAGTTAGCATATTTGGAGGGTCCTTTTTATAGGCGGAGCTTGATGGAGACAGCTGCAGCTATCAGATAGCGGATCGCTCGAGGTCCGACGGAGTCAGTCCCGGAGGAAGGCGCCGTCTGCAGTGCCGCCTGCAACGGATTGATAGTGACAGCCATCGCCGCCTGGTAGCGGATCGCTGTCATCTGCAGTGGACTGATGGTGATGACTGCAGCCATCTGATACTGAGCCACTCAGGATCGAATGGAGGGTTGAAGAGTTTTGACGTATACCCATTTCGAAGGAGTTCGAACTTTCGAAGGAAATATAGTTGGAGAGGGTCGCCTGGGAGGAACAATAGCTGAAAGAGTTCGGAAGGAGTTCGGCTCTCGTAGGAGTCCATCTGAAGGAGAGATTCAGGAATCCGATCGAAGGAGGTGTTTGGGAGGAGTCCGGCTCTTGAAGAAGTCTGACTGGAAGAACGCGGGGGGAGTTTGGCTCTCATCGGTGGTCAACTGAAGTTTGGTCGTTGGGGAGTTCGGTCAGTTGAAGAAGTTCGGCTAAAATTCGATCGTTGAAAATCCGAAGGAACTCGGCCGCTGGGCAACCAGTCCTCCTATCACCTCTATCCCATGATTATGTCAAGAGGAGGAGGAAGAAGCCGATCGGGCAGCTTGTCCCGATCTCCTCTCAATTTGCCTGATCTGAAGAAGATTTTTTTTTTTAAAGAAAAAATGATTTCATTTCTCCATCAACCTCCCTGTTGTCTCGATCTGGTCGAACCGTTTCTAGATCAATTCACCGGTTCTCATTCAGGCGAGCGGTTGCGACTTTCTCTGAATCGAGCAATAGCAATAGAACGGTAAAAGAGGTCTTCTCTTCCACCATAGGAGAAGGGAACCATTTTTTTTTTTTTTAATCCCATGATCCGTCTGATGGGTTGACATGACATCTAGTTAACCTGGGCGTTTCGAGCAGTTTGACCTTATGGTCCACCGAGCCAAATGGTTTGTTTATATTTCAGGTTTTCTTCAGATCCGACTCGCAAAATAAGGCGTGTGGCGGGTCAAACCAATTGACTCACCTGGGTCTCTAGTTCTGTTCCTTGTGATGCGGGCACTAAAAGAGCTGATCTAGCTCGATTGCAATTAAAGTTGGCCTCTAAGAATGATGAGATGAACATTGGAAAGTGTTGCTGCGAAAATATGACAATATGCATGATGTGGTGCCGAGTAAGTGCGTCTCACTCCTAAATAAAAAATAAATTTATAAAAAAATTTCTTACTAGAATTTGTCCAATGAAAATCTTTCAATACTTAAAGCCAGTTAGAATTAAAGAAATAATAGTAGAAAAAACTATGAGAGTGTAAGAGCTTAAAAAATCTAAAAAATATTTACTTAGGTTCTTTTGCTACCTTCCCTTTTATAAGGGTAAGTAGTGTGCCGTTGCATTGTAACTTCCGCCCATTCGTATATTAGAATATGAAAGTTATCGAGTTCTTCATGGACATTAGTGAAATAGTTACTTTGATTCATGATCTTATACTTATGGACAATTAATACCCTTGTCTTGCCTTGATAACAATTATGATCTCTAACATTTCGGATTGTGGGTTACCAAGCTTTTGTAGTTATTCAATTTTCATAGATACTTGAAAAATATCTGAGTAAGATAGTCGGTGTATCTTGACATAGTTGGTTTTCAAGTAGTCGCTTCGCTCATGTGAATAAAACCATGGATATGAATGATTGTCAGTCTTTGGTTGGGCAAGATAGTCAGATTTATCCTGAGCATGAAATTTTGAGTAATTATCCCAATATTTACCTTCCACTCTCGAGTTCGAGTTGGTAGGGACAAATTAGGTGAAGGAAGTACTCTAGAGTTGTGGGTTTCGCACTCGATTTTTGGTGCATTTTTTGGCGTGTTGTCATTTGGTTGCTTTGTGAGTCATGCACTAAAATGTTTTATGAGTTGTACGGTAGTTATAATCATAGATTACATGAAGCAACATTTCATAATGATTTTGAAAATTTGTGCAATCTGAGTGATCATTCTTGGGCCGCTCACCAGTAGCCATGTGTCGACAAAGCATTGATCAGGAAACTCATTCCGTGGATTCATTCCACGTGGTAAAGTCACAATGGTAGTGTGTTGAATGGCCATTGAACTCATCAGTGAAGATTTTCGCCATGTATCGACATCTTTGAGAAAGATAAGAGCCGAAGAACTAATCATGGCCGTTCAAGGTACTTATATAAGCATTCCTTCTCCTGAAACTTTGTTTTCTTTCTCATTGCCATTTCTACTCTTCCTTGAGTTGTTGTCATCCTCATTGGTTCACAGCCGAAAGGAGGATTGTTTTTTTCTCCATCATGTTTATCTTCATTTGAAGATCATTTTTCTTTCCTTCTTTTTTTTTTCTTGAACTTGATTGAGCAAAAGTTAGTTTGAAATTTCTCTCCTTCTTTTCTAAGCCTCCTTCCTTCTTCCGAGCTCCTTCATTTTTTTGTGGGTCTTCTGGATTGATAGAAATGTCTTCTTCTAGTCAAGAGTCCGAGGGTGCAAACCTTGTAAGAGATCAGGGTTCTCAAACTTCACCTTCTCGAGACAAGCTTGAAGAAGTTTCTTAGGCTGGACCTGAGGAATTGACCTCATCTCGTCAGGCTCCATCAGGTTCTGTAGGGTCAGATAATCTGCCACCTGTTGAGAACTATTTGGTCCCGATGCACGAGAGGTCTAAATTGTGTAAGTCCAATATTTGGCACTTGAAGGAGTGATACTGGATCTCAAGCTAGTAATAATTCTCAGGTCCAGGTCGAGATGGATGAGTGACTCATTCGCCGAATGGTTAAATCACCATCTATAAAGAATTTCTTCGGTCTGGACTTCACTTTCCTCTTCATTCTCTCATCTGCAACATTCTAGATCAATATTTAATCTATGGACAATTATGTTAGGAGGTATACCTGATATGTCTGAGGCCAACCAAGCAAATATATCCGCATTCTTTTACAAGAAGGTTATAAGATCTCTCTAGAGCCATTCATCCAGTGACGACTTAATTTGTATAGTTTTAGTTGGATCATCTTTTTTGAATGGAACCGAGATAAGTTGTTCAGCTGGCTCTCCCAACTTTCTTTCTCTCATTGATCTAGCCTATCAATTGGTAGGATTTCTATGGGCTTTTTGTCTTTAATTATTGTCATGTAACATTGTCAGACTAGTTGCTGATCTCCTCGCATTTCAGCAACTCCATTTTTGGTTTGAAATGGATGAGGAGATGATAAGTTGAAACAATAGCCCAAAGATCTAGCATTTAAGCCTGGTCATACTAGATCATATTGTAGGTTGATGGCACTCGAACTACGAGAAAGTTAAGAAGTATGGTAACTTGCTGAGATTATTGTCCTACAATGATAGAGAGGACTATTTCTCCTACCTTCATCGAATCATCCAAAAATTTGATTAAGGGAGTGTTGATTCGTTCGGTAGTTAATTTCATTCGAAAGAAAAGTATTATAAAATATACATCTACGAACTTTTCCTATCGATTAAAAATTTTTTTTATATTATAAGTTTGATATTGTTATAGAATGACAACAGCGTTGTCATAGGAATTTGAACTCCTTAAAAATCTTCATCAAATAGTGCAATGAGGTTGTCTCCCCACTATGCTTCAAGGAGCTCTCTGAACATTCCATCCCTCCAGATAGCATCCCTCCGAAAATCATATTGACCACCCTTACTTTAGGTTGATTATTGATTTCTTCTTTGATTTGTGGCCGAGGCTATTGGTTGGCAGGTACTTGGACTAGACAATTACACATGTATTTTTCAAGATAGCCTCGATAGATCAGAGCCTCTATCTCATTTTTCAATTGGATGTAGTGCTCTATGCCGTGCCCACAATCCCGATGAAAATGACAATACTTCTTTTTATTGTGGAACATCGGTGGTGCCCTCATTGGTGGAGGTCTTCGGAGGTAATTCTCTCCTTTGATTTTCATTAGAATCTATACATAGGGAGCACAGAGAGAGGTGTAAGAATCATACTTATAACCGAGGGTCTTTGTCTTCGGGCTTTATCATCGGGGTGGAGCTTCCTTTTCAATTCAGGGCCTGCTAGGTTCTTCTTGAACTCCTCTCTTTTTTGGCTTCTTTTTTCCTTCGGCTTGACATCGGATGATGGCATCTTTCTCGATGCATATGTACTTCTACATGCACTCGAGGAGTTCAGAGTAAGATCTAGAAAACTTTTGGTCTAGAGAATTGGTAAATCATCAAGAAGTTCGAAGTCCCCACTTCATAGCCGATATGATTGTAGATTCATTGAGGTTGTGAATTTCTAATGTGGCAGTAATAAAGTGTGCCATATAGTTCCTCAAGGATTCCCCTTCTTGCTTGTAGATGGAGAAGATATTGTCAGAAGTTCATGGCATCTTTCTACTAGCGTTAAAATATATCATGAATAATTGTTCGAACTGCTCGAAGGAATGAATGCTTCTCGATTGGAGTCTGGAAAATCAGACCGAAGAGTTGCTAGAAAAGTCAAACAAAAGAGGGCACCTGAAGTCCCCTGAATCAATATAAGAGTTTTATAACTCTCTAAATGATCAAGTGAGTCAGTAGAGCCATCATAAGGCTCTAGCTGTGGCATCTTGAAATGAGTCAAGATCAGCTCATCCAGGATTCTTCAAAAGAAAAGAGGATGAGTGTTAAACATGAGGCCACTAGATGAACCTCGATTGTCCTCTTGTAACTGAGCAAGTCGATGATCAATTTCTTGGAGTTTTCGATCGTAACCGTCCAGACATCATTAAGGATCATTACGATGCCGAAAATACCCTAGAGTAGAGTCTTTCGCTAATGTGCTTGAGGGGAAACGAGGCATCTTCTCCTTTTTTGAAGTTCGTCGGGGAGAAAGAGACTGTCGTTCTTTGGGACCGGTATGATAGGAGTGCCAAATAGCTTGAGGATTGACATGATGCGAGTGCCGAGGAGATTGATGTGGTGGTGAAGGGGATTGATGAGGGGCATGACAGCTATGCTTAGATGGCACAATCTATGGTGCTGGCTCCTCCACCAATGGTTGCTGTTGTTACTATTTTGCAGTCTGCTGTAAATTTTGAACAGCCTCTATTAGGATTCTTGCTATACTAAGATATTATTGAGGATAAACCTCGCTTCTGCCGAAGTCCAACCTGATGCTTAGCCCAATGCAACCAGTGATCATGAAAGAGCTTCAGCGATCAAACCTTAGTCGAACTCCTTCAATCGGCTAAACTTTTCAGCGGTCGAGTCCCAACCGAATTTCTTCAGTCGGTCGAACTTTTCAGCGATCGAGCCTTAGTCGAACTCTCCCAACGATCGAATTTCTGCCGAACTCTTCAAGAGTTGAACTCCATTCAGATTGCTCCTGCAGTCGGACTCCTTCAAGAGTCAAACTTCTTTCAAAATTCTTTTTCAGTCAGACACCTATGGGAGTCAAATTTCTTTCGAGCTTCTCCTTCAGTCGGACGCCTACGGAAGCCAAACTTCTTTCGAATTGCTCCTGCAGTCGAACTCCTATGAAATTCGAACTCCCTCCGCACTTCTCCTATTGAACGTCTATGGGAGCCGAACTCCTTCCGAGCTTCTCCTTCAGTTAGACATCTATAGAAGCTAGATCCCCTCCGCACTCCTTCTGTCGGATGCCTATGGGAGCTGAACTCCTTCTGAACTTCTCCTTCGGTCGAACTCCTCCGGGAGTCAAACTTCTTTTGGACTTCTTCTTCAGTCGAATTCCTCCAGCAGATTGCTTCCGGATAATCTTCTCCAGACGTATTTCCTTCAGAAATTCGAACTCCTCTGAAATTGATATATATCGAAGTCCATCAACCAATGCCTACTTTTTCAGAGCTACGACTATTAAATCTCGATGAATGATCACCATCAGTCTGTCACAGATGATGCTATAAGTGATGCCCTCCTCCATGACAGACTCCATCAGACCTCGAGCAGTCCGCTATCGGATGATATGGCTGTCACCATCTATCTGACGATATCTTTCTCTCCATATCGAACTCCATCAGGCCTCGAGCAGTCTGCTATCAGATAACTACAGCTGTCACCATCAATCAAGCTTTGTCTATAAAAAGAGATCCCCCATATACATTTTTTCTAAGCTCTAAGCTCTCTTCTTCTTTCCAAAACTATACTGAGTTCTCGTCGAAGTACTTCATTTTTGTTGGTCAGAAGAACTAACTTGATCGTTGGAGTGTTCCGCCAGAGCTACCACCATTGACTCTGGATGGGATTTTATTTTATAGGTCATCGATGACAACCTCATCCTCTTCCACTCCAACTCATCCCAACATCGATCAAATTCTGCACCAATAGAATTGGCACTAGAGAAAGGGTCTCTATCTTTGAAGTACCATTGTTCTGAAAGGAGTGCTCAGCAACGATCTCTCTTCTTCCTCTCCATAGTTCTTCCTTGAAAAAAAAGGACTCCTAGGAAAGCTCCACCCCCGCTTTAGTCTCGATAACTCAAGCTCCACCTGTAGCCATGGTAGATCTAGAGCAATTTAACCTACTGATGCAGTGGGTTCAGGATCTCACCAAAATGGTGTAGACTATGCGGCAGCCTCCGACGGTGACTCTATCAGAAAACTCACCATCAGAATGTCAAGAATCGATCTTAAGGAAGAGCATTTGGCCTAACATATCCGTCATCCTTAGGAAGGAGAAATAGAAAGCAAAAATTCTCCCCCAAGAGGTTTCATGGGAGGATGGAATGAAGTTCAGCCAAGCATATGACCTTTTTTCGAGTGCAAGCGAGACCGAACTCCCCCTCGAGCTCGTTATCAAGGAAGCTCCGATAAAAGGGCATGAAATTCTCCTTCAGGAGGTTTCACGAAAGGATGGAATGAAGCTCGGCCATGCTCACGACCTTCTTTCGAGCACAAGTGAGGTCGAACTCCCCCTCGAGCTCGTTATCAAGAAAGTTCCAACAAAAGGACAGAAAGTTCTCCCTCAGGAGGTTTCATGGGAGGGTGGAAAGAAGTTTAACCGTGCTCACGACCTCCTCCCGAGCGCAAGCGAGGCCAAACTCCTTCTTGAACTCGTCATCAAGGAAGCTACGATAGAAGGACGCGAAGAAGTTCTCCTCCAGAAGGTTTTACAACTATGCCTCCCTTAATATTTCATCTGTGTCAGTCTGAAGCAAGCAATGGTGCTACCACAGCTAGAACCACCAATGAGAGAGGAACAACAGAAAGATCGACCACCTTCCGACATCATCAATGCCATCTCTGGGGCTTGGTACTTCAGCGGGCTGTCATCTTTCTATGTCAAAGTCAAGAGAAGCTTGCTCTAAATTGAGAAGGCCAACATAAAATAGAGGAGGTCGTCAGGTTTGGAACTTACCGCCTGAAGAAGCTCAGAGAAACAACGCTCCCACGATCTTCAGATTCGGAGAATCCAAGAATATACTATCGATAACTTTTCTTCAATAAAACTCCTCCATTTTAACATTATTATTTTTTGATGCAAAAACTATCTGATGATAGGGAAGAAGCAATTAATAGTGGCCATATTAGAAATAGGAGGAGAACCTCATCCTAACATGAGCAAGTCGAAGGCCTCGTTCATTTTAAACAAGATGGGGGGAGAGGCCCTGACAACGATCCTTATGTGCCTCCATAGTCCATTAGGAACAGGAGGAAAATCTCATCCTAATCAGTAAAGTTGAAGGCCTCGTTCATTTTAGACAAGATGGAGGAAAAGATCCTGATAATGACCCTTATGTGCCCCCACAGCCCATTAAAAATATGAGGAGAACCTCGTCCTAACGTAAGCAAAATCGAAGGCCTCATTCATTTTAGACGAGATAGAGAGAGAGGCCTTGACAATGGCCCTTATGTGCCTCCATAGTCCATTAGGAATAGGAGAAGAATCTCATCCTAATGCGAACAAAGTCGAAGATCTCATTCATTTTAGACAAGATGGGGGAAGAGACCCTAACAACGGCCCTTATGTGCCCCCATAGCCCATTAGGAATAGGAGGAGAACCTTATCCTAACGTGAGCAAAGTCGAAGGCCTCGTTCATTCTAGATGGAACAAGAGGAAAGGTCCCGACAATGGTCCCATTATGCCTGATAATCGTAGGAGATAAGATCTCTTTCGAACTCCACTTTCGACCTCGATCGTTGAAGATAAGATCTCCTCCGAGCTTCTACGTCAACAAAAGATAAGATCTTCTTCAACCTCGATCGCTGAAGATAATAAAGATCTCCTCCGAGCTCCACTTTCGACCTCAACCGTTGGACATAAGATCTCCTCCAAGCTTCTACGTTAATAGGAGATAAGATCTCCTTCAACCTCGGCCGTTGGAGATAAGATCTTCCTCGAGCTCCACTTTTAATCTCGACTGCTAGAGATAAGATCTCCTCCGAGCTCCACTTTTAACCTCGATCGCTGAAAATAAGATCTCTCTTGAGTTTCTAAGTTAACAAGAGATAAGATCTCCTTCAACCTCGATCGTTGGAGATAAGATTTCTCCCATGCTCCACCTTCAACCTCAACTATCGGAGATAAGATCTTTTCCGAGCTCCACTTTCGATCTCAACCGTTGGAGATAAGATCTCCTCCGAGCTTCTACGTCAATAGAAGATAAGATCTTCTTCGACCTCGACCGTGGAGATAAGATCTCATTCGAGCTTCTACGTCAATAGGAGATAAATCTTCTTCAACCTTGACCGTTGGAGATAAGATCTTCCTCGAGCTCCATTTTCAACCTCGACCGTTGGAGATAAGATCTCCTTCGAGCTCTACTTTTCGACCTCGACCACTGAAGATAAGATCTTTCCCGAGCTTCTACGTCAACAGGAGATAAGATCTCCTCCGAGCTTCATTTTCAACCTTGACTGTTGGAGATAAGATCTCCTCTGAGCTCCACTTTTGATCTTGACCACTGAAGATAAGATCTTCTTCGAGCTTCTACATCAATAGGAGATAAGATCTTCTTCAACCTCGACCGTTGGAGATAAGATCCCTCCGAGCTCCACCTTCAATCTCGATCGCTGCAGGTAAAATCTCTCTCGAGCTCCACTTTTGACCTCAATCATTTGGAGATAAGATCTTCTCTGAGCTTTACGTCAACAGAAGATAAGATCTCCTTCAATCTCGATCACTGAAGATAAGATCTCCTCCGAGCTCCACCTTTAACCTCAATCGCTGGAGATAAGATCTCTTCCGAGCTTCACTTTCGACCTCGACCGCTGGAGATAAGATCTTTCCCGAGCTTCTACATCAATAGGAGATAAGATCTCCTTCAACCTCGATCGTTGGAGATAAGATCTCTTCCGAGCTCTACTTTTGACTTCGACCGTTGGAGATAAGATCTCCCTCAAGCTTCTATGTCAACAAGAGATAAGATCTCCTTCAACCTCGATCGTTGGAGATAAGACCTCCCCCAAGCTCTATCTTCAACCTTGATCGCTAGAGATAAGATCTCCTCCGAACTCCACTTTCGACTTCGACCGTTGGAGATAAGATCTCCTCCGAGCTCCACTTTCGATCTCGATCGCTGGAGATAAGATCTCCTTCGAACTTCTATGTCAATAGAAGATAAGATCTCCTTCAATCTTTACCGTTGGAGATAAGATCTCTCCTGAGCTCCACCTTCAACCTCAACTAGAGATAAGATCTCTCCCAAGCTTCAGAGTCTACGTCAATAGAAGATAAGATCTCTCTTAACCTCAGCTACTGAAGATAAGATCTCCTCCGAGCTTCAAAGTCTACGTCAATAGAAGATAAGATCTTATTCAACCTCGACTGTTGGAGATAAGATCTTCCTCGAGCCTTGATTTCAACTTCAACCTCAGCTAGAGATGAGATGTCCCCCGAGCCTCGATTTGAACTTCAATCTCGACTGAAGACGAGATCTCCCCCGAGCCTTGATTTTAATTTCAATCTCAGCTGGAGATAGGATCTCCTCCGAGCTTCAAAGTCTACGTTAACAAGAGATAAGATCTCTTTTAACCTCGGCTGCTAGAGATAAGATCTCTCCCGAGCCTTGATTTCAACTTCAACCTTGGTCAGAGATGAGATCTCTTCCGAGCTTCAGAGTCTACGTCAATAGGAGATAAGATTTTCTTCAATCTCGATCAAAGATAAGATCTCTTCCGAGCTTCAGAGTCTACCTCAATAGAAGATAAGATCTCCCTCAACCTCGATTATTGAAGATAAGATCTCCTTCGAGCTTCAAAGTCTATATCAATAGGAGATAAGATCTCCTTCAATCTCGACTGCTGGAGATAAGATCTCCCCCAAGCCTCCATTTTAACTTCAACCTTGACTGTTGGAGATAAGATCTCTCTCGAGCTTCAAAGTCTACGTCAACAGGAGATAAGATCTTCTTCAATCTCGGCTGCTGGAGATAAGATCTTCTTCGAGCCTTGATTTCAACTTCAACCTCAGTGCTGGAGATAAGATCTCCTTCAAGCTTCAAAATCTATGTCAACAAGAGATAAGATCTTTCTCAATCTCAGTCAGAGATAAAATCTCTTCTGAGCTTCAGAGTCTACGTCAATAGGAGATAAAATCTTCTTCAACCTTGGCTAGAGATAAGATCTCTCACGAGCTTCAATATTCACGTCAATAGGAGATAAGATCTTCTTCAACCTCGACCAGAGATAAGATCTCTTCCGAGCTTCAAAGTCTATGTCAACAGGAGATAAGATCTCCTTCAATCTCGACTACTGGAGATAAGATCTCCTCTGAGCCTCGATTTCAACTTCAACCTCGACTGAAGATGAGATCTCCTCCGAGCCTCGACTTCAATTTCAACCTCGATTGGAGATAGGATCTCCTCCGAGCTTCAACGTCTTCATCAATAGGAGATAAGATCGCCCTCAATCTTGACTGCTGGAGATGGAATTTTTCTCGAGCTTCAAAGTCTATGTCAATAGGAGATAAGATCTCCTTCAACCTCGACTGAAAATGAGATCTCTCCCAAGCCTCAACTTCAACTTCAACCTCGACTACTGAAGAAAAGATCTCTTTCGAGCTTCGATTTCAACTTCAACCTTGGTTGAAGATGAAATCTCCTCCGAGTCTCGACTTCAACTTCAACCTCGACTGAAGATAGGATCTTCCTCGAGCTTCGACATCTTCGTTAATAGGAGATGAGATCTTTCTCAACCTCGACTGAAGATGGGATCCCTCTAAGCCTCGACTTCAACTTCAACCTCGGTTGGAGATAGGATCTCTCTCGAGCTTCAACATCTTCATTAATAGGAGAGAAGATCTTCTTCAACCTCAGCTAGAGATTAGATCTTCCACAAGCTTCAACCACAATATCAACAAAAGATAAGATTTTTCTGAACCTTGACTGGAGATGGGATCCCCTCGAGCCTCAATCTCAATGTCAATCTTGGCTGAAGATAAGATCTCCTCTGAGCTTCAATCTGAACTGATGCAAAGTCTTAGAGAGAACTTCGATAGTTGCCTTTTTTGTACTCCCTTCCTTCGAGTTTCAAACTCGAAAGTAGGGGGACTCTTATTGGGGATAAACTCCGCTCCTATCGAAGTCCAGCCTGATGCTTAGTCCAATGCAATCGATGATCATAGAAGAGCTTCAGCGGCCAAACCTTAGCTGAACTTCTTCAGTCGATCGAACTTTTCAACGATCGAGTCCTAGCCGAATTTCTTCAGTCGATCGAACTTTTCAGTGGCTAAGCTCCAATCGAACTCCTCCAATGGTCGAATTTCTACCGAATTCTCCAAGAGTCGAACTCCTTTCGGATTGTTCCTACAGTCAAACTCCTCCAAAAGCTGAACTTCTTTCAAAATTTTTCTTCAGTCGGATGCCTACGAGAGTCGAACTCCTTTCGAGCTTCTTCTCCAATCGGATGCCTACGGGAGCCGAACTCCTTTCGGATTGCTCCTGTAGTCGAACTCTTACGAGAGCCGAACTTTCTCCGCACTTCTTCTGTCGGACGCCTATGGAAGTCGAACTCCTTTCGAGCTTCTCCTTCAGTCGAACGTCTACAGAAGCCAGACCTCCTCCGCACTCCTTCAGTCAGACATCTATGAGAGCCGAACTCCTTTCGAACTTTTTCTTCGATCGAACTCCTCCGAAAGTCGAACTTCTTTCAAACTTCTCCTTCAGTTGGATTCCTCCAACGGATTACTTTCAGATAATCTACTTCAGACGTATTTTCTTTGGAAGTCCGAACTTCTCTAAAATTAATATATGTCGAAGTCCACTAATCAATGCATGCTTCCTCAGAGCTACAACTATTAAATTTCGATGAATGGTCGCCATCAGTCTGCCATAGGTGACGCTACAGATGATGTCCTCCTTCGTGATAGACTCTGCCATACCTCGAGCGATCTACTATCGAATGGCATGGCTGTCCCCATCAATCTGACGACATCTTTCTCTCCATACCGAACTCCATCAGACCTTGAGCAGCTTGCTGCCAGACAGCTGCAGCTGTCACCATCAATTAAGCTCCGCTTATAAAAAGAGATCTTCCAGATACATTTTCTCTAAGCTCTAAGCTCTCTTCTTTTCGAAACTCTGTCGAACTCTCGTCTGGATACTCCATTTTTGTTGGACAGAAGGGCTGACTTGATCATCAGAGGGTCTCGCTGGAGCCATCACCACCGACTTCGGATAAAATTTTATTTTACAGATCATCGACGGCGACCTCATCCTCCTCCACTCCAGCTCATTTCGACGTCGACCAAATTCTGCACCAATAGATATCGAATTGTTATTGGTCCGCCATAATCACTGGACGCGAAGCAGTAGGCTCTATGTGTTAGACAAAAATCTCTTCACGATGGGAAGAGCATTTGTCGAAGCTTATCGATGCATTTTGAGCTCTTATTTTGGTCGTGGTTCTTCTTTTGTTGAGGGATTCACGTCACTGAAAATGCTCGATCTCCCCCTACCAAGCGCGCCAAATAGTTACCGCGAAACTCCGACGAGATGCTTGGTATGGTACCGAGTAAGTGTGCCTTGCTCCCAAGTAGAAAATAAACCTGCAAAAGAAATCTTTTTGCCAGAATTTATCTTATGAAAGATTCTCTGATGCTTAAGTCAGTCAGAATTAAGAAAACAATGAAAGAAACCATAAAAGTATGAGAGCTTCAAAAATCTAAGAAAAAACATACCCAGGTTTCCTTGCGACCTCCCCTTTTATAAAGATGAAGCGTGCCATTGCATTACCCGTTCATGTATTAAAATGTGAAAGTTATCGAGTCCATCATGGATATTAGTGGACTAGTTACTCTAGTCCACGATCTTTTAGTTATGAACAGTTAATGCCTTATCATGCTTTGATAACTATACTGATCTCTAACCTTGTAGATCATAGGTTACCAGACTTTCACAGTTACTCGGCTTTCATAATGCTCGAAATATTCGAATAAGATAGTTGATATATCTCGGCATAGTCGGTTCACAAGTAGCCGCTTCACTCATGTGAATAAAATCGTGGATGTGGATCGGTTTTTGGCCAGGCAAGATAGTCGGGTTTATCCCAAAAATGAAATTTTGAGTATGTACCACAACAGATAGAAAGATAAGAATATTAATTCCTGCTAATATTCAAAAATATAAACCTACCTTTATTAGTGCCTGCTTTTTTTTTTTTTTAAATTACTAGAGAAATGCACAAGAATGCCTTCTGAGTTCTTACTTACTCTAAAAGCAATTATAGGTCACTAAAAAAAAAAAAAAATCTCTAGCTGAGGGGTCGGAAAGGCCTAATTATTACTTGGATCAGATCCAATGAAAGATACCAAATCCTATGGTGGGTAGCAAGACACGTTGCCGCTTGTATTTCACCAATTCATGATTGCGCATTTTCCACCCGCATATGCTTCGAGATTTGCTCTGGTACACTTGGATCTCATCTAGGCAGTAATTTCTCATGAAGAAGGCATGCACACTTTTCTTTAGAGATGGCTGATTGGGTACCTAAAGATTTTATTCAGATAAATTGTCGTAAAATATTTTAAAAATTTTTCAATCACTTAGATTATATTTAAAGATGATGCTTGGTTATCGGTTAGGCAAGCAGATAAAAATATGCAGATCTACTTATAATTTGGTTGAACTTTAGGGTTAAAGTTCTAACTTCCGTGCCTGCACCCGTGTTCTCTGTCCGGATTTTTTTTTCTTTTATTTTTCAAACAAAATCAAACAAAGTGTGAATGCACCTCAAAACGTTATGATTTTTTTCCCCAAGAGACTAAATGAGATGGAAAGGATGTCATGTGACGGGACGGAAAAAGAATATTGGTTGAACATGGATACGTGGAAAGCAAAGCTTCTGGGTTTGTTCCGGCTTTACCCACCTTGAATATGTGGATGAGATGAAGAGAGAGAAAGCTGGATAAAATGATTTAGGTACCTAATAAAAATCCTTCTTTAGAACCCAATCAACAGTGAAAAAGATAAAAAAGACTGACTTTATATGGATTGAACTTGCTGTCCAATTCTGCTGATCTAACGTGCCAGACGACATAGATGCCGACGTGAGAGGTCTAGGCGGTCAGGGTTCTTCTTCCTCAAAGGACAAAAGCCAATAGTATCTCTCACGGTTTGCAGTCAGCCTACCCGCGGTCTTCGGAAACTCGGCAGAAGAGCATCCGATTTTGACGGTGTGAGCTGGGTGGCTATCACATTTTTAATCACCATCCATTCTTCTACTCTCGTGGTAGATCCGACCTTCAGATCTAAACAGTGGCCACCTGCAAGTCGCGTAGCGATCGAGGAGGTTAGGAAGCATTTCGCAGTAAACGACGGACCGGAGCCTAAGATGCACCTCACTTTCCCAGGACGGCTACGCATTCCCCGTCCACCGAAGTAAGAAATGATAGGCATCAGTCACAACTCACCACCATCCAAAAGGATAGGCATCCTTGACCCGTACTTCGTGGATGGAAAAAATTCATAAAAGAAAAATCAGTTACAATGCTATGCCTATCAGGTACCAACACAAAGCCAGCCAAAAACCTCATAACATCAAGTAATAACCACTAGCAACTACAAATATAGAAGGCTAAGGACCCGATAAGGTTTTCTGCAGCTAATTTTCGACGTAGACGAAAAAAATACCCTACTTTTTTCTTTTTTTTTCCTGCTCGGTTGTCATACTAGCAATTGCTAAATTTAATTCCCAGCTCCACGGCAGAGCATCTCCCTGTACTTCATGATGGAGTTGAGCCGCTGAAGCTTGAGCTGCTGCCGGAAGCGGTTGATGAAGTCGTCGGCACGGGCATCCACCTCTCCTCCCTCGTTCTCCCCCTCCGCCTCTGCCTCCTCCCGCCCGGTCCTAGCCCTCGCCGTCGCCGGCCGCCGCATCATGACCTCCGCCTCCTCGGACTCGAAATGCGCGAACGCCGACTTGTCGCTCGCTGACTTTTTTATCTTCGCCGCCAGCTTCACCGGCACCTCTCCTGCCGTCGGGTGCACGTCTGACTGGCTCCGGCAGACTTCGTGATGCTCCTCGCCGGCGGGATCGGCCTCCGGGGAGTCGGATTCGGCGGCGATGGCGGGATCCGGCGAGGCGAGGGTCTCGAGTGGCTCGGACCGAGAGGCCGGCGGTGGGGGCGCGATCTCGAGGGGGATGTCGCCGGAGCAGTAGCGGTAGAGGTTGAAGGAGCGGAGGCGGTCGAGGACGAGGGAAGGGGAGAGGGAGAGCTTGCGGGGGTCGCCCCCGCCGGCGTCGGCGTCGCGGTGGATGCCCTTGGAGGTGACGGCGATGGTGCCGATGACAAGGTTGAGGAGCACGAAAAGGACGGCGGGGGTGAGCCAGCTATAGAACGACGCCCAGATCGACGGGATCGCTTCCTCCAGCATTTTGATGGTTTTCTCTCTGTCGTTTTCTTCTTTTTTTTTTTTCCTTACAGAGCGTTATGTTCCTTTTTTGGGGAGATTGGCAGGGATTTTGGTCTCTGCGGGTTGGCAAGGGGAGTTGGGAGCGGTTATGGGGGAAGAAGGGGTTATTATAGTCGGAAGTAGACCCTCCTTAGAGGTACTGGAATCTTCGTGGAATTTCTTTTTGCCGTCCTGGTGGATGAATGTTACGGCAAAATGAACAACATTTTAATGGACTAATGTATCCATGTTCTCTGATCCGTATGTTATTTTTTCATAAACAGTATTTATCTATTAAATTATATATATAATATAAAAATAGATAAACTATTTTTTTAAAAAATAATTTTTTTATTTTATTCCTAAAATACTATAATAATAATATATTATAATATTATATTATAATAATATATAATATAATATGATTATTATATAACATAAAAATATTTATATACTAAAAGATATTTAAAAAAATGAATAGATCTTAATAATTTATTAAGAAAAATAGTATTTCAAAAGAATATCGATAACAGGTTTTGGAAATATTTTTTAATATATTAAAAATATAGATAAATTATTTTTATACATAAATATTATTTAAAAAATATTTATTTAAAAAATGTAGATTTCTTAGTAAAATTTTTTCCTCCAAAGAATAGATCTTCAAAAAAAATTAAATAAGAATTTTATTTAATATTTTATGATATTTATAATTTTTATTGACAACTGATTGTAGCATATTATTGTTATTTGGTAATAAATTATTATAATGGCTGCCACGTTCCTCTTCTTAAGCATATTTACCATCTTATTGTTGTATTAGTCTTGATATTTTCTTATTAATTTTTATACACTTTGGTTACTAACCATGTTGTTATATGTATACGCCAGGAACTCCTAATCTTAGCTGGATATAAGAATTTTTTTTATTAAAAATTAAATGTGAGATTTGATAAAATTTAATTTAATTAAAAACTCCTCTACTGACCTATACGTCGGTTATCTGGTAATTCTTAGAATCTTTTATTTTTAATATATGATAAAATTATAAAAATTATATTTATTATAGTAAAATTTTTAGGTCCCTAACAAAACAACACGACGCACTCTCAAAAAAAAAAAAAAAAAACGTCCGGGCTCCGTCACAGGAGCCCTCAAGGGCCCAACATTCTACGATTTCCAAAATACCTCTCTTAGGAAAGAGAGAAAATAAACTACATTAGCTTGACTTTTTAGGGGGCAAAGATGATGGAAAAATAGGTCAGGTCCCAGACTCTTTTCTGTATTTTTTTTTAATAATAAAAAAACAAAGAAGATATGGAACTGGCCGACCTAGTGGCATGGCAATTAAGTAAGACCCGTTTCATCTTCCACTGGAAGTTGGGATCCGTCTCGGTTGACGCGATAAACGGCATTATTACCGCTGAGATCTGGAGCGCCGAATAACCCGTCGTGCGCCCAAATCCAAAACCACCACTTCCCTCGCGCGCGCCCCTCTCCCCGGTAGGAAAGATTCGGAATTATTTTAATCTTCAAACAAT
Organism: Cocos nucifera; assembly: GCA_006176705.1. NCBI lineage: Eukaryota > Viridiplantae > Streptophyta > Magnoliopsida > Arecales > Arecaceae > Cocos > Cocos nucifera. Next base: position 1,357,232 of record QRFJ01000034.1, on the reverse strand, counting down.
AACCTTTTTTTTTAATGAACTTCTCTAGTAATTTATCCACGTCATGAGCACCTCGGCATCCTGCGTCATCCGTCCTTTTTCTTCGTAACATTATTTATTGAACCATGTTCACGGTGGACGAATAATAATTTATTAGTGAAAAGGATGGGAACGACTAATAATTTGTTTGTTGGAAGGAGGGAAAACGTACGTATTAAATACGGCGGTAGCTTTTGGTGAATGGTCCGACTAAGAATTTCTCCTTTTCTCCTATCCTATCGGCTAGCATCACTCAAACAGGATTTCTTAAAGCGATAAAGTACGTATTGATATCCTCTAGCGAGATGCTGTAATTAATAAAAGTGGTTGAGGTTCCTAATTACTTTACGTTACTCGTTTTTAATTGATAGCTCCTTTGGCTTAAGCTTTTTTTTTTCTCTCAACATAGATCTTTTATTTTAATAAATTACTCTGAAGCAACTTTTTATATTAGAATGGAAGGGGAAGGTTCACCAAGTGGTGTAATCCAAAACGATCAAAGCTTTCAAGGAATCAGTCTGATTTATTCTGTTAGAAGCTTGATTTTTTCATTTGATCTTGCCATCCAAGCAATCCATGTCCCCTATATTCGTATGATATGACATTATATTTCAATTTACCTTGATATTTTGATATTTAGATTTGTTTATTAGAGAATAAAAGATAAATAAAGAGAAAAAGATTAGTAAGAATTATCGTGAATAAAGAGAAAAAGGGTTACCCATTGAAGCATGTCCTATATATGGTGTTATATTTTTTAAAAAATAATTTGCTTCGACAAGGTGCATGGGTTGCTTAGCATCTTTTTCCAATAACAAATGTCCATTCAAGAACATTCATGAAAGATGGTACTCAATATCCAAATAGTACTTTATCATTTACCTAGAACTTAGAAGAGGGTTTGAAAAGTGCAGAAGTGAAGGTTTAAGGCTTCAACGAAAGTCCCGTAGAGATGCTCACATTTATAGAACGAAGTTTACACGATCGATTCTTGAGTTGATCCACTCAAATAAGAAAGAGCTAGCTCTTAATGAAATAAATAATTTATAAATTGAGTAAATTAAGTCATCCCATAAATATAATAATCTTATAAGAACAAAAAAGATAAAACTATGTGATAAAATCATATCAATCCTTATCAATCAAATGTGCTTAAAATCATCAAAAATATGATGATCTAAAGATATTAATAGCATATATACCTATGAGTACTATTGCGGTCAATCCATCTGCACCTATGATCAAATATCAGAAAATGTGCAAACATAAGTCCACACTGACCGAAGTTAGTTCCGACGGAAACCCTCCGATGCTTAAGTTAATAGGATGGATTGATCGAACAGAAATCTAAGAATAAAGTAATAGAGATTGCTCTAACATATGTGTCCTTCAAACTGATCAGGTTACCTTTCTTTTATAAATGTCAGAGTGTTAACCGCTGAGTACGTGGATCCCTCTTTTTTCGATGTAGTATGATCGTAGATGAGTAATTAAAACTACCCACTAATCATTATTATCTGCTTTTCTTGGAGGTGGTTTTGTAGGATCGATCGAAAGCCGGATAAGTTGATTGGTGAGTTTCCGTCAGTTAGTCGGCTGATTTGGAGCCAATCGATTGATTCTGTGCTGACGGATCGTTGGTTGGCTGACTTTGTGCCGACTGATTGTCGATCGATGGGCTTTAAGTCGATTGTTGCTTTGATAATTCTCGATCAACGGATAGTCGGTCAAAAATAGCAATCACCGATTGTCGGTTGTCAGTCCGATTATCCATCAGATGGTTATATATCAATGCTCCTATCAATGTGTCGACGGAACAGTTGATGGATCATTGAGTGTTAATCTTTCGGACAGCCTTCTCAGTAGCAATGATTGATCAGATGTTAATTATCGTCCTTCAACTAATTGATCAATAATTAGCTGGGTTAGTAGAACGTTGATTATCGAGTCGATCGATCGGTGGTTCATCAAGTAACTCATCAACCATCCATCGTCCATCGTCGATCGTCAGTCGGTGAACATCTATCGATGTCCGATGGTCTGTTGGCTGGGTTGGTGAGTCGGAGGATAGATTGACAGCCCCCAACAATTATTTTCCACTTTCAAGTTTAATATAATGATTTTGTATTCGGCACCAAATGCAAGAAGTCAACATGTGGCATACTTCAAGCTTCATTCTGCCGCCTGCCATTAATGATTGCCCATCATCTAGTAGTCGAATTCGAACTAACATCATCCGTTAGATTGCGATTCATCTTTGCCGAACGAGTTGAGTTTTTGAAGTTCATCTATAAAAATTTTGGTTGATCGATTGTCAGCTGATCATTAGTCAGTTTTATGTAACTAATCATCGGCTAGTTTTTAATCAACTTAAAGTCAATTTTCTAATCAACTAATATTTAGTCGTTTATTGAGATATTTATAGATCGGGGATAAGCCAATCTTGTATTGGTTTCTAACCGACTTTTAGTCGATTTTTTATCAACCAATGCTTGATCATTTATTGAGATATTCATAGGTCGGGGATAAACCAACCTCGTATTGATTTCTAACCAACTTTTAGTCAATTTTTTACCAACTAATACTTGATCATGACGATCGAGTGCAAGCCAACCATCTCTCGATTCGGCCATAGCCAATCGGTAAAGATTGTGCTCTTTACTAGTCGGGATAAACCAACTAGTTCACAACCAGTAGCTTGACGCTTTTTCTTCTTTATTATTTTGTAAGAAAGTTATACATCAATATTGTCGGTTGGTCTGTCAGTCGGCTATTTAAGTTGTAGAAGATAGTCTTCTTCTCGATCGATCGATTGTTATGTCGCAGGGGACCAACTTATTTTGATCAACTACATCGATTGTTTAAGATGTGCCGATCCATAGTCTTCTTTGAAAGAAATACCGACTGATGATCGCCATCCATCAGTTGGTTGTTGAATCACACCGACTATGGTAAGCCGATCATCGATCGATTGTAACATTTAGCCGATGGAAAGCTTGTCCATTTTTTCATCGATGATTTTCTGTCACTCGAGAGTGAATGGCCATTTCTTAGTCGATTCTTCTTTGAATGTTGTCCCCCTGGCCCTTGGTCGTCCAAAGATCATGTTGATCATCCTGACCGTCGGTTGATTTGAATGAATCTCTCCGATATTGGTAGTTGATCGACATGGGACTAGGTCAGGTGATCGAGCCAGAACTTAGTAAGAAATTTTTGTCGAATGTGAGCTTCGATCTCATCCTTTAGCTAAAAGCACTATTCAATAACGTGGCCGTAGTCGCGATGAAATCGATAGTACTTTCTCCTGTCCTTACCTTAGTTCTTCATCGGTAGGGATCGGTGAAGATAATTCCTTCCTTCAATCTCCATTAAGATTTGTGCACGTGGAGTGGAGAGGAGAGTGTAAGTATCGTACCGACTCTTCATATTGGTCGACATAGAGTTCAATCAGAAAGACACCGCTTCTTTGTTCGAAATGGGTTGGTTGTGTCTGGTCGAAGTGTCATTCTTCTGTTATTTCTCCTTTTGATCCTTTTCATTTTGTTGGTGCTGGTCAGAAGTACATTCTTTTGTACAAATGTATTTATCCATGCGCTCCAGAAGTTTGGCATAAGATCGAAGGTGGTTCTTGTCCAGCAAGTAGGTGAATCGAGAATTTCGTAGACTCTGATTAATAGCTAAGATGGCCATGTTCTCGTTGAGATTTCAGACCTCAAGCGTGGCGGCGTTAAAATGCGTCACGAAGGCCCGAAGAGTTTCTCCCTCGATCGAAAAAAGGATGTCAGAAGTTCGTGGCATCCTTCTACTAGTGCTAAAGTGAGCAACGAAGGAGTCCTCAAGCTGTCCAAAAAAGTTGATGCTTTTCGACTGAAGCTCGAAATACCAAGTTTGAGCAGCTTTTCGAAGGATAGCTGGGAAGCCGATGCACATGAGGATGTCATTCATCCTTTGGATCATCATGAGAGCCTTATAGCTTTGGAGATGATCAACTAGATCAGTAGAGCCATCATATGGCTCCACTTATGGCATCTTGAACTGTGATAGAATTAATTCGTTCAGGATGCATGAGAAAAAATAAGGAGTTGTCTAGATGTGGAGTCCGTCGGGGGACCCTCATTTTGCTTCCTCCTGGATTCGAATCAGTCGACGATCGATTTCTTTGAGCTTTCGCTCATAATATCGAATCGATGCTGGTAAGGTGTCTCCGGGGTTGATCCTCTTGAGGAGCTGGTTGAGGAGGAAGTGGTTGAATCCTGAGGAGCTTTCCCCTTGTGCTGGTCTTGATGAGAATGTGAGAAAATGAAGCATCGTGATTGACGAGTGGTCCCTCATGAACAATGGGGAGATGGAGTTTTCACTCGACGAGAGTGTCAAGATGGTCACTCCAACAAAGAGGAGATGGAGCGCCTCGATACACGATGGCTGTGTCTAGATGGCACCGCCTGTGCCATCGGTCCTTCAGCTGCCATGTGTGATTGTTGCTGAAGACTATGTACAACCTCTATTAACATCCAGACCTACTATGTTAGTGCAGCTAGTTGCTGGGCTTATGCATCCGCCATAATCGCTGGATGCGAAAAGTTTGATTCCACCATTGATGGCGGTGGAGGGAGAAGTACTTCTCGTCAGGATGACTGTCCGATGGAGCTAAGTGAGTTACGAGCATGTATTTTCATCATTATAACAGATGATAAAGATTTACTAATCATTTTCGATCTTCCTCTTTTTGGCGTATCAATCTATTGCGGTCAATCCACCTGCACCTACGATCGAACGTCAAAAAATCTACAAACATAAGTCCACACTGATCGAAGTTGGCTCCGATGGAGATCCTTTGATGCTTAAGTTAGTAAGATGGACTGATCGAATAGAAATCTGAAAGCAAAATAATAGAGATTATTGGGGATAAACTTCGCTCCCATCGAAGTCTAGTTCGATGCCCAGCCTAATGCAACCAATAGCCGCAAAAGAGCCTCAGCGATCGTCCTTCATCCGAACCCCCAGCGGTCGAGCTTCTTCTAACCCATTCAGTCGACCGAGCTACTTAGCTGCCGAGCTCCTCGAACTCCTAGCGGTCGAGCTTCTTCTAACCCGTTCAGCCGATCGAGCTCCTTAGACTCCAAACGGTCGGGCTTTAATGAAATCTCCCAGCGCCTGAACTCCTCAGCGATCGTTCCTCGGTCGAACTCCTCAAGCGGCCATCCCTTCAGCCGGCCGAGCTCCTCCGAACTCCTCTATGGTCGAGCTCCTCCCGAGCTTTTCCCTCGGTCGAACTCCCCAAGCAGCCGTCCCTTCAGCCGACTGAGCTCCTCTGAACTTCTCTACGGTCGAGCTCCTCTCGAGCTTTCCCATCAGTCGAACTCTCCTACAAGTTCGAACTCTTCTGGATGAACTGTCACCATCAGTCTGCAATAGGCAACAAGATCGGACGATATGGCCGCCACTACTGGTGACATCACTCTCTCCATAATCAGCCCCATGCGGCCCATGACCTGCCAGTATGGCTGTCACCATCCACCTGATGATGCCTTCCTCTCCGTACCAAACTTCATGTGGCCCCAATGACTTTCTGCCTGACGGTATGGCCGTCACCATCAACTAAGCTCTGCCTATAAAGAACCCTCCAGATACGCTAACTCTAATCTCTCTGATTTCTAAGCTCTTCTCTTCTTCTCCAAGCTCCGGAACTCATTTCGTGCACTTCATTCTTGTTGGCCAGAGCTGACTTGATCGTCGGAGGGTCCTGCCGAAGCCACCCCCCCACAGGCTCCAGACAAAACTTTATTTTGTAGATCCCCGATGGCGACCTCATCGGCCTCCACTCCAGCGGACTCCAGCGACGACCAGATTCTGCGTCAACATATTGGCGCTAGAGGAAGGGCATCGAACCTTCGAGGTTCTCTTGTTCTTAAAGGAGTGCTCAACGACAATTTTTTCTTCCCCCTCTAAAGATCTCCCTTTTCTCTTCTGAAGAGAAAATGCCTCTAGGAGAGCTTCAACTCGGCGACTGGCTCCCGTTGCAGCCCCAACAGCCCAGGCTCCACATGAAGCCACCGTAGATGTAGAGTAGTTCAACCTGCTGGTCGGATTCGTGGCCCTACCGAGATGATGCAGGCTGTGCGACAACCTCTGGCGGAGACTTTGTCAGCAAACCCACCATGAGGATGCAAGGAACCGACCTTGAGGAAGAGCATTTGGGCATACCAATCATCCTTAAGAAGGAGAAATGGAGAGCAGAAGATTTCCCACGAAAGGTTTCACCAGAAGGTCGGAATGAAGTTCAGCGGAAGAAAGCCAAACTCCCCCAAAAGCCGTCATCGGAATGAAGTTCGGCTCAAGTGAGGCCGGACTCCCCCTTCGAGTATGTCGTCAACGAAACCTCCTACAAAGAATTCACCGAATGTAGAGTGAAGTTCGGGCAAGCAAAGTCGAGCTCCCCTCGAGCTCGTCCTCAAGGAAGTTCGGACAAAAGCAGCAGGGAGTTCTTCCGTGGAGGGTCTCGCGGGAAAGTGGAATGAAGATTCGGAATGAAGTCCGGCGCGAGGAAAGCCGAGCTCCCCTCGAGCTCATCCTTAAGGAAGTTCGGACAAAAGCAGCAGGAAGTTCTCCCACGGAGGGTCTCGTGAGAAAGTGGAATAAAATATGGTGCGAAGAAAGCCGAGCTCCCCCTCAAAGCTCATCATCGAGGAAGGGGCATGAAGTCCTCCCGTGGAGGCTTTCATGGGAAAGCGGAACAAAGTTCGGTGCAAGCGAGGATGGAACAAAATTCTTCCATGGAATGAAATTCGACGCAAGTAAGACCGAACTCCGCCTCGAAATTGATCATCAAGGAAGCCCCAACAAAGGGGCATGAAGTCCTCCCACGAAAGCTTTCGCGGAAAAATGGAGCAAAGTTCGACGCAAGTGAGGCCAAACTTCACCTCAAAGCTCGTCATCGGAATGAAGTTCGGTGCAAGTGAGGCCGAACTTCACCTCGAAACTCGTCATCGGAATGAAGTTCGACGCACACAAGGCCGAACTCTCTCCTCAAATCTCATCATCGGAATGAAGTTCGATGCAAGTAAGGCCGAACTCCTACTCGAGTATGTCACCAAGGAAGCCCCTACAAAGATTTCACACGAGGTGAGATGAAGTTCGACCGAGCTCACAACCGCCCCAGGGCAAGCAAGGACTCCCTCTCGAGTATGACTCCAAGGAAGCTCCGATGAAGTGGCATGAAGTTCTCCCACAGGTTTTCCAAAGGAATGAAATGAAGTTCGACCGTGCTCACGGACTTCCTCCGAAAGCAGGCGGGCTCAAACTTCTCGAGCTCGCCACCGAGGAGTTCGAGCCCGCCACCGAGGAAACTCCGATAGAGGGGCGCAAAGAAGCCCTCCTTCCAGAAGGTTCGGCGACTATACCCCCGTCAATGCTCCTCGAACTCAGATTCTCATCGAAGTTAGGAACCAGCTGCCAAGACCAGAGGGATTACGGTCTCTCCAAAACAAGCGCGATCGAAGCAAGTACTGCCTCTACCATCGCAACCACGACCACGATACTGAGGAATGCATCCAGTTGTGAGACAAAATTGAGGAGCTCGTCAGGAAGGAGCAACAGGGTAAAATTCTTCGACAAGAAAAGATCGGCTAAGGGCGCTGCCGTAATCAGAAACTATAAGGTCGGCCACCTCACGGCGTCATCAACGTTACCTCGGGGAGCAGCTTGGTACATCGGTGATTCGTTGGCTCCCAGCGACAAAGCCAAGAGCTTGCTCCAAATTGAGAAGGCCAGCATGAGATAGAGGAGGTCGTCCGGCCTGGGACTTACTGCCGGAGAGAACGCGGAGGAACAACGCTACCACGACCCTAAAACACAGAATTTGGAGATGCGCTGCCAGTAACTTTCTTTCGACAAAATTCTTTCCTTTCAATAATATCATTTCTGGATGCGAAAACCATGCGATGACAGAAAAGAAGCAGTCAATAATTACCTCATTAGGAACAGGAGGAGAACCTCATCTTAACGCGAGCAACAACCTCGACTGCAGGAGATAAGATCTCCTTCGAGGCAACCTCGGCTGCAGGAGATAAGATCTCCCCCGAGGAAAGCTTGGCTGCAGGAGATAAGATCTCCCCCGAGGCAACCTCAGCTATAAGAGATACGATCTCCCCCGAGGAAAGCTCGGCTGCAGGAGATAAGATCTCTCCTGAGGCAACCTTGGCCGTAGGAGATAAGATCTCCCCCGAGGAAAGCTCGACTGTAGGAGATAAGATCTCCCCCGAGTGCTCGGTTCAACCTCGACCGTAGGAGATAAGATCTCCCCCGAGGAAAGCTCAACCGTAGGAGATAAGATCTCCTTTGAGTGCCTAGTTCAACCTCGGCTAGAGATAAGATCTCTCCCGAGCGACTGAGTCAACCTCGGCTAGGAAACAGGAGGAGAACCTCGTCCTAACGCGAGCAACAATCTCAGCTAGAGATAAGATCTCTTTCGAGCGACCAAGTCAACCTTGATTAGGAATAGGAGGAGAACCTCATCCTAACGTGAACAACAATCTCGGCTAGAGATACGATCTCTTCCGAGCGTCCGAGTTAACCTTGGTTAGGAAGAGGAGGAGAACCTCGTCCTAACATGAGCATCAACCTCGACTAGAGATAAGATCTCTTCCGAGTGATCGAGTCAACCTCAGCTAGAGATAAGATCTCTTCCGAGCGTCCAAGTCAACCTTGGTTAGGAACAGGAGGAGAACCTCATCCTAACACGAGCATCAACCTTGGCTAGAGATAAGATCTCTTCCGAGCGATCGAGTCAACCTTGACTAGAGATAAGATCTCTTCCGAGCGATCGTTGACAATCTCGGCTAGAGATAAGATCTCTTCCGAACGACCGAGTCAATCTCGATTAGGAATAGGAGGAGAACCTTGTCCTAATGCGAGCAAAATCGAAGACCTCGTTCACAAAGGACGAGACGGAGGGAGATGGATGACGGTCTGAATGTGCCCCCAAAGTCTGTTAGAAATAGGAGGAGAACCTCGTCCTAACACGAGCAAAGTCCAAGGCCTCGTCCACCTTAGATGAGATGGTGGGAGACGGACGACGGTCTGAATGCGCCCCCATAATCCATTAGGTGCAGGAGGAGAACCTCATCCTAGCGTGAGCAAAGTTCAAGTTCGAGCTCCGAAGTCCGTAGGAAATAGGATATCCGTCAACATCGATTAGAGATAAGATCTCTCCCGAAGCGACCGACGACCTCAGCTATGGATAAGGCCCACGATAACCTCGACCAGAGCACCCGAGAAGCCTCGGATAGAGATAAGGCCCGGGACAACCTCGGTCAGAGCACCCGAGAAACTTCGGCTATGGGTAAGGCCCACGACAATCTTGACCAGAGCGCCCGAGAAGCCTCGGATAGAGATAAGGCCCGGGACAACCTCGGCTAGAGCACCCGAGAAACCTCGGATAGAGATAAGATCCATGATAACCTCGACCAAGACGCCCGAGACAATCTCGGTTAGAGCGCCCGAGAAACCTCAGATAGAGATAAGCAATCTTCCGAGCATCCGTGCCAACCTCGGTCAGGAATAAGATCGGAGGCAACCCCAGCTGGAGATCAGACCCCTCCTGAGTGATTGTATTAACCTCGACTGCTGGAGACAATATCATCCTCGAGGAGCTTAACCTCTGACCTCGATCGCAGTGGATGAGGCCTACCTCAATCTCGGTTGGAGATGAGATCTCTCTCAAGCCTTAACTTCAATATCAACTTTGACTGAAGATGAGATCTCCTCCGAGCTTTGACCTAGACCAGCATAGAGCTCAGAGGAAGACTTCGACAGTCGCCTTTCCTGCACTTCCTTCCTTCGATTTTCGAACTCAGGAGTGGGGGGGCTAGTGTTGGAGATAAATTCTGCTCCCATCGAAGTCTAGTTCGATGCCCAGCCTAATGCAACCAGTAGCCGTAGAAGAGCCTCAGCGATCGTCCTTCAGCCAAACCCCTAGCGGTCGAGCTTCTTCTAAACCATTCAGCCGACCGAGCTACTTAGCTATCGAGCTCCTCGAACGCCTAGCGGTCGAGCTTGTTCTAACCCGTTCAGTCGGTCGAGCTCCTTGGACTCCAAACAGTCGGACTTTAACGGAATCCCCCAGCATCCGAACTCCTCAGCGGTCGTCCCTCGGTCGAACTTCTCCAGCGGCCATCCCTTCAGTCGGTCGAGCTCCTTCGAACTCCTCTACAGTCGAGCTCCTCTCGAGCATTTTCTTCAGTCGAGCTCTCCTATAAGTTCGAACTCTTCTGGACGAACTGCCGCCATCAGTCTGTAATAGGCAACAAGATCGGACGATATGGCTGCTACTACTGGCGATACCACTCTCTCCATAACCAGTCCCATGCGGCCCACGACCTGCCAGTATGGCTGTCACCATCCGCCTGACGACGCTTTCCTCTTCGTACCGAATTTCATGCAGCCCCAACGGCTCTCTGTCAGGCGGTATGGCCATCACCATCAACTAAGCTCCGCCTATAAAGGACCCTCCGGATACGCTAACTCTAATCTCTCTGATCTCTAAGCTCTCCTCTTCTTCTCCAAGCTCTGAAACTCATTCCGAGTGCTCCATTCCTATTGGCCAGAGCTGACTTGATCGTCGGAGGGTCCTGTCGAAGCCACCACCCCCACCGGCTCCGAACGGAACTTTATTTTGTAGGTCTCTGACGGTGACCTCATCGACCTCCACTCCAGCGGGCTCCGACGATGATCAGATTCTGCGTCAACAGAGATTATTCTAATACTATTAGATGTATCCTTCAAACTGACTAGGTTACCTCTCTTTTATAGATATTGGAGTGATAACCACTGAGTACGTGGGTTCCTCTTTTTCTGATGTAGTATGATCATGGATGAGTAATTAAAACTATTCACTAATCATCGTTATCCGCTTTTCTTGAAGGCAATTTTGTAGGACTGATCGAAGCCGGATAGATTGATTGGAGAGCTTCCGTCAATTAGTCGACTGATTTGGAGCCGATCGATCATCAATCGATTGGATGATTCTGTGCTGACGGGTCATTGGTTGATTGACTTTGTACCGACCGATCGTCGATCGAAGGATTTTAAGCCGATTATTGCCTTAATGATTTTCGATCGATGATTAGTCGGTCAAAAGTAGCAATCACCGATTATCGATTGTCAGTCCGATTATCCATCAGATGATTAGATGTCGGTGCTCCTATCAATGTATCGGTGAGACAGTTGATGGATCGATGAGTGTTAACCTTTCGGATAGCCTTTTTAGTGGTGATGATTGATCGAATGTTAATTATCGTCCTTCAACTAATTGATCAACAATCAGCTGGATTAGTGAAACGTCGATTGTCGAGTCGATTGATCGGTGGTTTATTGATTAACTCATCGACCATCCATCGTCCATCGTCGATCGTCAGTCGAAGAATATCCATCGATGTCCGATGATCTATTGGTTGGATTGGTGAGACGAACGATAGATTGACAACCCCCAACAAGCACCATGATATGTTATTCATATAACCAAATATCATTAATCTCACCAATTCATGCCATATAATGCATGACAGACGTGCACATGTGGTGGCGTAGCTCAGTAGTTTCAAAATTTCTAGAACATCTATAGCAACTTTAACAAAATACCAAAGATAGAAAAGGTTCTAATAATTTAATCACTGAACCTGCTTTGAATCATATCCTATTGTGTTTGCAAAATCGTTGATAATAACGAAATTTGAAGGATGTTACATTTCTCATAGATGCTTCTGAAACGATATTTTACATTGTTGTTAGATTATTTTTCCGAAATTTCTCTTTTATGCCTAAGTGTGAATATCTCATAATCCCACAACAGCGATCTTTTCATAAAACTGTTACGGGTTGGCATGATAGTCATAGTAATCATATATAATTTGTCCAAGTCCGGCTACATGCTATAGTAAAATGGTTTGGAAATAAGAAACGTCCGGCTACATGCTACAGTGAAATGGTTTGAAAATAAGAAACCAACTATTATACATAACAACAAATGATGGTAACCATTAATAAAAAAAATATTATATGTATAAACATTATTCTCTATTTAAATGTAATTTTGTTAGTTGGTATAAACATTTGTATTTAAAAATTCCTATTTAACTAATGGCCTTTTTTATATAACGTGACAAATGTTAAACAAGGAATTACGATGGAGAAGAGCATTTAAGAATTAATAGAAATGAAACAAAGAAAATCAAAGATAACAGAAGAGAAAAGGCAGAACTTAGAAGACTGCCATCTTCATTCTAAAACGTTTGGCGGTATAGCATGTTTTTTCCCATATACCTCAGAGAATATATTCTAGAATGTCAACTGAATACTGAAGCAAAAGTGAAATAGCTGTGTTCTTTTTCTTTTCTTCTTCTTCTTTTTTATTGATGTGTAATGGAGGCAGCAATGAGCTTCCCCGAAGCCGTGTTCGAGGAGACATCCGAGTTCACTGACAAGTATTGCCTGTAACGACTAGGCCATAAATAACTACTTCGTGCCAATGTTTCCGACCAACCAGGTTTTATACTATCGAGGACGTCTTGGAGTTTCGCAAAAATTGCAGTAGACTCGCTGAAATCTAGCCTTATTATAACATTTTCGTAACTAGTTTACCAATAATAAGTCACCACCTCCACCCACCAACTTTGAAAAGTCATCCTCGGTAAGAAAACCGCCAAATATATTGAAAGACTTCTAGTCACCGTTCCAAGTCTTCTGCTCGCAGTCTATGCAGTCCCATCAACGGGTAGTTGGCATGGAGCTGTCACAGTCTCCATCGGCATCGATTTCCTCCGTTTCTTATCTATAACGTAAGATTGTTACGGGTCCTAAAAAGCTATTAAGACATTGGAGAAGTGAAACAGTTGTTAGATGGGAAACAATAAAGTGAGCATTAATTCTCTCCGTCTTTTTTTGTAATCTGCAACTATTTTAAACGCATGATGGAGTATACGTTCCTTGCCTTCCGAGGTCCAGCTGATGCACTGCACTCCTCTTTCATGTTCCTTATAAGAAAGAGCCGAATTAATTGGATTTTTCTTAAAAAAAGAGTAACGTTCTGATCACCTTAGCATGCAAGAATGGCGGTATTCCAGCGAAAATAGAAGTCAAAATAAAAATATCTAAAATAGAGATCAATCCTATTCTGAAATAGGATTAGTATGGTCTCGACCTATTTAGGATCGACCGCTGATCTATCCCAATGCTTTATCTGAGCAGAACAATGTGACATTTTGCTCACAGTTAGCTGTAGATCGGCTTAAGCCCATCTACAATTCCAATCGACCTACTGAAGATCACCTTCTGATAAAATAAGATAGGTCTTCATACCTCATTTTCGTCGGACTCAGATCGACCGTCGAGCTACGTGAAGAAGCTTATAGCTCGTCAACGACCGACCTACAACTATTCCGGAGTCGGCCTGATCTTAACCAATTCGGAAGGAGTAGTAGCGGAATATGCTCTACGTTTTGACTTTCCAGCTTCCAACAACGAATCTGAATATGAGGCATTGGTAGCGGGATCTCAGAGTACATTGTGATTCGCAGTTGATGATTGGTCAGGTTCAAAAAGAATATAAAGCTCGAGAGCCGAATATGGTAAAGTATCTGCTGAAGGTCAGAGATTTGGCTTTTAGCTTTCTAGCGATAGATGTTCAACAGATACCAAGGGCGGAGAATGTGCGAGCTAACCTCCTTTCTAAAATAGCAACCCATAGGACGGCCGACCTGAAAAGAAACTCATATATGAAAGTTCTTGAGAAGCCGAGTATTGAGGAGGTCCCAGTAATGCAAGCTGATCCAGAACTGAGCTGGATAAATCCTATTCTCCATTATTTGTGAGATGAAATTTTGCCTATGGACCGAGACGAGGCGAAAAGATTGAGACACCTTGCTCCATAATACGTCGTTTACGAGGAGAAGTTGTATAAGAGGTCCTTCATCCTGTCTCTGCTCAGATGCCTCCATGCTTCGGAAGCTAACTATGTCTTGTGGAAAGTTCACGAAGAAATCTATGGTAATTACTTGGGGGGCAAGGCTCTATCCCACAAAATATTATGGTAGAAATATTTTTGGCCAACCATGCAAAGAGATACGGCCGAACTGATGAGCAAATGTGACCAATGCCAAAGGACCTCAAACATTCAGCACCGACCATCGACCCCACTGGCCCCGATCACGACCCCTTGGCCCTTTGCTCAATGGGGAATGAATATCCTCGGACTATTTTCTATCACTGTGGTATAGAAGAAATTTCTGATCGTCGTGATTGACTATTTTACTAAATGGATGGAAGCAAAAGTAATAGCTATGATTACCGAAGCCAGAATTCAGAATTTTATCTGAAAGTCTATTATATGTCGATATGGTTTACCCTGCGCCATCATAATCGATAATGGATGGTAATTCAATAAACTAAGATTTACAGGATTCTGTAATGACTACGAAATTTCTCATAGATTGACATCGGTAGGTAATCCACAGACTAATGGCGAGGCCGAGGTAACGAACAGGACATTATTACAGAGATTGAAAGCTCGCATAAGCCAGGCAAAAGGATCGTGGGTCGAAGAATTGTACAATATCCTTTAGGCATATCGCACGATGCAACGTGTTCCAATTGAAGAGACAGCTTTCATGTTGGCCTTTGGTACGGAGGCTATGATATCCGTAGAGATGGGGTTACCTATACTTCGAGTAAAGGAGTTTGATGAAGATAGCAATTTCTTTGGGATGAGGGCGAATCTGGATCTGCTAGAAGAAATTTGAGAACGAGCTCGAGTTCGGATGGCCAACTATCAATAGAAGGTTATCCGATACTACAATTCTCTAATAAAGAGCAAATCATTTTTGGTAGGATAATTAGTTCTTCATCGAGTTGAGATTTCTCATCCATCCGAATGGTCAAAGTTATCGTCGAACTGGGAAGATCCTTATCGTATGGCTGAAGTAGTCCGATCGGGAACTTATCGTCTCTATCGACTAAATGGAACTCCGATCTTAGGGATCTGAAACGCCAACAATCTTCAAAGATATTATCCTTAGAATGTAATTTTCATCTTGAATTTTTATTCAATAATAAATAATAACTTCTCCCAAGTTTTATTTTCGTCAATGCATGCTCCTCGGCAACGGTCGAGGAGCGGAACGCGTTTACATCGGATATCGTCAACGCGCACTCCTCAGCCACGATGTAGGAGCGGAATGCGTCTCCACCAAATATCGCCAACACACGCTCCTCGACCACGGTCGAGAAGCGAAATGCATCTCTGCCAAGTTTCGCCAACGCACGCTCCTCGACTACGGTTGAGGAGCAGAACGCATCTCCACCAAGTTTCGGCAATACGTGCTCCTCGACCACGATCGAGGAGCGGAATGCATCTCTGACAAGTTTCATCAACGCACGCTCCTCGACCACGCTCGAGGAGCGGAACGTGTCTCTGCCAAGTTTTGCCAATGCGCTCCTCGACCACAGCCGAGGAGCGGAATGCATCTCCGACAAGTATCGCCAATGCGCACTCCTCGGCCATGGCCGAGGAGCGGAATGCGTCTCCATCAAATATTACCAATGCATGCTCGTTGGCCACGATCGAGAAGCGGAATGCATCACCATCGAATATCGCTAACGCATGCTCCTCAACCATGGTCGAGAAGCGGAATGTGACTCCACCAAGTTTCGCCAATGCATTCTCCTCGACCACGGCCGAGGAGAGGAATACGTCTCTGATAAGTTTCGCCAACGCGCGCTCCTCGATCACGGTCGAGGAACGGAATACATCTCCACCAAATATCGTCAATGCGCACTCCTTGACCAGGATCGAGGAGCGTAATGCATCTTCGCCAAATATTGCCAATGCACGCTTCTCGGCCACGATCGAGGAGCGGAATGCATCTCTATCGAATATTGCCAACGCGCGCTCCTCAACCATGGTTGAAGAGCGGAATGCATCTCCACTAAGTTTTGCCAATGCGCGCTCCTCGGCCATGGCCGATGAGCTGAACTCATCTCTGACAAGTTTCGCCAACGTGCGCTCCTCGACCACGGTTGAGGAGTGGAATGCGTCTCCGCCAAGTTTCGCCAACGCACACTCCTTGACCATGGCCGAGGAGCAGAACGCGTCTCCGACAAGTTTTGCTAACGTGCGCTTCTCGGCCACAGCTGAGGAGCGGAATGCGTCTCCGCTACGTTTCACCAACGCATGCTCCTCGGCCATGGCCGAGGAGCGGAACGCGTCTCTGACAAGTTTCACCAACATGCGCTCCTCGACCACGGCCAAGAAGTAGAACATGTCTCCACCAAATATCACCAATGTGTGCTCCTCGACCACGATCGAGGAGCAAAACACGTCTCTGCCATGTTTCACCAATGCGCGCTTCTCAACCATGATCGAGGAGCGGAATTCATCCGACAAATTTTGCCAACGCGCACTCCTCGACTACGGCCGAGGAGCGGAATGCATCTCCATCAAGTTTCGCAAACATGCACTCCTCGACTACGATCGAAAAGTGAAATACATCTCCACCAAGTTTCACCAACATGCGCTCCTCAACCACGACCGAGGAGTGGAACGCGTCTCTGACAAGTTTTGCCAACGCACGCTCCTCGACCACGATCGAGGAGAGGAATGCATCTCAGACAAGTTTTGTTAACGCATGCTCCTCGGCCACGATCAAGGGATGGAACGTGTCTCCATTGGAGCCCACCAACGCGCGCTCCTCGACCATGGCCGAGGAGTGGAATATAACTCATGAAGTTCGTGAAGATACGCTCCTCGGCTATGGTCGAGGATCATGACGTGCCGGCATGAATCATCTGTCACTTCTCAGTCACACTGTCTAAGGTCTATGCTAACCTACGTCTTAAAAAAAGAAAATCTGATGAAGAACGGACGAACTCAACAACAAAAATAAAAGAAGCTTTGTATTAAAGTTCAATATTTACAAGTGGTGGTCGGCCCATACAAAAATACCTCGGCAAATACTAGAGGCAAACAAAAAAGGCCAACCTAAAAAGGAGAAGAAAAAGAAAAAAAAGATCGAACATGCTTGATCAAAATGGTAAACTAAGCTCCATCCAGAGCTCCAGATTTGCCGACCTTCGCTTAGTCTGGCAAGGTGATAATGATTGGGGGTGGTACCAATGCTGCATCCTCGATAGCCAGGTCATCGCATACGGGGCTGAAGACATCTTCCATCTGAATCTCCCGACCCTCAGCTTCCTTGATAAGCATCATAAATTCATCAATAAAAGTATTAATTTATTAATTAATTTATATTAATTTTTAAAAATTATTAATCAATTTATATATAATTTTTAAAAAATTCATATTTTTATTAATTAAAAAATTAATTAAAAAATAATAAAAAATAAAAAATAAAATTTTATTTTTAATAGAAAGAGCTCATTTTTTTGATCACAACGAAATAAATTTTGAGTAAAACAGAGCTAAAATGGAAAAGATATGAATTTTTAAAGATATAAAATAAATAAAAATTAAATAAAAAAGAAAACAGCTCACCTGGCTCCGTAAGCCGAGCCACCAAGCCAAGCCAAGCCATCAAAGCTGACTCAGCCATCGAAGCCATCAGCTAGTCCACGATCCAGGCATGGACTGCCAGCTCAGCAGAAACCAACGAATCAGAGATTGCCACGTGGCGGACCTAGACCCTTAAAGGATCTACAGAAATTTATCGCGGCTCATAAGATATTTTGGTTTTTTTACTCAGCGATAAGAGCGCTGGTTGGCTATGGTGTGTGGTGCTGCCAGTCCATGCGGTCCATGGGAACAGTAATTGCGCGATCGGACAGCTGTGGTTGATTGCGGTTAAGATCGGACGGCGGTGATTATTTCCGGGTTTGATTCAAATTCTACCAGCAATCTGGCACGATCCGATGGCCAAAAATCCAAATGATGAAGATCCAACAGTCCAGAATACTCTTGATGATGATCAGGACTCCCAAAGCATGATTTGCGGCCAGATTTCGTCCATCAACGCGCGATCGGACGGTCAAAATTTAATCCGACCCGATCTGAGCTGATATGCATTCGATTTTGATAATTTTTGGACTGTTGGATTCCTATTGAATGGCCAGATTTCACCAAACTTACCAAAGTCATATCAAAGCTATTTTGATTCAAATTTTATTCAAATTTATTTATATTTTGACGATTACAAAGGCTAGTAGTCCCACATTGTCTTTAGAAAAAAATATCCAGCCCTCCTAGCTCTATAAAAAGGACCCCAGGCCTTCAGAAATCAACATCTTCGATCAAAATGAAGCTTTGGTATAGGGTGAAGCCAGGCTATGAGTTAAAGGCTGCTTCGAAGCAACGGGTGTCGAGAAGAAGAGCCGAGCTTCTACATCATCTTTCTGCCAATGCCGATCCAAGATCAGAGATCAGGCTATTTTATTTTTTTTAAATTCTATGTATTTAAATTCTAAAATTTTAATTAATAAAAATTTTATTTTTGCACTTTAATTTTTTGCTTTTTATTTTTATTATAATTTAATTTCTATACTTTAATTATTATTTTTTATTTTATTGTAAGTAGATGCTAAGATCTAATTAGTAGATCTTAGTACCAAGTTTAAATTTCTGCATCTTTTAATTTTTATTTTTAATCTTCCGACTTCACATTTGATTCCAAAACTCAAATCATTTTCTTTTTCTTTTTAAAAATTAAAGATTTCAAATCTAAAATACTACCTTTTCAGTGGATTCTATCCGACTCACTGCTATCTACGTATTTTCAATGATTTTAAGAAGTCGGATTAAACTGATAAATACGGTGTCTTAGCGACAACATCGCATTCCTATCAAGTTTTTGGCGCCATTATCGGAGATTATTTTTGATTTTTAATTTTGATTTCTTTGATTTATTTTAAATAAATTAAAAATAATTTCGACAAACGATCCTATCAAGTTTTTGGCGCCGTTGCCGGGGATTATTTTTGATTTTTAATTTTGATTTCTTTGATTTATTTTAAATAAATTAAAAATAATTTTGGCAAACGTATCCTATCAAGTTTTTAGTGCCGTTGTTGAAGATTATTTTTGATTTTTGATTTTGATTTTTTTGATTTATTTTAAATAAATTAAAAATAATTTCAGCAAACGCATCCTATCAAGTTTTTGACGTCGTTGCCGGGGAAGGCACGGACATTATATTTTTGATCTCTTTAATTTTTCTATAAATAAATTATAAATATAATTTTTATTTTCTTATAAATATTATTTGTTATTTTTTTTATTATTTTATAGAAAAAATAGATTAAAGAACAAAAAGAACCAAAAATTTTGCTTGATGAGATCAATCCTAACCCTAATTTTTATTTATTTATTTATTTTATTTTTAAATTAATTTAAAAAAATATCTATTTAAATCTAATTAAAAGTCTCATGATAAGATTAGAAATCTTAACTGCTTAGAGCATGCATCATATTAGTTTTATTTTTATCTTTATTTTTATTTTTATTTTTTTTGGTGATTGCTGGAGGCAAGATAAGCCTTTCAGAATTCAATTAGTTGTATGCATCTAGTTTAAATTGCTTAGAACCCTTTAATTAAAAAAATTTTATGCATATTTATATTAAATCAATTTAAGAATAATACCCAATTAAATAAGATAAGATGAAAATTTGATCATCCTTCCTTAGCCCACAAACAACCAACCAACATCCTGTATTGACCTAAGCCTTTAAATTAAAATCAATTAGACATCAATCCTAGGAACTCGAGCTCAATAGGACAAAGAATCCTGAGAGTTGAACCGGATTAGGATAAGTCAATTTGATTGGTGTCTAAGAAAGTGGTTCAGAGATGACTGGGCTCGAAGGAAGGTGGTTTCTAATTGATTCCATTTGCTTACCTGACCAAGCATAATTGGTGTCTAAGGCAAGCAACAGAGGGACTCCCACCAATCTTACACTTACCTGGCTAGTTGATTGGCTAATCCTACACTTGGAGGACTTGGTGGTGATCTTGGCAGTTAGGAGCTGTCTAGATCTAGGACAACCTTTAGTCAGGATTGATTGACCAACTTGATTTCTAACCAACATTAAATATAATTAAACCTAATTCTTCTCTTTCTTCTTAGTTCTAGGACTCCGTAGGATCTCTTCTTTAGAACTCTTCTTTCTTTTTTCTCCTTACTCCTCTAAAAATAAAATAAAATAAAATAAAATAAAAACTAAACTAACTAAAAAATATTAAAAATAATAATTAAATTAAATTAAATTAAAATTAACAAATAAAATAATTAAAAAAATTTTAATTTTAATATAATAAAATAATAATAATAATAATAATAATAATAATCTAAATTTTTTTTTAAACCACACCTTAGGGTTGCACTAATACATGCACGGTAGGAAATCGCTTTTTCTAATTTAGTTGAACTTAATTGAATGGTTGATTCATATTAAACCTAATAATTAAATGACTAATATGAACCTAATAGTTCAAAAATTAGATATAGTTGATCTTCTTGCTCAGAAATTAGATCAACTCCTAATCCTAGGTCAACAATCTCCTATATAATTCACGTCATCTTCTAATTATCAGGGGACTTATTCAATCTGTGCTAGTCCAACCCATCATGTGAGTGAATGTCCTATGACTGCACAGTTTCTACATTTTATCCAAGAACAAGTTCAAACTGCTTAAGGATACTCCAAATTGATTAATGATCTATTTTCAAATTCATATAATTTAGATTGGAGTAACTTTAATTTTTCTTGGACATCCCAACAGACTCAGGCTCAGACCCAAATTTCACTTGAGCAAAATTATCAAAATAGATCCCAATATCAAAATTATGCCTATAATAATGGTCAGCCTAGTCAGTTTATCCAGCCATCATATTATAATCAGCCCTCATACCCACCTTCTCAACAGACCAATCTAGCTGATGATAGATTTAATCAACTTCAACAATTGATTCTGACTCAATAGCAATCTATCACCAGACTAGAAGCTCAAATAGGATAATTAGTTGAGTCTAACACGAGGAGAAAACTAGATCAACTACCCAACCTACCAATTTCAAACAACCTACCTAATGTCCACCAATCATCTGGATCAAGTTATCAATTTAATGCCTTACCTAAGAATCCCCAATTTGAGAATGCCAAAGTAACTCCTGAACTTAAAAGCTATAAGATTCTTATGGACCCATACCAAGACCAGGTGAGAGAGGTTAGTACTGATGCTAGTCAAAATAAAAATTTAGAGAAATTGGTTAGTACTGAGACTAACCATATTGAAGAATCCGAGCCAAGAATTAGTATTGATGCTAGTTCCAGTTTAAATGAGATAGAAATAGGGAAAAAGAGAATAGATAATTTATCCGAGACTTATAAACCTAATATCCTATTCCTTTTAATCCTAGAAGCTGGTTCTTCTTATAAAAATCAAAAGGCATGTAATGAAATGTCAATGAAATTTTTTTAGTAAGATCACATTAATTTACCTTCAGAATTAAAATCATCTTTAGTCACCATTTCAGCACCCATTGAATCAAACTTAACTCCTAATACAAAACCTCCATTCATGAGTATTTTAGAAGAACAAATAGGAGAAATTCTTAATAAACATGGGTCTGAGAATGAAATCATAAATTATATCCCTAAAATTAATAGTGAATATATCAATAATGGGATTATAAATCAACTTTCTGAGATTGGCAATCCAAAACCATTGAAATTTGTCAATCCAATATTCGACATAGAATAATAAGCTACATTGTGTCTGGCTGAAGACAGTAAACTTAGCGCTTGTTGGGAGGCAACCCAATATTTAGTTTTTATCTAATTTATCTTTTTAGTTTATTTTTTTTAGGATAATTTGAATAAGTTGGAGGGAGAGCTCAAATTTTCAAAGGCATGTGCTGGACCAAAAATATACTGAGTTAGGTGTATTCTTTCATATTCTTTATTACATCCTTTATTTTTTTTTCCATTGAGGACAATGTCGATTAAGTTGGAGGAAGAGAAAAATAAAAATTTTAAAATTTTAAATCCTCAAAAAAATTAGTATTTAGTATTTAGACACCTGATTATGCTTAAGAATCGAATTAAACTAAGCATTTTTAAAAGAAAATTGATGCACAGATTAGAGAATCTTATGAGATATTGAGGAATCAAGTATTAAGAAAATTCAATAAAGAGTTAAGTCTAAAACATAAAAAAAAAATTTCTTGGAGCATTTCTAATTATTTCTACTAGCATCAAAGAAAAGTCTACTTTTTATAGGCTTGTGTAGGGTAACTATACGTTTCTTCATATAAAAATTTATTTTAATAAAATAGTTTTCAAGTACTTCTCACTGAGTAACCGGGCCTCTTTGCCTAAGCAAGCATTGAGTTTCACATCAAAAGGTGGGAAGGGCAAAGAAGCTCGTTGTAAAGCTAGTCTTAACTCGTAGCCTATTTGATTCGAGCTAGTAAGTTCGAGGGGTATTCTATACCTAGTGCCCTAAAGCCAACTAGTTTGAGAGTCATTGGCCCAAGACTCGCTATATGGATCAAATAGAAAGCTTAAGAAGTTAAGATACTCAATAGTGGTATAATATTAAAAAAAAAAATAGTTTTCCACCAAGTAACCGGGTCGTGTTGCCTAAGTAAGCAATGATATTCGCATCAAAAAGTGGATAATATAAAAATAAAAATTAATAAATAAAGTATGAAAGTAGCAATACACCTGCCTATATGAAAGTTTAGATAAATCAGAGATAAAGATAGGATAATTTAGAAAAAAATTTAAAAATTTAATATTCTTTACTTAATTTTTCTGTTGATAAGTATTAATATCCCAATGATATGTCTCATTTAAGCTCTACTGAATATCAATGGCCATTTTAAAAATTGCTTAGGTAAAATTCAAAACTCTAAAGTTAAAAGATATTTAAAACTAAATTCTTTCTTTACTCGAGGATGAGCAAAACTTAAGTTGGAGGGTATGATAAGCATCATAAATTCATCAATAAAAATATTAATTTATTAATTAATTTATATTAATTTTTAAGAATTATTAATTAATTTATATATAATTTTTAAAAAATTTATTTTTTTATTAATTAAAAAATTAATTAAAAAATAATAAAAATTAAAAAATAAATTTTATTTTTAATAGAAAGAGCTCATTTTTTTGATCATAATAAAATAAATTTTAAATAAAATAGAGCTAAAATGGAAAAGATATGAATTTTTAAAGATATAAAATAAATAAAAATTAAATAAAAAAGAAAATGGCTCAGCCGGCTCCGTAAGCCGAGCCACCAAGCCAAGCCAAGCCATCAAAGTTGACTCAGCCATTGAAGCCATCAGTCAGTCTACGATCCAGGCATGGACCGTCGGCTCAGCAGAAATCGATGAATCAGAGATTGCCACGTGGCGGACCTAAGACCCTTAAAGGGTCTACAGAAATTTATCATGGCTCACAGGATATTTTGATCTTTTTACTCAGCAACAAGAGCGCTGATTGGCTGCGGTGTGCGGTGCGACCGGTCCACGCGGTCTATGGGAAAAGTAATTGCGCGATCGGATGGCTGCGGTTGATTGCGATCAAGATCGGACGACGGTGGTTATTTCCAGGTTTGATTCAAATTCTATCAGCAATCTAGTACGATCCGATGGCCAAAAAACCAAGTGATGAAGATCCAACGGTCCAAAATACTCCCGATGATGATCAGCACTCCCAAAGCCCAATTTGCGGCTAGATTTCGTCCATCAACGCGCGATCGGATGGTCAGAATTTAATCCGACCCGATCTGGACTGATATGCATCTGATTTTGATGATTTTTGGACCGTTGGATTTCTATTGAATGGCCAGATTTCACCAGACTTACCAAAATCATATCAAAGCTATTTTGATTCAAATTTTATTTAAATTTCTTTATATTTTGACGATTACAAAGGCTAGTAGTCCCACATTGCCTTTAGAAAAAAATATCCAGCCCTCCTAGCTCTATAAAAAGGATCCCAGGCCTTCAGAAATCAACATCTTCGATCAAGATGAGGCTTTGGTATAAGGTGAAGCCAGGCTATGGGTTAAAGGCCGTTTCGAAGCAACGGATGTCGAGAAGAATAGCCGAGCTTCTACATCATCTTTCTGCCAATGCCGATCCAAGATCAGAGATCAAGCTATTTTATTTTTTTTAAATTCTATGTATTTAAATTCTAAAATTTTAATTAATAAAAATTTTATTTTTATACTTTAATTTCTTACTTTTTATTTTTATTATAATTTAGTTTCTATGCTTTAATTATTACTTTTTATTTTATTGTAAGTAGATGCTAAGATCTAATTAGTAGATTTTAGTACCAAGTTTAAATTTTTGCATCTTTTAATTTTTATTTTTAATCTTCCGACTTCACTTTTGATTCCAAAACTCAAATTATTATTTTTTTTTTAAAAAATCAAAGATTTTAAATCTAAAATACTATCTTTCCTATGGATTCGATCCGACTCACTGCTATGTACGTATTTTTAGTGATTTTAAGAAGTCGGATTAAATTGATAAATACGGTGTCTTAACGACAACATCGCGTTCCTATCATTCCTCGACCTCTTCGTCGTTCGACTCTAAGAGATCTAAGTTCAGGTCGGGGAAGATCCTACGAACCTTCTTCTTCAGATCTATGCCCCCTTGCAGGTAGGAGAGTGATACAAAATCCATCTTGATGTTGTGGAATTCTTTCAAGGTGTGGAAGGCCTTGACCGCCTCTATCCTAGTGGCCTCCGCTCGTGCCTTTCCGACCTCCCTCTCTCGCAGCACCCGAGCTTCAACCTTGGTCAGCTCGGACTCCAGCAGCTTCACCCTCTCCCTGAGGGATCTGGTCTCGTCCTTGGCCTTCAGTCGAGATAACTGAGCATCATCCGTCCGTCGGTTGGCATGGACGGCTTTCTCCTCAGTTTCCTTAGAGAGGTGCCGAATCTCTCTAATTACCTTGGCAAAATGGTCCACGTGATGGACGAGCTGAAAAAAAAAGAAAAAAAAGAAAGAGAGCCAAGCCAAGGAGTGAACGAAAGACCTAAGATGAAGGTCGGTAAAAAAACAAACACATATCAGAAGGAGAGAATCATAGAAGTCCTGAATGCGAAAGGCACCTCCATCCTCCTCCAAGGTTTGGACGTCGGGTGGTAAGAGAATTGACTTTAATAATGAACGAGTGACTCAGTAATCCCTGAGTCCTTTTCTCTTGTCCTCGGTATCCGAGGAAACTTCCACCAGAGAGATAATTTTCAGAACATCAGATCCACAGTTGGACATCCGGATGGAGATCTTCGGCCCATCCGAGCTTCTTTTGGAAGAGGATGCGGAAGGTCGGAGGACGGACTCTTCTGGAGCTGTGGACCGATATGGTGTCACATCCTTCACCGATGTCTTCTCCTTCCTTGGGACGTTGGCTGCTCTCGAGGAACCTCCTATCATGGGTTGCGCCAGGACAACCTCGGTCCGAGCATGTTTGGGAGCCATGGCTGTGCTGGTCTTTCTCTTCTTCGCCATCCGATGAAGAGCTTCGAGGTCGGACGGGTTCATCACTAAACAGAAAAACACAAAATTCAGTCAATGGTAATGACAAAGGAATGAAAAGATGATCCAAACAAAATCGCATGAGAATACTTACTCCTTGGATCAGTTGGAATCAGTCCGATCTTAAACAAGTTCTCCTCGGTAAGAAATCTAGACAGCGGGAGAAGAGCAAGACTAAAGATTTGACTCAAGACCTGCTCTTCGGCTTCAGATAGTATTGAAGGTCTAACAGCCGACCTATGAGGTCACCCCCATGATATGCTAAAACCCTATGGTTGCTCGATCGACACAAAAAAGAAGCGCTCCTTCTAGTTATGCACTGAGGAAGGAGCACCTCGAAAAAAGTGATTTCCTCTCCAAGGAGAAGCGTACCACCATCCGACCTTTGTTGGATGCTCTTTTAAAGTGAAGCTAGCTCGGAGAAGATAGAAGGTAGGCTCGATCCCGAGAAGGAGGCAGTGGGTGAAGAAGCCTAAAATTGATCGTCAGAAGTTCGACGCCAAACAATAAAAGCTAATTCTATACAGGTTCAGAAGCTCGATAATTAAAAAATGGAATGGCAACCTAAGGCCAGCCTTTAGCTACTCCTCATAAATATCGGCCCGTCCAGCCCGAGGAAGAGCTATATGCTCCTCAGGACCAACGACCTCTAACTTGAAATCACTAGGAACATGATACCTCATCCTAATGACTTCTAGGTCCTCCAAAGTGAGGATGGAATCAATTCTGAAAGAGTCATAGTCCGAAACTTCACGTTCCTCAGATTGGTCCGAAGAACCAACTATCCCGAAATCATGGTCCTCGTCGGAAGGATTATCTGAGCTCTAAGAAAATCAGAGCAAACTAGATTGACTCATGAGTACGAAGGAGACTGACCTAAAGGGCAAGGAGGCCAAACAATAAAGGGTGTTAGGGCGGGATCGACAGTAGCTCGACTGAGTTCGAGCTATTTCTTGCGCAAAGTATCGGAGTTCATCTTTTAAGCAACAGTAGCAGTCAAAAGAGTAATACAGATCCTATTTATAAGATACATGAATGACTCCGATCTACTCCTATTTCATCTATCCTCTTAGATCTTCGCTAGGTGTCAGATACCCGTTGGTCGGGATGGGTAAACCTGGAGCAAAGCAACGGACATTAGATTTCATGTCTAATGGGCTTCTCCCAATCTTGTCATACTACCAATCTCCGACATTGCAAAGCGGGCATGATTTGAAGATCGGCCTCGGCTTCGACAGGATACTTATATCGATCGCTCAGGGGTAGATCGACCTTGTAAGTGGGAGGCAAACTATTGTGGAACGGGGTTGGTATGGCCTCGACCTATTTAGGATCGGCTACCGACCTACCCCAATGGATTGTCTGAGCGGAACAATGCGATACTTTGCTCACGGTTAGCTGTAGGTCAGCTTAAGCCGACCTATAATTTCAGCCGACTTTCTGAAGATCGCCTTCTGACAAAATGAGGTAAGCCTTCATACCTCTTCCTCGTCGGACTCAGGTCGGCCGTCGAGCTACGTAAAGAGGCTCATAGCTCGTCAACGACCGACTTACAACCATCCCTATAGAAACTGCATCCCCTCCGAATCAAAAAACTCAGATAAAAAGGAATCTTTCGCAATCCCATCTTCTAAGATGGAAAGAAATCTTCCAAATCAATCCAGGACGACTAACTTGAAAAGCCGTTAGAGTCGAAAATGAATATGACTCCAACTCCTTTCCTATAAATAAAGAAGCTCCAAAATTCTTTAGGTAGGCTATTCAATTCGATGCTTTCTCTTCTCTTTGTTCTCCAATCTCCTAATTTGAGCGTCGGAGGGTCTTCATCGAAGAATACTCTGGTAGAAACTTTATTGCAGATGAATGTATGAAGCTCTAGCGAAGTTCATCTTCGGCCTCATAATTCTCAGCGATTAAGCTCCTCCATCCTCATTAGCCAACCTGGAAGATCTAGGAGCAACAGATCCTTAACTATGGGAAATGCAATAATCTAGAGATGCAAAATTCTGGTCTCTAGTTAGAAATCTCGACAGCAATGGCCTGATACAAGTTAACCGGGTCACTCCAGCTGGTGTTGACTTCTGCGTCAGCGGTCCCGCGCATTCCTTGCAAATCGCAGCCAAAGTGATACCTAAACGAGAGAAAAACCGACGTTTGCGGTGTGGTGCTGCTCGTGGGCACAGCAAGGCTGATATGGACTTTCAGGCTCCGCTGGATACCAGGATTCCTAGTGTGAATATCCATGGTATGTGTGTGTTCCATTCTTTTATAGATAAATATTATAAAAGAATTAATTAATTTTTTATTATCTAAATTATATATATATATATATATATATATATATATATATATATATATATATATATATATATATATATATATATATATATATATATATATATATATATATATATATATATATATATATATTAAAGATGAATAAGTTATTTTTTTATTAATAATATTTATTTATGAAATAAAAAAAAATCTTATCTATGATGGCTAGATCATTTTTTCATCAATCAATAAAATAGATATTTAATTTTATATCTAAAATATCTTATTTTTATTTTCAATATCTTCAACATTCAATGCTTAATAACTTAATCATTCATTTTCTCCAAATATAAAAAAAAAAAAATATTATAAAAAATATAAATAAATTTTAGTAACTTATTAAAGAAATCGGTAATATAAAAAAACATAGATAATAAATTTTAAAGTCACTTTTTAATATAAAAAAGAATATAAATAAATTATTTTTTTATCTAAATATTAAAAAATATAAATTTTTAGATAAATTTTTTATCTATAAAAGAACGTATGTACTTGGAGATTTCATCAGTAATATGTTTTGGTGCTTTGTGAGTAGTGCAGGAGTAATAGAATTTTATGGGAGCATTTTAATTGATTTTTAGCTCAATTTTAATGAGGCCAACTAATAGTTGTAGTGAAGATAAATCAGATTTACGATCTGTTTGGTCAAGCTTTAAAAATCAGCATATTTTAAAATATTTTTTTTAAATAATTTTTTTTAAAAAATATTGTGAGAGAGAAGTAGTCTGTGTTTAGCAAAATTATTTGATTAACATTTTTATCGATATTTGAGAAATAGTTTGTATTTGACAAATTTTTCAAATAAAATGCTCTTGACTGTCAAATTACGAAAAAAAGTATATATATTTACTTTATAATTAATATTATTTAAATAGATAAATAATTTTAAATATTTATTATAATTAATTTTAATTAAAATTTTTATTTTTATTTTTATTTAATTAAAATATAAAAAATAATGAGATAGTTAGGTTACATGAGAATAATGGAAAGATTAGGTGAAAATAAATATGAGTAATTATAGTAAATAATAATTTAGAGTTAGCATATTTATATTTTAAAAAAAATAATTTTTTGCTTCTACTTCTACCTTCAAGTAGAAATTTTAATTTTCTACTTTCTCTTGACAGTAAAAAAATTACTTCTCGTATCATTCAGAAGTAAATTATTTTTTTAAAATAAGTTTGATCGAGTATTTTATTTTTTAAAATAAATATTTTTTAAAAAATAAATAACTTTTTTTAAAATAAATATTTTTTAAAAAATAAATAACTTTTTTCTTTCCAAAAATTTGGTCAGGCTCTGGGCCAATTTATCGTGGCATTTTGTTTCAGCTTATTCTACCTCCGAATGTCTCCGATATTGGAACCTGTAATGCTTTTTTTTCTTCTTCTAATAAATGGCATGGATAATTTCACGCCCCCCACCCCCAACTTTGACCTTTTTTGTTTATGAGAAAAAAAAAAAGGCCCGCAGGCATTTTGGCCAACGAAAAGCAACCAAATCGGGCAATTATTCTATTTGTTTCTTGATTTTTTTTTTTTTGAGAGAGAGAGAGAGAGGGGGTGAGAGAGGACCAGAGGAAGATCTAATTATATTATGAATGCATGTGATCAAAAAACCTGCAGATGCAATCATGCAACATCAAAGACCGGAGTCTAGAATCTCCATTTGCTCATTAGAACGTGTAACCACGCACAAAGAACGGAACGATTCATGGAAGCAGCTCATATTTCGAGAGGATTTGAATCACGGTAACATGTTTGCTTGGTTGGCATTGACATTTCGAGAGGATTTGAATCACGGTAACATGTTTGCTTGGTTGGCATTGACATGGCACCTCTCTCTTAAAAACTTGCTCGTGGGGAAGGCCCAGGATTCAATTCTTGGATACATATTTTTTTAAATAAAAAATGATCCCCGAGATCAGTCATCTGGTTTGAGACTATATCATGTGGTCTTGCGGGTGTGAGCTGGGGTGCATTACAATATTGCCTAGAAATCTGGTAACAAAGGATGGTACCCTATGATGAAGCCATTTTCACGATGTTATCTAAGATATAAAGGTGGAAGCATCGTTTGAGCTGTAACAGTACACTCACTTGTCATTTTATAATGAAAGCCTTCATATGTCGCTCCACAGCCATGCGTACGTGGAAATTTTAAGTTCAGCCGGGAGAAAAAAGAAAAGCCCCCAAATTTGTTCAAGTCCTCACCGGTAAAAAAAGCTTTTGCACCAAGGGCCAAAGGATGAAAGGGTTTCTTTAAAAAAATAATAAAACAAGACGACAGAGCCGGCAGTGCTAGTTGATGTCTCGCAAAAAGCCTTTGCCATTCTTATTCTTATCCCTCGTAACAGAACTAAAAAGCCATTTGATTGGAAAAGGCACACAGGGATTGGCGCTTCCTTCTTCCAACATGAAGACTAAGAACTCTTTAATTAATTAAGCTCATCATAATTAATTTAGAACTTGACCCAATGAGTTAAATCTGATTAAGTAACAATTATGCCACATTATGAAGTTAAATCCAACATTCATCTACCTTATCTATATTATTACTTAAAATTAACTCTTTAATTTTTTTAAAATATTTTAAAAATAAATAAATAAATAAATATTTAAAATTTTAAAAATAATAATCTTGAATCAGAATTTTAAAATTAATCCGACGAGTATGCACTCATTTTATAAAAAAATTATCTAATTATCTATTCCTTAAAAATTCTTTATACTTTTATTAAGTAAAAATCATTGATGCAAATCATGGCGGTTATACATCTCAATTGATATACTCTCTTTCATGTATCATAACATCAATAATTCTCACTTAATCCAATCTTATATACTGGAATACATAAGCTATCAAAAATCATAATCTTATGATAATGGTCCTACTGTTATGTCATATAAATGACACTTCTGTTTACTTTAATTTTGATAAAAATCAATCATAATATATATAAATAATAATTAAATAGAAGTAATAACAGTCATCAAATCATTAAGAGATCTCAAAATAAGTATCTATTATAAATTAAATATCCTAATGATAAATGTCCATAACTTTAACATGCTCTTTAAAAATTTTAGGTACTAAATCTTTGATCAAAGGATCAGCTATTATACAAGCAGTACCAATAAAATTAATAAATACCTGATGACTACTAATCCTCTCATTTATAGCAAGATATTTAACATCAATATGCTTGTTTGCATTGGTCATCTTACTACTATTAGAAAAAGAAACTACAGTAGAATTGTTATAATAAATTTTCAGTGGCTGGAAAATAGAATCCATAACTCCGAGCCTTGAGATGAATTTTCTTAACCATAGAGCATGTGAGGAAGCCTCGTAGCAGCTTATATATGCAGCTTCCATAGTAGAGCAGACAATAATATACTATTTTAGTGTCCTTCATGAGATGGCTCCATCAGTTAATAGGAAGATATAACTAAACGTAGACTTTCTACTATCGAAGCAACCAGTATAATCTACATCTGAATAACCGATCACTTTCAACTGATCAGTCATCCTATAAGTAAGCATGTAGTCTTTAGTTTTCTGAAGATATTGCATCATCTTCTTAGCAGTTTTTCAATGGTTCATACTTGTATCATTCTGATATCTATCAAGCATTCTCAAAGCAAAACTGATATCAGAACAAGTATATACTTGAGCATACATCAAACTACTTACTGTAGATGCATAGGATATATCCTTCATCTGATTTATTTTAATATCGTTCTTAGGATACTAAAATTTACTAAATTTATCATCTTTAACGATTGACACTTCACTTGATAAACAGTTTGACATTCTAAATCTTTTTAGGATCCTAGTAATATAATTTCTCTAAGATAAACCAAATAATCTTTTATTTTCATCATGATGGATTTCTATACCAAGAACATAAGAAACGTCTTTTATATTTTTCAAGTCAAAATGTTCGAAAAAAAAATTTTAGTTTCATGTAAGAGACCTAATTTATTGCTGACTAGTAAGATATCATCTACATATAGTATCAAAAACATAAACTTACTTTCATTCATCTTCAAATATATACATTGATCAGTAATATTTTTTTAAAATTTAAATAAAATAATGATATGATTAAACTTTAAGTACCATTACTTTGAAGCTTGTTTAAGATCATATATAAATTTCTTTAATTTACATGCTAGCCTTTTATTTTTTTACACTAAAAATCCTTCAGGCTGTTCTATATACACCTTTTTCTTTAAATCTTCATTTAAGAATGCGGTCTTGACATCCATTTGATATAGCTCTAAATCAAAATAAGCTACTAATGCCATAATGATTATGAATGAATCTTTTTCAGAAACAGAAGAAAATATTTCATGATAATCAATGCCTTTATTTTGAGTGAATTCCTTTGCTACAAGTCTAGCTTTATAACTCTCGATATTATCTTTGGAATCTCATTTGGTCGTAAAAATTTATTTACAACCTATAAGCTTAAATTCTTTAGGTAATTCGATAAGTTCTCAGACTTGATTCTTATTTATGGATTTCATCTTATCTTCTATGGCATCTAACCAAAGTTCAAAATCATCGCTTTTCATAGCATCCTCAAATAAAACTTAATCAATCTTTATTCCAATATCATAATCATACTTTTGTAAGTATATAATATAATCATCTGAAATAGTCGATCTTCTAATTCTAATAAATCTTCATAATATTTTAGGTTTGATATCATTATTATGAATATTTTTTATTGGATCAAATTCATTGACAGTTTATTCAAGAAGTGGTGTATCAATCACCTATTGATATTCCATAATTTTAGGTTGAGCAGGCTCAAGTGGAATATCTTTAGGTGTTACTATAATAGGACGAGATTCTCTTATTTTTTATAATATCGTATTATGCGGTATACCACTCTCACTATTTTCACCATCCTTAATGAACTTAGCGGTTTCAGTTTCAACAATTCTAGGAGTGTATGATGGATAATAAAATTTAAAATCCTTTGATCTTTCTGGATATCCTATAAAATAATAACTAATAATTTTGGGATTCAATTTTTTTTCTTATGAGTTATATAATCGAGGCTCTGCTAGACAACCCCAAACATATAAATATTCTAAACTTGATTTTTTACCCATTCATAACTCAAAATAAGTATTAGGAACGATCTTACTAGGTATCCGATTTAGGATATATATAGCAATTTTTAAGACTTCTCTCTATAAATTCAAGGATAATGAGGATTTACTAACCATATTCCTTATCATATCTATCAATGTGCGATTACGTCTTTCAGCCATACCATTTTATTGGGGATTTTCTAGCATAGTATACTATGCTACAATATCATGCTATTCAAGAAATTTGGCAAAAGATCCAAAATTATGGATAGATTCATTATATCTGCCGTAGTATTCATCATCCCTATCAGATCTCACAACCTTAATTTTCCTGTCTAACTAATTTTTTACTTCAGTTTTGTATATCTTAAAGACTTTCAAAGCTTCAAATTTTTCATATAATAAAAAAACATAACCATAACGTGAGAAATTATCAATAAAAATAATAAAATACTTTTGTCCTCCAAAATAAGATATAACATAGCCATAAATATTGGTATGTATCAATTCTAAGAATTCTTGACTTCTAGTGATATTTTTTTATTATTTTTAATTTATTTTTTTAATGCAATCGACGTTCATACTAAAATCTAGATCAGATAAAACATTTTTCTTAACCAATCTAGTGATCCTTTTTTGATATATGACCTAATCGTCTATGCCATAGCATTAAAGAACTCTCATTTACAATATCACATTTTATTCCGACATTGATATTTAAAATAAGCAAAGATTGTTCAAAAAAAAATCTAAATTTAATTTATATAATCCATTACACAATGTTTCAATACCAACAAAAATAAATTTTTTTATTAATTTAAAATTTAAATTTATAAAAGTAAATAAAAAATCTTTTAAATTAAGTTTTGATAAAGAAATTAAATTTTTAGATACTAAAACAACATAAAAAATATCATACAAATCTAATTGAAATCTGGTGTCTGTAATAAATCTGTAGGTCTCGACTATAATGATCTTAGACTCCATTTAATTCTCCATAAAGATCTATCGCTCTCTATCATTTGATTTTCGATTTGAAAGAAATTTCTGCATTGAATTAAAAATATAATTGCAGTATCCAAATTAATCCACTAAGTATTAGAAGGAATATTAATAAAATTAGTTTTGAAATAAATAAGTGATAAGAGAATATCCTTTTTTTCGAATAATTTTCTTCTTTTCTTATAATCCTTCTTGATATGTTCCTTCTTCTTGAAGAAAAAAATATTTTAATTTATGAAAAAATTTTATTGGTGGATTGCTAGATCCTTTATTTTTTTTTTTCGTCTTCTTTTTCTTATGACATTCTTAGGAAACTACATGAACAGC
Source organism: Cocos nucifera (assembly GCA_006176705.1). NCBI lineage: Eukaryota > Viridiplantae > Streptophyta > Magnoliopsida > Arecales > Arecaceae > Cocos > Cocos nucifera. Next base: position 1,322,871 of record QRFJ01000034.1, on the reverse strand, counting down.
TGGGACTCCTTTATGTTTAAATCTCTCTTTCTCTTGCACACACTAAGAGATGAGTTCATTCATTGTCCATGATTCTTTATGTATATTATAATAAATTTTAAATTAGGTAAACTAAGATGGAAGAAAATTGATAACAAACTGAATAAGAAAATTTTTAGATACCATCATGCCCAAATTATTTAATTTTTCAACTGTATCATGCATTTTCATAATATACTTTTGCACTCCAAAAAATCCATCATATTTCATAGAGATTAATTTATTCATTAGGATACCAACTAAGACTTTACTTAATCTAGTAAACTATTATTCTATAGAGAAAAAATACTTAGAAATCAATTTGTTATCTAGAACAGTTCCTCTAATATCACTTGCTATAGAACTTTTAATAATCATGAGAGACAACCTATTAAAACGTTCTCACTTTTTAGATAAATTCTCATGATCAAGAGAACTAGTGGGAGTAAGTGGATCTAGCTGAGGCTTACGAAGGACCAAATTTAAATCTAGATATTCTAAGATAATGAAAAGCTACTCGTGCTAATCATAATAATTCGATCCATTTAGTATGAAAATATTAGATAGATGCGACTAAAGTGAAATAGGGGTCATGACTATAAATAACAAAATATACTTATAATTATCAATATGATGCAGATTTTATAATATAATTCAACTAATAACACTTATTATACAACTATAAAATATTTTTGAGCAAGAATCATTGCATGTTATAAGTGTCGCAACTAATTTAATCATAAATTTAAATATAATAGACAATGCCAAAACATGCATCACATAAATTATAACTAATAATAATATGAAGTAGGTAAGCAAGAATATTAGTTATGGCATGTACACATAATTCATGTTTAAAGCATGACCTATCATATTAGTTTCACTTTCGGTGGTTTAACTAACTATGATTATAATCGAGATTATTTTTATCTTTGGGTGTAGAACTTTTTGTTTTATGTACTTCAAGTTAGTTAATCTTTTACTATTAATTTTGTATCAAATTACAATCACCTTTGGATTTACTACAAAATATATACTTTTATGTAATTTTTGAACTGTAATGAGAGAGAAAACTATTAGCCCTCAGTGACTCGGCTATCCAAGATCCATAGAGTTCTCCGGATTCATTGGGGCTATGCGAAAACATATATAAATAGTGTAATAGCAAGTAAAATTATTAATTAAATAATTTAAATATTTAAATATTTTATTTTAGATGAATAATTTTAACTATAATATTTCTCAAATCATCATGAGTCCAATGATTAAAAAATCATTCAAATCGGATGAAGAATGAGTAAATTTTAACAATAAAAGATTTAACTGTAAATGATAGAAATATAGAGCCTTTTCTATAAACCAACAGCTTTAAAAAATTATTCAGGAACTTTAATATAATTTATTACTTATCAAGAACTTAAATGCAAAATTATCCTTAAGGACTAAATTACAAAATTATCCTGAAGGCCTTATTTCAGATTTAATCTTTCTAGGGGCTTAAATGCAAAATTGGCTTTAAATCAAATCGGGTTAACGGGTATGGATTTGATCCAAAATTTTAATGGATCTAATCCAAAACTCGATAGACTTTAATCGATTCTGATCCATGTTTAAACGGATCCGGATCCGGATCCAATAGGATCCAAAATCCAATACCTAGAAAACCCTTCTTCCCTAATTGATAGAGAAGTTCTCTCTCATGCCGCATGGGCGGCCGATCGACCGCCCCAAGCCTGCCTAGTTGCTGCCCTTTGCTGCTGCCATGGGTGGCGAAGATTGCCGTCGCGGCTGCAGGCTCCCACTGAAACACTATCGATCACCGCGATAGCACCTAGATGCGACGAGCGGCGTGGATCACTGCAGTCGCCGCGATCCCACCTTTCCAACTCCCGCCGCCACCTTCCCAGCTTCGACCGACCCTTTTTCAAGCTGGATTGTGGGGTCGTCGTCGCCTCCCGCTGGCCTGCTGTGCTGGTCTGCCGTGGCCAACATGGCAGCAGCTGCTGCCTTGTTCACGGGTCCCTGCGGGTGATCTTGGCATAGCCACTGGAAGAGGCGGCCAGCATGGGATGCCGGCGACCTGGTGGCCACTTGATATGGACCAAAGGTCTGGCCACTGAGAAGAGGGCACGCCGGCGGCCCTCTTTCCCTTTCTTTAATTTTTTTAGAAATTAATAAAACTTTAATTTAATTTTCTAAACTTTAATCAATTCCAAAAAATTTAAAATTTTAATTTTAATTTTTTAAAATAAATCAAAATTTTATTTACATGAATACGGAGCAAGGATCTTGGGCTCTAATACCATATGTTAGATAAATTAAACTTTTGTACCTAGATCGTGCTCCAATATTCATGCAAAATTAAAATAAAATATATCTTGCACCATCGTCTCACCAATGCGATGATCACATAGCCCACAGAACGTCAAATCCATCTTCTATAGGCAGCTGATCTTCTCTCTCTCCTTATCCTCTACCATAATATGAATGATTGATGAAAATCATCGTGCCCTCCTGAGAGTTGGAGAAAATGAACCAGGTCATCTCTATTTATATATGTACTTATCTTGTCCTTTTAGAAGACTTAATCTTGATTAGAGTAGGGATTCTAATCTAAGTCTTATCAGAAATAGAACTCCTTAATTAATTGGGCTTATCATAATTGATTCAGGACTTGACCTAATAAGTTAAATCTAACTAAATAATAATTAGACTATATTATGGAGTTAAATCTAATAGATAAAGTATAAAACAAGTCATGATAGCAATAGAAAAATCTCTTTCCACCTTGCATATATACCTATACATTAAAGTGCAAGCCGGTGGTCTCCCAGAGCACCACGTGTCGAGTTCTTTTTTTTTAAAGCTTTTTGGCTTCTAACCTCCAGAGTTTTCTGCACGCCATGTGGTAGTCCAGGTAGGCGAAGGCATTTTGCTGCTGATGGAGTGTACTCTGGAGGAAGGGAGATCGAAAGGGGAATGGAAGGGATGGCTTCCATAGAGGAGAAAGGTACGCACCATTGATGTTACAGCATGGAAGAGGAGTTCTTACAGGGTATGGGGTTAAGAAAAGAAGTCTCCAAAGCTTTAATTGGAGTAAAAAAATTCATAGGGAAGATATCCAAAGCTTTAATGGCACAGCATGGATTGTCTTATCCATTTCTTTCCATCCTTTGGCCTATATATATGGAAAGGTTCGGACGTTCAAGCAGGAGAACAACAAAAAAGAAAAGGTGAGGTTGGGAATTTTTTTTAAGGATATGTCTATTACTGATTCCTATTTTTTTTGGCATAAGGGTTGAAGAAGCTGACAATGGAGTAAAAATCAAGAAAGCAAAGCTAGAGGAGGTAAGTTCTCTCATCAGTTTTTTTTTCTTCACTGTAATGTCAGAAATATTCTGTTCTTTGTAAAGAATGCAGGAGGATTGCTTGACAGCCTTTCACTCCTTTGTTCAGAAATATCATGTGAGAGAATAGAAGGACAAAGGGTTACAGACATGCTATGGTAGCCATCCTCAATGTCCATATATATATATATATATATATATATAAATAGCGGTTGCTGCAGAGATCCAAGAGCCATACAGGTTCGGTGAATTTAGGGAAGGATCGGGATGGAGGTTAGCACTGCAGTGCAGTTGGACCTTCCCGATACTACATTGTAGTTGGGCCTTCACATGGAAAGGGAAAAAAAAACAAAAAAAGTTGGATGACCTATGATCGGATCTAAACAAAAACAGCAAATAAGGTACACGAATCCGGGTTACCAGGGTTAACGAGTGTCATGGTCTCGGATTCAGCTAACCCACTAGGCTTAGTGCAATTGAGGGTTAGGGGTAGGTTAGGGTTAGGGTTAGGATTGGGGTTGGGGTTAGGGTTAGGCAGCAAATTAAGGTTAGGGTTAGGGAGGATGCAGAGAAGGTTGGACCGAAAAAGAATAGGAAAAAAAATTGGTGACTTGAGAGAAATAGTCGGTGGGGGATGAGTTTGGATGAAGGAAGAACACATAGGAAAAAAAAAAGATAAATTCCAAAAAAAACAAGGGAGCTTAGATTAGAGCATATCTTTGGAGTGGAAGAAGATGGGATGCTCCCTACTCTTCTGGCTGCGGTCTCCCACCGGTCTCAAATGTGGGTGGAGGAACAAAAAAAAAAGCCAAAAAAAGAAAAAAGGTGAGGACTGAATTTTAGGAAGAAAAATTTAACTTAGATGGCAGAAAATAGAGGTTAGAACATACCCGGATTTCCTCCCTGCTCTCCTCGCCGTCACCTCCCGACGGCCATGGATCGAGGGGACGGGCCGGCACCGGTGTGGGGACAGGCACGGAGGTGGAGGCGGTGGTGAGGGTGGGCCGCATGGGCGACGCGCAGCAACCGAACCGAGTGGCTGAGCCCCGGAGTGTGGGCAGAGAAGAGGGGGGAGGCGCGGAGAGCTGCGGGGGTGGAGTCGTCGGCCAGCAGAGCCCCGGAGGGGGGGGAGGGGGGCACGGTGACCTGCGAGGGTGGGGCACGGCAGCCGACTCGAGCTACAGAAGGTGGAGGGAAGAGAGGGAGGAGGGACAGGTGGCATCGATTGGGGGGATGGCGGTGGGGTGGAGGAGCCTAGGATTTAGGGGAGGAGGCAGTGGCGGTACCATGGGTTGAGAGGAGGAGCCGACAGCGGTGTGGGGTGAGGGAAGAGCACAAGAGAAAAGAGGGAGGAGGAGGTGGCCGCCATGGGTGAGGGAGGTGTCAACATAGTGTGGGTAGGGAGAGCACAAGAGAAAAAGGGAGTAGAGGCGGCCGCCATGGTTGGAGGAGAGGAGACGCAATGGTGTCATGAGGGGAGATACAAGAAAAAGTGGGAGGAGGAGGTGGTCGGCGATGGGTGGAGGAGAGAAGATGGCGGTGGGTGAGGGAGTAGATTGTGGGGGGCAGATTTCTTATAAAATTTTAGGGTTAGAGTTTTAAGTGACCCAACCCCATAGAAAAATTATGGGGACTAGACACATGGGTTGTTGATTTTTTTTATGCTCATGTGTGCATAGTTTTTCTATGCAGTAATTAGATTAAAAAAATATTAAAATTTTTTATTTATATATATATATATGCATGTATGTATGTATGTACGTATGTACGGTATACATACATACATATATATATAGATATATATGTATGTGTTTGTATGTTGTATTTATATATCTATGTGTATGTATATATGTATATGTATATGTATATGTATATATATATATATTTATTTATATATATATATATATGTGTATATCACTACTACAAAAATGGCCTATGACAGCGCTTACTATGGCAGCGATTTTCGAAACCACTGCCATAGCTCCTACGGCAGCGGTTTTCGTTAATCGCTGCTATAGGTCGGACCTATAGCAGCGATTTTTGTAACCGCTGCCATAGGTCCGACATATAGTAGCGATTATAGAAAATTACTGTCATAGAGTAGCGGTTCATTATAAAAACCGCTGCTATAATCTAATTTATGGGAGCGATTAATTATAATCACTGCCATGTATATATATATATATATATATATATATATATATATATATATATATATATATATATATATATATATATATATATATATATTATAAATTTTAAAATTTAATATCCATCTTCACCGTTCATTATCTAAATAATTATCATTGGAGTGTCTTCGCAAAAGATTGTCTTGATCTGATGACCCTAGCTTCGTTGTTCAGAAAAATTTGATTTCGATGATCACGAACGACGATGTGATGATCTGATAGATGGAGATCTTCGATGAATCTAAAAACCTACAATGATGATTTCGATAATATTTATAGCATACTATCAAAATTTTACTTGAATCGAATATTGTTATCTTGGTCAATTTAGTATAGATTAGTTTCGATCGTTAAATGATAAAAGAGTGATCAAAGGATCAAATGGTGTTTGATTATGAAATAATTTTTTCTATAAATGATCTTGGCTACTACTTTAATCATTTTTTATGGTGGTGATTAAAAATTCAACTCATGAGATGAAGAACGATATAAAACTATACGTCTTCTGATAACCAGTCTGAAACTTCACTGATTGTTATGCTCGTACTTTTGTAATATCTATTTAATATGAATAATTTATATAAAAATAATTTAAATTTTTTAATCATCATCATATAAAATATTTAAAATTATAATAAAGATTATTTAACTAAAAAATTATCTCATAATCAGACTCTATTTAATCGTTTGATCATTTGTTTCTAATTTAATGGCTGAAATTATTTCATACTAAATTCATCATGATAACAATATCTGATTGAAGTAAAACTTTTATAGTATACTACAAACATCATCGAGATCTTCATCTATCAAATTTTTGGATCCATCGAAGATCTTCATCTATCAGATCATCGCATCATCATTCATGATCATCGAAATCAAATTTTTCTGATCGATGAAGTTAGGGCCATCGGATCGAGACAATCTTTTGTGATGATACTCTAATGATAATTATTTAGATAATGAATGATGAAGATGGACATTAAATTTTAAAATTATATAATATTTAAAAAAAATAAAAAAAATATTTTTCACCTATGGCAGCGATTATCAAAAATCGCTGCTATAGACCTACAGTAGCGGTTATAGAATCGCTACCGTAGATCTATGACAGCAATTTTGGGTAACCGCTATCATAGATCTATGGCAGCGATTCGATAACCGCTATCGTAGGTTAGGTTAAAAGTTTTTAAATTTTTTCTTTTCTTTCGTGCATGCTCGATCTCTCTCGCACTCTCTCTCCCCCTCATCTTCATCATCGATAAGACTCCTTCCCCTCCGACCGACGTCGCCCCTCCTCCCCCCAGGCCGACGTCGCCCCTCGTCGCCCCTCCTCCCCCCGGGCCTGCGTCGACCTCGTCCCCCCTCCTCCCCCCCTGACCAACGTCACCCCTCCTTCCCCTTCCTCTCCAGCCCCCCATGCTTGGCCGCCCCTCCCGCCACCCCCCATCCGGCCCCCCACCTCCATTCGACCCTCTCTCGGCCCCAGTGAAACTCCCCTCCGACGAACCCCCATCCGACCCTCCCTCGGCCCCCCACGAAATTCTCCCTCCGACGAACCCCCTCCACCCTCGCTCAGCCTCCTGCGAAACCCAACCCCCCCCCCCCCATCCGACCCTCCCTCAGTCCCCAATGAACCCCCTCCAACGAACTCCCCTTCGACCCTCCTTCGGCCCCCGTGAAACTGCACCCCCCACCACCACCATAATTCTAATCCTCCCCCAGGCGAGTGCGAAGCCTCCTTCGGCCTCCTCGTCACTGTGCCCCTTCCCCTGGCCCCCATCTCCCGTCGCTCCTACTCTCTCTCTTTTTTTTTCTCTCTTCTCTATGTCACTATCTTGCTTTTATTTCGCAGGTTATCTCTAGTGCCGTCGTCCTCCTCTAACGTCGTCGTCGGCAACCCTCAGAGCTTTCGATGCAATCCGCTCTCTATAGCCACAGGTATAATTTTTTTTAATTTTATAGTATTATTTATTAATCATATATATTTATAATAATTTATAAAATATTTATAATAAATTTTATAAATATTTATTATAAATATTATAATTATCTACATGCCGTAGTTTTTAGGCCATGCCGTGGTGGTAGCCTTTGGTCGTGCCATGTCGGCAGCTGTGGACTAGATCTATCAATGGGTTGTGTTCAGATCGGAACCTAAATATTCAGATCCGGACCCAATTTTAATTATTGATACCAAATCCAAATTCGAATCCGAATACCCAATGGATCTGTACTTGAGAGAGAAAGGGAGGGATCCGACCCCACCACCATCATTGGGAGGGAGGGGGTCCGGCCTCGCCGCCATCATTGGGAGGGAGGGGGTCCGACCTCAACGGCGAGGAAGATCGAGAGAGGGAGAGTGGGAGATCGAGAGAGGGAGGGTGGGGGTCCGGCCTCGCCGACATCACTGGGAGGGATGGGGTCCGTCCTTGCCGACGAGAGAGATCGAGAGAGTGAGAGAGGGAGGGATGGGGTCTGGCCTCGCTGGCGAGGGAGATCGAGAAAGGAAGAGAGGAAGATTGAGAGATGAAAAAGCTGGGAGGGAGAGGTTCGGCCTCGCCATCATCACCGACGAGAGAGATTGAGAGAGGGAGTGATCGAGGAGATGGCACACCACCAAGCCAGCTCGGATACGCAATCGAGCTGGCTCGGGCCGTGATCGAGCCGACTGAGGGAGGATCCTAGTCGGATGTCTCAAGCACGGAGCCGACTGTCTCAGGCATGAAATTGGCTTGACTTCCGAGCAAATAAAATTTGATATGTCACGATGTTATATTGATTGATATTTATTAATGTTGCAGGTCATGATGGCACTGAAACGCCATCTAGCTTTTACCCTGTCTCTTCACGGGTTATGCGTAGTTCAACATCTAAGGAGTAGTCAGAGTATACTCCATCCACCTTGGCATCAGCTGCTTAGGAACCTTCACCGTCGGCATCTACTCCACCAGTGGTATCTACTCCATTACCGGCATTAACTTCACCGACAACTGAGCCTTTACCGTCACCGACATTTGAGTATATGTTTTTATTATATTTACATAATTTTATTTTTTATATAGTATTTATACACTTATATATTTGCATTGCAGGTGCATCATCTGGTCGGATATTTCGCGGTCTCATACGTATGGCACACGTGTGAAACTGCTAGCATCAGGTGATGGTACAGTATGATGTGGAGGAGAGGTCGGTAGGAAAGACCGCGTGGGAGATGCATTCCTTTTTTGGAGTGCTTGTGAGGCAGTCGGACATCATTTTCGTAGAGTCCAGAGACTAGCGTTTGATGTATGCTACCGTCAGGGATCGGATATGAGAGGAGATATGGATAAGTACGCACATCTTAGTTATATTTATGCATTTTATATGTTTATACTATATATATTTGATTAGAATAATTTTATAATTAATTTTTGATAAATTTGTGCAGAGGAGGTACGACTTCTTCGATCACGAGAGGGCTCGAGATGTCCGACTGAAGAAGATCGAGAAGTTGTACTAGTGTTACAAGATCAAACTCCACAGAGGATGGCTCGAGCACCGATGAGACACTCCGAAGGAGCTTATTCCCTAGATATAGAATTATCCTCCGAGTTAGTGGGTGAGGATGGTTAGACACTGGAGGAGCCAGGATTTCGAGGTAAAATTTCTAACTTTTGAATTTTTCAATATGTTTAAAATTTTATTTAAATATTTTTTAAATATTTATTATTTATTTGAATATTTGTTAGGCTACCTTTCATTAAAACTGGGAGAATCGTATAGCCAAGGAGTATACGCACTCTCTAGACTGTAAGTCTATGGCCAGTCATGTGCATAGAGAGATAATTAATTCTAAATCTTACTAGATAAATTAATTTTATATTTTTTATCATCTTTCTAATAAATTTATTCTTTATTATAGTTGATGAGAGATGGAGTGATGCCCAGCCATAGCGAGATGTTCCAATCCAACCGCATGGACAAGATGGGCAGGTCGATAAAAATCGTGATCGAACGTATTTTTGTAAGTATTAAATATATTAGTATATATGATTAGTATTATAATATTTTTTATAAAATTTTATTTTAATTTATAGTTATAGAATTAGTTAGATGCACTCGCGAGCGAGGGTTTGGATACCTCTGGCCTATGACCATCTGTCTCAGGTCTTAGGGCCTAAACACTCTGGGAGGATCCGATGTAGGCTCGGACATACATCGATGAGCTACTAATCCGAGGCAAACGTCTCCTCACAGACTTTTAGTATCGTCAGCTGGGAAAAGCTTGAGGAGGCATTGAAATGGGCAGATCATGCTGCGATGCTGGCAAATTGGGCTATGGAGCGCACATCTCATCTGGAGGGCATCGTGAGAGACATGATGTCAAAGCTCAGCACATGTTTTGGAGTCACAGACTTCGAGGATATATTATCCTGCATTCCAGCTTCAGCTCTGGCTCTGGCTTCGGCTCTAACTTTAGCTCCAGCTCTGGCTCCGACTTTGACTTGAGCTCTGGCTCTCGATGATGACGACAACGACGACGATGATGTAGATTTAGGAGACTTTTGATGTATTTTATTTTTAAAAAAAAATATTATAATAAATTTTATTCGATAATAAAATTTTAGCATTTTAGAATAATTTTTATGTTTATTATATTTTCTTATGTTATATATCTATATTTATCAGATAAAATATATAAAAAAATTAAAATTTTATTTTTTTAATTATTCAAGATTTATGATGGTGATTTTATAACCGCTGCCATATCCGTGCCAACTGCTATCATAGATCTCTAGTGCAAATGGTGCCAACCGCTACATTAGACCTATGGCAGCAGTTAAGAAACTACTGCTATAGATTATCTATGGCAGCGATTATGTAACTGCTGCTATAGATAATCTATGATAGTGGTTACATAACCACTGCTATAGATCGATCTATTACAGTAGTTTATAAACCGCTGTAATAGGCTATCTATGGCAGCGATTATATGACTAAATGTTGATGATTATACAACCATCCAACATGATGAAAAAATATTTCTAAAAAATAAACTCTAACTATATGACTAATATAAAAATAATTATATAATAGGTCAAGATTTTGGTTTATAGGAAACATTGATGTTCATATTTTGTATAATATGTGATTGAAATTATGATTGGATAAATAATTATAATTTTGAAAAAAAATAATCTAGATTTTTTGTTAAATTTTTTGAACCAAAAAATTTTTATTTTGATATAATTAATATCGATGATCATAATTATATAGATAAAAAATATTTTCAAAACTAATATTAAAAATTAGTTTTTTTTATTTTTTGTTAACTCTTTTTTTTTTTAATTTCAAAAGTTTAATAACCCATACTTTCTGATTCTATTAGACTTAAAATTTTAGAAATCAAAATAATATGTGATAGAGCCTTATATTTAAGGTGTAAGTATTCTTTTTTATCTAAATAATTTAAAATGCATATAACATTTTTTCTAATTTTTTTTATGTATTTGTTATAGGAAAATGGTATTTTTTAAAAGGACTCCTGTAGCCATAAGGAATGTGAAACAACATATACGTGTTAGAGAAATGGTGGAAGAACTAAATAAGTATAAAATAGAATCAAATATCGATATGCTCGACCACATCTAGATAGTGAATAAAAAGATCCAAGAAATTATATTTGTGGGCAACATTATGGGTGAAGAAGAAAAGTTCTTGGCGTTGATAGCCACTTTGCCTTTTTTTTGGCAACATCTTTTAGATACTTTTTGGGGATCATTAAAACTACAAAAGAACTATTCCTGGTTGGTAAAGAAATTTATCAAGGAGTATATGAAAAGGAACACAGCTCGGTCAGCTATTCTCTCTTTTTGTCCTAATTTTCATTGTCATGGACATATTATGTTAGCTAATTCATATCTGCCAAAAATGATACTTGCGCATATCTTTAAAGAAATTGAAGAGTCTATCCCAAGGAAAGTACGATATATTCGTCATTGAACTTTTGTATCAAAAATCTTTTTGCCATGAATGTTCCTTCGATCGTGTAATATTTGTTTCTGATGTAAATATATGTATATTATTTTTCATCTCTGAAATGTTATCTATTATATGATGCATAACTTTATGATAAGCCATTTATATTGCATTTATTATTCATTTTGTTATGAAAAGTTTCAGAAAAAAAATGTGGTTGTCGTTTCTATTTACTTAAATAGAGCAAATGTGCACTGGAAGTAATGTTATATTCTCATAATGCTATAATTTTTATGTCCAAATTTATTTTTCACTTTTAAATAAGATGTGTAACATGTTTATCACAAAATTTATAGAATGGATTGTACAAGTATATATAGAGAAAATAGAGCAAAGAGGAAACAAATTCTTAAAAAATAATAGAGTCAATGATTGACAAAAATAATTGATAATTCAAAGGATGATGGAAAGAGAAAGAAAATGGTTCAAATACATTGTCATTCTACTGCAAACAGTAAAGAATATCTGAACACTATTCAATATGAAATTTTTGAAAATGCTGGTCGACAAAAAGCATGCAATCTCTCAACAAATATCTCATTATGGTTGCATGGTCGATTAAGTTGCCAACAAAATCAAAACACATCTACTTTTCAATGTCGAAGTAAGCTTTTTTTTTAAAATATATTTCAATAATTGGAATGAAACCTAGATTTTTTTTATGTAGAAAAATCTATTGAGCCTTTAGATATGGGTCTACCAAAATATTCCTGTGGTTTCTGTGGAACTATATTTTGGTATGGAGAACATATACAGAAATCCAAAAATAAATCAAGGCCCATATTTAGCTTATGTTGTGTAGAGTTGATTTACCAAAGCTAAAAGAAACTCAAGAATTTTTGGATCTTCTGCTAATGAATGATGGAGGATAATTATCGACAAAATTTTAAGAAAATATCAGAATATATAACTCAATGTTTGCATTTACATCGATTGGAACAAAAATTGATAATGAAATAAATTAAAAATCTGGATCTTATATTTTCTGCATCAGCAGATAAAATAATCATAGAATCGGATCACTGTTACCTATTGATGGAGAAAGATCGAAATTTGCATAATTATATATATGACACTGAACATGAAATAAGCAATAGAATTGGAGCGAACATTTCGAATGATAATTATGCTAAAATAAATGAAGAAATTGTTGAAGGTTTGATTAGAATGTTTGATGCTAAAAATCAAATTGTCAGAGCTTTTAGAATGGCTAGAGATCATTTTAAAGAATCTGATTTTCTACCTATGCGATTAAGATTGTTGGGAAAGCGTCATTGAGATGGTCTAGAATATAATGCTCCTGTATCAAAAATTACTGGATTAATTGTTGGTGACTTAGGTCAAGCAGATCGACAACGTGATATTACTGTTGAACATAAAATGGAAGGTTTGAAATGTATCAATGATTTGCACCCAAGTTTCATGGCTATACAGTATCCGATTTTATTTCCATATAGTGAAGATGGTTTCAGAATTGATATCAAATATGCGGAACTTAGAAAAAAAATATAATGTAACCAGGCAATTTGTTACAATGAGAGAATTTTACACTTATAGGATACAACAAAGAACAGATGTAGGAAAAATATTAATAAGAGGTAGCAGATTATTCCGACAGTATTTAGTTGATGCTTTTACATGTATTGAAGAGGAAAAACTAGATTACATTAGAAGAAATTAGGTGGATCTACGTTTTGAAATTTATCAGGATATAAAAGATGTAGTTGTATGAGAAGATGTTGATGGAGATGTAATTGGAAAATGAATTATTTTACCATCGAGTTTTACCGATAATCCAAGATACATGAACCAAAATTATCAAGATGCTATTGCTATCTATAAATGGCATGGACATCTAGATTTATTCATCACATTTACCTGCAATGCATAGTGGTGGCTTTGACATTAATACCAGATCAGAAAGCTGAAGATAGACCCGATATAGTGAGTAGGATCTTCAAAATGAAAGTCAAAGGATTATTATCGGATCTCACTAAAAAATATCATTTTGGAAAAGCTGTTGGAGGTAAATTATTTTTTTTTAAGGAATGAATCTGATATGATTATCAATATATTTAACTTTATATTTTGATACTATTTATTATTATAACTTTTGCAGTTCTATATACAATAGAGATTCAAAAACGTGGTTTGCCTCATGTGCACATATTGCTTCGGTTAGATTCAGAATATAAGTATCCGATAGTTATAGATATAGATTCTATAATTAGTGCGGGACTGCTTGATAAAAATATGGAACCAATTGGATATGAAACTGTTCTAAAATATATGATGTATGGTCCGTATGGATATGAAAATCCAAAATCACAATGTATGATCAAAGGACAATGTTCGAAATATTTTCCAAAAAAATTTCGTAGCAGAACATTGATTGATGAAAATGGATTTGCCATTTAGAGGAGGAGAGATGATGGTCGACATGATTTTAAAAATAGAGTCATCCTTGATAACAGATTTATTGTCCCATATAATTTGGATCTGCTTATACGCTACCAAGCACATATAAATATAGCATGGTGTAATAAATAAAAAATGATCAAATATCTTTTTAAATACGTAAATAAAGGTGTTGATAGAACAAAAGCTGTCATTGCTGAAAATGTTGTGCTTGATGGTCGAACTGGAGAAATAAGGCATGAACAAGTTGATGAAATTAAAATGTATCTTGATTGTCGATATTTATCAGCATATGAAGTGGTTTGACGAATATTTTAGTTTGATATTCATTTTAGAGAATCAATAGTTGAACGATTGGTTGTACATCTTCTATTTATGAATAAAGTTGTTTATCACATAAATCAAAGTTTACCATCCATTTTGATAGGAAAAGATATTGGTAAAGCAATGTTAACTGAATGGATGCTAATAAATCAGATGTTTGATGATGCAAGAGATTTAACATATGTAGAATTTCTGACTAAATGGGTATAGAACTCAAGAGATAAAATCTGGAGCAAGAGAAAAAGAAAAACTCGAATTAGCATAATTATATATGTTCATCTCAGTTCAAATGAACTATATTATTTACAAATGCTTTTAGGAATTGTTAAAGGACCCAAAAATTATGAAGAGATCAGAATCGTGAATGGTATCATACATCCAACTTTACAATCAGCATGTAATGCACTTGGTTTATTGGTGATGATAAAGAATGGAACGATGCATTAGAAGAAGCTTCTTATTAGGCATCAGCATCATAATTGAGACAACTTTTCGTAACTTTTATAATCTATTATGAAATTGCTGATCCGAATAAGTTATTAGAAATGCACTGAAAAAATTTTGCAGATGATATTGTATGTAAATTGAAGAATATATTGTAGTTATCAAATTTATGCATTCCTGAATCACAATTAAAGAATCATGTTTTGTTTGAACTAGAGAAAGTCTTCAACAAAAATTGTTGTTCACTTTCTGATTACAATCTTCCAATACCTAATAATATCATGATGGTAAACAATAGATTATTGAAAGGGGAGCTTGATTATGATGTCCATGAACTACAAATTGAACACCAGAAATTATTTCAAAATCTAAACGAGGAGCAAAAGGTTGTTTATGAAATGGTTCTAAATGCTGTTTAGGAAAATAGAGATGGATTATTTTTTGTATATGGTCATGGAGGAACTGGCAAAATATATCTATGGCGAACGATAATTACAAGGATAAGGTCCGAGAGAAAAATTATTTTAACAATTGCTTCATCAGGAATAGCATCTCTTTTGTTGCCTGGTGGACGAACTGCACATTCAAGATTTAAAATCCCTCTTCAAATCGATGATTCTTCAATATGTGAAATCAAAAAAGGTACACAGCTTGCAAAGTTAATTGAATCTACAAGTTTAATAGTTTGGGATGAAGCTCCTATGAATCATAGAAATTATTTTGAAGCACTTGATAAAAATTTAAAAGATATTTTACAGAAGCATGATGTGCTAATAGATGAAATAACATTTGGTGAAAAAATAGTACTTCGTGGTGGAGATTTTCGATAGATTTTTTCAGTGGTTGTTGGAGGAGATAGATCAGAAACAATTGATGTGTCGATTAGTAGATCATATTTGTGGAAACATTGTAAGGTATTATTTATGAAAAAATATGTGATTATTGCATACCGATATGGACGAAAAATCTAAATCATCATTAATGAGTTTTGGCAAATAACTTTTAGATGTCGGAGATCGATGGAAAAATTTCAACCATCAAGCTACAAGAAAATGAGGATGAACCATGTTGGATAAAAATTTCGGATGCTTTGCTCATAAAAGTATAGAATGATCATGTTCAGCATATTTCTTCAGCTATCTATGCTGATTTTTTGGCAAACTATAATGATCTAGAATATCTAAAAGAAAGAGCTATAATCATGCCCACGAATGAAATTGTTGATGAGATAAATATGTATATCTTATCTTTATTGGATACTAAAGAGAGGCTATATTTGAGTTCTGATACAATATGCAAAACATCGTTGGATAATGAAACATCAAATATTTTATATCCAATTTAATTCTTGAATTCCTTAAAATTTAATGAAATTCCTAATCATCGATTGAGTCTGAAAATAGGTGCTCCAGTAATGTTATTATGAAATATTAATCAAAGTGCAGGTCTATGCAATGACACCAGATTGATTATGACAAATTTAACTTCAAGGGTTATAGAAGCAAAAGTTATCATGGGCAGTAAAATTGGTACTAAAGTTTATATCCCTCGCATTATTATGCAAGTGACTGAAACAAAATGGCCATTTACTTTTAAAAGAAGGCAATTTTCGATGAGATTTTGCTATGCAACGACAATCAATAAAAGCCAAGGTCAAATTTTGAAAAAAAATAGATTGTACTTGCCCATTCCTGTTTTCAGTCATGGCCAACTTTACATAGCACTTTCTCGCATCACATCTCAAGAAGGGATAAAAATATTGATAAAAAATAAGAATAGCATATCAAAAAATTATACCAAAAATATTGTATATCATGAAGTTTTTGATGATCTATCATCAAGTATACTTCTTTTGTATTATATTATTAATTAGTAAATTGAACGGTCTCTTATAATTTTTTTAGAAATTTTAAAATCTTTACATTATAGTTTATTTTTTTCATCTTAAATAGGTTAGAAGCCAAAAATGAAATATAATTTGTTGTCACAATTATCGCCGGAAAAGCGTAACCAAAGGATCAAAGTTTGGGTTGCAAGACTTTGGGATTCCATTAATCCAAATATTGACAATCAACTATTAGCGTTGATTGTATTTTGATTGATGATGAGGTATTACTAATATTATTAGGGTAAAATTTTACCAACATTTTTATTTATAAATTTTTTTATACATTTATATGTTTTTTCATGAATTAAATCTTTATAGGGAACTACAATACATGCATCTATACGGAAAGAAGATGCAACACAATTTAAAAGTATATTGACCGAAGGAAATATCTATTTTTTTGAAAAATTCAACGTAGCTCCCAACAAAAAAAGTTTTAGAGCTTCTGGTCATCAATATATAATCTACATCAATCGATGGACAACTATATAAGAAATCATTGATGAAGACAGCTCTATATCTTTTCAAAGATTTAATTTCATATGCTTTAAAGATTTACCATCTAGAAATTGCAATGATCTTTACCTAATAGGTACGTAGATTAGACACCACATATAAAAACTTCTAAAATATAGATTGTAATACAATTATATATATATTTGTTATAATAAACTATCTACATTGCAGATGTCATTGGCCATATCATTTCTTTGGGTCCTCTTGAGCATATATCTGTTAGACAGAAAATAGTGTAGAAAAGAAACTTAGAAATTCAAAATTTAGAAAAATTTTTATTGTTACTTTTTTTCTAATATTATCCAAATATAATTATTTGATTATATTCTTTTAATCTAAAAATTATATAATAATACTATGTATGAAAAAATGCATCCTATGTTTCATAGTATGTAGACAGTATCAGTTACTTTATGGACCAAATTTGCTGAAGAAATGGATCCAAAAAAAATGCGAGAGAAGGAAAGAGAAGGTCCTGTGGTTATTATATTTTTTAGCATGACTGTTAGAACTTATAAAAGTATTTAACATCTTCTTTCCAAGTTATTAAAATTAAAGCCAATATCTTTGTACTTGAATAAATCAAAATGATTTCCATCTACAGAAAAAATATACTTATCGACATGTTCTGCTTCAAAATTTTACATGAATATTGGTATATCAGAAATCAATGATTATAAACAAAGATTAGTTTCAAAAAAATTTATCATGAAATACTTAATTAATATAATTTTTTAAAAAAATTAATATTTTTTTATAAATATGTAGGTTAAAAGCTCCGATCTTTTCGATTGCATATGCCGAAGAACAGCAACCAACAATTATTGACCCACAACATGAGACAATTGCTACTAGAAAAATAATACAAGAATTATTGCAATCAAATCTCCTTGAATGTCAATTGCAACATTTTATTATTAATTCATAAGATTATACAATGCAAAAAATGATACTAAGTTTATTTTCTTTTTAGAATATGAAATTCACATGTAAAACAAAATTGAAAGAAATAGACACAATCTATAGATGGTGGTACAAGTCATGCTATGGTTGTAGAGCTGTTATTAAAATTTATGGTGAAAATTTTTTGTGCAACCAGTGTAGGAGAAATGATTTGCCTCTAGTCCATGATATAGCTAAAATATCTGTAAAATAATTTTGGCCCACCAATTTAAACTTCATACATTCTTTTCTCACTTAGATCTAACTATACTATGATTATATTAGGTACAAATTGAATACTATTGTTAAGGATGGTACCGGTGCAACAAATTTTATCATATTTTAAAAAATAGCTCAATATTTGATTGGTGTACCGGCACTTAATCTTGCAACAGATCAAGGAATTGATAGATTTGTACTTTCAACTATTATTAAAAAATCATCAGCAATGATTACATTTTTCAAGTGATACCTGCTTCACAAAATCAGTTCGATAACAGCTTGAACTTCAAGGTTACCAAAATTTTCAAAAAAGATGGATATCCATCTGAAAATTTAGAGGTAGGCTCTTCATCAGCATGTCTATCACAATTGATGAAAGAATCAAATTTTGCAACTCCTAAGAAGCAAATCGAGCATGATTTATTTCATGAAACCAGTCCTTCGAAAAAATCTTCTAGCAAAATTCAGTAACATTCTTTTATTAAATATTTTATGATATATAATTTTTATATATTTATTAAAATTATTACTATTTATTATGCAAGAGGTCGTTGGCGATGCCATCCTCAAAAAAATCATTGGTAACATAATTCTTTCTAAAAATTTTATATTATTTTAAATTTTTTCAACTTATCTAATTAAAATAATTTAAAAAATAAATTCATAAATTGATGGTTAATTTATTATTATTTTTTTTTATAATTTTAATAAAAAAATTTTAGCTATTAAGGATTGAACATATTTTTATAAAAAATTTATCTCTATAAATGAAAACCCGCTGCATCGCGCGGGTCACGTACTAGTGTTTGCAACAATGCTCAATGTGCGCGCATACAAATTAAGGGAGAAGGGCATATAAGTTGAATTAGTATAAAGTAATGGACCATTCATGGCAGAAGGAATGTGTTATGGGGCCGTGATGGATATGATTGAAGAATATTTTTCCTACCTCTGCAAGAGAGCCAAGCCAATTGCAGGACTAGGACAACATGAGAATAAAACATTGAACGTTATAAGCACTGGTACTGGGCCAATTTATAAGGCCATTTGGTTCTTTACCAAATATTTGCATCTTTTCTTTGTCCTGTCTCGCTTATGGACATCGATCCTTAGTGGATGGTTTGAAGAATTATTTGGTAACGAGACTGATGTTATGCTAGTCTGAATGCTACAGTATTTGGAAGCGTTGTCATTTTGTGTAGCTATTCATTTCGTATTTCTTTGATACCTCAGTTTGAAGTTTGTTTGTTTTGCGTGGTTTTAAATTAAGCATGTCTAAAAATGGAACAGAACCAAGCATTATATATTTCTGGTCATTCTTTAGACCTAAATTTCATTCCAAGCATTAAATTTCATTCTGGAATCTTGCGCCAAGATTCGATCTTCCAATCAGATTCCCCGACAGAAGTTTTTGCGCGTTTTACTACAACTTTTGGTTCATGTTCTCTGAACCTACCTAACATGGTACCAGAGCCATGCATGGTTGTCTGCCATTGTGCTTACCCTATGGATAGCAGCTAGTGAATGGCATTTGATCCTAGCGAGTTCTTGGTCCCTATCAGCAGAATTTTACAAGGCAGTCGTCACCATTGTTCCCGGTCCACATCAGCTGGTTCTTTCCATCATCAAATTACATTGTTGATCGGCTGAAATATCAAACTTTATCTTGACGGCGACTCTAATCAACCTTATCATGGGCTCTACACGTCCAATCGTTGGACCACACTTTTATCTTATTCGTCGGCTCACGACTCCTATCAAACCATCATTTTCTATCTTCTTATTGTTGTATTTGCAGCCACCCTAACTTGATAAGTTGAGAAATTTTTTACGCACCATGGATATTAAAATAAATTTTTTAATTATAAAATATGCATCATTCATCTAAGATCACAATAATGATGAAAAGTGGATATTGATACTGTTGATGCAGAAACTGATCGTCGCTGGAATTAGCTAGAGCAGTGGTGGACGAGGTCGCCATCGGAGATCTGCAAAATAAAGTTCCGTCCGGAGCCGGTGGGGGTGGCTCCGATAAGACCCTCCGACGATCAAGTCAGCTCCGGTCAACAGGAATAGAGTGCTCGAAAATGAGTTCCGCTGAGCTTAGAGAAAAAGAGGAGAGCTTGGAACTTAGAGATTAGAGTTTTTGGATAGCATATCTAAAGGGTTCTTCATAAGCGGAGCTTAATTGATGGTGGCGGCCATATCGTCTGGTAGCGAGCCGTTGGGGCCGCATGGAGTTTGGTACGGAGAGGAAGGCATCGTCAGGTGGATAGTGACAGCCATATTGGCAGATCATGGGCCGCATAGGACTGGTTACGGAGAGAGTGGTGTCGCCAGTAGTGGCGGCCATATCGTTCGATCTTGTTGCTTGTTGCAGACTAATGGCGACAGTTCGTCCAAAGGAGTTTGGACTTGTAGGAGAGTTCGGCTGAAGGAAAAGCTTGGGAGGAGCTCGGCCGTAGAGGAGTTCGGAGGAGCTCGGTCGGCTGAAGGGATGGCCGTTTGAGGAGTTCGGTCGAGGGACGACCGCTGAGGAGTTTGGGCGTTGGGGGATTCCGTTAAAGCCCGGCCGCTTGGAGTTTAAGGAGCTCGGCCGCTAAGCAGTTCGGCCAGCTGAACGGGTTCGAAGGAGCTCGGACGCTGGAAGTTTGAGGAGCTCGGCCGCTAAGCAGTTCGACCGACTGAACGGATTCTAAGGAGCTCGGTGGCTGGGGGTTTGTCTAAAGCCCGACTGCTGGGAGTCCAAGGAGCTTGGCCGCTAAGTAGTTCGATCGACTACAGGAGTTTGGCTAAGATCCGTCCGTTGAAGCTCTTCCGCGGCTACTAGTTGCATTAGACAGAGCATTGAACTTGACTTCGGCGGGAGCGAGGTTTATCCCCAACAATAGTCCCCCCCACTTTCGAGTTTGAAATTCGAGGGAAGGAAGTGCAAAAAAGACGACTGTCGAAGTCCTCTTCTGGGCTCCGTGCTGGCTCAGGTCGAAGCTCGGAGGGAAGATTTCATCTCCAGCCAAAGTTGATGTCGAAGTTTAGGCCCGAGGGAGATCTCATCTCCAACCAAGGTTGAGGTAGGCCTCATCCACTGCGATCAAGGTTGGAGGTTGATGCGGGCGCTCGGGGGAGATCCGATCTCTGGCTGAGGTTGGCTTAGTCGATCGGGAGAGATCTTATCTCTGATCGAGGTTGGCTCGGTCTCATGTAGCCAGGGTTGATGCGGGTACTCGGGGGAGATCTTATCTCCCACAGCTGAGCTTTTCTCAGGGGAGATCTCATCTCCTGCTGCCGAAGTTGGCCCGGACCCTCGGAGGAGATCTAATCTATAGCCGAGGTTGTCCACGGTCGCTCAAGAGAGAGATCTTATCTCTAGCCGAGGTTGACTCGGTCGCTCGAAAGAGATCTTATCTCTAGCCGAGGTTGATACTCGCGTTAGACGAGATTGTCAACGATCGCTCGGAGAGATCTTATCTCTGGCCGAGGTTGTCATCGCTCTTATCTCTAGCCGAGGTTTGGAAAAGATCTTATCTCTAGCCGAGGTTTGATCGCTCGGGAGAGATCTTATCTCAAGCCGAGGTTGACTCTGTCGCTCAGGAGAGATCTTATCTCTAGCCGAGGTTGTTGCTCGCGTTAGGATGAGGTTCTCCTCCTATTCCTAACGGATCATGGGGGCACATAAGGGCTGTTGTCAGGGCCTCTCCCCCGTCTCGTCCTTTATGAACGAGGCCTTCGCTTGGGAGAGATCTTATCTCTAGCCGAGGTTGTCAACGGTCGCTCAAAAAGAGATCTTATCTCTAGCCGAGGTTGACTCTGTCGCTCGGAGAGATCTTATCTCTGACCGAGGTTGTTGCTCGCATTAGGACGAGGTTTCTCCTCCTGTTCCTAACGGGCCATGGGGGCACATAAGGGCCATTATCAGGGCCTCTCCCCCCATCTCGTCCTTTATGAACGAGGCCTTCGCTCGGAAGAGATCATATCTCTGATCGAGGTTGTCAATGGTCACTCAAAGAGATCTTATCTCTAGCCGAGGTTGTCAACGTTCGCTCGGAAGAGATCTTATCTCTAGCCGAGGTTGACTCTATCGCTCGGAAGAGATCTTATCTCTAGCTGAGATTGTCAACAGTCGCTTGGAAGAGATTTTATCTTTAGCCGAGGTTGTTGCTCGCATTAGGACGAGGTTCTCCTCCTGTTCCTAACGGGCCGTGGGGGTACATAAGGGTCATTGTCAGGGCCTCTCCCTCCATCTCATCCTTTGTGAACGAGGTCTTCGCTTGGAAGAGATCTTATCTCTGACCGAGGTTGTCAACGGTCACTCGAAAGAGATCTTATCTCTAGTCGAGGTTGACTCTGTCGCTCGGAAGAGATCTTATCTCTAGCCGAGGTTGTCAACGATCGCTCGGAAGAGATCTTATCTCTAGCCGAGGTTGACTCTATCGCTCGAGAGAGATCTTATCTCTGGCCGAGATTGTTGCTCGCATTAGGATGAGATTCTCCTCCTATTCCTAACGAACCGTGGGAGCACATAAGGGCCGTTGTCAAGGTCTCTTCCCCTACCTCATTCTTTGTGAACGAGGCCTTCGCTCGGGAGAGATCTTATCTCTGGTCGAGGTTGTTACTCGCATTAGGACGAGGTTCTCCTCATATTCTTAACGGGCCGTGGGGGCACATTAGGGCCGTTGTTAGGGCCTCTCCCCCATCTTATCCTTTGTGAACGAGGTCTTCACTCGGAAGAGATCTTATCTCTGGCCGAGGTTGTTGCTCGCGTTAGGATGAGGTTCTCCTCCTGTTCCTAACAGGCCGTGGGGGCACATAAGGGCCGTTGTCAGGGCTTCTCCCCCCATCTCGTCCTTTGTAAATGAGATCTTCGCTCGAGAGAGATCTTATCTCTGGCTGAGGTTGATGGTCTTTGACCTGCTTGTATTAGGATGAGATTTTCCTTCTGTTCCTAACACGGTGACTATTGACCGCTTCTTCTCAATCATCGCATAGATTTTGCATCCAAAAACAATATTATTGGAAGGGAAGAATTTTACCGAAGAAAAGTTACGGGCAGCACATCTCCATTTCAGGGTCGTGAGGGCATTGTTCCTCTAAGTTCCTTCGGGCAGTAAGTCCCATCCGGACGACCTCCTATATCTCATGCTAGCCTCCTCAATTTGGAGCATGCTTCTCTTGGCTTTGACGCTGGGAGGTGACGAATCACCAATGTACCAAGCTCCTCTCGAGGGTGATGTTGATGACGCCGCGAGGCGGCCGACCTTCTTGTCATTTCTAGCTACGGCAGCGCCCTTGGCCGATCTTCTCCTACTTCAGACTGGCGTCGAAGAAATTTACCCAGCCACCCCTTTCTGACGAGCTCCTCAATTTTATCTCGAAGCTGCATACATTCCTCAGTGTCGTGGCGTTGTTGCGATGGTAGAGACAGTACTTGCTTCAATCGTGCTTGTTTGGGGGAGACCGCAACCCTTCTGATCTTGGCAGTTGGTGAGAATTTGAGTTCGAAGAGCATTGAGGGGGGCGTGGTCGTGGGACCTTTCGGAAGGAGGGCTTCTTCGCGCCCTTCTATCGGGGGGTTTCCTCGGTGGTGAGCTCAAAAAGTTTGGGCCTTGCTTGCACTGGGAAGATCGTGGACGCGGCCGAACTTCATTCCATCTCCTTCTGAAACCTGCGGGAGAACTTCATGCCCCTTTGTCGGGGCTTCCTTGCTGACATACTCGAGCGGGAGTTCGGCCTCACTTGCACCGAACTTCATTCCACGGGAGAACTTCGTTCCGCCCTTGCTTGCACCGAACTTCGTTCCGCTTTTTCACGAAATCCTCCGTGGGAGAACTTCCTACTTCTTTTGTTCGAACTTCCTTAGCGACGAGCTCGAGGAGGAGTTCGGCTTTTCTTGGCTGCGGAACTTCATTCTACTTCTGCAGGAGAACCTCTGCTCTTTGTTTCTCCTTCCTTAGGACGATTGGTATGCCCGAATGCTCTTCCTTAAGGTCGGTTCCTCGCATCCTCATGGCGGATTTGCTGACACAATTTTCGTCAGAGGTTGTTGCACGGCCTGTATCATCTCGGTGGAGCCACGAACCCGACCAGCAGGTTGAACTGCTCCACATCTGCGGTGGCTTCGTGTGGAACCTGGGCTACCGGGGCTGAAACGGGAGCAGACGAACCTGGCATGCAGGCTGCCGATCGTCGAGTCGAAGCTCTCCTGGGAGGCATTTTCTCTTCGAAAAAGAACTCTAGTGAGGAAGAAGAGATCTCCGGAGAGAGAGAAATCATCATCGAGTACTCCTTTAAGAATAGAAGAACCTCGAAGGTTTGGGGTTGCCCTTCCTCTAGCGCCAATATGTTGACGCAGAAACTGATTGTTATCGAAATTAGCTGGAGCGGTGGTGGACGAGGTCACCGCTGGGGACCTGCAAAATAAAGTTCCATCCGAAGTCGGTGGGGGGTGGCTCCGGTAGGACCCTCCGACGATCAAGTCAGCTCCAGTCAATAGGAATGGAGTGCTCGAGAATGAGTTCCGCTGAGCTTAGAGAAGAATATGAGAGCTTGGAACTTAGAGATTAGAGTTTTTAGATAGCATATCTGGAGGATCCTTTATAGGCGGAGCTTAATTGATGGTGGCGGCCATACCGTTTGGTAGCGAGTCGTTGGGACCGCATGAAGTTTGGTACGAAGAGGAAGGCATCGTCAGATGGATAGTGACAGCCATACTGGCAAGTCATGAGCCGCATGGGGCTGGTTACGGAGAGAGTGGTGTCGCTAGTAGTGGCGGCTATATCGTTCGGTCTTATCGCCTGTTGCAGACTGATGGCGACAGTTCGTCCAGAGGAGTTTGGACTTGTAGGAGAGTTTGGCTGAAGGAAAAGCTCGGAAGGAGCTCGATCATAGAGGAGTTCGGAGGAGCTCGGCCGGCTGAAGGGACGGTCGCTTGAGGAGTTCGGTCGAGGGACGACCGCTGAGGAGTTCGGGCGCTGGAAGATTTCATTAAAGTCCGACCGCTTGGAGTTCAAGGAGCTCGGCCGCTAAGCAGTTCGGCCGGTTGAACGGGTTCGAAGGAGCTCGGACGCTGGGAGTTCAAGAAGCTCGGCCGCTAAGCAGTTCGATCGGCTGAACGGGTTCTAAGGAGCTCGGCGGCTGGGGGTTCGGCTAAAGCCCGGCTGCTAGGAGTCCAAGAAGCTCGGCCGCTAAGTAGTTCGATCGACTGTAGGAGTTTGGCTAAGAACCGTTCGTTGAAGCTCTTCCGCGGCTACTGGTTGCATTAGGCAGAGCATTGAACTTGATTTCGACGGGAGTGGAATTTATCCCCAACAGATACTATACAAAAAAATAATAATAATAAATAAATATAATAAAAATACATGAATTAGCTTCAAGTTTATTTCTATAAGACATGCAAACTTCATTATAAAAGCAATAAAATCAAATAAATATAAAAAAAAACTTATTACTTAACTCTCATGCAAGAGTCTCTCAACAAGAAGTCTTCAAATCCATAGAAAAGCTCTTTGAAACCTCTCAAAAAGCCTTCCTTCACCATCAGAACATCACCAACAATCTCAAGCAATAAATGGCTCATCAATCAGAATTTTATAGCCTCCAAAAATCTTAAAACACCATTTCACTAGGAGATCCAGTTCAAATCAAATTTCGAACCTTTTTGAACCATTCAATCATGATTGGCTCGAACTAGAGCTATCTAATCATGCAAACAGAGTTAAAGTCACGCCCAACTCTCTTTGGACCATCCAATCTCTATCGGCTCGCTCCGAGACCATTGGATCGTGATCCAGTCCATCGAATAAATCATCGACAATGCGAAACTACTGAGAAATGCCCATTGGTCTACCGTGAACCACGCAAAATTGAGCAGAAAATGCCGTCGGTCCATAGCTCTTGTGTAGACCGTAGGCTTCGCCCACTACTAGGCCCGCACGTGCATGCTCACACATGTCTATGTCAGCCCAACATGTGCTGTCGGGCCTAACCCGCCCCACCTCTGGCATGCACCAGCTTGTGGGTCCCTCCGATTAGCTTGTAAGCCATACAACATGCTCCTGACTTGCTCTCTCACATATATCTTCTCTATCTTGATTCCGTTTGGACTGTTCTTAAGCTCATTGGATTCTGTTCATCATTTTGGATCTCATTTTAGGCTTATTATGGATTGAACCTCTATGTATTTTTCTTAAAATAGATGGTACATAACTGTACGCACCATTCGTGATGATTGGCTTGTGCAGGATCATACAAAAAAATATTTTCTTTTTCTAGCATTGTGTATGAGTTAATTACTGTAGACAGTGCACACGTAGCGGTGCGCAAAGAATTTTTCTAAGTCCCAATCCCTCTCCAGAAGGACAAATCCTTTTCGTTTTAGAAATTTGGGCTAATCTTGGGCCGTTGTGGGCTGTCTTGTGGAGGTAGCTCATCCGGACGAGGCGTGAAGCGATGCGCGCGACACAATCCCGTTCCGTGTGGAGGCACGTAAAAAGAAAAAATTATTGCATGCACCGGGTGCAAGTGGACCGCGCAAATCTCACGGTGGACAACACGCCACGTTATCATTTATATTTCATTAATTTTTGATTGTGCGCTATCCACGGTGCATATATCTCGAGATTTGCCCTGGTTCACTTGCATCCGGTGCATGCAATAATTTTTCCGTAAAAGGAGGACACGCTGGAGGAAAGAGGTGACACATCCAATCTACGAGGAGCGGAGCCAAAATAGGGAAACGAATAGAGTCCAATTATTTTAGAGTTTTATTAAAGATGTTAGATTCGATTGGAAAAAAATAAATAAAGAGAGAATATCTGCTAGTTAACATATGCAAGAAAATTAGTGGGATGATTGTCGTATTTTTTTAAGATAAATAAAAAGAGGTAATGTCAGTATAAAATGCTACCGATGCAATCAAAAAAAAAAAAAAAAATTAAATATTATTTAAAAAAATTATTAGTTGGATTGGATTTACCGCAAGCAGGCCAATCAGAAAGCAAGATATGATAGGATGAATTTATTAGTGATTTATGGTAAACTTCGTCCAACTAAAATTTCTTCTCTCGCGGACCTGCAACAGTAAAATAAGCGCCTTCTACACTTTGGGCCACTTTTTTTCAAAACCATCATTTTTAATGTATAACAGTTTCAAACCATTGCCCAGAGTTATTGTTTACATGTTGGGGAGTCCTTTAGTTTTATGGGTTGACTTGCTCGGCTGCATGTTGGCAGCCTATGATGACTATTTTTTTTCGTATGTAACTTTCGAGTTGGAAAAAGAGGTTTGATGGGCTAGTCAATCAGAACTTAAACATGAGAGAGACAGCTACTAGATCTGGGCATGTATCGTAGGCACGCGAATTTTATCATGCACGTGATGCATTATATGATGTAGTATATCATACGCATCATCTACCGTATAGTGGACAGTTGCACGTGGTCATGTATAACATATATTTATGGCCATTCATCGCATGATGAATGGTGCATATGATGTATAACGAAGGATCTATGTTTTATTTCATAAAGCGAAGTTATCGTTACTCTGCATAACCAGAGAGATCAAATTCCTCTGAAAAGTGTTATTTTCTTTTTCTGCAAAGATTCTCTTTTCTCAGTTTTTCATCTACCCTTTTCTTGTCGTGTCGTAACTCACCCGCCGTTTACATAAGTTTTATTCCGGGCGATTGAGGAAGCATCATTTTTCCGTCTCCACATGCTTGTACCGCACTTGGAGACTATTTGGATGAAACTGGGATTTGTTGTACCTTAGAAACATCTTCACGCGTCATCCGCATAAGAGAGGCTATCTTGCTCTTGGGATGGTGCTTGGCACTTCTACAATCCCCACCATTTTACTAAATTCTATCTTTTTAAGGACTTTAAAATATTCATTTTAAGTTTTTAAACATGATTTTTTTTAAAAAAATCAATTTATAGCACTATTTATCTAACGTCTCCAAGATCTAGTTAGTCGTTAGGATGATGACCATCCTATTTCACTACCTAGCTTGGCATTTCTTTCAATTTTTATTGATTTTAATTAAAAAAGCGGGTCTTTCTTCCCAAAAAAAAAAAGATAAAAAAATGGGTTGCCACTTGGTTGGCTTGCCATCATGGGCAAGAGAGATGGGAGATGTACAAATTGGAGAGGAAAAAAAGTATTCATCGTCAATATATGCTGGCTTTTATATTTTCAAATATGGTGCAGCCTCGAATGATCATTTCCTGGCACCCAGATAATTACACTGTATATCAACTATCATTTTATTCATCAAATTATTTTTATTTTATTTGTTTTTTTAAAAAATATCAATAAGTTGTTGTTTGTCCACCGAGCAACTACTTAATTTTTTATTAATTTGGTCATTTAAATAAAATACATGAGAAAATTAGCCAACACATTGTATGCATGCTCAATGATTTCTTTGGTATAGGAGGAAGAAAGGAAAATCTCCAACCATTATACTTATTTAAGTAGGTTTTTGGATATGCATATTGAAGAGTCAAATATGTTGCTAAGTAGAAAGGCATGATCCTATTTTATAATTTCCGGAAAAAAGATGAGCGATAGTCCCTTGGAGCAATTGATTTGCGCCTTAAAAATCACTTAATGTGCATCTGAATTAGTGACATTCGTGGGTAACATGGTCAAGTGTTAAAACAATCTAGACCAATCAACGGGCCCAATCCAGCCCACAACACGATCCAATAAAATTCAACTTGAACACGAGCATTCGACGTGTTGCACCTGTACCTTCTGATCGCTCTCCTCGTTGATTCCTCTTCTTCAACCTCTCCGTGGACCCATCTGATCGCCTATGATCGGAAGGGTATGGAGAGGGCGACAAGGAAGCTGGCGACGTCACACCACCCCTGGTCCTCCACCTTATGGTAGGTGGATTGGTGTGCGGATTGGAGGGCTCCTCCACGTTTTCCTGTGCCGAACCGCACAATGAGTGGTGGAGATGAGGTTTCGGCTTGGGTCTCTTCATGGTGCAGAGCGTGAGAATAGATAAGGAGACCAAGGCTTTGTTTGTTTACCTGGTGCAATTTTGTTGTTTATAATTCAAACTTTTATGGTTGCCAAAAAAGGAAGGTTGTTTGCAGTTGAAAACTACAAATGTAATTATAGTTACAGGAATAGCAACGAATTGAATATGAATTAAATTTATTTATATTTATATTTATTTTATCTATATTCATCTAATATATTCATCTCGGATTAGATCGAATTAAATGGAGATATAGAATGGATAAATAAAAAAAATTAATCAAATTAGATACATATAAATAATATATAATTATTATAATTTAAAAAGAATCGGGTTCAAATCAAGGCATACCATTATCTATATCTGATATGAATTATTTTAGATATTTTTTTTAAAACTTATATTTATTTGAATATTTTTTTAGAATTCAAATCCATCCCGAATTCCAATCAAGTCAAATAAAATCTACTTTATTCAAACCAGATCAAATTGGATATTCAATGGATCCACTAAAATTATCATTCCTATGCAACTGTTAATTGTTTAACGTATAAAGAAATATGGTTACCCTATAATTGAATCAATAAAGTTATTCTCAAGAAACTATGTATATTTTTTTTATAATAGTATAACACTTATCATTTTATTTTTGATAATTACATGAAAAATAATATTAATATCAAATTATCAATAGATTGGTGAAACAATAATTGCTACAGTAATTATATCAATATTGAAATAAATTATAATAATTAGATATATTATTTATATTATAATAACTAATAGTTATTATATTATTAAGTTTTATATGTTGTAATAATATTATATATTTAATAATATTATAATATTATTGTTGCTGTCGTCGAGGAGCTAAGCTGGTTTAAACTATTGAGTTGGAGCCGTGGATAGAGGAAGGAGGTCATGAGATGGCCTGATGAGATTTTCGAGTAGGTCGCTGGCATCTAGTCTACAATTGATCCCACAACTTGCATCTTGCAAAACCATCAAAGATAGAAAAATCCTCGATTTTTAATAAGTTAGTCTTTCATAAAAGCAAATAGATGATATTTGAGCTCCTCTCAAAAGTTTAATGGAAGATTAGAGTATGAAATAGAGTAGATCAGGATGAGTAGATGGAGTGTGAAAACTCGGAGGATGCCATTTGGAAAGTCGAGTTTAGAGATGGAGTCAAAGTTGCTCAGAGCTTTATGAAAGATGAAATAAATTTTAGTTAGTATGGAACCAATTTCAAAGAGAAGGCATGTAAAGTAAGAGCCATCTCTCTTATTAGGAGGATCTCGAGAAGTTAGATTTATAGATGTATCATTCTCAAGAACGTGCGCCATTTGTTGGGGAGCAGAGGTCATGAGGACATACTTTGGTGATTAAGGAATAATAGCTTTACATATTTCAGAGTTTATCGAGATCATAAATCCCATTGTATGGTAGAGAGAGTGGAGCAGCTTGTCATCTAGCGGGGAGAAGACTTTGGAGCTCCTTAGTATCGTCATGAAGGACCAGATAGCAGAGGTTAAGCAGTTTCTTCATCATCTTTTACCGAGGATACATATCGGATTGCTATAAGGTCGCTAGCGCCACGGTGAACAATTCATTTTATGATGTATTAATTATAATAATATATTATAATAAATTAATAATATATTCTAATAAATATTGGCATCAAAAGGATATCATACTACTATATTATTATCATATTATATTATTGTTATAGTATTATTGTAATATAACTATAATTACAAGAATATTGTGGAGGAGGAGAATAGAAATGATTGAATTGTGAGGAGACTCGTTCAGATGATTTTCTCAATTACAAGGAATCTCGTAACTAAAACTGCCACCAATTTTAGCTGCAGTTTTAGTAACAAATTTGGACCCCTCTTTTTAGTAAACTAGAGTTTATTAAACCAACCTAGAGTACATACAATTATGGGAATTAGAAAATAAAATATATAATAATTGAGTAGGAAAATCGGAAGCAACGGACCACGAAGTGTATCTTGTATAACTAATAACATATACTGCCATCCAATTTGCAAATGATTGGCTTCTCTAAAAATATATCTCTTACTTCAAAACTCTAAACAAATACATCTATACATAAACAATCTAGCGTCAAGTGATGATCGTTGAATGTCGAAGAAGTTGAACCAATCAACCACTTAATAGCTGTCGATGAATTCTCCTCCAAAATTATGTGAGAAGCTTTTACAATTTTAATTGCATATAACAAACCTTCTAGTGCAGCCAGCAATTCTGCCATAGGAATTATGGTGCTAAATAATCTAACTTCACCTGCTACTAGTAACGCACCACTCGTATTCCTAACAAAGAAGCTTGCTCCGTCCGTTTTATCTTGCCGGATACTAGCATCAACATTAATCTTGAGAAAACCAAGGGGTGGTGGCTCCCAAAATGACTTCTCTAGCTGACTTCTGGCTGACTTGATTCTTAATAATATGTAAACCTTAAAGCAGCCTCTCGATTATTAATATCTCCAGCCGACTTCTCTTTAATATTACGAAGAAAAGCTTCAAGGGAAAAAGTAGGAACAATTACTGCATCAGCAATGGGGGTAACCATCTTGCGATATAAAAGAACCTGAGATGTCGGCTCCCCAATGTCGGGACATAAATCATAAAGTGCTGGAATATGAATACCACTAGTTGAACTACCTGCAGGTATTCGATCACTTTCTTTAGATACCTGCAATCCAATCGAAACCAACTACAAGTGCAGCTCGCCAATGACAGGTAAATAAACAACCACTGAGGGAGAAAGTGGGAGAGACACACTTGGTAGCTTTGCACCGGCATGGCATTTGCGTAGCCATGTCCCATGTGAGCGAAGGTTAACACCGGATGATCGATGAGGCCGGATGCAGAAATACGTTTTCTTCCTTTCTTTTTTTCTCTTTTTTTTAGTTGCTGGGGGGCGGGGGGTCGCTTTAGTTTTTGCAGGCCAGCGCTCATGAAAATCTACTAGCGCGGAGGTGGCTGCTTCTAAACTTAATACCTAAGACGTGGATCGTGGGCACCACTGGAATGAATTTAAAAAGCTTCGACAAATTGATGACGGCTGGCAGCGAGCGGGCGGTTCAAGTATCCAATCATTTTCTATAATAATTAGGGTTTAAAAAATAACATGATGATTGACGGCTATATGATGATCCACTGGAGCAATGCCGGATGGAACCGAGCTTTCATGCGTCACCTTTTTTTCTCTAAAACCAGCACCTGATAATCAAAGCACAAATTCAAATAAAATATTATATCCAATTATGATTTCAATTATTTTATAATAAGAAATAGAAATGTCTAATTAATATACTTACAATACTTACCTGAACAGAATAAGATCAGTTTTATTCTATAAATGATCGAATTAACTTGACGTGATAGGAAAATTTGTTAATTGATATGAAATTTAGATGAACAACATCATACCTGCTACATGAATGAATTTTAGTTCCCTCCCACTATAGTGATAAATAACGATCATTACGTTTATTACAAAATAGCAGCCAATAGATGGCTCGAGCGAATATTTGTTTCCAAATAGAACAACGGCCGCTATGCCTGATTTTGCTGATTAAACTACACAAGGTTAAGTACACCAACAACTAAAATGCAGATGTCTGAACGGCCTGACTGAAAACCAGACCGAACTTGCCTCCTAATTTTCTTGTCCGTCCGATGACAGATGAATGGCGGAGCAACATCCGTATCTGAGATAAGATCTCTCCCGGTTGCCTCGAAACTAAATCACCGACATGACCCAAGCATCCATTAACCACCATCCGATCAGTATCAAACGAACATAAGCTGCTCTAAGCCAGCGCAGACATATACTAACAAAGAAGTCTTCGTCTGAGGCTTATTTTAGTGGTACTGGCTAACTTCAAGAGGGGAGGGGCAAGCAACGCCAAATTAGGTAGGGAGGAACCATCTCCGTAGGGTGAGGTGTAATTTTCTCCTCACCACCCTCTCTCCTTCCCACTTCCTCTCCCCTCTCCTATAGATCCATCCAACTCTTCCTCCCCTCCCCAAACCCTAACCCTAATTCCCGTCAGGGAGTGGAGCGAATAATAGACTAAGGTGGGAATGGCGGACAGGGTGTATCCTTCCTCCAAGCCCAACCCTCAGCCTCCCCAGGCCGTCAACGGCGGTGGGGGGCCGCCGTCGTTCCCGGCCACCAAGGCACAGGCCTACGGCGCCACGCGCCCGCCCTATCGCCCCCACCCCATGAAGTCTCGCCGCCGGAGCCGCCGGGGCTGCTGCTGCACCTGCTGCCTCTGGCTCACTCTCATCATCATCGCCCTCGTCCTCCTCGCCGCCATCGCCGGCGGCATCTTCTACGTCCTCTACCGCCCTCGCCGCCCCGAGTTCACCGTTACCTCCCTCCGCCTCGCCGCCCTCAACGTCACCGCCTCCAACCAGCTCGCCTCCCGCCTCGACCTCTCCATCACCGCCCGCAATCCCAACAAGAAGCTCGTCTACCTCTACGACCCCATCTCCGTCGCCATGTCCTCCGGTGGCGTCGACGTCGGGGATGGGTCCTTCCCGGCCTTCGTCCACGACACCAAGAACACCACCATTCTCAAGACGACGGTGTCGACTTCCGGCGAGAGCGTGGATGCGTCGGCAGCGGCAGATCTGAAGAAGAAGAGCAAGCTGCCGCTGGAGATCGATCTGGACTCGAAGGCCGGTGTGAAGATCGGGGGGCTCAAGACCAAGAAGATCGGGATCAAGGTCCACTGCGAGGGGTTCGACGCCGCCGTGCCCAAGGGGAAGACCGCCCCCTCCCCGTCTTCCCCCGACGCCACGTGTAAGGTCAAGCTCCGGATCAAGATCTGGAAGTGGACTTTCTAGACGAAATTTTTACTTGGGTCCAAAAGAAAATGCGAGGGAGATATTATGATCGATACTGGCGTGTAAAATTTAGGAAAAAAAATGTTTGATACCTGTTTTTGTTCAGTTATAGCCGGGGATATTATTTGTATTTCTTGTGCTCCGATTGCGATGTAATTTTCTTTTCTTAACTTTTTCTGTTTATTTGCTGTGGAATTGTTGTAAGTTCTATAATAATAATGAGCTGAAGGAAACTTGGAACTCTCTTGCCCTCTCTCTCTTTCACTGGCGGTGTCGCCCGGTGGAAGCTCCTGAATAGTTTTTGCTTTTCATTTGATGCCCGGCTGATCCCCATCGCAGCTATAATGCATGCTGACCGGAGGGGTGGAGAAACCGAGACATGGAGCTGGAAAGAAGAGAATTATTTTATAAAAGTTTTTTACATGCCTTATAACAACGTGCGGTGGGTGTCGGTGTGCTGGGGATGATATCGTGTTCAATTATTTGGGCAATAAATAATACCATGGAATCGTTGACTGACTTTTTTTTTTCTTCTTCTTTTTCGCTTCCAGCATGAACGGTGATTAGAGGAGGGGAACACGAATCTAGAGATAACGGCAATAATGGCGATGGAAATGGGTCAGGCACGGCTGTGCGATTCTATATTCTTGAAGGAGAAGGAATCGTGTTGCGGCCAAGTGGCGAGGGGGTGGACTTTACTCAGGCTGGGCTGCATTAGTGGCATGCGGGTGATAAAATCGTGCGGGATCGTTGGTAGGATTGATTGCTCTGGCTTAGAGATATGAGAGCTCAGAGAGATCAAGAGGTAAGATGGGTAGACGCCGTTATGCCATGTGCTTTGCCGGTAGGCGATTACAAGCCAAAATCCCACGCCTGTCTCTCGGATCTTGCCCGCAGTTACCGCTCGCCGGACGTCCAGCGTGGTTTGGAAAACCAACGAGAGATGCTCCCGTAACACAAAAAAAATATCATGCAAACAGAGCTAGTTGTTTGACACATCATCAAAACGTAGCACCCATGCTTCATCACGCTAGCCTTTTATATTGATCTCTTCTTCTAAGTCTGCCGATTTGAGATTTAATTAGTTAATTATCAACAAAGAACAAAGATAACGATGATACGATGAGATTTTATAACCCGTGAACAAATCTCAGACCATTTATTTAAGTTGAAGGTATACTACTTCCCAAGCTCTAGCACTTAAAGCAGGCTCTTAATCAAAGAAACGCGTTCACACGCTTGAAAACAGCTATATAAATATAATTGGCGAGTTTGATTAATGAGATGGTCTTAACTCCTGCACAAAAATGTTGTTATTTTGTAGGGGTTCTAGGATCCGGTGAATATCAAAGGAAGTACTTGCACCGTAGAGAAGACCCAACTACCGTTTGTATTTGCCAGAAAGAAGATCGGCAACCAAACGGACCAGCTAGTTACATCAGATTACTTTGATGTAGGGGGAATTAGCTGGATTGGTTTTAGGAAAGTTGGAATTAGGTACTCTCGGGATCTCTTTCTTGAGTTTTGGGTTACAGCTAGGAAGCTTAGGACCAAAGGAAATGACAGTAAAGCGGGGCAAAAAAAAAAAAAAAAAAAAAAGGAAGAGAGACACTACAAATCATTAGCATAAAGTAAGACAACTTGTGATCGAGACACATGAGAATTAGAGCTCTGTTTCGGAATAGTTTCTTTACCTTTGATGGACAATGGCGTTCTCTCTTCCCTCCCTCTACAAAGGTTCTCCCACTGAATCTCGTCTCACGTTCAAAATGACCATCAGTAAAATCATACCGTGCTGAAGTGGAACACTATTATACCGTATACCATACCAGCCCAATGACCGAGAGATAACCAAATTTATAGGCAATACTTTTGGACCAAAATAACCTTAAGTAAAAATTACATATTGTTGTAACTAACCCTATCGCATTAATCGTACGTGGAAGCCCCCTCATGATATTGACGATTTTGCCAGCCAGAGGTCCCCGAATCAGACACGAATCTGGTGCATGAATGGCTCTGCCCATGAATTCTTTGCAAAGAGCTGCTCTCTTGCTCCCTCCTATATGGACCCCTCAATTTAGTGCAGCTCCACATATGGAGTATATGATCAACTGAGGTCGGCCCATAAAAATTATAATATCGTATACATCATATGCACCACATGGCAATACAATATGCCCATCACAGTTGCTTATTCTATAGAGTTCATTTATCAAGCACTCATCTCAGTGCACAATCATATAAATATGTAATTGTCATCATCATGTGGTGCATATAGTATAGGATATACTACTACAAAAGGAAGCTATGACGGTGCATACCATGGCAACGATTTTCGAAACCGCTTCAATAGATTCTATGACAACGATTTTATAGAACCGCTGCAATAGGTCCGATCTATGACAGTGGTTATAATTAATCATTGCCATAGGTCGATATATGGCAGCGGTTCTGTAGAACCGCGGCCATAGATTCGATCTATGATAGTGATTACAATGAACCATTACCATAGATCGGACTTATTGCAGCGGTTCTTTGTAACCGCTGCCATAGGTCGGATCTATTACAACAATTCTATAAAACCGCTACCATATCTTTTTTTGGTATATTTGCTCTAAATATTATATAATTTTAAAATTTAATATCTATCTTCATTATTCATTATCTAAATAATTATCATTAGAGTATCATCACAAAAGATCGCTTCAATCCGATAGCCCTAGCTTTATCGATTAGAAAAATTTGATTTTGACGGCCACGAACAACGACACGATGATCTGATAAATGAAGACCTCCAATCGATCTAAAAATTTGCAATAATGATCTCGATGACATTTGTAGCATACTATCAAAATTTTACTTCAATCGAATATCGATATCATGGTTAATTTAGTGCGAGATAATTTCGACCGTTAAATGAGAAACAAGCGATCAAAAGGCTAAACAACGTCCGATTATGAGATAACTTTTTTATAAATGATCTTGGCTACTACTTTAATCATTTTTACGGTGGTGATTATAAAATTTAACTCATGGATCTACGAATGATCTAAAACTATACGTCACTTGATAACCATTCTTAAACTCCGTTGATAGTTATGCTCGTACTTTTGTAATATTTACTTAACGTGAATAGTTCATACAAAAATAATTAAAATTTTATGATCATCGTCGTATAAAATTATTAAAATTATAGCAAAGATCGTTTAACTAAAAAATTATCTCATAATCGGACGTTGTTTAGCCCTTTGATGGCTTGTTTCTAATTTAACGGTCGAAATGATTTCGTACTAAAATGATCATGATAATGATATCCGATTGAAGTAAAATTTTGATAATATGCTATAAATATCATCGAGATCATCATTGTAAATTTTTGGATCGATCGAAGATTTTCATTTATCAGATCATCACGTCATCGTTCGTGATCGTCGAAATCAATTTTTTCTGATCGATGAAGCTAAAGCCATCGGATTAAGGCAATTTTTTATGACGATACTCTAATGATAATTATTTAGATAATGAATGATAAAGATGAATATTAAATTTTAAAATTATATAATATTTAGAGTAAAAATTAATTCCTAACCTACGATAGCGGTTACTTAAGCCGCTGCCATAGGTCTACGACAGCGATTCTCGAACCGCTGCCATAGACCTATGGCAGCGGCTTAAGTAGCCACTGCCGTAAGTTAGATTAAAATTTTTCAAATTCTCCATGCACTCTATCTTTCTTTCTCTCTCTCTTCCTTCCTGCTCTTACCGTCGGTGAGACCTCGCTCCTCTCCTTCCCCAGTCAGTGCCGCCCCTCCTTCACCCTAGCCGCCCCAACTCTCGGTGCCCCCTCCTCCCTACTCACCCTCCTATCCCCAGGCCGCCCATCCCCACCACCGTGCACCCCTCCCCGACCCTGCCATCCCTCCCCATCATCGCGCACACCCCCCCCGGCCCCCCATCCTCGGCCACCCTGCCTCTCGGTGCCCCCGCCCCTCCGCTCAAACCCCCAACCCCCACCACTCCCACCCCCCGGGCCGCCCCCTCCCTCGGCCTCCCCATCATGGCGCCCCCCGAGCCACCTCTCCCTCTCTCTCCCCTCTTTCTCTTTCTCTCTCTTCTTTATCTATCTCATTATCTTGCTTTTGTTTCGCAAGTTACCTCTAATACCGTCATCTTCCTCTAGCACCATCATCGGCAACCCTCGAAGCTTTCGGTGCGACCCTCTCTCCATAGCCATAGGTATAATTTTTTTTAATTTTATAATATTATTTATTAATCAATTATAATATTTATAATAATTTTTAAAATATTTATAATAAATATTATAAATTTTATAATTATCTACATGTCATGGGTTTTGTGCCGTGTCGTGACGGTAGTCTTGGACCATGCCATGTCGGTAGCCATGGATAGTCCTTGGACCGTAGCGACTAATAGGAAAATCATTGCCGATGGGTTCTAGGCCGTGTCAGAGGTCATGAGCTGTATTGGTCGCTAAGAGAATCCTAACCTCCACCGATAGGTTCTAGACCATGCCCTCGATTGTAGGTCATGTCGGTTGATAAAAAAATTATTACCGATGAATTTTGGACCGTATTGATGGTCGTGAGTTGTGCCGGTCGCTAAGAGAATCCTCACTTCTATCGATGGGTTTTGGGCCACACCCGCGGCCTTAGGCTTTGTCGGCCGCTAAGAGAACCTCCGACTGTAAATAAAAAATAAAATTATTTATTGCTCATCCTTAATTATTTATGGATGTAATTCATGTTGTAAAATTTATAAATAAGATTTTCTAGATGTTTATATCTTATTATTTTTGTTTATTGCATTGCATAACGGTAGATCTGTCAATTGATTAGCGTACATAATCTCTAGTATCCATATATTTATATGTAATTATATGGATGAGAGAATTATATATAATGATCAATTGATTATCCAATTTGGATAGTTTAAAAATTATAAATAATTTCATAGATAATTATAGTAATCAAACGGTATGCTAAGGATTTCGAATAAAATTTTGGACAGTATTTTTCTTTTGTTCTCCCTACATGGGAGAACTAAGAACAAATGCTGTCAAAATTTCATTCGATCTCTGTTGCATATCATTTAATTACTGTAATGAATCTATAAAATTAATGTAATTTCTGAATGGGATAGAACCTATCTTTACCTATTAGTTGATGATATGATGCATTTATTGCATATCTAAAAATGATATTTAATGTGAGTTTTACATATGATATTTATTTTAATCCTTATTTATGATATATTTTTTATTTATAATGCATATTTATTTATAATGCATTAGTATATAATTTAAGTTTCACACATGATTTAATTGTAGTATCATCATTTTTAAAATGGATAAAGGATGGATGAAGTTTCATAGTCTCTCGCTAGAATATAAGGCTAGACTTCAAAAATTTTTTGATTTTGCTGTAGAAAAATTTAGGGACCATGGACTGATTCAATGTCCTTATAAAAAAGGTATGGATGGACCGTGGCTACCTCGTCAAGATGTAAATAATCACCTCATTATTTATGGCTTTAAAGTCAGTTATGAAATTTATTGGGACCAACATAGTGAGGACAGTCCACAAGAAGATGGTCAACATGATGGAGGAGTGGAACAAATGATTTATGATATTTTTCTATTTGTTGGCCATAATGACGGTGCATCTACATCCATGCCTGATCCTATGATTGGTGGAATGATAAATAGTGAGGATGTAAAGAAGATCCGCAACTTGATGGAGTATGCTAATATTTCATTCTATCTTGGATGTGAAAAGATGACGAAGCTGGAGTTCTTAATCTGATTGTATCATACAAAATTCTTTAATGGATTCAGTAATAATTGAGTGAACTACATACTAGAGCTTTTGGGAGATTTTTTTCGGATGATGCATAAATTTTAAAGAATAATTATAAGGCATCGAAAATTATTGAATAGTTGAACTTTACTTACACCAAGATATATGCATGTCCTAATGATTGCATGCTCTATTGGGAGGAGGATGTCAACCAAAATGAGTGCACGAGATGAGGTGTGTCAAGATGGAAATAGAATAAAGACAGCACATTAACTCATATACCTCAAAAATTGATGTGGCACTTTTAATTTCGAGACTATAAAAATTATTTATGTCGGCAAAAACATCGAAGGACATGAGATGGCATGAAGAGGATCGAATAAAAAATGATGCATTGAGACATCCAACCGATGGAGAGGAATGGCAGAAGTTTAATGAATTACATCCTGACTTCGTACATAAGATACATAATGTGAGATTGGGCTTGTCGTGTGATGGTTTCAATCCGTTCAAGCATATGAATACTGTCCATAGTATATGGTCAGTATTTATTCATGTTTACAATCTTCCACCGTGGATGTATATGAAAAATTCTTTGTTTTCATAACAGTACTTATCCCTAGACCAATGGAGGTAGGTAATGACATTGATGTTTATTTATAGCCTCTTATTGTCGAGCTGAAATAGTTATGGAATATTTAAGGTGTTCCAATTTTTGATGCTTTACTGAATGAGTTATTCTTCATGCGTACAATACTTTTGTGAATAATAAATAACTTTACAGCCTATGCCTTAATGTCGGATTAGAGCACCAAAGGTGAGCTAGCATGCCTGATTTGTGAAAAAACATCCGATCTAGAAGATTAATACATCGAAGGAGCTTTAGCTATATGGGGCATCAATGTTTTTTCTATCAAAACCATCCATACATAAGGAATGCACGCTCCTTCGATGGCACTATTGAAGAAGGTGAGGTGCCTAACCGGATGTCTAGGAGTGATGTACTAAGAGAGTTGGATGGTCTCAGTATTGAATTTGAAAAAGATGATTCGATTGATGGTGAGAAAAGAAAGCGTCGATCAAAGAAAGATGACACACACTTTAATTGAAGAAAAAAGAGTATTTTTTTTGACTTACTATATTGGAAGATAAACTTATTACGCCACTGCTTAGATGTAATGTATATTGAAAAGAATGTGTGCGAGCTCCTATTGGTAACAATCTTGAATATCAAAGATAAGACCAAGGATGATTTGAATTCTTAATTTGACTTGAAAGAATGAGGTATTAGAAGATCACTCCATCCAGAGCCAGTAGGAGGAGAACAGTGGAGGCTCTCTCATGCATGCTATGTTATGAATATCTCCGAACGGTCCATATTTCTTCATGTGTTAGAGAACATAAAGATCCCAGATAGATACTCAAGCAATATATCAAAGCGTGTGAATAGTAAGAATATCAAACTTGAGAGAATAAAGACTCATGATTATCATGTGCTGATGTAGAAATTGATCCCAATTGCTATTCACTGCGTATTGCCAAAAAATATTAGAATAGTTGCTATTCATCTTTGCAACTTTTATAAAGATATTTGTGCAAAGAGATTACTTAAGAAAGACATGAAGAAAATGAAGGCAAGAACGATGGCTATATTATGTTATCTGGAGAAGATATTTTCACCATTATTTTTCACAGTTATGATGCATCTCACCATGCACCTTACGAAAAAAGTTACACTTGGAGGCTCAGTATTCTGCCGATGAATGTATCCTACTGAGAGAAATATTCAAACTCTAAAATCTTATGTAAGAAATATGAATCACTTGAAGGGATCCATAGCAGAAGATTATTTGGATCAAGAGTGTATGAATTTTTGTATCATATACTTAAATAAACTCGAGATACGTCGTAATCAACCAATGAGGAATCAGCATGATCAGTATGAGCCAATTGAGCCTGCATTTGAGTCCATTCCATAGTCAGATGGACTTTCCACTTCATACCGCCTCACTAATTTAAGCATTGACGAAAGGGATAAGGCGCACTGCTACGTGCTCTTCAACTGTGATGTCATTGAGCCGTACATAAGATGAGTCACTCAGCCATATTTATTTTATAATAACTAAAAAAAATACTCGATTACATCTAAATTTATTCTCTGTGCATGCAATAAACATAAGGAGGTCATATAAGTAAAATATGGCGCTCTAAGTATGTGAGAGAAAGAAAAAATATACAGTAAAAAATTTTCTGAATGATTCAAAGATCATGTAAGCGATTATACATTCTTGTCTTGTGCAACTTATTTGAACAAGTTTACTAATTAGGTGTCATCTCCTTAATTAGGTATGGAGATTACTGCTCAATGATGTAAGTTCTGAAGTGCATGCTCTTTCAATGGATCCTGATCGTATCATGCGTGAGTATAAACAGCTCGTCATTAACGGCTATAAGTTTAATATTCATAGCAGATCCATAAATGTGGCAACACAAAATAGTGGTGTGATGTTGAGCATCACTACTGAGTGTAGTGCTAGCTCGAGGGATTCACAGCCTCATACGAAGGATTTGAACTATTATGGCATGGTGGAGAAGATAGTCATCTTGGACTATTATTCTAAAGAAAGAATTGTATTGATGAAGTGCGATTGGTTTGACATCTTATCATAGTCAAGGATGAAAACTGATGGGTGTGGTTTTACTCTCGTTAACATGCAACGCCATCTCTATATTGAAGAATCGTATATGCTTACCTTCCAAGCTAGTCAAGTCTTCTACATTAGTAATCTCTTGGAGCCTCAATGGGATGTTGTTGTGAGGATGATGCTTAGGCATATTTTTGATGATACTAAAGTTGATGACGATATTGGACCATGCATGCAAAGTGCTTCTTTCGGATAAAACTTATCTGATACTATCGAGATTTCAGATACATTTATCAGAAGTGATGGTGATGTCCATATTGTAGATACCACTAGACGATAACTTCAACATTCTGGTATAAATATTAGAGTCGATTTATTGATGCTATACTAATATTATTATTCAACATGTTATATTGGTTAATGTTCATTAACGTTGTAAGTCACGATGGCACCAAAATGCCATCTAGCTTTTACCCTCACCTCTCAACGGACTACACGAAGCTCCGCATCTGAGTCACAGTCAAAGCATACTCCATCCACCTCTACATCAACTACCCACGGACCATCGATATCGACTCCACCACCGGCATCTACTCTATTGGCATTTGAGCCTCCACCATCAGTCATATCTCTGATACATGCTACAACACCAACATCTGAGCATATATTTTTATTATGTTATTTATTTATTCTTTATATAGTATATATATATTTATATATTTATATATTTGCATAACGTATTTTCATTATAGGTACATCATCTAGTAGGATATTTTGTGGTCTCACATACATACCGCATGTGTAGAATCGCCAACATCATACTACTACAAAAATAATCTATGGCAGCGATTTTCGAAATCACTGTCATAAATCCTACGACAGTGATTTTTGTTAACCGTTGCTATAGATCGGACCTATGGCGGCGATTTTTATGACCGCTGCCATAGGTCCGACATAAAGCAGCGGTTAATGAAAATTACTATCGTAGGTTGGACCTATAGCAATGTTAGTAAAACCACTGCCATAAGTCGGATCTATAATAGCGGTTAGTAGAAACCGCTGCTATAAGCTTATTTATGGCAGCAATTAATTATAACCGCTGCCATATATATATATTTTTAAATATTATATAATTTTAAAATTTAATATCCATCTTCATTATTCATTATCTAAATAATTATCATTAGAATATCATCACAAAAGGTTGCCTCGATCCGATGGCCCTAGCTTCGTCGATCAGAAAAATTTAATTTCGACGATCACGAATGATGATGCGATGATCTGATAGATGAAGACATTTGATGGATCTAAAAATCTACAACGATGATCTCGATAATGTTTGTAGCGTACTATCAAAATATCACTTCAATCGGATATCGTTATCTTGGTCAATTTAGTATAGATTAGTTTCAATCGTTAAATGATAAACGAGTGATCAAAGAACCAAACGGTGTTCGATTATGAGATAATTTTTTTATAAATGATCTTGGCTACTACTTTAATCATTTTTTTATGATGGTGATTATAAAATTTAACTCATGAGATGAAGAATGATCTAAAACTATATGTCTCCTGATAACCATTTTGAAACTTCACTGATTGTTATGCTCGTGCTTTTATAATATCTGTTTAATATGAATAAT
The DNA here is from genome assembly GCA_006176705.1 of Cocos nucifera. NCBI lineage: Eukaryota > Viridiplantae > Streptophyta > Magnoliopsida > Arecales > Arecaceae > Cocos > Cocos nucifera. The sequence continues at coordinate 1,278,549 of QRFJ01000034.1, read as the reverse complement.
TTTTACGAAAATGATTTGAATTTTACTATCATTCTTGTATAAAATATTTAAAATTATAATAAAAATTATTTAACTAAAAAATTATCTCATAATCAAATATCATTTAATCCTTTGATCGCTTGTTTTCTAATTTAACGATCAAAATTATTCCATATTAAATTGACCATGATAACAATATCCGATTGAAGTAAAACTTTGATAGTATGCTACAAACATCATCGAGATCATCATTATAGATTCTTGGATCCATCGAAGGTCTCCATCTATCAAATTATCACATCATCATTTGTGATCGTCGAAATCAATTTTTTCTGATCGATGAAGCTAGGGCCATCGGATCGAGGCGACCTTTTACAATGATACTCTAATGATAATTATTTAGATAATGAATGGTGAAAATGAACATAAAATTTTAAAATTATATAATATTTAAAAAAATAAAAAAAAATATTTTCAATATATGACAGTGGTTATCAAAAATCGTTGCTATAGATCTATGGCAGTGGTTATAGAATCGCTGCCATAGATCAATGGCAGCGATTTTGGATAACCACTGTCATAGATTTATGGCAGCGGTTCGATAACTACTGCCATAAGTTAGGTTAAAAATTTTCAAATTTTTTTTACTTTCCTTCCATACGCGCTTGATCTCTCTCTCTGTCTCTTTCCCTCCGCTCAATCATCGGTGAGGCTTCTTTCCCTCCGATCGGCACCGACCGTCCTCCCCCCTCGACCGACGTCGCCCCTCCTTCCTCCTCTCCCTTCGCCTCCCCATCCCCGGCCACCCGCCACCCCACCCAGCCCCCCACCCCCACCCTCCCCCCAGCCGTCCCTCCTTCCCTCTTCCCGATCGCTCCTCCCCACCACCCGCCACCCCCTACCCGACCCCCACCTCCCCCCGATCGCCCCCCTTCACCCCATCCCCAGTCGCCCCTCCCCGCCACTCTACCACCCCCTAGGCCCCCCATCTCCGGTCGCCCCTTCCCACCACCCCCACTTGACCCTTCCCACCCTCTCCCCCCTCCCCCCGACCGTCCCTCCTTCCCCCCATCCTCGATCGTCCCTCCCGCCGCCTTGCCATGCCCACCCCCCAGCCCCCCATCTCCGGCCACCCCTCCCCGCTGCCTCCCACCCAACCCCCCCCCCCCAACTCTCCCTCCTGATCGTCGACCTTCTATTACTGTACCTCCCGGGCCTCCTCGTCATTGTGCCCCTCCCCCTAGCCCCCATCCCTGGCCGCCCCCCTACTCTTTTCTTTTTTCTTTCTCTTTCTTTTCTATCTCACTATCTTGCTTTTGTTTTGCAGGTTACTTCTAGTATCGTCGTCCTCCTCTAGCATCGTCATCAGTGACCCTCGAAGCTTTCGGTGCAACCCACTCTCTATAGCCACAGGTATATTTTTTTAATTTTATAGTCTTATTTATTAATCATGTATATTTATAATAATTTATAAAATATTTATAATAAATATTATAAATATTTATTATAAATATTATAAATATTTATTATAAATATTATAATTATCTGCATGCCGTAGTTTTTGGACCGTACCGTGGCGGTAGCCTTGGGCTGTACCAGGTCGGTGAGTATGGACTAGATCTGCCAATGGATTGGATTTAGATCAGAATCTGGATATTCAGATCCAAATTTAATTTTAATTACTAATACCAAATTTAAATCCGAATACTCGATGGATCTGTACTTGAAGCACCAGATCCAAACCCTAATGGATCTCAGAAGGTCGGATCCAATTTCGGGATTCGAAACTAAGAAACGGAGAGACTGAAAGGAAGATCGATAGATTGAGAGAGGGAGGGTCGGTCGATCGTCGACCGTCAGCAAGAGAGATCGAGAGTGGGAGGGAAGGAGATGGTCCGGCCTCGCCATCATCACCGGCGAGGGAGATCGAGAGAGGGAGAGAGGAAGGGAGGGATCCGACCTCACCACCATTATTGGAAGGGAGGGGGTCCAGCCTCGCCGCCATCATTGAGAGGGAGGGGGTTCGGCCTCGCCGACGAGAGAGATTGAGAGAGGAAGAGTGGGATATTGAGAGAGCGAGAGAGGGAGGGAGGGGGTTCGGCCATGCCGACATCACTGGGAGGGATCCGGTCATGCCGACGAGGAAGATCGAGAGAGTAAGAGAGGGAGGGATGGGGTCCAGCCTTGTCGGCAAGAGAGATCGAGAGAGTGAGAGAGGGAGGGATAGGGTCCGACCTCGCTGGCGTGGGAGATCGAGAGAGAGAGAGAGAGAGAAAGATCGAGAGATGGAAAAGTTGGGAGGAAGGGGTTTAGCTTTACCATCACCGGCAAAAGAGATCGAGAGAGGGAGAGAGGGAGTGATCAAAGGGATGGCACACAGCCGAACCGACTCGGATACGCAGTTGAGCCAGTTCGGGCCGTGATCGAGCCGACTGAGGGAGGATCTAAGCCAGATGTCTCAGGCATGGAGCCGACTATCTCAGGCACGAAATTGGCTCGGCTTCTGAGCGAATGAAATTTGATATGTCTCTTTAAGATTCCAACTTTAAGTCCTAAGGTGCCACTATCATCGATTTTGTTCTTCTTTCAGATTTTTGGATTAACACCAAGGTTCGTGCAAGAGATCGGATCTACGACTGTTGCTCATCCTTAATTATTTATGAATGTAATTCATGTTGTAGAATTTATTGCATAATATTTTTTGGATGTTTATATCTTATTGCTTTTATTTACTGCATTCCATAATGATAGACCCATTAATTGATTAGTGTACATAATCTCCAGCATCCGTACAATTATATGTAATTATACAGATTAGAGAATTATGTATAATGATCAATTGATTGTCCAATATGGATAGTTTAAAAATTATAGATAATTTTATAGATAATTACAGTAATCAAACAGTATGCTAAGGATCTGAATAAAATTTTGGATAGTATTTTTCTTTTGTTCTCCCTACACGGGAGAACTAAGGAGAAATACTATCAAAATTTTATTCAATCTTTGTTGCATATCATTTGATTACTGTAATAAATCTATAGAATTAATGTAATTTTTGAATGGGATAGGACCTATCTTTACCTATTAGTTAATGATAGAGTGCATTTATTGCATATCTAAAAATAATATTTAATCTGAGTTCCATACATGATTTACTTGCAGTATCATTGTTAAAATGGATAAGTAGGTGGATGAAGTTTAGTAGGCTCTCGCCAAAATATGAGACTGGACTTTAAAAATTTTTTGATTATGCTATAGAAAAATTTGGAGATCATGGACTGATCCAATGTCCTTGTAAAAAATATATGGATGGGCCATGGCTACTTTGTCAAGATGTCAATGATCACCTCACTTTTTATGGCTTTAAAATCGGTTATGAAATTTGTTGGGACCAACATGATGAGGATAGTCCGCAAGGAGACGATCAACCTGAAGGAAGAGTGGAATAAATGGTTTGTGATATTTTTTCATTTGTTAGCCACAATAATGGTGCATCTACATCCATTTCTGATCCTATGATTGGTTGAATGACAAACAGTGAGAATGTGGAGAAGGTCCGCAAGTTGATGGAGGATGCTAATGTTCTATTGTATTCTAGATTTGAAAAGATGGCGAAGCTTGAGTTCTTAATCCGATTGTATCATATGAAATGCTCCAATGGGTTCAGTAATAATGGAGTGAACTGCATACTAGAGCTTTTGGATGACATTCTTTTAGATGATGTACGAATTTTGAAGAATAATTTGAGGCATCGAAGATTATTGAACAGCTGGACTTTATTTATTCAAGATACATGCATGTCCCAATGATTGCATGCTCTATTGAGAGGGGGTTATCAACCGCAACAAGTGCATGAGGTATAGTGTATCAAGATGGAAATAGAATAAAGACGGCATATCGGCTCATGTACCTCAAAAGTTAATGTGGCACTTTTCTTTGATTTTAAGACTACAAAAGTTATTTATGTCAGCAAAAATATCGAAGGACATGAGATGGCATGAAGAGGACCGAACAAAAGATGATGCATTGAGGCATCCAGTCGATGGAGAGGTATGGCAGAAGTTTAATGAATTACATCCCGACTTCGCACAAAAGATACGTAATATGAGGTTGGGCTTATCGTGCAATGGTTTCAACCCATTCAAGCATATAAGTACTGTCCATAGTGTATGGACGGTATTTATTCATATTTACAATCTTCCACCATGGATGTATATGAAAAAATTCTTTGCTTTCATGACAGTGCTCATCCCTAGACCGATGGAGATAGGTAATGACATTGATGTTTATTTACAGCTTCTTATTATCGAGCTGAAATAGTTATGGAGCATTCAAGGTATTCCAATTTTTAATGCTTTGCTGAATAAGTTATTCTTCATGCGTGCAGCACTTTTGTGGATAATAAATGACTTTCCAGCCTATGCCTTAATGTTGGGTTGGAGCATCAAAGATGAGCTAACATGCTCGATCTATGGAAGAAACACCCGGTCTAGAAGGTTAACATATCGTAGGAGCTTTAGCTATATGCGGCATCGATATTTTCTCCATCGAAACCATCCATACAGAAGAAATGCACGCTCCTTCGATGGCACTGTTGAAGAAGGTGAGGCACCTGACCGGATGTCTGAGAGTGAAGTACTTAGAGAGTTGGATAGTCTCAGTGTTGAATTTGAAAAAGGTGATTCGATTGGTGATAAGAAAAGAAAACATCGATCAAAGAAAGATGACGCATACTTTAATTGAAGGAAAAATAGCATCTTCTTTGACTTGCCATATTGGGAGATAAACTTATTGCGTCACTGCTTAGATGTAATGTATATTGAAAAGAATGTGTGCGAGCTCCTTTTGGCAACAATCTTGAATATCAAGGATAAGACCAAGGATGACTTGAATTTTCAATTTAACTTGAAAGAATAGGATATTAGAAGATCACTCCATCCATAGCTGGTAGAGAGAAAATAGTGGAGGCTTTCTCATACATGCTATGTTATGAATGCCTCCGAACGGTCCATATTTCTTCGTGTGTTGGAGAACATAAAGATCCCAAATGGATACTCAAGCAACATATCAAAGTGTGTGAATAGTAAGGATGTCAAACTTGAGAGATTGAAGACTCATGATTATCATGTACTAATGCAGGAATTGATCCCAATAGCTATTCATCGCATATTGCAAAAAAATATTAGAATGGTGGTTATTCGTCTATGCAATTTTTACAGAAATATTTGTGCAAAGAGGTTGCTTAAGAAAGACGTGAAGGAAATGAAGGCAAGGACGGTAACTATATTATGTGATCTAGAAAAGATATTTTCATCATCATTTTTTATGGTTATGATGCATCTCACCATGCATCTTGCGGAAAAAATTGCACTTAGAGGTCCAGTGTTCTATCGATGGATGTATCCTACTAAGAAAAATATTCAAACTCTAAAATCTTATGTAAGAAATATGAATCATCCGGAGGGATCCATTGTAGAAGGTTATTTAGATTAAGAGTGTATGGATTTTTGTACCATATACTTAAATAAGCTCGAGACACGTCGTAATCGATCAATGAGGAATCAGGATGATCAGTATGAGCTAATTGAGCATGCATTTGAGTCCATTCTACAACCATGTTGACTTTCTACTTCATACCATCTCACTGATTTGAGCATTGAGGAAAGAAGAAAGGTACACCGCTACGTGCTCTTCAATTGTAATGTCATTAAGTGGTACATAAGATGAGTCACTCAGCATTATTTATTTTATAATAATTAAAAAATATATCTAATTATACCTAAATTTATTTTTTTTGCATGCAGCAAACACAAAAAGATCATAATAGTAAAATATGGCGCTCTAAGCATGTGGGAGAAAGAGAAAATGCATAGCAACGAATTTTCTGAATGGTTCAAAGATCATGCAAGCGATTATATATTCTTGCTTGATATAACTTATTGGAACATGTTTACTAATTGATGTCATCTTCTTAATTAGGTGTCGAGATTGCCACACAATGATGTGAGGTGGTCGGACATCATTTCCGTAGAGCCTAGAGACTGGTGTTTGATGGATGCTGCCGTCAGAAATCGGATATGGAAGGAGATATGGATAAGTGCGTATATCTTAGTTATATTTATATATTTTATATATTTATACTATATATGTTTGATTAGAATAATTTTGTAACTAATTTTTGATAACTTTGTGCAGAGGAGGTATGACTTTTCCAATCACGAGAGGGCTCGAGATGTCCAACTGAGAAAGATCGAAAAGTTATACCAAATTTACAAGGTCAAGCTCCACAGAGGATGGTTTAAGCACCGGTGAGACACTCCGGAGGAGCTTATTTCCTGGATACAGGACTATCCTCCGAGTCACTAGGAGAGGATCGTTAGACACTAGAAGAGCCAGGAGTTTGAGATAAATTTTTTAACTTTTAAATTTTTTAATATGCTTAAAATTTTATTTAAATATTTTTTAAATATTTATTATTTATTTGAATATCTTTTAAGCTATCTTCTGCTGTGCAGCCTAGGAGTATACGCACACTCTAGGCCGCGAGTCTATGGTCAGTCCTGTGCATAGAGAGATAATTAATTCTAAATCTTACTAGATAAATTAAATTTATATTTTTTATCCTCTTTTTGATAAATTTATTCTTTGTTATAGCTGATGAAAGATGGAGTGATGCCCAGTCATAGCGAGATCTTTCGATCCTGCCGCACGGACAAGATAGGCAAGCCAATGAATATTGCGATCGAGCATATTTTTATAAGTATTAAATATATTAATATATATGATTAGTATTATAGCATTTTTTTATAAAATTTTATTTTAATTTATAATTATAGGATCAGTTAGATGCGCTCGCGAGCAAGGGCTCAGATACCTCTGGGCCCGATGATCATCTATCTCAGATCTTGGGATCTGAGCACTCTAGAAGGATCCGATATAGGTCCGGACATAAGACGATGAGCTACTGATCCAAGATGAGCATCTTTTTATAGACTTTTGATGTCATCAGTCGAGAGAAGCTTGAGGAGGTGTTGGCATGGATAGATCATATTGCAACATGGGCAGATCGGACTGAGGAGCGCGCATCTCATCTGAAGAATATCGTGAGAGACATGATGTCGACACTCAGCACACGTTTTGGAGTCATGGGCTTTGAGGATATGTTGGCACATATTTCAGCTCCGACTTCGGCTCCAGCACCAACTCCAACTTCAGCTCCGGCTTCAGCTTCAGCTCCGACTTTGGCTCCAGCTCCGGCTCCCGGTGACGATGATGATGATGTAGATATAGGCGACTTTGATGTATTTTATTTTTTAAAAAAATATTATAATAAATTTTATTCGATAATAAAATTTTAGCATTTTAAAATAATTTTATATTAATTATATTTTTTTATATTATATATTTATATTTATCAGATAAAATATATTAAAAAATAAAAATTTTAATTTTTTTAATTATTCAAGCTCTACGATAGTGATTTTGTAACCACTGCCATATCCGTGCCAATCGCTGCTATAGGTCCATAGTGTAAATGGTGTCAACCACTGCATTAGACTTATGACAGCGGTTAAAAAATCGTTACTATAGATTATCTATGGCAATAGTTATGTAACCGCTGCTATAAATAATCTATGGCAGCGGTTATATAACCGCTGCTACAGGTCGATATATTGCAGCAATTTATAAACTACTACAATAGGCTATCTATGACAGTGGTTCAAACAACCACTGCAACAATCATTGTCATAGAGCTACAACGATGGCTGCAGTAGCAATGGTTAGAAAATTGCTGCCATAGCTTATGGCAGTGATTTTTTGAGTTACAGTAGCACTTACAAACCATTGTCGTAGCTCTTTTCTATAGTAGTATCAGATGATGTAGTATGATGCGGATGGGATGCCACTAAGAGAGACCGCATGGAAGATGCATTTTTTTTTTGGAGTGCTTATGAGACAGTCCGACATCATTTCGGTATTACCCATAAACTAGTAATTGATGGATGCTGGTGTCAGAAATCGAGTATGAAAGGAGATATGGATATGTGTATCTTAATTATATTTATGCATTTGATATATTTATACTTTGATTAGAATAATTTGGTAATTGACTTTTGATAACTTTTGTGTAGAGGAGGTACGACTCTTCAGATCATGAGAGAGCTCAAGACGCCCGACTGAAGAAGATTAGAGAGTTGTACTGGAGCTACAAGATCAAACTCTACAGAGGATGGCTCGAGCACCAATGAGACACTCCGAAGGTGCTTGTTCCTTGGATACAGAACTGTCCTCCGAGTCAGTGGGAGAGGATGGTTAGACATTGGAGGAGCCAGAAGTTCGAGATAAAATTTTTAATTTTTAAATTTTTTAATATACTTAAAATTATATTTAAATATTATTTAAATATTTATTATTTATTTGAATACTTATTAGGCTATCTTCCATCAAAATTGGAAGAATCGGATAGCCTAGAAGTACACGCACACTCTAGGCCATGAGTCTATGGCCAGTCGTGTGTATAAAGAGGTAATAAATTTTAAATCTTTATTTATAAATTAAATTAATATTTTTATATATTTTTAATAAATTAATTTATTATTATAGCTAATGAGAGAGGGGGTGATGCCCAGCCATAGTGAGATCTTTCGATCCAATCGCACGGATAAGAAGGGCAGCTCGATGAATGCCACGATCAAAAAAAATTTTATAAGTAATAAATATATTAATATATATTATCAGTATTATAGCATTTCTTATCAAATTTTATTTAAATTTATAATTATAGGAGTAGTTAGATATGCTCGCAAGTGAGGGTCCGAATACCTCTGGCCTCCATGACTATCTATCTCAGGTCTTGGGGCCTGAGTGTTAGATGTATGCCCTAGAAATCAGATTGACTGTCACTTATAATATACTTCTAAGAGCAATTTTATAATTTTGATTATAAATTAATAAATAAATTATTTTTCTATCATAGTATATATTTAAAAGTATCTGTGATACATTCTTTGAGTTAATAGTAATGATAATTTATATTTTCAAGAGTTAAAAATTTAAGACATGAATTTTTATAATTAATGCATAAAATACTTTCGATCGTAGGATCATCATGAGAATAGTGATCGATTCGAAAGATTGGTGTACGATCGCTTTCTTAGGATAGACGTGTCTTGAGTCTATAGTATAGAGATACCAAAGCGAGAGTACGAATACTTGTTAGAGAATAAGGGCATTGAGCATGACCACCTCGAGTAGTCATAAGAAAGTCTACCTTCTCATCGATGGCTGACTCGATGCTATAGTAGTGCGTATGGTTCTTTGACCTAAAGTGCATCGGTAATTCATCTTGAGAGTGTTATAGTTTGATTATACCATAACTCAATCTTCAAGCCATTCAGAATCCTAAGGTATATGTTGGCTATAGCATGTTCATTATAAAAATTGGATTACACCAATAAGAAAATCTATCTACCTCGATAGATGAGAAGTAGTCCTATGATAATCATGAGATTGAGTCTATTATTGCAGAATCTGGTTGACGTTGGATCGAGCTGAAATCGAGAAAGATGAGGTCACCATCGGTAACCTGCAAAATAAAGTCTCATCCGGAGTCGGTGGTGGTGGCTCCGGTAGGATCCTTCGACGATCAAGTCAACTCTTCTGATCAATAGAAATAGAGTGCTCAGAAAAGAGTTTAGCAGAGTTTTGGAAAGAAGAAGAGAGCTTAGAGAAAATATATCTAGAAGATCCCTTTTATAGATGGAGCTTGTAGCAGATTGATAGTGATGGCCGTAATCATCTGGTAGTGGATCGCTCGGGATCACGTGGAGTTTGTTATGGAGAGAGGTATCTATTATCGTGATGTGGCCATTCGTTGAGATTTAATAGTCAAAGTTCGGAGAAAGCAAACATGCATTGGTTGGTGAAGAGCTTGGACATACACCAATTTCAAAAGAGTTTGGACCCCTAAAGAGAACTTTGACTGAAGAAAAAATTTAGAAAGAGTTCGACTCTTGGAGAAACTTGACTGAAGAAGAAGTCCAACTGAAGGAGAGGTCCGAAAGTAATTCAGCTCCTAAAAAAATTTGACTGAAGGAGAGATTCGGAAGGAGTTTGGCTCCTAGAGGAACTTAATTGAAGGAAAAATCTGGAAGGAGTTCAGCTCATATAGGAATTCGACTGAAGGAGAGGTCCGAAAGGAGTTTGGTTTCTCTAGACATCTGACTGAAGAAAAAATTTGAAAGAAGTTTGGCTCCTAAAGGAACTTGACTAAAGAAGAAGTTCGACTGAAGGAGAAGTCTGGAAGGAGTTTGGCTCCTGAAGAAACTTGACTGAAGGAGAAGTTCAGAAAGAGTTCGGCTCCTGGAGGTATCCGACTGAAGAAGAAATCCGAAAGGAGTTCGGCTCCTGGAGGCACTGAACTGAAGGAGAAGTTTGGAAGAAGTTTGGCTCCTGAAGGAGTCCGATTAAAGAAAAAAATTAGAAGAAGTTTAGCTCCTAGAGGATTTCGACTGAAGGAGAAGTTCGAAAGGAATTTGGCTCCTAGAGGTACTAAATTGAAGAAAAAATTCAGAAGAAGTTTGACTCTTGGAGGCACTGGACTAAAGAAAAAATCTGAAAGAAGTTTGGCTCCTGAAGGAGTATGACTGAAAGAGAAGTTTGAAAGGAATTTGGCTCCTGAAGGCATTGGACTGAAGAAAAAATTTAAAAGAAGTTCAGCTCCTGGATGAGTCCGATTGAAGGAGAAGTCCGAAAAAAGTTTGACTCCTGGAGGAATCCAACTGAAGGAGAAGTCCGAAAGGAATTTGACTCCTGGAGGCACTGGACTGAAGAAAAAATTCGGAAGGAGTTTGGCTCCTGTAGAAATCCGATTAAAGAAGAAGTCCGAAAGAAGTTCGGCTCCTGAAGGAGTTCGACTAAAGAAGAAGTCCGAAAAGAGTTTGGCTCCTATAGAAATCTGACTGAAGAAAAAGTTTGAAAGGAGTTTGACTCATGTAGAAATCCGACTGAAGAAAAAATTCGGAAGAAGTTCGACTCCTGGAGGAGTTCGAAAGGAGTTCGGCTCCTATAGAAATTCGACTGTAGGAGAAGCCTGAATGAGGTTCGGCCGCTGAAAAAGTTTGGCTGGGGTACGATCGCTGAGGAGTTTGACCGACTGAAGGATTTCGATTAACATTTGATCGATGGAGGAGAATTTTTTATTGAAGCTCCTCCATGATTATCGATTGCATTAGGCTAAGCATCAGGCTGGACTTCGGTGGAAGCGAGATTTATCCCCAATAATAGTTTTCCTACTTTCGAGTTTGAAATTTGAAGAAAGGGAGTATAAAAAAGGTGACTGCCAAAGTTTACTTCCGGGCTCTGCACTAGTTTAGATTGAAGCTTAGGGGAGATCTTATCTCTGATCGAGATTGAAGTTCAAGCTTAGAAAAGATCTTGTCTCCAGCCGAGGTTGAAGTTGAAGTTGAAAAAGATCTTATCTCCTATTGATGTAAACGCTGAAGCTCGGAGGAAATCTTATCTCCAGTTGAGGTTGAAGAAAATCTTATCTCCTTTTGACATAGACTTTAAAGCTCCGAGGAGATCTTATCTCCAATCGAGATTGAAGGAGATCTTATCTCCTATTGACGTAGGCTTTGAAGCTCAAGAGAGATCTTATCTTCAGTCGAGGTTAAAAAAGATCTTATCTCCTATTGAAAAGATTGAAGCTCGAGAAAGATCTTATCTCCAATCGAGGTTGAAGGAGATCTTATCTCCTGTTGACGTAGACTTTGAAGCTCGAGAAAGATCTTATCTCCAGCCGAGGTTGAAAAGGAGATCTTATCTCCTATTGACGTAGAAGCTCGGAGAAGATCTTATCTCCAGCTGAGGTTGAAGAAGATCTTATCTTCTGTTGACGTAGACTTTGAAGCTCGGAGAATATCTTATCTCCAGCCGAGGTTGAAGGAGATCTTATCTCCTATTGACATAGAAGCTCAAGGAAGATCTTATCTTCAGTCGAGGTTGAAGGAGATCTTATCTCCTATTGATGTTGAAGTTGAAGTTCGAAGGAGATCTTATCTTCAACCAAGGTTGAAGGAGATCTTATCTCCTATTGACATTATAGTTGAAGCTCGAGGGAGATTTTATCTCCTCTTCTCATCTCGTCTAAAATGAACAAGGCCTTCGACTTTGCTCATGTTCGGACGAGATTCTCCTCATGTTTCTAACAGACTGTAGGGGCACATAATGGCCGTTGTCAGAATCTCTCCCCCATCTCATCTAAAATGAATGAGACCTTCGACTTTGCTCGCATTAGGATGAGGTTCTCCTTCTATTCCTAACAGACTATAGGGGCACATAAGGGCCGTTGTTAGGGTCTCTCCCTTCATCTCATCTAAAATGAACGAGGCCTTCGACTTTGCTCGCATTAGGATGAGGTTCTCCTCCTGTTCCTAACGGATTGTAGGGACACATAAGGGCTGTTGTCAGGATCTCTCCCTCATCTCGTCTAAAATGAATGAGGCCTTCGACTTTGCTCGCGTTAGGACGTAGGTTCTCCTCCTATTCCTAACGGACTATAGGGGTGCATAAGGATCGTTGTCAGGGCCTCTCTCCTCATCTCGTCTAAAATGAATGAGGCCTTCGACTTTGCTCGCATTAGAACGAGGTTCTCCTCCTATTTCTAACGGCTATAGGGGTACATAAAGGCCGTTGTCAGAGCCTCTCTCCTCATCTTGTCTAAAATAAATGAGGTATTCGACTTTGCTTGCATTAGGATGAGATTCTTCTCCTATTCCTAATGGGCTGTATGGACACATAAGGGTCATTATCATGGTCTCTCTCCTCATCTCATCTAAAATGAATGAGGCCTTTGACTTTGCTCGCATTAGGATGAGATTCTCCTCTTGTTCCTAACAGGACCAACTATTGATTGCTTCTTTCCTATCATCACATAGTTTTGGCACCAAGAAATAATAATATTGAAATGGAGGAGTTTTATTGAAGAAAAATTACTGGTAGTACATCCTCAGATTTTCTAAATTCAAAGATTATGAAAGCGTTATTCCTTCGAGCTCCTTCAGACGATAAATTTCATGCCGGACGATCTCCTCTATTTCATACCAACCTTCTCGATCTGGAGCAAGCTTTCCCTAGCATTGAGGTTGAGAGATGGCGGCTCATCGAAGCACTAAGCCATCCAGAGATAGGGTTGATAATGCTGAGAGGCGGTCGATCTCCTTATTGTTCCTCTCTTGTTGGTGGTTCTAGCTATGGTAGCCCCCTTGGCCGATCTTCTCTTGCTTCAGATTGGTATTTAAGGAATCGATCCAGTCGGCCTTTTCTGATGAGCTCTTCGATTTCGTCTTGGAGCTGAATGCATTCTTTAGTATCATGATCGTGGTCATGATGGTAGAGGTAGTACTTGCTTCAATCATGCTTATTTGGGAGACATCATAATTCTTCTGATCTTGGTAGCTGATTCTTAATTTCCATCAGAACTTAAGTTTTAGGAGCATTAAGGGAGACGTAGTTGTGAAATCTTTCGGAGGAGACTTCTTCACACCCTTCTGATGGAGCTTCTTTGATGACGAGCTCGAGGAGGAGTTTGGGCTTGCTTGCACTTGGGGGGAGTCCATGAGCACGGTCGAACTTCATTTGGCTCTCCATCAGCTGTGGGTTTACTAGACTCATTCGCCTGCCGCTCTCCTACGACTTCTTTATTCTTCAATCTGAAGGCTTCTTCCATACTGGCATATCTCTCGGCCCGAACTAGCAGATCGGCAAAGTTTCTAGGATACTTTTTTTTCAGAGAGAATAGCAAATCGTTCTTCTAAAGGTTGTCCTTGAGTGCGGTCATTACAACAAACTGATCTAGATTTTGGATCTCCAATGCAGCAGCATTAAATCGAGTGACATAAGCTCGGATGGATTCCTCCTCCTTCTGCTTGACATTCATCAAAAAATCCAAACCTCGATACGAATGTCGATTGCTGATGAAGTGAGCCACAAACTGATGGCTCATCTGATCGAAGAAGAAGATCGTACCTAGCTTCAACATCGAGTACCAGTTTTTTGCTACTTTCTTTAAGATGGGTGGGAAAGCTCGACATAATATGGCGTCTGATACGCCATGGAGCAGTATCATAATTCAAAAGGCTTTCAGATGATCGATCGGATCAGAGGTTCCATCGTAGCTTTCAAGTTGGAAAAGTTTGAAGTTCGGTTGAATGGAGTCTTGCATAATTTGGAGAGAGAAAGAAGGATCGATGCAGACGGCATCATGGTGAGCCGAGGCAACGTGGCCAAGCTCCTCAATCCGTCGATCCATCCTCCATAGTTTCTGATCGAGGATGTCATCTCGATCGCAAACCTTGAAAGGCTTTCGATTGTAGATGGAGAAGATTTCTTTCAAAGAGGAATCACGATCCGAACAAGGATCCTCTGCTCTTTATTTCTCCTTTTTAAGGGCGATAGGTATGCTAGCCCAAGTGCTCTTTCTTAGGACTGATTTTTGATATTCTGATGGTAGGTTTTCTAATGGAATCATCATCGGAGGCTGCCGCATGGCTTGTACCATCTCGATGAGGTTCTGAATCTGCTACATCAGTAGGTTGAACTGCTCTGAATCTACCATGATCGTCAGTGAAGCAGGAGGTTGAAGTGCCGATGATGGAGCAGAAACAGATGGATCTGACCTAGATCTGATGGCAGAAGCAGTAGATCTCTGAGTAGTCGCCTTCTTTTGAGGTATTTTTTAGAATTAAGAAAGAGGATGGAAATGGACCTTAGAGAAAAAGATCCAAAGAGTCAACTGAGCACTTCTTTAAGAATAAGTGTACCTCATAAATAGAGAACCATTCCTCTAGCGCCAATTCTGTTGTTGCAGAATCTGGTTGACGTCGAATCGAGCTGGAGCCAAGAAAGATGAGGTTGCCGTCGATGATCTATAAAATAAAGTTTTATCTGGAGTCGATGGTGGTGGCTCTGACAAGATTCTCTGACGATCAAATCAGCTCTTCTGATCAACAAAAATGGATTGCTCAGAAAAGAGTTCGATAGAGTTTCGAAAAAGAGAAGAGAGCTTAGAGAAAATGTATCTAGAGAATTTTTTTTATAGACGGAGCCTGTAGTAGATTGTTAGTGACGGTCATAACCATCTGGTAGTGGGCTGCTTGGAGCCATGTTGAATTTGTTACGGAAAGAGGTGTCTATTGCCGTGATGTGGCCGTTCGTTGAGATTTAATAGTCAAAGTTCAGAAGAAGCAAGCGTGCATTGATTGGTGAAGAGCTTTGGCATACATCAATTTCAGAGGAGTTCGGACTCCTAAAAAAAACTTTAACTAAAGTAAAAATTTGAAAGGAGTTCGACTTCTGAAGAAACTTGACTGAAGGAAAGGTCCGAAAGGAGTTCGGCTCCTAAAGGAATCCAACTGAAGAAGAGGTCCGAAAGAAGTTTGACTCCTAGAGAAACTTGACTGAAGAAGAAATTCGAAAGAAGTTTGACTCATGTAGAAATTCGACTGAAAAAGAGGTCCGAAAGGAGTTCTGTTCCTCTAGGCATCTGACTGAAGAAGAAATTTGGAAGGAGTTCGACTCCTCGAGAAACTTGACTGAAAGAGAAGTCCGAAAGGAGTTCGGCTTCTAGAGGAATCCGACTGAAGGAGAGGTTCGAAAGGAGTTCGGCTCCTGAAGGAACTTAACTGAAGAAATAGTTTGAAAGGAGTTTGGCTCCTAGAGGCATCCGACTAAAGGAGAAGTCCGAAAGAAGTTCGGCTCCTGAAGGCATTGGACTGAAGAAAAAGTTCGGAAGGAGTTCGGCTCCTGAAGGAGTCCGACTAAAGAAGAAATTCAAAAGAAGTTTGGCTCCTAGAGGGGTCCGACTGAAGAAGAAGTCTAGAAAGAGTTCGACTCCTAAAGGAATCTGACTGAAGGAGAAGTTTGGAAGAAATTCGGCTCCTGAAGGTACTGGACTGAAAGAGAAATCCGAAAGGAGTTCGGCTCCTAGAGGCACTGGATTGAAGAAAAAATTTGGAAGGAGTTTGGCTCCTGGAGGAGTCTGACTGAAGGAGAAGTTTGGAAGAAATTTGGCTCCTAAAGGCACTGGACTGAAGAAAAAATTCGAAAGGAGTTCAACTCCTGGAGGAGTTCGATTGAAGAAGAAGTCCGAAAGGAGTTTAGTTTCTGGAGGAATCTGACTGAAGGAGAAGTCTAAAAGGAGTTTAGCTCTTGGAGGCACTAGACTGAAGGAGAAATTCAGAAGAACTTCGGCTTCTGTAGAAATCCGACTGAAGGAGAAGTCTGAAAGGAGTTTGGCTCCTAGAGAAATTCGACTGAAGGAGAAGTCCGAAAGGAATTTGACTCCTATAGAAATTCGATTGAAGGAGAAGTCCGAAAGAAGTTCGACTCCTATAGAAATCCGACTGAAGGAGAAATCCAAAAGGAGTTCGGCTTCTGTAGGAGTCTGAAAGTAGTTCAGCTCCTGTAGAAATTCGACTGTGGGAAAAGCCCAGATGGAGTTCGATCATTGAAAAAGTTCGGCTGGGATACGGTCGCTGAGGAGTTCGATCGGCTGAAGGAGTTTGGCTAACATTTGGCCGTTGGAGGAGAATTCTCGATTGAAGCTCTTCCGTGATTACCGATTATATTAGGCTAAGCATCAGGCTGGACTTCGGTGGGAGCGGTATTTATCCCTAACAAAGTCTTTAAGCCCATGGCCATGGCAGAGTGCAGATGATAGAAAGAGTTTCTATTAGGATTTCACATTGGACTCGAATCGAATGATTAATTCATATGACGGACATTGGGTTTGACGAGTTCACCTTAACCCTAATCCTATCGGGGCTCAAGATAGAAGAACCCAATCACATAGGTAACTACATCGAGAAGTTCACTTTCAGTTTTGATGGGTTGCCACCATATACTGCTAGATATTACTGATGAATTTTGGAAGTAATTAGAATGATTTTGATGATCAATCATTCTAATTGTATGAATCATAAAAATTCTGGTCCATCGAAAGGTATTTCGATAATATCAATAATGGAGATCGTGACATATCTCATTACCATATAGAATTGAACCTAATTGGATCACACAAATAAGGGTTTAGATCTGGATATCATCAACTAAGCTAACCTAGTTCGATTGTTTTGGATTAGTTCCAATCAGGTTCAAGGTAATCGTGCTAGCACACGATTGAGCATGACTTCTCCTTCTAAAATCTTTTTGATTCATCGCAACCAAGTCAAATTTGATTTAACTCATTCTTGTATTTTAAATGAGTTTATTTTTATTTGACTGGAGTAAGTTCAGATCAGATTAATTATAAAAATTAAATCCATTCATAGTCAAATTGGACTAGGATCAAAAGTTGACATATTTAAGAGAATTGAGGATCACCTGATCAAGAGCTTCTAGAAAATTTTATAGAAATCATTTTGATCTAATTTTTGGATATGTGATAGAGCATGAATTATACATTGGGTGTACTAAATTTTGTGATTTTTGGAGATGTCTAGATTGAGTTATGATAGAGTTTGATTCGAATCAAACTCTTAAGGAAAAAGTCCTAGGCACAGTGCACTCTTCCTTATCTACTCATGCTGCCACCTTGTAGATTGATTTTTGGCATCAAAATCAAATGTGATCTGAGAATTTTCATGGAGATCAAGTCCAGGATCCCAATGGTCGAAAAAAAGAGGATTTTGGTCAAAGAGGGACTCTAACTTAGCTCTATGCTTTTCTATAAGAATCCTTGCACCAAAGCTCTTCACATAGAAATATTTTTCATGCCCAAAGGCTATCATTCCAGATATCCCACACCCCCTCTATCCTCTCTCTCTCTCTTCTACATGCCTAAAAATTTAGGCATAAATCTGAGAAGAAGATCTAATCAAATTTGCAAAGAGTCCAGCATCTACGCGACGGTGTTCGTGAGACGGACATGCTATCTTCAGAAATTTTTTAAAGGACTTTCAGATCTGATCTTTAGAGAAAATATTTGTGAGGAGAAGACATCTAGATCCTTTCTGAGTAGATATCGGTAGAGGCTAGGTGCGTACATGGCTTCTTCTAGAATCTCAAAAAATATCAAGATCATCGTAGGATAATCAGATTATCCAAACAAGATATAAAATTAAATTTAATTTAATTTTTATTTTTATTTTTAATATTAGATCACCATGATCAGATCTGAGAATTTTTAGATTTGATTGAATCATTTAAAAATTTTTTAGAAAAATCTATCTTAGATTTGATCAGATCTGCACGATCCTATAGTGAAAAATAGGATTTTTCCTTCACTGAGCACTCTAGGAGGATTCGATGCAGATTCGGATATACGCTGACGAGCTACTAGTCTGAGACAAGCATCTCTTCACATGCTTCCAGTGTCGTTAGTCAGAAGCAACTTGAGAAGGCATTGGCACAAACAAATCGGGCTACAGCATAGGCTGCTCATGCTGAGGAGCGCACATCTCATCTGGAAGGCATCCTGAGCGTCATGCTAACGAGTCTCAGCTTGCATTTTTTAGTAGACTTTGCAGGCCTTGAGAACATGTTGGCCGACGTTCCAGCTCCATCTCCTCCAACTCGTGCTCCATCTTCCGATGATGATGATGATGTAGATTTAGGAGACTTCTAATATATTTTTTTAAAAAAATATAGTAATAAATTTTATTCGATAATAAAATTAGAATATTTTAGAAATATTCTTATATTTATAATATTTATTTATATTTTTATTATATTATATATATCTTTATATTTATCAGATAAAATATATAAAAAAATTAAAAATTTTATATTTTTATTATTCAAAAGCTACAGCAATAGTTTCAAAACTGCTGCCATAGACGTGAGTAAGGCCGTAAGTCATGTGCCAACTGCTGCATTAGACCTATGACAGTGATTTTCAAATCATTGCCATAGCTCAGGTTTATGGCAGCGATTCGAAAACCACTGTCATAGCTCAGACCTATGGTAGTAGTTTGAAAATTACTATTATAGGTTCTATATGATTGCGGTTCTTATAACCACTGCAATAACCACTGCCATAGGCTTACGGCAATAACGACAATGGCAACGGTTAGAGAACTACTATCATAGACTATGACAATAATTTTTTAGGCTATGATAGTGATTATAAATTATTATTATAGTCTTATTCTATAATAATGATATAATTTTTTATAGACTCCGCTGCAGATTTTGGGTCATGGTTGACCTCTTAAACACCCTCACCCCTATCTTATGTCCTATTCAAACATTGGCACCACTTTAATTCTTCGTCATGAAAAGAAATCATATGCTAATAACTTAACCGGCTTTTTCCACTTTGTCTCCAAATGGTGATGTAGCGTTTGCATTGAAAGCTTTTACAGTGGCCAATTCTTTTATAGATAAATATTATAAAAAAATAATTTATTTTTTTATTAACTAATTTATCTATATTCTTAAATTTTTTAAGATGAAAAAATTATTTTTCTATGGATAATATTTATTTATGAAATAGGAGAAAATTTTATCCATCTAGGGATAGCTAAATTATTTTTCCATCAACCATTAAAGTGGGTATTTAATTTTATACTTAAACTATTTCATTCTCATTTTCAATATCTTCATCATTCAATGCTTAATAACTTAGTCATCCATTTTTTCTAAATCTAAAAAATATAAAGAGTATTATAAAAAATATAAATAAATTTTAATAATTTATCTAGAAAAATAGTAATACAAAAGAATATGGATAACAGATTTGAAAGCAATTTTTCTATGCATAAAGAATATAGATAAATTATTTTTCTATCTAAATATTATCTTTAAAATATTAATCTAAAAAAATATAAATTCTCAAATAAATTTTTACCTGCAAAAGAAGGATCCTAAAAATTTTTTAATAATCCCGCTTGCCCTTCTACTATTCCTCTATGTGTTTGCATTGTTAATTTTGAGATTATTTAATTATCAAGCAAAGTTAAGAAAGGTTGAATTGACTAAGGACTCGTTTGGTTTATAATAGAGGTAATTTTCAAAAAATAGAGAGAAGTCCTCTTATTTGATTAGAGTTTTAAGAGAAGAGAGAGTGAAAAATACTCTTTCCATGAAAAGCACTTCTCATGTTTCATGAAAAATGGAAACACATGGAGAAGATTGGTTTTATGACTTTCTATAGAATGAAAAGTAATGGCTTTTTTTTAAAAAAAAAATATTTTTTTATAAATATATAATTATAAAATATATAAATTTTTAAAAATATTATTAAATATTATTCTTATAAATATTAATAAAATATTATATTAATATTATTATAATATTTATATTAATATAATATTTTTATTAATATAAATATAAAATTTATATTTATATATTAATATAATACTATATTAATATTATATTTATGTTTATATTAATAATATTAAAATATTATGATCTAATATTATATTATAATATATTAATATTATGTTTATATTAATATAAATATAATATTATTTATATAAAATTTAGGAGTAAAATGTATAGCTTTATATTTATTAAGGATATAAATGATATTTTTCATGATTTTTTTAAGAAATGAATACCCAATTAAATATAAGTCAGAAATATACCATTTTTTCATCATCAATTAAATATATTAAAAAAATAATTTAAAAAAATAATTTTTAAAAAAATATTTTTAAAAAAAAAAATATTTTTTTAAAAAAAATATTTTTTAAAAAAATAATTTTTTAAAAAAATATTTTTCGCTAACCAAATCTTGATTGGCCCTTTATTCGCAGAATAGCGGTCGTATCTTCCGTGCAAAAGGCTCACTTCAAGAGAATCTACTGTCTACTTAATAATCACTTTGAAATCCGTACAGATAAATAAATGAAAAATTTATAGTGTTTGAAAATCTAGATTATGATCCTACGGTCAATATTATAAAAGAAGATCAATTATGTGCAACCCGAACCCTTGCTCTCAAGCCAGTTTGGACTTCTGGATCGTTAAATAGTGCCAGTATTATCACCGCGCCTCAACTTTGGCATGGACTTCGAAAAGATTCAGAAACGCGCGGGCGCAAAAGTCCTACTCAATTTCTAACAAAAAATAAAAATAAAATAAAACTACTCTTAACGGTCTATGAATGTACGGATGCATTCACACATCCCTGAATCGTAATCATGTGGATCAGATATTATAGTGATGGAGCATAAAATTGCAATAATTGTAGTCCAAAAAAGGTATATAAATATATAATATCTATCGTGGTTCCCGCTTCTTCTAAAAATGACCGTGGTATAAGTGGAGTTGAAAGTTGGCTATGCACCTACAACTTAAATTGGACCTGTCCTAATTGGAATTTCGTAAATCCAAATTAGACGTACCAAAACCATATCAAAAATTTGGACCATATCCCTCAAGAGTCGGGACCCAACCAACCATGAAGACGACAGACGTCTATTTAGCATCCAATGATGATGCACCATGTTTGACATGGCATATAAAATAATGCATAGCGTTTGCTATCTATCTTTATGATTGAATGATGTAAGATGTATACAGTATTTTTGATGCAAAAAATGTATACACAAACTCACGGAGGATCCAAACCCATTCCTTGCGCCTCAGCTGGCCCAACTTTAGAAAGCAAAAAAAAAAGGAAGAATTTTAATCTTCCCCGGACAAAGTATTGTGCTATATTTTGATTTAAATCTTATTTATTACTAGCTTATAATTTCATATCATACACGAAATATAATTTTTATTTAAAAATATTTTATTTTTTATTTATTAATATTTAGTATTTATTATATATATTAAAAATAATTAAAATAATAAAAAATATATCTTGTGTAAATAATATGGATTATAAGTTATTTTATTTTTACTAAACTTGAGGTTCTCTATAGATCTCTTACTACCTAGCTCCTCTTGAAACCCTGGTCCCATGTGGATCCTATAATCCTTTCGTTGTTTGCTCCATTCATTTCAACTTATAATTCTACGGTGCATGAGATTTGATTTTTGAAAATAATATTTAATTTTATTTTTCTATTTTATTATATTTATTCTATATGTATTCTACGAAACTCATTTCTAGACTCTAATGGTAGTAGCATCTTCAAGCTCAAAACAAAAAAAATATATATTAATATATAAAATTTTAAATAATTTATAAAAATAAATTTATTATATTTTTAAATTAAATAATAATATATTTATATATTTTAAATTTTTGTATATAATAATCAACACAAAATTTGAGCCATCGTCCAAACTTTTCAATTGGTCATTTTTATTAGCCACTTTAAAATTAAAGATAAGTTTTTTTTTGTACAATGAAGCACTCATACATCACGAGCATGAATACAACCAAAAAGATCAAAAAAAAGCATATCCCGAAATGCCTGGGATACCTCGATAAATTCTGTCCAAATAATATTACTAGTGTGCTCCATCACAAAGGAGGTCAATTAGTCAGTTGCGCCATTGGTCTCCCAGTAAACATGTCTAATATCGATCAAAGAACATCCCCGCAATAGATGATAGGCATCCCTAAGTAAAGGGCGAGTCGCCCCAGTCTTTTGCTCCTTCCATAGCCAGTCAATCACCATCATTGAGTCTCCCTCGATCACCAATTTGTCTACTTGTAGCTGCACCCTCGCAAAGGATATACCAACCTATGCCGCTCTCAACTCGAACGTGGGGACCATGCTATCCTTGAGGTGACACCCACTAGCAACTATGAGTTAGAACCCCGGATGACAAAAGCAGTACCATCTCTGGAGCCTCTAACACTGCCATCAAAATTAACCTTAAGAAAACTCGAGGGTGGGAGCTCCCGGGTAATAAAAACCATACGAATCGTTGCTTGAGCAATAGGAGAGTCTCAATTATCTCAGGTAATCGAGGTCAAGTCAGATGACATCACAGTTATAATCTCACGAGCCTACACCAAAGCCCTCTCAAGGGTGAACCTCGCCGACTGTCAGGCTGCCTCAAAGGTACCCCTATTTCTAACAAGCCAAATATGGTAGGCAATATAAGTCGCTCGGATCCCCAAACTTCTAAAGGAATCTATCCACAAGCTCTATCGGAGGCCATCGAGGAAGCAGTGGGTTGGCTCCATTGAGGTATTCATCATGTGAGATAGCCCAGCCAAACTCCAAACATGTCGAGTCTTAGGATACAAAAATAGAGTATGGTCCAACGACTCCTCTTCAGCACATCCGCTCGGACATAGCAAGAGAATGTCCATACCCTTAGCATGCAGGGTCGTCCTGGTCGGAAGTCGATGTCAAGCCACCTTTCAAAGAAAGAGCTGAATCCTCGAATGGACGTGCAGTTTCTAAATTCACGTAGCATCCATCCTCCTATGCACTTCTCCTCGAAGCATGTCTTACAAATCTCTCGTCACCACTCTCAAAGTATAAGCCGAGCTCTAAACTCTAATATCTGAACCACCAAATATAGGAATAGCAGTAGCCAACACTCTTTTTGCCAGCGCCGGACCAAAAAATTGGAAAACTGCCTCTAGTCGCCAGCCACCTCCTCCCGGTTGCATAAGATCCGCCACCCGCATGGATCCCGATGTCTCCACACTGATATAAGTCGGCCAACGATTCAAAGACATCCGTAAGCCAGAAGTTTTGGATAAGATCAATCTCCCATCCATCCCCCACTATCCATCTAATCCAGCCACGTATCATTTGGGTACGACGACATATCTTCTTCCATATAAAAGAGTCCCTCCGACCAACATGAGTGCTCAAATCATCATATTTAACTCTGATCACCTCACTCCATATGTATATCAGTTGAAGAAGAAGCTTGACCGCATGACGAGCAATCATGACCTTCCGTCTCACTGCAAGAGACTGGATGCCCAAGTCTTCCTCACTAACTAACCGATAAATTATATGAACACCTCCTAAATTACATGAACACTTCCATCCCGCCCGATGTGAGCCCCAAAGAAATTATTTGAATAATTGCTCCATTTTCATCACTACTACTTTAAAGATAATAATAGAAGATATTGAATAAATAGACACAGAGCTCAACATTGATCTAACCAATATAATCCTATCCATCGTGAATAGGCATTGGGACTGCCAGCCTCCGTCAGATTTTTTTTTTTTTTCATCTAAACTTTTGCTGCTCTAAATCTGAGACTCCGGAAAAAAAAAAAAAAAAAGTCAGAGAATATCATAAAGAAAAGGCAAAAAAAAAAAATGATAAGATTTTTTCCGTGTAAATTGATTTTTTTTTTCTTTTACCTTATTTTCCTTTTCACTTCTTTCTCTTTTTCCGGAGATCCGTGGGAAAGGAGAGCACTTGAGGGAGATCAGAGGGGTTTCTTGGATTCCCGTGGGGTTTTCGTCTCAAGCAAATAGGATTGTGCGAGCTGAGGCAGTGTGCGTTGGTCTTTTTCGTGGAGATCCACGGGAAGGAGAGCACTCGAGGGAGATCAGAGGAAAATTAAAAGATGAGACCTTTTCCCACGTAATTTTTTTTTTTCTTTTGAAATCCAAGATTGTAAATCATGTCCGCAGCTTCCTCCATCGGGCCTGTTGCCCCAGCTGAAATCCCTTTCCATCCATAGAGCAGATGGAAATAAAACCATCAGGCTTGAATTTCTTGGTCCCCATGCATCATCAACAACGACTTCATTTCCCAAGCTTGAAGACTTGGAATTTCGCTGGATGGACAACTGGGAAGAATGGTCGTTTGGTATGATGGAGGGGGTTTGTAAAGCAAGAAGAGGAGCCTCCAAGTTGCTACCTCGTCTCAGGATGTTGAGTCTTGACTCTTGTCCCAAGCTAAGAGAACCTCCCCTGCTTAACAAATAAGCTTTTGATTTAGGAAAACTGCTCGTGGAGGACAGGAGCGACAGTGGCAGCGGGACGGCGACGACGACGAGGGGGAGGCAAATCCGCTGGAACCCAAAACCCCTCCGCCGGCTTCCACCGCCAGATCTGGCGACCGGGTTGAGGTGGAGCTGGGCTTCTCGTGGCCGGAGCGCTACGGTGGTGAGGGGGAGGCGAATCTGGCAGCCTCTCCCTGCTTCCACTGCCCCAGCCGCGTTCGAACCCGAAACCGCTTCGTAAAAAATTTCTTCCGTAAAAATTTGATGCACTTGTCAAACGGAAAAAAAAAAAACGCAGCGAATGGAGGTTTATTCCTTCGTTTTAATATAGATGCTAGCATATTACCGCGCGATGCACGAAATATTTATTTTTTTTAATTTTTTGAGAGATAAAGTTAGTGCACGATGGAGATATTTGGTGGAAAAATATTTTTATCCCTGTCTATTTTCAAAATATTATATATATATATATATATATATATATATATATATATATATATATATATATATATATATAATTTTTATTTATTTATTTATTTTTTGAAAGCATGAGTACTCCTTGGCTGTATGTGATTCATGTGGTAGCGCCAGGGGCCAGCATGGCACCACCGTTGAGCATAAACACGACTTCCCAGTGGCATGACTTGCTTGACGATCCAAAATTTTTGGGGAAGCACCGACGATGTGCTGCCATAAACCACCTCAACCAAGAGATCCACTCCCTCCAGGTCCGTTCTCTCTTTTCTCCTCCCACCGCCTGTCCGCTGCCATAAACCGCCTCAACCAAGAGATCCACTCCTTCCAGGTCCACTCCTTCCAGGTTCGTTCTCTTTCTTCCTCCTCCCCTCCACGATCCACTCCCTCCAGGTTCGTTCTCTTTCTTCCCCCTCCCCTCCACCATCCTTTCGACCTCCGCCCACTCGCATACCGCCCCCTCCAACTCCGCCGCCACCACCCCCGCCCACCTCTCTAGCATCACCACTGGCATCGCCGCCAGCATCTCCATGGCCAGATCCAGCGCCGTTGTCCCCTGCCCGTCCACCGCCACCGCATCCGCCCCGGCCTCCAGCAGCGCCCGCACCGCCACCGCCCGCCCATAGCTTGCTGCCACTTGCAGCGATGTCACCGCCCCCCACCCACTCGGCCGGCCCTCTCCGCCTGCCCCACGTTCGCTCCGGCCGATGCACTCCTCCGAACCCTCTGCTGGGCTTCCCCCTCTTGGTTCTCCGTCCTCAGGAGTCTTAATCGGGTGGAAGGCTTGAAACGAACGTAGTGGGTTGCTTGAAGCACCGGAACCCGAAACCCCGCACCTCCTCTCCCTACTTCCGCTGCCTCAGTCGCGCCGGAACCCGAAACCGCTCAATAAAAATTTTCTCCGTAAAAATTTAGTGCACGTGTCAAACGAATAGAAAAGTACGTGACGAGCGAAGATTTATTCCTTTATTTTAATATATATATAGAGAGAGAGAGAGAGATGTACAATTCAAGTGGGACCGAACGCATGCACCAGCAGCAAGACCGGTAGAGAGCCACGTGGATCACCACCTGGTCGTTGAAGATAGATTGATGAATCGCAGCAAACTGCAGTGCCTTAGCATAGCCCGGCTTGATCGGCCCAAGTAACTAACGCGACACCTGATTAGCACAGAGTCTCAGGTCCGTAGGCTGGCCCAAACTGAAGCTGGAGAATATTTGGGCTAGACGCCAAAGTGCATCTTGAGAAAACTAACGTGGATCGTCTCCTTATCGGCCCGTCTGGATTACCTGCTTAAGGTCTGACTAGCCCGACTCGGGTGATTTCAACACTAGGCTGCGTTTAGGTAGACTTGAGGCCAAGCTAGGTCTAATCTAGCTCATGACAATTCTGTGGAGTGGGTATTCGTGGTTGGGATTTTTCCTGGTGAAATTTGGTCAAGGTAAAAAAAAATGCCTTCGGACTGCTAAGTGTTCATCCTTGCACGTGAACCACTCAACTACATAAATTTGCAATCGGATCTTTTTACTTGAATGATCCACTATGACCCTACTGTTCCATCTTTGTTAGCCAAAATCTTAAAAGATGGTATCATGTTACAATAACATGATAGCTAACCAATGCTTTAAGACTAAAAATACTTTATAAAATTTAATGAATGAGGGAAAAATGTGTGGAGCTCTATTTTCCCTTTGCTTAACTTTATCCATCCCAGCTATCACGGGCTCCCTCCTTCACCCTCTCATCTGCAACAGGGTTGGGATGCTTTGAGCTCATCTTCTTCCCATCTCTTCCCACATGGAAGGACCCTCACCCAAAACCCGACTTCTTCTCCGACGACAGGATGCCAATGATGGTCAACAAGATCAAGTAGGCCGTGGAAGGGAATGATGTCTCAACTAAGATCTGTACTATAAAAAAGGTCTTTATTATTTTGTTTTAGAGGATGATTCTATGGCAATCATCGAATGGCTTTTTAATCATGGTATTTGATAGTAATGTATTTGAACTGGACTCATTTGGATCAATCACAAATTGATCATGGTATTTATAGTACTTATGATTGAATTTGAATAGATTTTATATCCTTAACACGACAAGGATGCTATAGTATAAATACTTATATAAGGTCAATAAATTCAAATAATACTACACATTATTAATAGCTTTCTTCATCTATTTTATTATGCTTTATTATTTATTTTAATGATTTATTAGATTCTTCTAGTTTTTTTGTTAATATTAAGGGGAATTTTTGAACTTTCGAAGAACTAATAGTGTTAAACGAGGCTATATCATATTGAATCAAATATCTAAGATAAGGAATATGACTACACAATTTTATAGTCGAGGGACGCATGAGCACAACCAGCAAACTTAAAAATGTCAAAAAATACTTCTCTAAATATACCAATAAATATCATAATCAATGTAGCAGTTTTCTAGTGACTTTTTTTTATATTACATAGGTTTTTGTTATTTTTTTAATCTATGATAGTTATTGCTTAGAAAAATACTATTTTTTTAAATATATTGATGTTTAATTATTTTTATAATTTAAAAATATTAATTAATCATCAAAATTTTAAATCCATTGTAATATAATCTAGCCATTTATTTATATTATAAAACGAGAGTCACATAACTAAACTTTTAAAAAGTTTCATAATCGAAACTATCATTTATACTAACTCAGCAAGGGACTCTTGTTTTAACATGAATTGAAAGAAAATACTTTGAGATCTATGTAAGTAGATAAATAATAGATGATGGAGTATTTTGAGATCTACATTACATAAATAATAGTGGATATGGTATTTTTATTTCAATACAGGTGGATGAATGATAAAGAATGAAATACTTTATGATCTACATAGACAAATGGATGGTAAAAAAAAGAAGACTTTAAAATTTGTGCAAATTGATAAATAATAAATGATGAAGTGTTTTGAGATTTATGCAAATAAATTGATGCTAGAGATGGGATACTTGAGATCTATGTAGACGAATAGATGATAGAAGATGGAATATTTTGAGATCTATACATTACAAGTGAATAGATGAGAAAGAATTGAGCATTTTGAAATTTATGTAGGTGGATGAATGATAAAAAAATAAAATATTTTAAGATTTCTGAAGATAGATAAATGATAAAAGATAGAGTATTTTGAGATGGATGAACGATAGAGGATATAGGATTGAGTATTTTAAGATTTATGCCAGATAACAAATGGAGTGCTTTGAGATGTGTGCAAGTAAATGAATGGTAAAGAATGGAGTATTTAGAAATTTATATAAAGTAGATGAATGATAGAAGATGGAGTGCTTTAAGATTTAATGCAAATTGAAAAATGATAAAAAATCAAGAGCTTTATGCATATGATAAATGATATGGGTTGGAGAGCTTTAGGATTTGTGTAAGATGGATGAATCATAGAGAATAGAGCATTTTGAGATCGCATGAAAGTCATAATTTGGCCTTTTTGAATTAAAGGGATTTTATCTTTTTCTTGCTATGCTAATGGTGTCAAGATTCAAATGAATGGTTGAGCGATATTATAATAAAAATAATATTTTAATAGCTAATTGAAATATTTTGAATTTTTGGAATCCAAGTATAATCGATCCAAATTTGAAAAGATATTTTTATAATTTTATGATATTTATCAAGATATTTATATTTGATGGAGCTTTTTTTTATATCATAAGGTTGGATGGCAAAAATATATCATTTTCATTTTAGAGAGCACATTATTTTCCTAAAAAAGATTTGTTTAAATGATGGTTTCTAAACTCTAATGAATATAAGTGCATTATATAGTTGATACGAATATAAGAATAATAGATGCAAATATAAAACATGTAGATGCGCGTATAAAATTATTTCATCATATTTATTAAGGGGGTAAAGAAGAAAATTTACGAAAGAAAAAAATCTGAGAAAAAAATAATGTTATTTCAGAATTTCTAACGGTAACGACGAAAAGTAGTAACATTTTACTTGTGAAAGCGAACTCGAGCCGCAGACCTGGCCGTCCGGAACAGTTTTGCAACGCGCCGACCGCCACCCTATAAAAAGATGATGAGAAGTGCTCGCGAGCTCCCGGAAATCCCTTTATGCGCGGATCGGACCGGACCGCGGATTTGTTGTTATCCGCAACCCCGATAGGTTGTCGCGGCGATGCCAGCACTCCTGCAGACGGCCCCTGACTCGGGGTTGAAGAAAAGGGGAAAGCACGGGCGAAACCTCTGCTTTTCCGAAGTACCCTCGAAACTGCTTTGCGACGTTTCTGACTCTCCATTAAACATGCTAGTTGTTGGGCTAGCTGGCTAAACTTAACAAAGCCTTCACTTTTCTTGGGGGAAAAAAAAAAAACAAAAACGTTTGACTACCATAGGAAAAATGTTGAGCTTTTATCTCAATATATATATTGTGAGGATGTTAATCACCATTTACTTGCAGGTTAAATGTGTGAGAAATAAAATACGGCAAAGAGTTCTGTTATCTTGAGCTTGCTACAAAAAGGGTTTAATTGTGATAAAAAACGTCCCCTCATAAAAAGGTGCAGGAGCCAAAAAAAAGTTTAGAAAAAAAAAAAAAAGCTGCATATCATAATGGCGGTTAATGCTTTATGCACGCCACTTGCGGTGTATTATATTCATAATTTTATCAATTATATTAATCATCTATTTATACCTTGCAACATTTTTTTTTTCTCTGGCACTCTTAATTATATATGTAGTCAAATTGTCCATCTTAAGTACTTCTCAAAAAAAAAAATATATAAAAAAATAATTTTATTGTGGCCAAGGGTTCATGATCTGGTACATAAGGTATTATTTGCTCTGATCTATAGGTCTAATAATTTTATCCTTTAAAAGATATCTTACGTGGAAAGGATGATCTTTTCTTATATATAAATCTAAGTTTTTTTTGACTTATAATTAATGTGGAACTAAAAACACCGTTCTCCTACGATAAATTTTTTTTTCTCATAATATGTCAAAAATTAATTATCTTATTTATTAAAATAAAAAAGATCTTTATTACAACAAGACAATGAAACCTTGTTATTTCATTATGAATGTTGCATATGGATCTGCCATTGAGAATTTTCAAATACCTAATATTTTAGGACTTAATAGCATCATTATATAGCATATAATTAAACTTTTCACAACTTAAAATTTTGAAATAAAACTTTAATTGATAAGTGAGTTGCCTGTAGGTTCATTTGTAAGAAGTTAGCACTTTTTGAGAATTGAAGTTTAAGCTATGCAAGGGGCTTCATACAAAGATGCTAAGGTTGAGTTTAACAAAATCATCTTTGAAGCTAACCTGCCCATCCTTACATTTGTAATTAAGGGGGTTGAAAGATTCCCTTGAAGGATCAAAGTATATATTATCAGTAACAAATCTTGATATAATAATTTGAGGGGTTTATGATTTAGACTATTGTTGGTGCGAAATCTGGTTGACGTCGGATCGAGCTGAAGTTGAGGAAGAAGAGGTCGTCGTCGATCTGCAAAACAAAGTTCCATTCGAAGTCGGTGATGGTGGCTTCGGTAGGATCTTCTGACGATCAAATCAGCTCTTCTGATCAATAAAAGTGGAGTACTCAGGAAAGAACTCAACCGAATATTGGAAAGGAGAAGAAAGCTTAAAGAAAATGTATCTGGAGAGTTTCTTTTATAGATGAAGCCTAAAGCAGACTGATAATAATAGTAGTAGCCGTCCGATAGCTGACCACTCGGAACCGTGTAAAATTTATTACGGAGAGGAGCGCCGCCTATAGCAAACTAATAGTGACAGTCGTAGTCATCCGGTAGCGGGCCACTCGGGATCGCATGGGATTTGTTATAGAGAGGGACGTCGCCTATAGCAAACTGATAGTGACAGTCGTAGCTGTCCGATACTGAGCCGCTCGGAACCACGTAGAGTTTGTTACGGAGATAGGTGTCCATTGTCGTGATGCGCCCATTTATCGAGATTTAATAGTCGAAGTTCGGAGGAAGCAGATGTCAGTTGGTGAAGAGCTTTGACATATATCAATTTCAGAGGAGTTCGGACTCCTAAAGAAAATACAGCTGGAGGAGATTATCCGGAGGGAATGCTAGTTGAAATGTGAAAGTAATTCGCTGAAGAAATTTGGATGAAGTTGACTGATGGAGAAGTCCAAAAGAAGTCCAACTGATGAAAAAGTTTGGAAGGAGTCCGACTGATGGAGAAGTTCGACTGAAGGAGAAATTTAGTTGAAGAAGAAGTTCGAAAAAAATTTGGCCACTGCAGAAGTCTAGAAGGGGTTCGACCGTTGGAGGAGTTTAGAAGAAATTCGACCATTGGAGGAGTTTGACTGCTGGAGAAGTTCAACTATTGAAGGAGTCTAGAGGGATTTGACCACTGGAGGAAGAATTTTCGGTCGAAGCTCTTCCATGATTATCAGTTATATTAGACTAAACATCAGACTAGACTTCGATGGGAGCGAGATTTATCTCCAACACTAGTCCCCCCAATTTCGAGTTCAAAATTCAAAGAAAGAGAGTACAAAAAAGATGACTACCAAAGTTCTTTTTCGAGCTCTGTACTCATTGAGGTTGAAGCTTAGGAGAGATCTTATCTTCGGTTAAAGTTGAAGCTCGAAAGAGATCTTGTCTTCCATGGAGGTTGAGAAAGATCTTATCTTCTTTTAAAGTTGAAGCTCGGGAGAGATCTTATCTCCAACCGAGATTGAAGCCCGGAGGAGATCTTATCTCCAGCTGAGGTTGAACAAGATCCTATCTTCTATTGAAGTTGAAGCTCGGAGGAGATTTTATTTTCAGTCGAGGTTGAAGGAGATCTTATCTCCTATTGAAGTTGAAGATCGAAAGAGATCTTATCTTCTATTGAGATTGAATGAGATCTTATCTTTTTTTAAAGTTGAAGCTCGGAGGAGATCTTATCTTCAGTCGAGGTTGAAGGAGATCCTATCTCTTGTTGAAGTTGAAGCTCGGAGGATATCTTATCTCCAATCGAGGATGAAGTCCAGAGGAGATCTTATCTCCAGCCAAGGTTGAAAGAGATCCTATCTTCTGTTGAAGTTGAAGCTTAGGGGAGATCTCTAGTCGAGGTTGAAGGATATCTTATCTTCTGTTGAAGTTGAAGCTCGGAAGAGATCTTATCTTCCGTTGAGGTTGAGAGAGATCTTATCTTCTTTTGAAGTTGAAGTTCGGAGGAGATCTTATCTTCAACCGAGGTTGAAGGAGATCCTATCTTCTATTGAAGTTGAAGCTCGAAAAAGATCTTATCTTCAGTCGAGGTTGAAGAAGATCTTATCTCCTATTGAGATTGAAGCTCGAAAGAGAGCTTATCTTTCATTGAGGTTTGAGAGAGATCTTATCTTTTTTTGAAGTTGAAGCTCGGAGGAGATCTTATCTCCAGTCGAGGTTGAAGAAGATTCTATCTCCTATTGAAGTTAAAACTCGAAGGAGATCTTATCTCCAGCCGAGATTGAAGAAGATCTTATCTCCTGCTGAGGTTGAAGCTCGAGAGAGATCTTATCCTCCATTGAGGTTAAAAGAGATCTTATCTTCTTTTGAAGTTGAAGCTCGGAAAAGATTTTATCTCCAGCCGAGGTTGAAAGAGATCCTATCTTCTATTGAAGTTGAAGCTCAAAAAAAAATTTATCTCCAGTCGAGGTTGAAGGAGATCTTATCTTCTGTTGAGGTTGAAGCTCAGAAAAGATCTTATCTCCAATCGAGTCAGGGCCTCTCTTCTCATCTCGTCTAAAATGAACGAGACCTTCAACTTTGTTCACGTTAGGACGAGGTTCTCCTCCTGCTCCTAATGAACTGTAGGGACACATAAGGGCCATTGTCGGGGCCTCTCTTCTTACCTCATCTAAAATGAACGAGGCCTTCAACTTTGCTCACGTTAGGATGAGGTTCTCCTTCTATTTCTAACGGACTGTAGGGACACATTAGGACCGTTGTCAGGACCTCTCTCCTCCTCCTATCTTAAATAACTAGAGATCTTTGACTTGCTCATGTTAAGATGAGGTTCTTCTCATGTTTCTAACATGGTAATAGAGGCACAAATGGATCGTTGAATGGACTTCTTTCCTCCTTCTGTCTTAAATGATCGGAGGTCTTCGACTTACTCATGTTAAGACGAGGTTCTCCTTCTGTTCCTAACATGACATTAGGAGCACAGATGGATCATTAAATGGGCCTCTTTCCTCCTCCTATCTTAAATAATCAGAGATCTTCGACTTGCTCATGTTAGAATGAGATTCTCCTCCTATTCCTAACATGGCACTAGGGGCACAGATGGACTATTGAATGGGCCTCTTTCCTCCTTCTGTCTTAAATAATCAAAGGTTTTCGACTTGCTCATGTTAGGACGAGGTTCTCCTTCTATTCCTAACATGGCACTAGGGACACCGATGGACCGTTAAATGGGCCTCTCTTCTTCTCCTGTCTTAAATAACTGAAGATCTTCGACTTGCTCATGTTAGGACGAGGTTCTCCTCCTACTCCTAACATGGCATTAGGGACACAGATGGACCATTGAATGGGCCTCTCTCCTCCTCCTGTCTTAAATAATCGAAGGTCTTCGACTTACTCATGTTAGGATAAGGTTCTTCTCCTATTTCTAACATGACATTAGGGGCATTGATGGACCGTTGAATGGACCTCTTTTCTTCTCTTATCTTAAATAATCGGAGGTCTTCGACTTGCTCATGTTAGGATGAGGTTCTCCTTCTATTTCTAACATAGCACTAGGGGCACAGATGGACCGTTGAATGGGCCATTCTTCTCCTCCTATTTTAAATAATCAGATGTCTTCGACTTACTCATGTTAGAATGAGGTTCTCCTCCTATTCCTAACATGGCATTAGGGGCATAGATGGGCTGTTGAATGAGCCTCTCTCCTCCTTCTGTCTTAAATAATTGAAGATCTTTGACTTACTCATATTAGGATGAGGTTCTCCTCCTATTCCTAACATGGCACTAGGAGCACAGATGAACCGTTGAATGGGCTTCTCCCCTCCTCCTATCTTAAATAATCGAAGGTCTTCGATTTGCTCATGTTATGATGAAATTCTCCTCCTGTTCCTAACATGGCCACTTTTGATTGCTTCTTTTCTATTCGTCACATAGTTTTTATACCAAAAAATAATAATATTGAGATAGAGAAGTTTTATTGAAGGAAAATTACTGATAGTATATTCTCAAATTTACTGAATTTTAAGATTGTGAGAGCGTTGTTCCTCCGAGCTCCTTCAGAAGATAAGCTCCGGACCAGACGACCTCCTCTAATTCATATAGACCTTCCCAATTTAGGACAAGCTTCTTCTGACTCTGAGACTGAGAGATGGTGGCTCGTCGAAGTACGAAGTCTTCCAGAGATAGTATTGATGATGTCGAGAAGCGATCAATCTTCTTGTTGTTCCTCCCTCGGTGGTTCTGACTGCGACAGTATCCTCGATCGATCTTCTCTTGCTTCAGATCGACATCTGAGGAATCGATCTAGCCGACCTCTTCTAACGAGCTCCTCGATCTTGTCTTAGAGCTGAATACATTCTTAAACATCGTGGTCGTGGTCATTATGGTAGAGACAGTATTTGCTAGGATTGTGCTTGCCAAGGTGAGTGCACATCCTTTTAGATCTTGGTAGTTGCTTCTTGATCTTCATCAATACTTATATTTTTGGAGCATTGAGGTGGACGTAGTTATGAAATCTTATGAAGGAAGAACTTCTTCGTGTCTTTCTATCAGGACTTCTTTAATGATGAGCTTGAGGAGGAGTTCAAGCTCGTTTGTGCTCGGCGGGGTCCGTAAGCACGATCGAACTTTATTCGACCCTCCATCAGCCGTAGATTTATTAGACTCGCCCATCTGCCGCTCTCCTATGGCTTCCTCATCCTTCAATTTGAAGGCTTTTTCCGCTTGAGCACATCCTTCAGTCCTAATTAGTAGATCAACAAAGTTTCTAGGATACTTCTTCTCTAGGGAGAACAACAAGTCATTCTTCTGAAGGCCATCCTTGAGTGTGGCCATTGCAACAGACTGAACCAGATTTCAGACCTTCAATGTAGCAGCATTAAACTGGATGACATAAGCCTGGATATATTCTTCCTCATTTTGCTTGATATTCATCAGAAAATTCAAACCTCGATGTGGACGTCGATTGTCGATGAAGTGAGCCACAAATTGATGGCTCATTTGATCGAAGAAAAAGATGGTACCCAACTTAAGTGCTAAGTATCAGTTTTTTGCTACTTCTTTTAAGGTAAACGGAAAAACTCGGCATAAAATAACGTCTGATGCACCATGGAGCAGTATCATGGTCTGGAAGGCCTTCAGATGATCGATCGAATCAGAGATTCCATTATAGCTTTCAAATTGGGAGAGCTTGAAGTTCGGCGGAATGAGCTCTTGCATAATTCAAGGAGAGAAAGAAGGATCGGTGCAGATGTCGTAATGGTAAGCTGGGACGACATGGTGGAGTTTCTCAATTCGTCGATCTATCTTCCATAATTTTTGATCAAGGACATCATCTCGATCGCAGATCTTGGAAGGCTTCCGACTGTAGATAGGGAAGGTCTCTTTCGGAGAAGAATCATAATCCGAATAAGGATCCTCTACTCTCTATTTTTTCTTTTCATGGGTGACGGGTATGCTAGCCCAAGTGTTCCTCTTTGGGATTGATTTCTGACATCCTGATGGTAGATTTTCTGATGGAATCGGCACCGGAGGCTGCTATATGGTCTGCACTATTTTGGTGAGACCCTGAATTCGCTGCATCAGTAGGTTAAACTGTTCTAGATCTACCATGATTGTCGATGGAGGAGGAGATTGAAGCATCGATGATGGAGCAGAAATGGATGGATCTGGCTCAGATCTGATGGAAGAAGCGGTAGATCTCCGGATAGTCGTCTTCTTTGGAGGCATTTTTTGGAACTGAGGGAGAGGATGAAAATGAACCTTGAAGAAGAAGATTCACAGGGTTGATCGAGCATTTCTTTAAGAACAAGGGTACCTCAGGAATAGAGGGCCCTTCCACTAGCACCAATTCTGTTGGTGCAAAATCTACTTGACGTTAGATCGAGCTAGAGTTGAGGAAGAAGAGATCGTCACTGATGACCTACAAAATAAAATTTCATCCAGAATCGGTGGTGGTGGCTCCGGCAGGACCCTCCGATGATCAAGTCAGCTCTTCTGACCAAAAAAAGTGGAGTGCTCAGGAAAGAACTCAGCCAAATTTTGGAAAGAAGAAAAGAGCTTAGAGAAAATATATCTGAAGATTTTCTTTTATAGATGAAGCTCGGAGTAGACTGATAGTAACAGCCATAGCCATCTGGTAGCTGACCGTTTGAGATGATGTAAAATTTATTATGGAGAGGGATGCCATCTATAGCAGATTGATAGTGACAGTCGTAGCCATCCGATAGTGGACCGCATGAAGTTTATTATGGAGAGAGACGTCACTTATAGCAGACTGATAGTGACAGCTATAGCCATCCGATACTGAACCGCTCGAGGTCACGTGGAGTTTATTATGGAGAGAGATGTCTGTTGTCGTGATGCGTCCGTTCGTCGAGATTTAATAGTCGAAGTTCGAAGAAAATAGGCGTCGGTTGGTGAAGAGCTTTGACATACATCAATTTCAAAGAAGTTTAGACTCCTAAAGAAAATACGACTAGAGGAGATCATCCGAAAAAAATGCTAGTTGAAATCTGAAAGTAATCCACTGAAGAAATTCGGATAGAGTTCGACTGATGGAGAAGTCCGAAAGGAGTTCGACTGATGAAAAAGTTCGAAAGAAGTTCGACTGAAAGAGAAGTCTGAGAGAAGTTCAGTTGAATGAGATGTTAGATATTTGTATGCCCTAGAAGACAGAATTGATTGACACTTGTAATACACTTCTAGGGATAAAATTATAATTTTGATAATAAATAATAAAATAGATTATTTTCTATCATATATATATATTTAGTGTCTATGATACATTCCTTGATTTAATGATAATGATAATTCTTATTTTCAAGAGTTGAAAATTTAAGATAAGAATTTTCATTATTAACTTATAAAATACTTCTGACCGTAGGATCATCATAAGAATGGTGATTGATCCAAAAGGTTAATGTACAATTGCTTTTTTATAGTAGATGAGTCTTGAGTCTACGGTGTAGAGATACCGGAGCGAGAGTATAAGTACTCATTAGAGAATGAGGGCACTGAGCGTGACCACCTCAAGTAGTCATAAGAAAGTCTACCTTCTCGTCGATGACTGATTCGAAGCTATAGTGGTGTGTCTGGTTCTTTGATCTGAGGTGCATTGGTAGTTCACCTTAAGATGTTATAGTTTGACTATACCATAACTCGATCTCCTAGCCATTCGGAACACTGAGGTATATGTTGGCTATAGTATATTCATTGTAGAAATTGGATTGCACCAAGATGAAATCTATCTACCTCGGTGGATGAGGAGCAGCCCTATGATAATCATGAGAATCAAGTCCATAAGCCCATAGCCATGGCAGAGAGTGAAATAATAGAAAGAGTTTCTATTAAGATTTTCACATCGAACTTGAATCAAATGATTAAATCATATAATAGAAATTAGGGTTTGACGAGTTTATCTTAACCCTAATCTAATCGGGCTCAAGATAGAAGAACTTAATCACACAAGTAGCTGCACCGAGAGGTTCTTTTTCAGTTTTGATGGATTACCACCATATACTGCTAGGTGTCACTGATGGATTTTGAGAGTAATTAGAATGATTTAGATGATCGATCATTCTAGTTGTCTGAATCAGAAGAGTTCTGATCTATCGAAAGAAGTTTCGATGATGTTGATAATGGAGATCACGACATATCCCATTATCATACAAAATTAAATCTAACTGAATCACACAAATAAGATTTGGATATGGATATCATCAATTGGACTAACCCAGTTCAATTGATTTGAATTAGATTCAATTAGGTTCAAGAAAATCGTGCTAGCACACGATTGAGCCTAACATTCTCCTTCTATTATTATTTGAAGTTGTCTCGACTAAGCCAAATGTATTTGTGCTCACTCAGGTACCTTTACCTGGTCTAACTGGAGCTTATCTAGATCAAAAAAGGATTATCTTAATTTATGAGATAAATTTGAGACAACACTTGCCATTTTTCGTTACCTGCTAATTCTTGTCCTTTGACTTTGGTCAAATGTTGACCTTTGATCCTTGGACATCTGCCCATGTGTCATGCACTTATTGGAGAGCAGATAGAAGCTTGTTTCCTCACTAGAATTTAGAAAGAAGAGGGTGCACACCTAGGATGGCGTGTGCCCATGGATAGAGAAGCCTGGAGTCCCATACAGATGGGACTCCATGTTGCTTCTTGGATTCAAACTAGGTGATCCTTACCTATAGAATTTGACCAGTCTAAGGTGCCATCTAAGGATGAATCTATGGGGCTCTCATCTGATTGGATCAGGTAATGCCATCCCACCAATCAGATTTAGATCTGATTGCACGAAGCAATACGATTGACCGGGATGATGCAGCACTGCATGGTGCAGTAGGGTCTATAAATAAATTCTATCTACGCCCAACCTGAAGAGAGCTTTTTTCTAGCCATGCCCCAAGACTGCCCCTCTTCCTCCTCCATGCCATCTTCTGATTCTCTCTCTCCTCTCCACGTCCAAGGGAAGTTGGGCATGAGTTTGGTGCGATTCAGGCAATCAAAAAGGCGACGAGAAAGTAAGAAGGCAGCCCTGCTACAAGAGACAGCAGCACATCTTCAAAAAAAATTTTGAAGATCCTCCAAATCAGATTCAAATCTAATTTTTAGAGAAAAAAAGAGAATGAGAAGATCTCCATATCCAACTTGAGTAGATACCGATAGAGGCCAGGCACTTGCATGGCTAGATTCAGAACCTCAGACAATCAACAGGATCATCAACGGATAATCAGATTATCCAATATCAAGATAACATTAATTTAGATTTAATTTAATTTAATTTTTTTATTTATCAGATCATAAAATTAAATCTGAAAAAATGTCAGATCTGATCTGGATCTAAGAGAAAATTTTTAAAATATGCCTCATGATTCAATCAGATTCGAACGATCCTGATCCAAAAAAATCTAATTTTTTTTTCAGAAGAAGTTCAGAAGGAGTTCGGCCGCTATAGGAGTTTGGGAGGGGTTCAACCGCTGGAGGAGTTTGATTGCTGGAGGAGTCCGAAAGGAGTTCGGCTACTGAAGGAGTCTGGAGGAGTTTGGTTGCTGGAGGAAAAATTTTCGATCGAAGTTCTTTCATGATTATCAGTTATATTAGGCTAAGCATCAGACTGAATTTCGACGGAAGCGAGATTTATCTCCAACAACTATACATATATGCATACATACATATGTATGCACATACATACTCACCTACCTATATACATACATACATATGGAGGGAGACTTGGCTACTTTCGAGTGGATCCCCACTCATCTTTGATTGAATTTATATTAAATAATAAAGATTTTATATCTATAATCTAAGCTATTCGATATGATTTACTATCATCCAACAAAAATTAAGCCTATGAATTTGCTAATTATAAGTTGAACGCTTTAACTATCTAATAGTGGATGTTTAATAGGGATCCCCATGCATCATGAATAACTAAATTCTAATTGAAACTATCATGACTTTAGGAGGAAACCCTGGAAGAATATCAACTCAAATCATAGATCTTTGAATTAAGAGTGGTACCGAGAGAGATTAAGAATTTTTGCTCTTTTTTTTTTAATTCATAGATCAAATTCTATTTAATGTGATTTTTTACTCATATTTTTTGCACCAAAAATCTCTAAATTCTTTTTATGTTATTTAAATTATTTAATTTTTTAACCATTTCAATAAATAGTTTAGAGGTCTCCAAATTACATAATTTTTA
This sequence comes from Cocos nucifera, assembly GCA_006176705.1. Lineage (NCBI taxonomy): Eukaryota > Viridiplantae > Streptophyta > Magnoliopsida > Arecales > Arecaceae > Cocos > Cocos nucifera. The sequence goes on along the minus strand of QRFJ01000034.1, from coordinate 1,238,334 downwards.
CTATATAAATAGTTAAGAGATAGTAAATTACATCCATTAACTCATATCATCAATATGGGATCCCATCATGTAATACAAACTTAACCATATCAAAGTTAAGATCTACTCATGTGTAGCTAGGTTACGTGTATATATGTGTATGTGTACACGGTGTGTGTGTGTGAAGGGAGAAGAGATGGAGGAGGGAGAAAAATCGATTTAATTATTTATTGATTTGTAAATTTTGGAAAAAAATTTAAATTGGATATGCATTAACTCATCTTAATCTTTTCTAAATTTGGTTAAATCTTAAATTTGGATGCTGTTGATATGTTTTCACAATGGTAAGAAATTATTTGATAATAGTTCATGAAGTGGTTCTTTACTCTTGGTCCAAAGAAAAATGTGTTTCACTGCTTGTGCTAGTTCACACACTCATATATCATAACTTAAAAAATAGCTAATATGGCAAAATTTGATACATAGCAAAAACATCTACAATTAAATTATAATGCATAAAAATCAAATATGACTACCTTATTATCATGCAGTTTTAATTTTTCAATATTTTTAAAACAAAATAGCTTGATCATATCTTATCCATTACAACGGGATTGTTAAGTTTTAAGATGTAAAAAAAATTCATACAAAAAAATGAATGTGAAGTAGCTTGTCACCGACAATGTCAAGATTTAGTCTTCATACTTCAAGATCTGCTAGTTGTTTGCAAGGCCATATTGATTATTCCCATTTCAAAATAGTACATCTTGATCATATCTTTTGCATGATTTTACTAAAAAATTGTGCTCATGACTTCAGTTTTCACTTCGAAGAGAGTGCATGTAACTTGTGGATGCACAGATGAAAGATTTTCACCAACAATAGCAAGATTCACTCTCTGCATTTGGACATTATACAATAGATAGCATAGATTTGCTAATTCTTATTTTCAAAATAGTATATCTTGTTCGTATCTTGTATGATTCTATTGCTAGATTATGCTCAAATGTTATAAATTTACTCTAGATCTACACCTTGCCAATTGTCATATCATAAGCGGGTGGGAGTTAGAAAATCTAAATGAATAGTTGTGCAATTCATACAAATCTCATCAATTTTTTATTTTTTATTTTTTTTACAAATTAAGACCAAAACATAAATATTTAAAAATAAATGAATAAATAAATTAAGATTGATATAAAAATAATAAGAAAAATATTAAGTTTAAAAAAATAATAATAAAAGCGGCCTGCCTCATTGCTTCGCGAGAATCTGCAATGAAAGATTTTTTTTTTTTTTCTGAAAATAAAAAATTAAAAAAAAGGCATGGAATGGAAGACATGATGGCCCCAGCGACGGCCAGGCGCCTAAGGGACAGAAAGGTAATTTTGAGCAACAACACCTCGAGGTGCTAAAAGATTTCCTCACCATAAACGGCTTTCCAACGTATCCTGAAAAGTGCGAAGGTCTTCGGATCGTCCGATGGCTGGACTATTGGCCGAAGCCGTCCGATCTGATCTAATGGCCACCATCGGACGGTCACGAGTACCTGAGAACCAAAACCGCACCCTGCCTTCCACTGTTACCATACAAGTTCCCGCCTTTTCCGCCTCCTACGCCTCTCTGCCACGTCACATCACCAGCTCACAGGCCTCACCCATTCACCGACCCCATCCTACGTGTCACTCCGTACACTCCACGTGGACCTCCCGTCCCCCGCTATTTATACCCCTCCACCCCCGGTCCATCTCCATCCCCGCTCCTCTCTCTCTCTCTCTCTACCCCCACCCCTCTCTCTCGTCGTCTCTTCTGACAATCGATCGAATAGATGGAAGAAGAGGAGAGCCGACAGTGCCGAAAGAGAAAGGAGTGCGATGAGGACGATCAAGGATGCTGTCTCGAGAAGATCCTGGCGATCTCCGACGACGAAGATGAGGCCGACGACGTGGAGAGATTCAAGATAAGCGAGGAGGCGGTGGCGGAGATGATGAGGTGGCTGCAGCACGAGATTGGTCTCGGCGGCTCCCCCTTGCCATCGCCGTCCCAAGAGACGACCTTCGCGATCATCAATGGCAACGAGGAGAGCTGCGGCTCCTCCTTCTCCGGCCCCGAATCCACCGTGATGGCCAGCATCGACACGCGCGGCGTGGCCTGCGCGTCCTGCTTCATCGGGGGGCCCAGCGATCGGGCGCCGCTGTTCTGGCCCTGGCCCGTGAGCTCCGTGGAGGATGGAGGCTATTGGCCGGAGCCGGTGGGGACGGTGGGGGCCACCGCCGCCGCCATGGAGGAGGACGAGGAGGAGTGGCTGGCGCGTGTCCTCGATGAGCCCGGGTTTGATTTTGAGGGTCTGCTGTAGAGAGAGCGCGTGCGGGCACGACAAAGCGAGCAAAGAAGTTTTGTCTTTTTGTATAGAAGGGCAATTTGGTCTTTAATGGTTTCCTTCTTCGTGGATGGGGACTGGCGAAGTGCTATGGGAAGGGGGAGGAAGAGTTGCAGTCTTTTCTTCGGTCTTTTTTGTTTTTTCCAAAAGCTTTTGAGTTAATTATTGTTCTCTTTTTCTGTATCCTTCTCTGCCACTTGTCTACTACTCGTGCCATCTTTGTTTTCAAAGTTTTTAATCTTTAACCTCATATTCATGGAAATAGACGGTGGTGATCGAAGTATCACGGGTTCATGTCGAACGGTGGATAGCGATCAAACGGAGATACGGTTTCTGCACGGAGTCCGGAAACACTCAGCGCCTGACCCATGTTGGCCCCGCATGCCAGCTAGCGACCGGACGTGGGAGGGGGGAGGGAAGAGTGACACACCAACACGGCCTCGGCCAGCGGGAAGTACTGGCGAATCCGGAACCGCGGACTGGTATAACGAAACGACTTTAAAGAGACTAGGGTTTAAAGATATTAACAACCATGCCATTTCGGCGATGCGGGTTATATTAGGAAATAACTCGGTGCACCTTTTCGATGCGCCGCGGCGAATCCCGAGAACCACTTCTTGATTACTTTTCCAATTTAACTTATGATAATTGATAGAAGTTAGCCCGAGATTTATTATTATTATTATTATTTTCATAACCGTGTTCGACTCGGATTGGTTGATGGCACTGGGTCACATTTTACTGATACAGTAACCTGGCATTTTAAAATAAATAAATATTTATTTTCTAGGTAGAAAAAACTTGAGTTTGATTTGCTTTCAAAATTGAGTAATATCAAACCTCCAGCACGGTAAGCAAAAAAAATAATTAGATATTAACCCTTCGTTCTATTTTTTTTTTTACGATGTTATAGTTGAATTAATTTTTATAGCCTATTACTCTACACCCTTCCTCCTTTCTCACCAGGAAATTAATTATTTATTGTTTGTGAGTTGTGATGGGTCTATTCTCGAAGCATCCCTCTCCTCTCCTCAACCTCGTAAGATTCCTGCCCCATCTCCCCATTCTATAAAAAATATAAAATATAAAAAGTTTACTTATAATTTGGTTGCTCTTATACCAATGCTGATCAATGATATGTTTGTCATCACCTTAACCATGATGGTTAGGTGCAACAATTCCTTATCTTCCTCTCTCTTATTCACATTTATTAGTGAAAATGATGTTGATGGATGATTCTTATTTTTATTTAAGACTTTTATATATTTTCTTATTGAGATATAGGAAATTATCATTTTAAAAAATAATAACGATGTGATGCTGCAAGGAAGGACAGGGCCAATGTGTTTTGGAATGTTTGACCATTCAATGTAGCATGATGACACGTCACACGTGGAGATGGATAGAAAAGAAAATCTTTTAGGCATCTAGCATGTGCATTCAATGCATGATATTGATGCTACATGTGGTAATCAACTGGTCTAATACTATTAGACATATCATGCTCTTTAGACTAAGCACTATGAAAAATTATTTAAAACCTACAATCATAGGTAAAAAAGGCATTACAATTAGGGGGTCAAGATTATGCTGTCCAACTTAAATGAGGAGAATGTAGTTTTGGATAAGAAGGACCAATATCTAAGAAAACAGTATATGTGGATTTGACGGTATCAGTCCCGACGAGTTGGATCCCGTTGCTATAGTATCGAGATCACAAATTAATCTGAGCAAAACCTAGTAGCCAGCTCCTCTCCTCTCTAATATTGCTCTTCTTCTTTGAGCTTTAGCACTAGCAACCCAAAGCTTTCCTCTACTTCAATCTCAACTAAAGTTACAGATCTGCCTTTGCTCTATACCATACCTAGCAAGTGGACTTTTGACTTCATCCCAAGTTCACCTCCTCTCTTCCACTCTCTCTTCTTTTTTCCTCCTCTTTTTCTTTATCATAGCTTCATGGAGGCTCACTTGGATCGCTAATCTAAGATTTGTTTCTTTCTTAATTACTTCAACATCAGATTCCTTTTAATCTTCTTCCATATATATATATATATATATATATATATATAGACATGCATCCCTTTTCTCCCAACAGCTCCACATAAATGTTTGAAGATTAATCAATCATAAGAAGTTAATACCACACTCCCACATGCAAATGAAATTGATACTACACTTTCTATAGTTTCTTGGCAAGTATCATGGTCTTTGGTTTAGTCATCATTAGGGTTATCATGATTAGATATTGAGCTTTTTTATTATTTTTTATTGAAGAGCTATTAGTGAGTCTTTGCTTTTTTCATCAAGCAATAATATGTTATGATCATTGTGACTGATAGCAAAGAGGTAATTTTATGTGCTACAGCCTTTTGATAATTCAAGATAGCACCGAAAATATAACATGAAAATATATCTAGTTTTGCACTTGCTAAGCATATATAGAATGCACATCTTGCAAATCACAGATTGCATAATATGACATTAGCACAATGCATTCTAGGCCTACCCTATTCTTCATCCCAATTCTATAGAAGTTATTTGAAACCTACAATTGTGGGTGAAAGCAACATTTTATTCGTGGAAGTGGAATGATAACTTTCTCTCCAGCTTCTATGAAGATAAAATAATCTCAAATGAAAGAAGAAAACATTATGACAATGAGAAATGTGGATCCAACTACATCAACCCGCAAATATGTTGGATCATGCTAGGTAGCAGTAAATTGAATATATCAACTAGCCTAGCTGTTCTTTGCTCCATTTTGGTTTAGTCATTAATCATAATTCAAAATGAGTCCCTTTTCTTATGGTGCCAAATAACCTATGTAGTCTTCCTCCTCCAACCTTCTAACCATTTCAAACCTTCTCTAAAAGATGTATAGTTTTTAAATTATCTGATGACTTGTTCTCTTCTTTCCTAGGACCTTCTCTCCTGATAATTTTATATATGCATATAAATATTAAGAAATAGAGCATGAATGAAACAATCTTGAAGTAATCATGCAAGATAGAGCATGGCTATATTTATCACTGGCATCCTTAAAGCTTTCATTTTTTTGCACTTGAGTTGTGTCTTCGTAGGTTTGTAGTCATCTCCACTTTATTGTAACACTCAACCAATAATTTATTGCAACACACATCCACCTATTTCTCTTGTGTATGAATACACACACTTACTGACCTGCTCTTGTTAACATCAAGTGTATCATGCAAAAGACACGTACATGCACAAATAGTGCCTAGGTCAGTATTATCATCTCCAGTCTATGTGAAAATTTAACATACTTCCATTCCTTTTCTTTTATTGATATCTAGTAAAGAAATTATGCATTTGGTGTACTATTGGAATTGGAATCAAAATTGGAAATAAAATGAATTGGAATGGCCATATGCTTCAATATGATTGATTTATGGTCACTATTGAAATAAGATTTGAATACTAGAAAAGAGGAGGTATTGTATTTTAAAGATTTTGAATATTCTCATGTTATCATGCAATCAAAATGAAAATGAAACTCATCTCAAATCAAAAATTAAAATCGGATTACTTATTTTTATTTTTATTTTAGAATTCAACTATTTCCGACCAAATATATTCCAATATTGGTACCAATAGATGATAAGTTATAAAAAATTAGAGATCGGCATCATTGCCTTCTGCCAAATAAGTCGGACCCCTTAAGCTATGGAAATGGCATAGAACGTATTGAAACTACTTAATTTACGCTGTATCATAACGCAAGTAAAATTCTTTTTTTTTTTGTGATAATAACGCAAATAAAATTCTTCGAGACATGCATTTGAGTTAAAAGGGCAAATCATTGTTTTAATTTGCGCGGTGACAAAACGGTATCAGACGACAAACGAGAAATTATACTAATTTTCCATGGGGAAGGGAATTATAATTACATTAACTATAATTTCTTATGAGGAAGGCCGGTGTTCTGCTACCAACCAATGGGAAACGGGGAGGGTCAGGGGACGGATCTTAGGCAGCAAATCCTTCTGACCAATCCCTCCGTAGTCCGGACTCCGTTCCCCCTCCCCACCACTACAAAGTTCTCTCCCTCGATCAGAGGGCGGCACTCTGCTGCGGGCTTCGGCTGTTCGGCACGGGCAAACCCACCGGCCTTCTCTTCTCCTCCGCTCCCCGCCGCCGCCGCCGCAGATCAACCCTTTTCTCCGCCTTCCCACGGCAACCGGATCCTCGTCTTCTCCGTCGCAGGTCCATCTCTCTCTCATCTCAGTTCTGTGAGTGGTATCTTGGTGCCCCAAACCCTAATCCAAGATGTGTGATTTTCTTGACATCGACTTTGTTGACAGATCCCTTCTTCTCTCCTCTACTCGTGGCCTCGCCAATCTTCTTCATCGTTACTGAAGAAGCCGCACATTTTGAGAAAAATAGTGTTTTTTTATTGTCTTTGTTCGTGGAGCCCTCTCCCTGCTACAGCTCTTCTCAGGGGCGAGGAGGGGAAGAAAGAGGACGTGCAAGAGGGTTACGAAGTTATTTTTACCCAAATTCGAAAGTAAGCCCTGGATCAGTACTTACTTGTGGGGGGATGAAACGCAAATATTCGAGGAAAATACGAATTTGGAACCGACATTTCATAGTGGAAAGCAGTTTCACGGATTAGGAGAAGTTCTGGAACCTGTAGCTGTTCAAGAACCCTTCTTTTTCTGAAAGACAGCACAGGTGAAAGGTAAATTATTAAGGCTTAATCAAAGTCAAGATGTTAAACTGGACCGGGCGCAAGTATGGTATTTGAAGACACCAGAGTATATGTTCAATCCCCTCTTAAGCCCATCACCTTGTTTCAATTTCTTTGGCTGACGATTTGCTCGCCATGGTAATAAGAAGGTTCTTCTTGCTTGGCACCCTGGTGCTAAGTTATTCCTTACTGGGTGCTAGATTTTGGATTTGACTTATCTATTTAGCTCCTTCCTTGTGGATTTGGTTTGTAGTCTGTCCCATTTTTAGTGAGTGAGTAGTGAAACAGGACCGTTTTCACAAAATTTTATTTTACGTGGTTGATTTATCCTAACTTTGGGCTTTAATTGTATATGTTCCACCAAGTGATAATTGTCTATCTTAGGCTACCTTCTGCCATCATTAGTGTAGGGGTTCAAAGCTATGTTTGATTGGTTTAGCATAACATTGGAACCGAGAAAGAGTTATATATGCAAACAAACAAGCCATGCTAGAGGATTAATATCAGATTTGTGGATAAATAACAAGATACTGGTAAGCAAAGTAACAAGGGAAGATATTAATGATGAACAAATACAATTAAAGAAGGAAACGGATGGACCAATAATCTTTTCTTTGCTGACAATTCAGTAACCTTCCAATGCAAACCTTCCATATTGTTTCAAAAGGTTCCTGTACATCATGCTATCACATGATATTTGATGCTGTATTCTAAGCTGTGAGATACTTTCCCCCCTAAATCATGTATTGCATGCTGTGCTTTTCTCTCTTACTCTATTAATATTTTTCAGGTGTGCAATCACCTCCTGGATTTAAAAAACACAACTTATCAACTTCAAGAATTGATATGAATTGTTGTGGATGCTGAGGCTTGCAGATAAACGAGATGAACTTGCTTTGTTGTGGGAATAGAATTTGTATTATTTTAATGTTTTTTATATCAAAATGGATATCTTCATCTGTCCAGAAGGTTGATTAGTCACGTCTCAGAGATCTGGAACAACATTATTTGTGTAATAACAAGCAGGCACAATGATCAACAAACAACTTTTGCTGACTTACTTTTATCTACTTATTTATATTTGCCTCTCATCAGGAGTTATCTTGTATAACAAGGTAATGCATCTTAATGCTGTCTCATCAGTCATTTTATTTTCTTGCTGCAGCAAGTATTTTTAGTATTTCATTTTCATAAGCATATGGATTACATATAGTTATTTACCTTCTGGTGAAATCTGGATGATACTTTCTTTGTTTCTTTCCCACCTTTTTTTTTTTGAAATGTCTTTATATTCATTGCCTGGTTGATTTGTATCTTATTTTATAAAAAATATTTTCCCATGTGCTGATTAGATGCATTTGAAAAGTGATGTACTGCCATTTTTTCAGTACTCTGAGTCCACGTGTATTTTTTTTTAAAAAAAAATCCATCAAATATCTGCTTTAGAGGTCACTCATGCCCATACGCATAAGAAAGAGGTAATCAATATAATTTGCCTCAAGCACATTACTGAAATGGGAACTACTCTAGAGGAGTCTCGAGGTTTTACAATCTGAATTTTTCTTAGCAAATTTGGGTTCTATCACTTTCCAAAATTTTCTAACAATTGTACCAAATATACTCATAACAGTTGAATTAGTGTAAGGTGTTCAGCACTGTTAGGAGATCTGTAGACCCTGAGAGAATTATGTAACAAAAAAGGCTACTTCTGCAGATGTATAATAAATTACTAATATATGAGAATATAAAAGTAAAAAAGTCACTGCTGTTGTTGACTAATCAAAATTTTGATTGACTTAGATAAGTCTATGTACAAACAGTGCTGTAGGATAAGGTTTAAGATTCCATCTTTAGAGTGTGAATTCACTGAAGATGCCTTAATCCGCTGTTCTTGTGAATGCCAAGGAAGAAGATGGCCAATGGCTTATAAAATTTCTTATGTTTCTATAACTTGAGGTCTTGGCTGGCAAAGTCACGTTAGATAGATAGCAATGTTTGCCTCTGTAATATGGTAAACAAAAGCTATGGTTGTCAGATCCTATTGCATTGTGAATATTCTAGGTTATGTTTTTGAGCTTCTGTACAAAATAATTTGGTAATGCTTTTTAGAATGGTTATTATATGATATGTTGGTTTTTGAGTTTGTCTTATCTTCATATTCCTTCAATCTGATATCCTGCATTTTGGACCATGTATTGTAGAAACAATGATTACCTTATTTGCAGTCTGCTTTATAAGATCCAGAGTGATGGATATGTGAGTAAAACAAGTCTGAGGAAGTTTCCTATTATTATATGCTATGGTAGTTTTTGGGTTCGTCAATCTGATATGCATTTTGGATCATGTATTGTAGATACAATGATTACTTTAGTCTGCTTTATAAGATCCAGACTGATGGATATCCGAGTAAAACAACTCTGAGGAAGTTTCTTATTTTTGTCCTTTTGCAGTGGGTTCTATCTCCAAAATATTTCAAATTTCCCTTTCCTATTACTCTTACCATGATTCACATGGGATTTTCTGGTGTGGTAGCATTCTTTCTTATTCATGTTTTTAAGGTATGCTTCCATAACTCTTTTGGCTGTCATGAAAACTTCTCCTTCTTTTTCTTCTTCTTCCGGCCTATGTTATTTTTCCATGTTGCTAGTTTGTTATTACACCCTCCATTGAACCAAAAATTGAATAAATGCATAAGACACAATTTTTTTCCCTAAATTTTTTCCTTTTTAAGTACTCAAAATTCTGAAGCTTTGACTTCCTCAATGGCACATGATATGTTGAAAATACTAGAAAATTAATATTAACCACAATATAGGCTTAGGTAGGTTCTTGTGACCTGTATATTGCTTCTAGAATGATGTAGCTAACAATTGCTAAGGGAGGTGGTATCGGGAAGGAGCGATGTGACAGTATAACTCACTCACTGTGTGGGAATGTAGATGCACACAAGATGGAAGTCATTGTAAAGTAGTGGTGCTAAAAGAGCATGATACTCCAGTTTTATGAACAGGTCTCTTTTCTTCCAATAATATGAGCAAGTGGGGGAAATTTTTGTTGTATGTAGAAGAGAAATCCCATCTCTGCCTCCTGGCCTAAGTGTTAGCCGCGATTCTCCTCATTCACTCAACCTCCTATGCTTCAAGGCTTTAGTCACTTTTTTTTTTTTACCTCAACCAAAATTCCACCATATCAATTAACAATGGACTCTCATTATATATCTATATGATACATCAGTCCAAGGTAATTTCTAAGTAGTTCCATTCACATTACGGGAAAGCTGAGCGTAAACCCACTGCCTGGCACCAGAGGTAGCACTCAACAACTCTTTGGAGAGCCAGTCAGCTGGCTGATGGCCTCCATACATGTGAGACCTACTTGGTGAGAGTGCCTGCAGGATAATATCAACAATGCCCTTTGGGTAGTTGATAGGATATATCTTTTATAGAGGGGCTTAGTGGTGGCATAAATTTGTCAAATAATCATCTTCACCTTTGTGATTATTGCCGCTTAAAGATGACCCATCATAAAGTTGATAATCATCATTCACAGGCTCATTACTTGCTTGGTTAACAAGCTAAGGGATTAAATTAGCTGAGGATCTCCAAGTATATATGAGTCGTGATTGGGAAACATCCATAAGAAACTCATCTGTTTGTACCTTTGAGAGCCTCTTATGGAAGTTTCCAATGCCTTATAGGGTCATGTTGACATTGGAACCTTAAGTATGATACCAAAAGTAAATGTAGCTAAGGACCAAGGCCTCGTTTGGCAAAGCTTTTGGAGCCAGAAAGCACTTTCTAACCCTCCAAAAGCACTTTTGGATGGTATAGTGGTGTTTGGTAAAAAAAAATGTAGAAGCTATTTTGGCTTTACCAAAAAAGTGGAAAAGGTCTACTTGGGAATGGAACTTCTCTGGAGCTTTTCCTAGAAGTATTTTCTGGCATATGTTAGGAAGTTGTTTTGGCTTTAATGAAATTTTTATGGTGACCAGAATGCCCACAAACGAATTTCAGAATTACATCTACCATATCATATTATATTATACTATTATACTATACATATAGTATGATATATTATATCATCACATTATATTATATTATTATGATATTAGATTATATTATTACAATAATATAATAATATATTACTAGATCATATCATATCATATTATTGTACTATAAAAATAATATTATATTACATTATATTACAACAATATGTTACTTTATATTACATTATAATAATATTGTATTATGTAATAATATTTTAATACATTATTATATTATATTATTATACTATACTATATAATGGTGTATTAAATTATGCTATACTATATTATATCATATCATGTTATGCTATATTATTATGCTATAGTATACAATATTATATTCCACTATATTATAATAATATTATATCATATTGCAATATTATATCACATTATAATAATATTATACTATGTAATACTATATCATATTACGTTGTATTATGCTCTATTGTATAATACCATGTAATATCTTCTATTGTCATTTTGTCATACTAAAAGCATTCCCTTTGTTTGGTTACCAAACACGTTAAAATTCCACAGCACTTTAGAAACGTAGTTAGTTTTTTTTAAAAACTCTATTTCCCCAAAAGCTCCAAATTCCAAAAGCTCTACTACCAACAGGGCCTAAAAAATATAAATATTCAAGCTGTTGTTAGATTGGAGGAAGTGTTATCCACACTTCAAGGATTCAAGGTTTTGAGAATTATTGGGAAATTCTGAAAGACTAGTCTAATACTTAGATTCACAAGGTAGCTGGAAATTTTCTGCATGCTTGTTATTTATATATGCTTAACCACCATCTCTCAAATATGAAGAAATGACTCTGCGGAAGGGCAATACTGTGGTTTGGGAACAGGGATGCAAAGGATGTTCATTGTTGACGATTTTTGGTAGAAGCACAAATGGTTTAGGGAGGTAACCAGCAGAAGTTTGGAAGTATATCTTCAGCAGAGTCATTTTTATGGGTTAACCTAGGCATCAACAAGTTGTAGTTGTGACCATCAATGATGAAGTTGCCACCCTCAGAAAAGAAAAGAAACAATCCTTTTGTTATAACTGCAACTGTTACTTATGATACATATGAAGTTGGCAATTATATAGACCCTGCCACCCTACCATAACTCGTATTTTTATCGGGTGTTTTTTTTTTTTGAATACAAAAGAGAGAAAGGAAAGAAAGAAAATGCAGAAAACAGAGCTTGTTGCAGCACTTAAGGTGTCATAATCTAAAAGAATGTCATTAGCGGTGTCTAGCCTCTTTTAAAACCAGAATTCCATTCTTTCAAGAAACTCATTGATTTAAAAATTAAAGGAACTAGGAGTCAAGTCCCGGCTGGGCCAAGGACCTCAACCACCTTCATTAAATATATTCAATCACTTCTCCAATTTGGAGCCATACACCTAAACTGAGCCAGCATGTAGTCTTTTGCTCACAAGGACCCAACCAAACTTCTTTCTCCATTTTCCTCATGTTGATTCCATATTAAAGAAAAGGTCTTTTTTTTTTCATATTATTTTTTGAAATCTTCTTTATTTGCCTTTGATCCTTTTCCTTCAAATTACATCCATGAGGAGATATTCCATGAATATTTGTTTCAACCATGGTTCATGAGACCAGAAAGATTTATATGCAATAAATTATATAATTCAGGGATCAACATGCAAATTTAAATAATTGAGATATTAACATGCAAACTAAGAAAATTTGAAGGAGTAATATGCAAAAAAGCTTCTAGAGAAGATGCCTAATGATAAGGCTGGATCCCCAGGATTCCTGCTCCATATTGGTACTGCAGTCTTCCTCCCCCCCCACCCTTTTTTTTTTACTTCTATCATCATTGTTGTCATCATATCATCTTATCATTGATATCCATATCTTCTTTTTCTCCTTTCTTTTTCATAATTATGGGATCAGTTCCATTGAAACTCAAAAATACTTGTCTTTTTTTGCCTTAAATCAACAACTTATTATTCCTACGAAAAGGGAAGAAAGGCTGCAAATTCAACTTTAGTTAAGTCTCCAACATGGATTTATTGGCCGTGTTTAAGAAATCCAACTTTGGATATTATAACATGATTCATTAAATAGATGAAAGCAGCTAGTTGAGTTAAGAAGTCTATGCAACTATGCAGTCATCCAAAAAAGTTGCCCAGGGCAGATGCCAACTGAACCATTTAATGAAACTACAGGCAATATTATTATAACACCACACATAATATATAGCATATTTATCCATGAGAGATGAGTCAAGACTTTCTCATGGATAGATTTTCTTATTTTGCTATTTGCTTTCAAGTATTCTTGCAAATGCTACACTATTTATTCTTGACATATATGAGCTTTAATAGTGTCATTTTCTCCACTAACAGTGCCATTTTTTTTGTTGTTTTCTCTTTAATATTCATTTCCCCCCTGCAAATATAATATAGATGTTATAATAGTAAATGAGGAGTTCCACATATTTTAGCATTAATAAGAAAATAAATATTGTTTTCATCCAGTGTAGGATATTTATTTTTAAGATGATAAATATCTCTTTATTTACTAAGACTCGATGTTGTTTTCTGGTTGCTATTTCCAGATATCAACCACTGTACTGGTAACTAGAATCATGGAAAAAATTCTCACTTATAGAATGCTTTCTGCCTCTAAGAACTATAAAATCGACTTTTGTTTGATGGTGACATGATGTGTCTGTACAGGTTGTTGCACCTGTCAAGATGACTTTTCAGATGTAAGGGGTCTATTCTGACGGTATTTTTTTTCTCATCTATACTTCAGTGTGTAATTTGTATCTTATGCAGATATGCAACATGTGTGATTCCCATTAGTGCGTTCTTTGCATCAAGTCTTTGGTAAGCACCTTGGCATCATTGATCTACCATTTTTATGTCAATTGATGAGTTCATTTTAAATCCCTAATAATGTTGCTTTGCTCTTAGGTATTCTCAGTTATATTTCAATGCAATAAGTATGCAATAGGATTCATTGACAATATGATTTCCCTCTCTTAAAATCATTCTTAGAGGTTGTTTTAGTTGCATAGTTGATTAGGCAGAAAGTAATGCTTAAGTATCTTCTATTTCTCAAGGTCCTGCTTGGTTGAGGGATGAAGTCTAATAAACTGGATCAATCCACCTTTTTCCAGTGTAATCCACTTTATCCTACCAGATGCCTTTTTTGCCTCGAGAGTATGCAAAAGTTGGATGGAAAAATGGAATTTTGGAAAAATCTACCTTTTCTGACAAACTTTATGATTACCATACATGTATTCATAATTAGAAAAGCACTTTGCCATTGGTTCTCTAATGAAATGTCTCACTTTTTTTTTTAATTGAGCTGACATCTATGATTCACCTATTTACTTGTTGTAAAGTTCAAGTGCAGACTTTCTTTTATGATGATCGATGATGTAAAATTAGCATATTTGTATTGCAGGCAAGTAAATCTTTGGTTTTGTATCTTCAAGGTTGCTAATAAAGTATGGTTCACTATTGCAGGTTTGGCAACACAGCTTATTTGCATATATCAGTCGCTTTTATTCAGATGCTCAAGGCCTTAAGTGAGTCATCTTGTACATACTCCTGCACCAATATTTTGCTAATCTGCTTAAAAGCTACTAATTCTCTATATTTTATGCACATGATTTGTAACAGTGCCTGTGGCAACATTCCTCATGGCTGTTATATGTGGCACTGACAAATTAAGGTGTGATGTTTTCTTGAACATGGTGCTGGTCAGTGTTGGGGTTGTAATTTCGTCATATGGAGAGATTCACTTTAATGTAATTGGAACAGTTTACCAGGTAACTGGTATATTTGCAGAAGCTTTAAGGCTGGTCTTAACTCAAGTCCTCCTTCAGAAAAAGGGCTTGACTCTAAATCCTGTCACCAGTCTATATTACATAGCCCCATGCAGGTATTTTATACAGAAGACTCTGTCACTATGTTTCTTTGTAAGAAAAATCAACTGGAGTTCTCCTTTAAATTTCTCCTTAAATTTATATCAAAAACTGTCAGCTCATCATATATTGTAAAGTTATCACACTTCAATGCAGAGAAAAGACATAAAATGCAGTTTCAAGTTCTTCGTTGCACCACTAATTATTGGAACATTCATATATTTGATTATGAAAACAGTGGTCACAGTGGTTAAAGTTTTTTTCTTTTAAAAATATAGTGCAACCAGCTGGCATTTCTTGGCTCTAAGATTGAGTCTTTGTGATTGTCAACTTTCTATAGAACTACATTTTTGTTCGCATGATTGTTTTAGCTTCCCCTGGCCACTTTACTCAGCAGAAACTTGTAAGTTGCTTGCTACATTTTTTCTCTGTTTACCTATTTATCTTGTTTTTGGCAAGAAAAGATGTGGAGGGATTTTTTTTTGGAACGATAAAGGAGTTGAAAAGTGGCTACCACTCTGTCAAATGGAATGAGGTCTGTTGAGTAAAAACGGAGGCAGGGTAAGATTCAAGATACTTTGAGATTTCAGTTTGGCTTTATTGGGGACATCAGCTTTGGAGATTAAAGTCATTTAATAATAAGCAGGGGCTTTGGCTAGGCACTTAGGGCCTGATTTTACAAGAGGTTGGGATTTAGATATTATCCAACTTGTAGATAATCTCTAGTTTGTCGAAAGGAATCTTGAAAGGTTGAAGAGGTTTTATGCAATCCAGGTTATCTTTGTGCTGGGGAGGATGGTATTTAAGAATGTGGATTTGGACGCATTTTGAAGTGGTTTAGGTTTGTATCTTATTTGGACTTGGTTATTTGTCATATTTTGGATTTTGTTTTTAGGTAAGTTGCTGTTTTATTGAGTCTTGGGAGTCTTTTACATGAGACTTAGGAGAGAAAGGGTTAGTATTTTCTATTTTCTTGTGATTTTGGTATTTGATTTTAGGACTCCTTATCTATCTGGTTTTGGAGGACTTGTTTTAGGGAAAATTAGCATCATTTTAGGCCTAGGTGAAGTTAAGATAAGGTTTTGTTTTCGGGGTTGTGATTTAACTTGATTTGATAGCTTTTTAGGTTGAGTTTTAGGAAGATAGAAGTTTTGCTATTGTTTATAAGGATCTTATTTGCTTTCTTTAATTTCTTCCTTTTAACTAGGGAGAAAGTCTAGAGGAGCTGGATTTAATTACCAACTTTAGCTATAGGAGGAAAGGAGACAGTAGCTGATCATGTTTTGATAATGAATAAATGCAACTAAACTTTCTTCTCCTATTTTTTCCTCTCTTCTCATCTTCTTTCTTTGGGCATGAGCCCCAGATCACACAAACAGTTGCCTTGGGGAGCATATAAGTGTTCCTTGTGCAGGTTTTCTGCGCACAAATTTAAAGATATTTCAGATGTCATAGTTTTTTGAGATCCGATATTTATGTCAGATCTCCACATGCATCAAACTTGACCTTTTGGATTGGATCTGAATTACTTTTGAGAGCTGAAGGTTGAAGTGTCCAATGTTTGAATGTACTCTCAAGTTTGTGGAAAGGATGTCTATAAAACTGGGACACGTCCAATTGGGATCAGGTTAAAGTTCTGTACAGAACATTCAATCTGGAGTGGGAGAGGCCATGGTGGGTTTTTCATTGTCATTCTTAGGATGCAATGGTGGAAAAGGCTTTAATTCAGAGTCTTTTAAAGCAAAGAGGGACAAAGTGGTTTGATGCCTGCTTGTACAAGGAAATCAGAGGATGGCAATTCAAGGAGTGGGGTCCTGCTTTACTATTCTAAGATGTTACTCTCTATTGTAAAGTGCAGGAAATAGGGAAATGAGAAGCCAAGGGAAGATTCAAGGTGATGCTTCTCTTCCACAATTCATTGATCATAGAAGTCAAATTTCTGAAAGTGACTTGAAAACCTTCACACTCAATGAAAATCCAAACAATTTCATAGTTAGTGGCCTTATAGTAGATCCACTGCCATACAAGGTCCAAATACTATAATGGTCTCATAGAATCAGTTTAATATATGTTCCTTTTTTTAAAAAAATATTTTTGTATGCTCTTCGTGCTTTATCTCTGAACCTCTACATTTATATGGTGCAGTCCCACTTTACTTTATCCTAGCTAGGAGTCATACATATCTTTCCAAAGACTAATTTCATGCATCTTCAATGCCTTTGCTTGCAGATCTGTGTTTATACTTGGGCATCTTTTATACCATAGTTTTTCTGTTCCCTGTTTCTGATACCAGTCCTTTTGTTTCTGCAAGTATTCTGGTTCTATTTCAGTAAGATTCTTATCTTGGTATTTGCCTTATGCAGTTTCCTCTTTCTATTTGTACCTTGGTATTTATTGGAGAAACCAGGGATGGATATTTCACAGATTCAGTTCAACATCTCGATATTCCTCTCAAATGCGCTATGTGCTTTAGCCTTGAATTTCTCTATATTTTTGGTAATTGGCAGAACGGGGGCAGTCACCATCCGTGTTGCTGGGGTACTCAAGGACTGGATATTAATTGCTTTATCAACAATTGTATTTCCTGAATCTACTATTACTGGTCTTAATATAATTGGCTATGCAATTGGTAATTTTCTCAATGTTTTAGAGCAATCTTAGTCTACAACTACATTTTTTATGAAAATACTCTCAATAAGCTTTAGTTGTTGATTTACGAGTATGCTTTGCTTCAGCTCTTTGTGGTGTTGTCATGTACAACTATTTGAAGGTTAAGGATGTCCGAGCATCAAATCAACTTCCTTCAGATAGCATCCCTGAAAGAGCTACAAAGGTGAAAATAACTAAATCCCGTTGATTTTAATCTTTCTATTGCTTCCAGAAGAACAAAGTAATTTGCCTAAAAGTGTCAACTTTATCTGGAAACTTTCCCTTATGTTATTTGTCTATACTACACTCTGCCAATAGGATCAGATCATGTGCTTCCCCCCTCTCCAAAAGAAAAAGTGTGTATTATGTAATCTAATTGCTAAGCAGATGTAGCATTGAGAAGGAGAATGTTTTCAAATTTCCACTTGGTTAAAGTTGAAATCTTCAAGTATACCAGAATTGGAGTCACCATACTTCTGGGTATATGTCCTGCAGTGCTGACTGATCAGCATGAGGCTTTTAGATCCTTACATTTTGGTTTTGAGATTTTGGTTTAGTGGAGATCCTATGGAATCTATGGATTTTCTCAGAAGTGAGTTTCTTTAATGTAAGTTTTCAAAAGAAAAACTTTCTACATCAACAAAAAAGATTAAGAAATTGTAACATGGAAATGGTTGGGCATGCAAAGAGTATGTTTGAAGCACTATAGAATATCAATAGAAAGGCTGATGGACTCCTCTGGACAGTTAAGTCTTGCTTGAAATTGAGGCTTGGACGGGTATGTTTGATTTTTGATGATATCTTCAGTATTGTGGGTGCACCCAATCTCTTCACATTCATTTTGTTTTGACTTTGTGTGAAAGTTTCACAATTTTCTGTCTGACTGCCCATCTTTTGAATTAGTGCGGTCACCAAATCTCATTGTAATACTCCAGTTTAATATGCTTGTAAATGTTATATCCTCAGATATGGTTGATCATAGAGATTTTTATCTCATATGTTAAAATTGGCGTGAACGAAAACAAAGTTTTATAAAATGCTTTAGATAGTCAGCAATTATAAGAAAATATTTTTTGGTCTTGTATGTGCTTAACCGTTTATAACATCAAAATGAATTTATAAATCTAACCTGCTTTGTTCTTGTGCTTGGTTTTAAATCTCCTCTGAACCCAGTCCCTTTCTAGTCTCTATCCAAGTGCAACACTTCTTGTTAACAGATGCTTTACTAGTATTTCAGATTTTTATAAAAGAATCTTTGGGTTAGTGATTACATTTTCTGTCCCTATATGTGCATGATTATCATAATTTTCTGCAAATATTATCCATTAGTAAAATCACCAAGTTGCACGTTTTTTCCCTCCATAGATTTTATAAGAATTTTATTGATCCTGGCCACATATTTGCTTAATTTGGTTGTTTACCATTTACTTATTTTGTAATTGTTTGACTAGAAAGCAGCACAAACAACATATAAACAAAAGAACTAGAGGAACTCATTAATTGATTGCCTAGAAAGTTAACGAGGAAAGGAAAGCCTTGTCCTGATTACATGGTTTTCAAAATCATGTCCAAGTAGTAACTAACTAAACATCATTCTAAGCACTGTTTCCTCTGATCATAACACCATTTTTGACCTTCTTTCTGTGAAGGCCTTCTCTAAATCTTTTGTAGCAGAAGTGTCCCATTATAATAATAGGTCATCCATTAGTTGGTACACTATTGTTCTTTTACCTTTTGTCAAATCTATACCTTAAACATGCTTATTTAGGCAAGTCTCATTCTTCGTGCCCCCACTGCATTGATTGCCTGATATCTTGATCATATGGTTGGTAGCCTTTTTGCTTAATGTAGTGTAAATGTTATAAAAGAAGTGTACCATCTAGCAGTAAAAAACCTTACCAGCCATATGATATCAGAGATTATTTCGTTATTATCTTGGTGCCTGTGTATTGCTTGCTGTCATTAAATCTATGCTGAATGCCTTCTAGTTCCTAGTTAATCTACTAAAATTTTGTGCCAACCATGAAAATTATATACGGCAGTCGATTCTATTCAATTCTTTTTAGTGTTGCATTAGATGAAGGGGCACGATGGTAGGTTTTGATATAGGGAGTAGGCTTCATCTCCAAGCATAAACAAAATGAAGAGCGAAAACATAATTTGATACATCAATGAAAATATTCGTACCTACATGAAATGATAAGTTACAGTACACCAAAAACTTGAGGGGCTGGTGGGATTCACGTTTCTTCTTAACGCTGTAACTTCGACTTGTTCTGCTTTGTAGAACAGAATATCATGTTGGTGATTATCAATCAGCTAGTTGGCTTATGATTGTGCCATCAAGTTAAATATTGCTCTTTCGAACTTCGACTGCTTCTTTCTTCATATTTACACTTTATTGGCAGGACACCCTAATGTTGCATGCACTTGAACTAATGTAACCAATAAAGTTTGGTTATGAATTGATCATCTAAATTTATTTTTGGGACCAATTCACAGCGACTAGCAAACTGAGGGCTTTTGACATAATATTCACAAACCATGATGGATCCTGACTACAAGATCTTAGTGTCTACAATGCATGGACAGGTCTTGTTGATTAAGAAAATATTGCGTGTCTTCTAATGCTTGCGTTGGGTTTCATGGCTTCCAACTGTCTGCAGGAGTGGAAGTTGGATAAGAGGTCATCGGATATATATACTGATGGTGGTAACGACGGCAACAATGTGGGAAACAAAGCTGGTGCTGCTGCTTCAGGGTCAATTGTGGTGGATGAAGCACCACCCCTTATTCCATCATCCAGATTGTCCTACATTGGTAGAAGCCAAGTGAGCAGCCACACTGCGTAGTCCAACACACGGTCCTTTGCTTGTTACCCCACTCTCCCCACAATGCATTTTTTTGCAGATAAATTGACTCTTGGAACAGCAGAATCGCATCCTGAAGCTTGATACCAAATGATTCATTGAAAAACTCTAGGTAGTTTTTCATTTACTTTTTTTTTTTTTTTTTTAATAAATTGGCTATGATTCCAAAGAAACATTGTGTGGGAGAACATACAGTTTACCGTCCGTCTATAAAAGTTGCCCTCTTGTAAGAACGCCAGATGATTTTACTTATTATTTCAGATTCATCTCTTTTTCTTCCATCACGAAAGTGGTAGGCTCATAAGCTAATTTTATCAAAACTTTCAACTTTGTTTCAAGAATGAGCAGTTCAATAAAAGATTCTACTTTGCCATGTTCCTTAGCCGGGTTATTCTGATTCACAACTAGAGGAGTGTGTTAAGATAGAACCAATTTGATTTTCTTTGAACTCATTTGTGTTATAACGAATGTTGTTCTAAATTTATCGTAATTCGACGGCCATTTTTTCTCAATTTAAAACAAAGATTCACAAAGAGCCAGTTCCTGCTGTGCAAATTGGTTCACAATAAGAATGTTGACAAATTACTGGTGCTAAGAGTTCCAATCAGAATGCAACCATGAATGCATAAAAATGTCTGAGCAGACATGAGCACAACTTTGCCAATTATGTAAGCTTGGAGTTTCATACATGTATGGCCACCGTGGTCGATCCAGAACTCTAATATTGACAGAGAAATCACTTTTTATGAAATAAATTCCTTAAGCTTACCGTGTATTATTGGATAAATTTAAAATATGATTACAAATATTTTACTTAGCTGTAATGTCAGACATCAGCATTCCGAGTTTCATTCTATTCAGGCAGTTCAAGTGTATCGTACATGATTGAATCTTTTGAAACCTTTGTATTG
Source organism: Cocos nucifera (assembly GCA_006176705.1). Classification (NCBI taxonomy): domain Eukaryota; kingdom Viridiplantae; phylum Streptophyta; class Magnoliopsida; order Arecales; family Arecaceae; genus Cocos; species Cocos nucifera. Next base: position 1,216,896 of record QRFJ01000034.1, on the reverse strand, counting down.
CTAAAAAGGCTTCACTCTGTGTTGATGTTTACAGCAATGTTCCAATTGTTACCCATGATAATCTTGTGCTTTGCATATTCGAAGATCAGCTGTTCTGCAGCAGCATTGACACCATGTATGGCAGCCATTTTTTGATTAAATCCATAGCACCCGAAGGACAGAATGTTCAACAGGTTATAATGTTCTCCTTAACATGATAGACCGATGCCACCTACTTGAAGACCTGCAATTGAACAATATTGAGAAAACATTAGAGCTGCTAGCCTACATGAAAATGAACATATTTTCATCTCAACAAGAGAATCTCCATTTTTGATGAACCTTTTCATTCTGAGGCATGTCCTGGAAATGAGTCAGATCCATGCCATGTACTTTAAGGCCTGCAATTCAACGATCTTACAGAATACCTAGAGTTGGTGGCCTACTATAGAAAATGAAACAGGCCTTCAACGATTTAATCTTAAGAAAAAAATCCTCATTATTGACATTTCTTAGTTCTTTCTGAGATCCGTCCATAGCTTTACAGTGGTTGGTTGCACAGAAATGGTTATTGTAGCAGTAGATGTGGGACCTTCGCTCAGGGGGTCATCCATGTAATGGTACAGTTGTCTTGGACAAAGAAACAATTCTGTGGAGCAGAATATTTTAATTTAACAGACCATAATAGTGCAATAAAACTGAACAGCATATAAAAACAAACATTCAGCAGTCTGTGAGAACAAGGATTTAATGATCTTTGCCAATGAGTTTGTTCTTCTTGGTAAATTGATGTAGATTTTCACACATGTTTTCGTCCCTCAAGATCTTGGCACAATCAATGAAATGTCAGTCATATTGCTTAAGTCTCACCAGTCTTTTGTCTGATATTTTGTGGAAATTTACATAAAAAATACTATGCGAAACTACAGAATAATTCCCTTGCGCTGCTTGAATCATCTTCATATATATTGGATTATGGGTACCACCCATTGCATCAATTTTTTAAAAAAGATCTCCGATCTAATTCCCTTGCACGACTCCCTGTCACTCCAGGGTTTAGGAAGGTTTGGATGTATGTACCATTACCCCATGTACGGAGTGGCTATTCCTATGTTTCAAGTGAAGCCACCTTACCACTGTGCCAAGGTCCACCCTCTACCTATTGCATCAATTTTGTCAATTAAAAGTAAACATGACAATTGTTTCTCTGCAACAGTGTAAAGATCTCCGATCCTCCTAGCTCCCTCACCCACCCAACAATTGAAAATCTGCCACCACTGCATGAGAAGAAATGAAAACCAGCTTCTCGTGTAATGGCTCTTCTTACTATCATAGTTATCCCAGAAAAGGGAGGTGGGGTGGGGGCGCATGGTGGGAGCTGTGAGAGGTGGTGGATGAGCAAGATGCCATCTTGTCACCAGGACAGCTGAAGCACTGAAACAAAAGAGAGAACCCAACTCATTGATCAGCTGAACAATGCTGGGAACTAACCGTCCTCAGGTAACCAATTTATCACATGCTGAAGTTCAATGAAGCAAATGAAGACCTCATGGACCACAAATTTACATTATGGAAGCACAAGTGACGAGAGTAGATAATTGGGAGAACACTGGTTCTTCACACAGGTACGGAAAAAGAAAACGACTCGATTTGATTTGTGTGCAGAGTGTAAGGTTCATGTTTTTGGGTTAGATCAAAATCAGAGAGCCAACTGCCCTGTGACTAAAAATTTCCAAAAAGACATGATAGAATTGCATAAATCATAAGCAGAATAATAAAACGTTGTCCAAACTATATGGGATTGGCATTATGAATCCCATTGATCAAGCATTTCCATTTATGGCTTCTTTGATGATCACAAATTTGCATGCCTCATTTTTTTTTTTTTTTTTTTTTGTTTGGTCTAGCTGCACCATCACAAGCTAAAATATCTTATTACATGCCAATTGCCATCAAAATCAACCCCTAATGTTTGATCCATTGACAATTGGCTAGACTAGGTAAGCTGGTATGGGCAGTTAGAGCGGTTAAATCAGTCAATTAGCTCAAGAGTGATCACACTGTTCAAAACTTGGTAGAGGTCAAACTGGTCAGTTTAAATCAAGTTTGATGAGTGGCTGTATTGTTCAAGTGCAGATAAAATAGGGCTCGCCATTCCCCAATATCGGCAAGCTGGGCTCAAACTAGTGGCTTGCACCCAGTTTTATAATGTATTTTTAGTTGCAAATCCTAAGAAGTATAAGCATTAAACTGGCAACAAAATAATTTAAGTACAGATCAAATAGGATGACAAATTGGTATGAGTTATCCATAGATTCACCTGACGATCAATTAGACAGCTACAACTAACAATTCATTGTAAAAGGATCAATTTCAACTCCAACAAATTAGAAGATCTCAAATCAACATCTCTGTGAATAAAATCATCTTGGTTATTTCTTTTAGAGCTTCCTTCATTGCGAGCCTTAGCATCCATCAACAAATCGACATGAAATCTTGCCCTTTACATTTTAAAACTCATTTAAGTCTTCAAAAAAAAAAAAAACAATAGGAAGATACCTTAGATCAGCTAAAAAAATCTAAACTTTGACTTGAAATAATTAAGACATCTTCCTATCTTTAACAAATAAAAGAAAGATAAAGTAATCTAATCCATAAATAATAATATGAATTATTAAAATTTTAACTACAACATATATGTCATGCTCTCATAATAAAATCTAATCCACTAATAGAACCAAATGCGATTTCATACATGATCCTTATGTAGGTTCAATGCTCGAAAAATATTCCTTTATATGATGTAATTCTTTCTTAGGCCACATCTTAAACAACTTTTCCAAAATTGTAATGATCAGACAATCAGCATCGGAAAAGTCATCAAGATCTTCATCCATATCGAGTTTAGAATTTTCAAAATCATCTAAATAACAATGGAACAAATATACATAACACAACATAACCGATAAGTATAATATCTCATATTCAAAGGTTAGCCTCTCTTAAATTTAGATCACTCTACTTATTGAAATCTAAGATATAACTCATCAGTTCTATTATACACATTATATGCCGCTTATATACAAATTCCATCATTTGATCTATTGATTTGAAATCCAATCTTTGAATCCTCTCTATTGTACAATTCTAATCCAGATCAATTCTTCTATACTCTTTATTTGCCCAACCCTATAAATCATAATCATAGGCTTAAGTTCTACTTACGATCAAACCTATTACTAGTCTTTAAGTTCCACCAATTATCAAACTTATTGCTCTGATACCATAAAATATCACGCCCCAAATCCGGGACATAACACATCCATGCTACTGAGAGGTACCACCCTTGATAACACGAAGCCAATCAATCATAATCAGCTGAAATCCATCACAAATAAAATATAATAAGAGATTTGGTTCAATTATTCCTCAAGTAAATAAACTAAGATTGGTTCAGAGCATCTAAATCCAAAAAAAACACCAAACCCATATTTCAAATTTATAAATAAACAACTACAAGTTCACGATTATCTAATAAACTAAATTTAGCTACCAAAATTCTCAAGCTTGACTATGCAGATCTTCAAGTCTGGATCCTTCATCGGTCCTAACCTTATTCCTCTATAAAAATAAAAAAATAAAAACAATATGAACTATACTAGCCCAGTAAGTAAAATCTATGCTTTCTTACTGGATCAAGCATAAGTGTTTCCATGATAATACAACATTTAAAAAATAACAAGTATTTTAAAAATAAAGCATTTTCTAGAGCATAATATAAAACAAGTTATAAACCAATCATACATACATAAATCATGAAATTTCATAAACATGATTCGTAAATCATTTTTTATCATATGTTCATGTTATATTTTAAAATCTTGCTCACAGATATTTGTGCTAAGATCACTATTGTACCCATGACAGGACCATATTTCTTAATCGACAGGATTCTTGTTTCTTGTGCCAACTTGAAATCCATTGGCGAAGCCATGTTTTTTGTGGATGCTAGCTCCGGATGTTGACTTTCCCAAAAGGGATTCATTCATAGCTATCTAAGAGCCTTTGAAATTTTTATATCTTTTTCTTAAAACATACATATACTTAGATGGAAAAACATTAAAATTCATGTACCATAAAACATGTCATTTTCATAAAACATATTCATAAAATCAATGATCATGATAAAACATGCTTTTTTTATCTCTGATCCTTATTTTATGCAAAACATGATTTCATCAACAACAATTCATTTGCATAAAAAAACATGATAATAAATAAGAAGCATAAGATTCCACTTATCTCGATCGTCCTAGATCTTTAGACTTCACAGATAATCCTATTTAAAAATATTGAATCATAATCAATATTCAATTAATTAAATAATAATAAAAAGAGTGTTAATCGTATGAGTCGGACCATCCAAGCACCGAAGCAGTTCAGGATCTCCTAGTCAAGGGTCAGACGTAAGTGATTCGACTAAAGAATTATGAAGCATATATTGGATCAAAGTCAAGATCGATCAATAGGATTCATCAATGATGGATTTTAAAGATACTAGATATGGCCAAAGTAGGATTGACACATGGCATGAATTTCAAAGCAACTTTGGATCATCTTGTAGAAGTGAACATGGGTTCCTAAAAGAGAAAGATAGATCGATACTAGAGTCTCTTGATTTTTTTAGAGAGAGAAAGTAGATGAGAAGAGAGAAAATAGAGAGAGAAAGTGGAGAGAGAATCTTTGTATCCATCAAAAAAGGCAATCATGATTAAGATCATTAGGGATCATGTCAGATTGCATGGATTTCAAAGCAATATCCGATCATCCTGTTTTTATCTTAGATTCATCGTGGGGTTCATGGTGCAGTTAGAAAGAGAAAGAAAGAGTAAGGCCCTAGAGAGAGAAGAAGAGAGAGGAGAGAAAATTCTCTCTTTTTTTTTCCTTTCTCTCCCTCTTTCTTTTCTTTTCTTCTTCTTTCTTTTCTTTTCTTCTTTTCTCTCTTGGCCGAACAGGGGAGGGAGGGGCTAGTGGCTCGTGTTCCGACGAGGTGCGGCGGCACAATTGAAGATTTGGTAGCAAGCGGCCGACGACAAGCAATGGTGGAGCAAGGGATGGTCGATGGTGGTGCCAAACAATGGAAAAATATGTAAAAATAATTAAGAAAACAGGGAATTCGAACCCCTTCCTTTGATTTTCGGATCATGGGCCGATTATTGACGGCTATGATCTCCGAAGTGGGTAGCTTGTAGGTGGGGGTCGCGAGCCTAGGGGTGCAACACTATGGCCGGTGGCGCTGGTGGCCAGAAAAGGGGAAACATGACGTGGTTAAAACAGGAAAAAAATAGGGATCTTTTTGGGGGCTCTTCCGGTGATTTCGACGGCCGGTGGCTGTCCGTAGAGACATGGAAAGAAGGGGAAGAAAGAGAGAAAAAAGGGTTGGTGCTTACCCCGGGCTCCAGCAGCATCATCGGCTCCAATTTCCGGCAAGCATGAGTACGGGAGGCCACTGCTTCAGCGGAAGAAAAGAGAGAGAAAGAGGGAGGAAAGCCGGTGGAGAGCCGGCTTCATGGCGTGGAGTACCTTGACGGGGGAGGAGAGAATTTATAGAGGATCTCCTAGGGTTTTGAAAGCCCTAGGAGTCCTTATCTCGGTCGGACATGGGGAGAAGAAGACTCTCATTGGGAGTCTTCGTCTCAGGCTTCCTTTTTATTTTCTTTTCTTTTTTTTGGATTAGGTTATCACAAGTGTTTGGAGAAGTGCCATCAGTCTGGAAATTTTATACATAAGAAGTTGTAGGACTTTGTTGATATAAAGTCACCAATCTCTCATATGTAGCTTTAGGCAAACATCTAAATGCAAGTATGATAGACATTAAGCACATTCACAAAGTTTTGGAAGCAGGGGGAGATGAATTTGGCATTACCTTACAGTGCTGATCAGCTAGGAAGGTCAACACCACATAATAAAATACAAGACCAGTTGGAACAAAGAGCAAGAAGGTAGGTAAGCTAACTAAGAAACTCTGTCCAGAACAGCATAAGATAGATTTTTTATATTAATTTATCAAAGAACAACACCAACAAGGATTCATCATACAGTTCATCAAAGAAAGATACTTAAAAAATATCAGCAAAATCTCAATTTCAGATATTTCCATCCAAACACGTTTTTCACTGTTGCCAAGATCAGATCCTGTTGTCAAGACAGATATCCGCCCCAGAAGGCAAAACACATGCACAGGCAGATGTATAGGCACATGCATGCATGCATATGATGTATGTAGATATGTATGTATGCATATGGATATATAGACATTGCATATATAATATGTAAATATACATGTCTGTTTCTGCATATGCAGGACAGCATCTACATTATATAGGAGAAGCCAAAAAGCAATCTAGGACTTGAGGTGATGTAGGTTTTTTCATTTTTCACAAATGGCTTGTTATAAACTAATCTGCCATGAACTTTACCTTCATTATCTTTAAGAACTGCTACAACAGTACTTATCTATGACCTATTCTAAATGAAATTGTTTAAGGAGATCTTTTCTCACCTCTTTGCCAAGTGACCTGTTTGTATCCCGTTTCCATCAGTTTTAGTTGGTTTGAGCCCACCAACAAGCCAACCTGTGACATTCACATAAAAGCTCAATTGATCGATAAATTCTTTCTTCTCATCGCACTTCGGGCATTTTTGCCTAATAAGTTTCATGGACAGATCACCTCCATTGTCAGAGTGGTCTTTCCACTGCTTACTTCCCACTTCTTGAAAAAATTCCAAATTTGATCATCTTTAGACCTCAGCACGCAAGTTCTTCTTGCTATGCATTGCTGTTTCCGTCATCCCTATTGCTGTTTCCGCTCATAATTATAATGTATTACCAATTGGTTTAGTCAACTGGTTCTCACAAACAACATCAGTTTACACCACCTGCGTGTATTTCCTTATATTGACACAACATTATCTAGATGAGCTATCATTCTTCAGTAAGTTGTTTATATTAAACTCATTCCAATTAGGAAAAAATGGACTTAGAATCTAAAAAAGTTGCCTTAGTTGCCCAAATTATGTGAAACTCCAAGTGGGCATTTAGCTAAGTAATTAGGAGTGCCTGTAGGAGCAAGGAAATGATGCCCCCAAAAACTATAGAAGTAGAAGCACTTAGGATGCATCCAAAACAAGTAGCTCTGGTTGTCGCTTAATAGTAATATCCACTTATCCTATGGTAGTTGTGGACTTCGCTAAGTAAAAAAAGAGATTGCTCTTGAAAAACTATAGAAGTAGACACACCTAGGGAACATCTGAAACAAATACCTCTGATTGTTGTTCAATAGCAATATCCATTTATCCAATGGTAGTCGTGGACTTTGCTCGGTAAAAAAGATACTGCTCCTGAAAAACTATAGAAGTCGGTGCACCAGGGACACATCAGAAACAAAGAACCATGATTGTCATTTAAATAGTGATGTCCACTTATTCCATGGTAGTCATGGACTTTCCTAAGTAAAAAATAAAAATGAATTTCTAAGAAACTATATGACAAAATAGAATATTGAAGCATCCAGAGTGTTCAACTGAAAATTGAGCTTGAAGAACCTAGTTGGTAGCTAGGAAAGAAGTGCTTGCACATAGCGAATGAAGCAAAATACGAGCCAGATAGGAAACTCTGGTTAACACATCTACATAAGTGAGAAAAGGCATCGATAACAACTAACTCTTAATTATTCATATGCTTTGCATTAGAACTGGGTGATAGTAGGTGTGCATTATTAAAGTGTGAGAATATTTCTTTAGAGTTCCAACTTACAAATCCTATTTAGTTAAGCAAAAGGCACTGAACTGAAGCAAGGAAAATACACATCTCGGATGTATACAATCTTCTGATCAGAACAAGTGCAATTAGTAGGTATGCTACATAACATGCTAATTGATTAGTAGCCATCTCCTGATTTATTTAGGTAGTGAGGATGCTGGAAACAAAATGAAAAACATAAAAGCTCCGTCATTTCAAACTCAGCATCATTTCTAAAGCATTAGGTTCCAAGGTCACAAGAATTCATGTGGCAAGGAAATGTTGAGAATGATTTGTTTACGAACAAATGAGAATACCATTTGGCTTCAGATACCAGCTACTTAAGTTCTGTACGAAAAAGTAGACGAAAGTAAATATATTATGGTTTTTTAATGCATAAAAAGCAAAGCACCGAGGGAGGCATTTTGTTGTCTTAGTTGAATAACCCAACAATGATGAAATCATGCTAAGTTAACAAAATGTATGTGAAAAACGCCATATCAGAAGACGTAATACGCACCTTTATTGATGACAGAACAGTGATAAGACATGCAAAAATATTATGCACCATTCTTAGGCATAACAGAGCCAATTTTCTAGAGCCCTTCAGCGAGAACTACATTGATCAGGATTTTTAAAAACCAAAAAGGAGGAATCCTCCTATGACCAAAATAGTTACAATACTGAAGAAAACTTGCCTGTTCAGAAAGGTGGAGGCGTTGTAGACTCTTGTATTTTGATTCCTCCAGTCGTGGGCCCCACCTTATTCGACAAGAAATGAAAGAACAAAAATAAGACCATGAGAAGGAAGAAGTAGCCGCACCAGCCAAATTGGAAAAAAAAAAAAGAGGGTACTATCACGAATGAAATAGTCTTATAATATTCTTTTGATTTTTCACTGACACCAAACCTTGACACCGTCATAACTTAAAAACAAGAAAAGAATGCTGTGAAACCATTTGGTATTTTGCTTCTATTTTTTTTTTATGCTAAAGCTAACCTCCCATCAACTTTTTCATCTTTCTCGCATATCTTGTCTCCATGCGATGCAATCGTCGGATCTTACATTTGAGATTGAGAAAGCTCGTTTCAAAATCAATTTCAAGACTATCTTCCCAAAGACATGCCTATTATAATGCACTGGGGTTGGAAAATTTATTACCGGAATAGCTGTATTTCATGAGGATTATAATGCTAAAAAGAACCTATAGTTTAAACTATCAAATAAAATTGACCTCTTGTATATTTTCAAATTCATTTCCAAATCTTTATTTCCTACCCACATCCTTTGCCACCAGCAATCCCTCATCATCATCTGGCAATTTCGCTTTCCTTTACTTGACTACGTTTCACTCGACTTGTCCTCAACATGCGAATAAAATCAGTGGGAAAAATACAAACAAGTTAAAAACACGAACCAAAACTTGGTCTAAGTCACCTGATCTCAGTCCGCATTGCACAAAAAATTAAAGATCCTCTTCTCGGTGCCGACAGTGTATTGCTTTCTTTTTCTTGATTTTTTTTTTTTAAAAGCATGTCAAATCTTCTCTTAAGAAAAGTCACATCAAGACAAACTGTCGTTCAGTCACCATCAAGCACAACAATCAAGCAATTAAAAAATTAAACCAAGATTGTAAACCCTAGAAGCTAAAACGCTCCGGCAGTCGATCAAAACCCCATCTGAGCAAGAACCGACGATTTCCACAGGGAACGTAATATAAAGACAAGAAACATGACAAGAACCAAACCCTGAACACCCGAAACCCTCCATCATCCGAACGAAACCCAACAAGGAGCAAGAAACAGAGAAAGAAGAGACAGAGAGGGGAGAGAGATGAAGTACCGACAGCACTGACAAGGCCACGCGAGGTTGTGGTCGGTAAACCAGTCGTAGAGCAAAGGGATATTCGCCTTCCATCGGGCGTAGCCCTCGTCCACCGCTCGGATCTCTGCCGCCGCCTTTTTATTTCGGTCGTTCATCTCGCCTCTCTCGCTCCCGCTTCTCTCCGGCGTCTCGCTCACTCTCCCAGTCGCGCTGTTCTGAAACCAGACGCGAGAAAAGACGAAGGGGAAGGAGAGCACGGTGGGAAGGGGAAGGAGAGCACGGTGGGAGTGCCTTTTATGGAGAGCGGAGTGGCGGTGGGTCCTCCAGGGTTCCGTCTGAGCCAGCTGGCGTCGTGAGACACGATATTCCGCACACGCGCATAATGTTTCTATCTGCGCGTGCCACGAGTTGTCCGTTTGGCCCAGTTAAATGATCCTAGCCGTTTGTTCACGGAGGGATTTTGAGATGTGCACTCTCGCATAATAATTTCTGTACGCGCATGCGTAAGGAAGGTTGGCGAAATGAAATGATGCCCAGGGCGGGAAAACCGTCTGCCAGGGGAACAAGCGGGCGCGGACCGGTAGAGGCAGAGGCCGTGCTGGGTCCGTTGCACGTATTATCCACCCGAGACTGCTCCATTCACCGCACTCCATCTATTTCCTACCATGCTGACTTTGAGGCCTCCCATTAAATCACCGGTCCATATTGGTTTGAAAAATGAAAAATTCTTTCTGCACACCGGGACGGTCTAGCGATCACCTATGGTGATTGACTCTGAGATCAAAATAATAATAATTTTTTTTTAAACACCGTATTTTAATTCCAAGAGCTAATCATCATCAATGAATGGTGTCCGTGAAATATACCATCCATGATACAAAAAGTATTTCTCTTGAAGAATTTAATGGTGGCCGTTGTCTATCCAATGTTGCTTTAAATTGGCGAAAAACATCTAAGAAACATAACAAACTATTTTGTAATTATACTATTTATCTACATATAGTTACATCTAAAAAATTAAGATTTGCAACTACAGTGCTACATCCAGTACGGAGATCCGTGTATCAATATGATACATCCTTCAAACCATATACTGGTTTCAGCGATAAGACATAGCACACCTAATATATATTATTATGGTATATTATGTAATTAAATAAATCTCAATCCTAAACTAATTATGATTAGCTATAAGAAATTTTTCTCCATTTCACTATGCTTAGGACTTTCTAAAATATGTAGTAATATTAAATTTTTTCTTACTAATCTATTTTATATGATCTTTGGCTTGCCTCTTCCCCTTCTCCTTCTGTATATATCAAATTACTCATTTATATTGGTACATCTCTAAATCATATTGTTCATGTTTAAATTATCTAAGTCATCCTTCTTTTAACTTGTCCTCAATTGATATTATCTTTATTTTTCTCCATATGACTTCATTTCCTATTTTATTTTTTCTTGTATGGTAACCATCTTAATGTTCTCATTTTGGTCTTACTCATCTTCTGCGCATAATAATTTTTAACTATCAAATATTTTAAACCATAAAGTATAACTAATTATGTATCTTTTTAAAATTCTCTCATATAATTACATAATATCTCAATTACACTTCTCTATTTTATCCGACCTACTTTAATTCTATAAGAAACATAATTTTCAATCTTCCTTTTCTTACGATCATCGATCCTAAATATTAAAAATAATCACTCTAAGAGCTTGTTTGGATGATTGGGTTGAAAATATTATGTAATTTTTTAGCTGAATTGATACAACTAATAAAATCATTGGATTACAGAGTAAACTAAGCCTATATTTATGATTTTTCAAAAGTACCTTTGGAATTGACTTGTTCAATGTCCACTCTAAATGTACTTTTGGATAATTATAAATGCACGTCTAGTCCAAGCAGTAATCCAACAATTTTGCTGGTTGCATCGGCCCAACCAATGAATCACATATAATTTTAGCCCAATCATCACAAAGGGCCTGTAAGAGTTTTATGATTTTCAATTTTCATTCAACTTTCATCTTTGCTTTTAATTTTACTAAAACCTCAATCAAGGTATTCTGTCCTGATCATATTTAACCTACTCAAGGTATTCTGTCCTGATCATATTTAACCTACTATGTAATTTGTTGATAGTAAATTTATTGATAATAAACTTAAAAATATTTTTATTTAGTGAAAATGATGAATTGCTATATCACTCTTTCACCATAACTATACATAATTTTTCACCTGAATATTAGCTTGCTTACCATATCTCTCTGGTAATCTAAGGTTTGAGTCTTGATTGGTATTATCCTCCAAGATTCACTTCAAATAAGAGCAATAATTCCCTCAAATGAAATTATGAGATACGAGTCTCTGCCCAGTTCAGATATTTATATATGAGGAAGGCTTCACTCCTCGCATCGCAGTTATTATCATCAGTAGTACCAACGGCAATGGTACCAGTAGTAGTACCAACTAATTTCTGTTAGTGATTTTTTTTGATCGATCAGATTATAAGAAAATCTTTCACTCATCTTTAAGCTCTAGAGGTAACAAAGAATTTAAAAATTTTCTGTAGCACATGTCAACTTTTCAAATGACACAAAAATTGGATACAATTGAGTAGAAATGGAACAAACGGGGTAAATTCACCGCCAAAAACTGCTACTCTTTCTTCAATCATGGGAGAATTATATCTCAATTTGCAAAAATCATTTGGAAGATGCCAGTTTTTATAAAAATTAAAATATTTAATTGGTTGGTGTTGAACAATAGAGTGCTTACTTTGGATAATTTGAAAAGAAGAAACATTCAAGGTCCACCTTTTTGTGCATTATGTTGTTCGGAAGAGGAAACCATGGATCATCTGTTTCTAATGTGCAGGTTTGAGCTGATTTATGGAAAGTAATCACTGATAAACAGAACATACCAAACAATTTTTGGCGAAATAAGCTTCCTATTTCTCTCTCACTTTCTGCATGGGATGTCCTTGCTGTAGCTATAGTGTGGAATTTGTGGAAGGAAAGAAATGGTAGGATTTTTAGCTACGAAGCAAATGCAAAAAATATTATCCTCAACAAATCTCTATTTTGCCTGGAGGAATGGTTGAGATTGGTTGGAGAAGACAAAACACTAGAGAAAAGGAAACTACTTCAAATCTTCAGAGAATGAAGCAAGGGGAAGTGAAAGTGTAGCTGAGGAAAAAAAAAAAATCAGATCTTTCATAAGGCAAAGTGTAGAGATACAGACGTTTTCCGGTGTTTTAGAGCTATAACAACTCTAGAGGCTTTGTCGATATTCAATAGCCTAGTGCTTTATCTGGGGCGATCGTGATCAATGAAAGATCTTTGGTGAGATCGCACTCGAAAAGATGGCCGTCAGCCTTTGACATTGGCTAGAATTCTTTTCTAACTTATGTCAACAGGTCCATAAATTTGTATCCGATAATATTTATTTTATGAATAAAAGATGATCACATCCTCTCACTTTCTCATCAAAAAAAAAAAAATCTTTCTACAATGCACGCATATATATATATATGTCCTAGCAAAGCAGCAGCCGTGTTGGCGCTACATCAATATAGATGCGGATCCATGCTCGCCAGCATGGGGCATTGATATGAGGATGATAATAGGGGTGAGCCCCACCTTGACAAGGGATGAGATACGTCGACGACAGCCATTTTCTCTATCATGATATTATATAATAAATTGTAAAGCCTAAATTATATCGGGGGTATTGACATTTCTTGAATTAGCTTTGATCCAATAATATCACGCACATGCGAAGCATGCAAGGGCAAATGCATTCTCATTTGACTAAAACTTTTTTTATGTAATTCATGGATACATTTCTCAAGTCCTAGGAAGTACGCTCCTTGTTCATTCTTTTGGAGCAAAATAAAACTATAAATAGTAGTAATTATAAGGGCAAGGAGAATGGCGCAGATGGATACAAAAGCTTCCACAATCCCACACCTCTCGATCAGTAGGGTCTACTTCAGGACCACGTGTTATTGCAAGGTCGATTCCTTGCACGAGCTTCTTATTCGTCTTGATTTGATTTCAAAGAGATACCCGACATGACATCCGCGTTCCACGAGAAACTCCTCTGTCAATCTCGCTTCATAAGACTGCGGGACAATGATGCCTAACAACTAGTTACTAATATGTATTGATGCATTATGGTGGTCTTGATGCAAAATAAAAGAATTATAGTAAAATTATAATAGAAACTAAAAATTTATTTCAAAAGTAATGATATTAATTAGATTGAGATCACTCTCTTTAAGAAGATGAGATTCAAAGCTTTTATCATCGGCAAAGCTCACAAATTGATGCGTCCAGGATAACAATATTTCAACTGAATTGTCATATAGCTCAAGATTAATTCTGCACCAGCAGTTGAGCTTAAAGTTTCACCACAAAAAGAATATCTTTTTTTGATTACAAAACGTTTTGAATCTATTGATAAATAGAATAAGAATGAGTCATATGATATGTTATGTGTCGGAGGCTAATGGGGAAAGGTTTCTTTTTTTGTAGGCTTATAAAGCCTTTCTAAATTGTCCATTAGTAACCAAGATACTGGCCTAAAAGAGAGAGAGAGGATAACAAATTTTTATCTTATAAAAAATAAGAATAATTTGACCTTTAACATATGGGAAGAGAGTAGTGAAAGAGTAAATTAAAGATTCCATTATAAAAGATAATAAAAATATTCAATTTTATAGGCAAATAAATAATAGAATTGATATGTTAAATTTTCATACACGGGAGCAATAGTGTCAAAATAAGAAACTCCCATCCATTCACTCCACCCCCCTCCCCTCAAAATTTATCAAAAAAATATTTTTATTTTAATAATAGAATATACCAATGGGTGGCGCACACAATTACATATCTTAATGAGAGGTTGGATATCAAGATGTTGATGCATGACATGGGCCATGAGATGGACGGAAAAGATTGCATGCATCAGACCATCACATGAGACAAAGGCAATTCACAAGGATGCAAGATTTTACTTCACGCCATATGTAACTCAAAGGCATATAAAACTGCAATTTGATTCAAGATGATCCGATTCCTCTGCTGAGGCAACTAGTTTGGTGCGTCTAGTTTCTTGAACTTGGATGCATGCCCGTGTCCAACTTTCACTGTAGCCATTCCACATCTTTTAAAGCTAAGCCCGTGTTTCACGCTTTGCGGTCGTTGAATTGCGGTCAGCTTAGGCGGCTTTCCAAACTTGATCACTGGCCGGGCATGGGTGTCGCTGGCTGTTGCTGTCCACCGGCGGGAGGGCGATAGGGGTGTGCCTCCGGCGGCGACTACTAGCTGTTCGGCCCCAGTCAACATCCCGTGAGAACTCCTCTTTCCGTTTCCTAATTTTATTCTTTTCCCGCAAGAGAATTAATTCGAGGCCATAAGCACCTCTGAACGAGCCACCATCCTCCACCACAGAACTAGGCCTATTGATAGAGTCGAGCTGTGGACTCCCTTACGCAAGTTGAAGATCCAATCTGTTACTCTTTATCCGGAATCCCTTTGCATAAACGATTGCAGAAGTACCAATCTTTCATTTTCTTTTTTCTTATCTCTGTGCCCATCTGTTACTCTCCTTTTCTTCCCATTGGAGGATATCATGCATTGTTTTCAATCCTCAAACACGTTCCACAAGTATTTTCCAGGACTTGACCTGGGAAAAGGTGCTCCCCTCCTGATAGAACCCCTACATGATCTCTTCTCCCTAAACTTCTCCATCTCCCTCTTGGTTTCTGAGATTCTTCGACCCGATGTTTCCAAAACCACCAGTTGTTTAGTGGAACCGAATTGTTTGATCTATTTTAGGACCCTTGCTAGTAGAGCATCAATTCACACGACTCTGCAATTTGCTTGTATCCCGAGAATTGGAAGCATACAAACTCACTTTGCAGATGCCGGTGAAGAGAAAGAAGAGGAGAAGTGTTGCAGTGAAAAATTGGCTTCAGAGGAAGGGAAAGCTAAAGGGAAGAATTCTTGGAATGAGTTGCCCAAATTCCTCCTGGCAGGTGCAGTGTCCACGGTCATTTCCAGGTTCATCTTCTAGCTCTTACACAGTTACGCTATATTTTCATGTTGTCAGTATTTATAAGTTAATGAAACCTTGGGGATGTTTGAATCCATCAATCGTAAATTATAGTGACTAGTTTGAAATCCTTGCTAATCATATTAGGGGTGTGCGGCTTGGGTCAGTTTAGAGTTATATTTTTGGAATCGAATCAATCTAAACTGATTTATTAACACTGAAACCAAAACTAAATAGATCTATTAAAAAAGCCAGTTCAAAGTGATTCAGAAAACTCCGTTCGGTTCGATTCTATTCAATCATTGGGTTAATGTTCCATAAGTTGGACTACATGAATTGGACTAAGTCTAAGGAAAAAAAAAAATTTTATATAGAATGAATGTTTAATGGGCTGGACTAAATGGACTGAATTGTCTAAATATAATAAAAAATTTAAAAATTGAAATATATATGTATGTGAAAACCTCAAATCGAAATTGAACCAAATTTTTTGATTCAAGACTTTCTCAAACCGATATCAAACTGAATTTTAAAAGAATAGATATAAATTGAATTGAAGAGATCGGTTTGGATTGGATTTGTGGTTTAGCTGATTTTTCGCAGACCCCCAATCCACATTGAATTGCAATTCTAAGGGCAGATAATAGAACTCAACTTTGCAAATCAGCATTAGCATACGTGGGGGCCTTTTGTAGACATGATTCTTCTTGCATTATTGCTGCTGCTATTACTATTACTATTATCATTATTATCAAGTGGAGGGAGTCTCGTGGTGGGGGCCAACGTGCCTTGATTCTTATTGTTGCCTCAGCTCTTTTTAGTCGCGGAATTCAGGAAGGAAAAAGATCTGATGCACAAGGTAATCAGAAAGATTTTCTAGTTAGAAGTAATAAAATAATGTTCTTAGCCGACACTTTAAACAGATCAATATTGACATCTACAAGCTCGTTAATGTATTCAGGACATGCATTGCACCATTGGAGAGGTTAAAGCTAGAGTGCATTGTCCGAGGATCAAAGTATTCATGGGTGAATATAATTAGATGCATCTGGGTTACAGAAGGATTAAGAGGGTTTTGGAAGGGCAATACTCTAAATCTCTTCCGCATGGTTCCCTTCAAATCAATCAACTTCATATGCTATGACCTGTACCTGGCTTATCTCCTCCGCATTCCTGGAAAAGAAGGGATCACAAATCGTGATAGACTCATTGGTGGTGGCATATCGGGTGCTGTTGCAACCGTGCTCTGCATACCTCTTGACACAGTACGTATCTATTACCATCCCCCCCCAAAAAAAGAGGACAGTACGTATCTATTGCTATATCATTTATTTTCTGGTATGGAAGGAGGCTTTCATTTGTTTACACGATACCTTTTCTCTATATAGCTATAATTTGCAAGTTCCATTTCAAGCACTGTTTGGGGTTGACGGCATTGGTTATGAGTTGTACCACTCCCATGAGACTACTTCATAAATTGTTCCAACTTCTAACAGTAAACTATGGTTATATACCCTTCGAATGATATTGGAGATGCAAGTAGAGTGATTTTATCTATTGGAATTTATGGGTGACCGATGTTTTTATGTTCAAATAAAACTTTAATGTTGGTTGGGCAGGAAAAAATAACCTCAATGACAGCTTCGAAGCAAATTGGTCTAGTCATGAACGTACTCATCCAAAACTGAATAGCTATTTGCTTTTCCTGCTTTTCTTGTGCATTCATCGTGAGATTATTAGGCTTTGACAGATCCGAACAAGACTGGTGGCTCCAGGTGGTAAAGCTCTCGGAGGCGTGGCAGGTTGCTTCTGTCACATGGTACAGAAGGAGGGCTTCCTTTCCCTCTACAAGGGACTTGCTCCAGCACTTATAAGCATGGGTCCGGCCAGTGCTGTCTTTTATGCAGTCTATGACATGCTCAAGAGTTCTTATCTCTCTCACAAGAAGAAGATGAGTGGAGGTGAGACTGAATTGGGACCTGTAAGGACCTTAATGTATGGTGCCATCGCTGGGGCCTTTGCAGAGACGGTAACATACCCCTTGGAAGTCATGAGGAGGCAGCTCCAGCTCCAACATTGTGCCAATTTGGGTCTGGTTTCATCCTTCATTCAGCTGATAGAAAGGGATGGAGTTGGATCACTTTTTGCAGGCCTGTTTCCTAGCACCCTTCAGGTTCTGATCCATCAAACTCTCGCATAATTCTCTCTTTTTTCTCCGGCTTGATGACTCGTAATTCTTCAATGAAACATTTTGTACTGTAGGACGAAAGTTGCTACTCATTAGCCCCACTAGATACGTCAACCCGTCACTGTGTATTAATCTATTTAGATAATAAGCTACTAAAGAGGCCTCTCTGCTCAAGCCCGGGCCTGGAGGCTGAAACCAATTGGAGGGAACGAATTTTTTAGTTTTTTCCTTTTTTTTGGTGCATGTTTGGGTTTCACCTGTCCTAGAGCTTTTTGGATTACACCTTTGTTTTTGAGGCTTTCAAGAGCTTGTGAGATTCAGGTTATCACTAGTTGGATTTTCCCCTCTTTCAACCTTCTCAATCATTAGTATAGTTTTTTCCAATCGTCTTGGCCGACGGGCGTACACTATAGAAGAAGCCACATAGATCTCTCTCTCTCTCTCTATTTGCTTTGCTATCTCTAGATCTGGATTCTTCGCACCACACAATCCATGGAGGAATTCTATGGATTAGAGACTTGTCTCGTACTCTCATTATATTGTCATGGCCTATAAAGTTAGATAATCATTTAAATTTTTGCTTGTCATTCCCATCATAATCATTTCTACTAATTAGTAATCTTTTGCACGCATTAACAGGTATTGCCATCAACAGCTTTCAGCTATTTCTTCTACGACATGATGAAGTCAATTCTGAAAATCAACTAACCTCCTACTCTTCTTGTATCATATTTGTCTGTTTTCCATGTTCCATCTATTTATTGTTTCCGAAAACATTGCAGTAAATTTTTTTTTTCCCGGATAATAAGGGAGGCCATAACCTGCCCAACGTTGCGGTGAAACTAGGTGATGTTAAAAAGTATGCTCATTATTCGATACCAATGTATCATATTTGCAGGCGGAGTCTCCATTCCCTTCGTGCTTGTATAACTGAGCTCAATATTTAGAAGTAAATTAACACTATAATCATACAGCAAAATACATATTCGATTGTGACCCATACCAAGGAAAAATATGGTTGGTACATACACTAACATGCCATATAACAACAGTGTCAACTTTCCCCTCCAAATGCTGCCGTATATTTTAAAAATAAAATATATATATATATATTGAACATAAGGATCTACCACCCTGCTTTTATTAATAGTGGAATGTACAGAGTTTGTACTGTAGAAAAAAAAATAGCCAGTTTGACCAGAGGCTGGAAGCCATTATCTATTGATCTGGCCGGCCCAGAAAGCAAGAGGATGGATAGCACAAAAGATTGCCTCTCGATTAACCAGCCTGGGTCTTCCAAAAACTGCAGCATCTCGTATACTTCAGGCCCATAAGGCCAACACAGACATCAGTCCAGCACCGGAGAAGAGGGCGACATAGGAGACAACCTGGAGGGATATGGTGCTGTTCTTGAGGCGGTCGAGGACGTCAGCAGCGATCAAATCCACCAGCGCCATGTAGATCAGGATGCCTGCAGAGATGGAGTCCAGAAGTCCCTCCACCGCCATGGCTGTCGGGCTATCAGGATCATAAAATGATGCCACTGAGAGACCCACGCCGATCCCTGCAGGTGTCGTTAAGGCAAAGAAGCACGCCATCACCGTTTCCTTGAGACTGCTGAATTGAGCCTGCAGTCACGGCAACAACGAAATTAATTTCCTTTTAGATGCCTCCCAGAAACAGAGGACCAGCTAATGCTATATTTCAAGTAGATGATACAGAATCCTAACATGGTAATAACACTTAGTCTTACCTGAGAGATGTATCCTCCCAGCGCAAATCCCTCGAAGAACTGGTGGAAGGACAAGGCAACTATTAGGGGTCCGATGGTGCATGGGTCTTGTGACACCCCCAAGGACAAGCCAATAATCACTGAGTGTGAAACAATCCCAAGCTCCAGTATCTGGCTAACATTAAAAATTCGGATCGTGAATATAAAAATGGCAACTAACTTGGACTAAGGATGTTAGTTTGTCATTTTTGATAATTACTGTTGGCTAAGATAATTTTGGCAGATTGAGGTCTTAGTGATGCTCAAAAGTTGAATCAGCTTCAATCGTTTTAAAATGATGTGTAATTATACAATAACTTCTTCCAAACTTTACATATTAGAAATTGGTTTACCTTGTTATATATTAAACAAACAGAGCACTGATTACCTCCCACCCACGACTCAAAAGTCAAAACCCCATTTTTTTTCGAAAAGAAAAGAAAAGGAGCATTGCATAAGCGATAACTCCAACTTGATCTTTCCGCAATGTTTGTTTGTGCGATTTCTTCGTGCCACAAAAACAGGGTGACTCCCAACTTCATTCGGTGATGTAACATCTAAATTCCACATTTAAAATAAAGTTTTACTTGCCGCATTCTTTCCTTCTTTTTTTTCTCTTTTTAGTAACTGATCACATTCATCGAATTTGTCTTTGGATCCTTTCTTTAAGGATGCAAGCACGTAACTAATTAAATTTGAATATGGTCATATTCGATCACAATGACTCAATGCTCAATAATTAATTCGATAATAGTTAGATTTCCTTTTAACAAGCTCAATAATAGTTAGCTCACCAACATAACTTTAATGCATATGCCATAGGACATGACTTTATGCATTATAAAGATTTAAAAGACATAACACTGGCACTTAAGAAGAACTGTTAATTCTTCAAAGACGGAAATTGTTAATAATTTACGGAATGGGATTACTGTGACCTATTGAATCTACTTAACATTATAAATTTATAATATCTGCCAAGCAAATTACTAAGCAATGGCCTATTTAGTATTTCTTCGATTCCCTGTTGTTGTTTTCAAGAACCCAAGAAGAAAAGGTTGACTAGATTGAACTATAAATATTTATCATGAAATGTTTTCACCTTTAAAAAAATTGAAAATTTGATGCAAAGATTTTTTGTCCCCCCCCCCCCCCCCAAAAAAAAAAGTAGAAATTTTGTGCAGATGCTATTTTCAGTATAATATTTTACAAATATAGGGGGAAACAAAACAGCCCTTCATCAATAAAATGTTCATCCATTCTCCGAACATTGACTGGTGCCCTTTGTGATACAAGCACGCATCTGGAGATGGTTGAGATTCGGAGACAATGAGACATTAAGGCGATGCGTTGTCCGCAGAGTATAAAGGAGTACGTTTATCATCAAGCCTGAACTAAAGGAAATTCACCGCACCTGAGATACGACGACGTGCCGCACGTGCGAAGGCACCGCTCCCCCACCCATCTCCCCATGCGCCGTGGCGTGTGCGGGCACCCCGATGGTGTGCATCGCGTTGCCGTCGAGCTCGCCGCTCCCCGATGACCAGACCCCAACCCTCGCCTCTTTCTGGTTCCCCTTCTCCGCCCCGTGCTCCCGCTCGTAGAACGTCGTTCCGACGAAGTCCAGCACGAGCGTACCGAGGGTGGCGACCATCGCCGCAAAGCCCGCGAATGGGAACTCAGGCAACTCCCGCGCCGGCATGGCGGCGTCCGCCAGCGACTCCGCCGCCTCGGGGAGCATGTGGACGAATCCCGTCGCCAGGATCACGCCCGCTCCAAAGGCCTTGACGAAGGCGAACCCGCCACCGTCGGGGCGGAGGAACCGCCGCCGTCTCCCGGCGAGCGGGATCGCCACGCCAGCTATGCTGGCGACGAGGATCGCGGCGATCGCGGCCAGTTTCAGGGGCATCGCCGCCTCGTCGTCGCGGCATTCTCCATCGCCCGCCACCATGGGGACTTCCAGAGCTTCTTCCTTTCTCCTTGATAGGAGAATATACAGAGATACAATAAAAAGAAGAGGGATGTCGATTATCAAAATAAAAAAAAGAGGATGTCGTCATTTTGATCACCGAAACAAGGTGAGCTCTAAGAATGTCGACACCTCGCCGCCGCTCTCTGTGACTTCTCGAACAAATTATTGCGGGCACCACGAACTATTGTGGAATAAGTGACTCAACTCGCAGGTTCGCGGAGCATAGGTAGACCCCACTTATTTTGAGTTGGGTCATTTTTGCGGGTACTTCTGGGCCGTGGATGATCGTTGTAATTTCTCGTTAGGCGCCGAGGCTGGCATCTCCACCCTACAGGAATTCGGTGGTTTGTGCTACTAGAGCCTTCCAGAGAAGGTTGCTGAACGACGTTTTAGGTATCGAATTTTGTCTTCCTTTTATTTTTTTTCCTTGCTTCCTCCCCCGCCTCAGGTGGAAACGTGGGCAATTTTTAAACTTCACGGAATACCGAAGGTAAGTTCTTCCCCGTTCCCGGCCGGAACCGGCCATGGCGCCGTCTTAGTGAAAGGCTGGATTAGATTTCAGATTTAACAAGTCGCATTCTATATTTTTGAACTGTAACTAAGATGGTTTCTAACAGGCCATTGAATTTTAAGAAAACACCAGCAGGCCAGAGAATTCTTGAAAAAAAAAAAAAAAAAAATTTCATCCACAAACTGAACGATTATATTCGGGAACTCAGAGACACAATTCCTCTGGAAGTTGTGCTTTGATGAGCTATCGCTCTCTGGCTGTACTTTTGCCGTCGTTTTAGCTTCCGCACGCATGGAACGTGCAAATACACTTTTCCTTTTTCTGTAATAAAAGAGATTCAGAGCAGGGATAAAAAGTAGGAGAATCACCATTCGTATTTCATCACTTGAGTGCCAACGAGAGGAAAAAGAAAAAAAAATATCAATTCTATTCTAATTTTTAATTTAGCTGCTTATGCATTAGAATGCACCATCTAATATTATTTTATTTATATTTATATAATTAATTAGTATCTTTAATTTTTTTTTGGTTATTATGACTTATATTTTTCTTACACTATTTGTTTTTAGTTTTATATTTTTAATAGTTGATGTTTTGTTTTTCTTTGTAATTAATATTATATTATATTTATTTAATTACAATTTCTTATCTTTATCGCATTTCTATTTTATATTTTTGTATTGTTAATTAACATATATTATGTTTATTTATGTAATTTAAAAATTAGATGCACTATACTCTTCATTTTTTTTTATTTTGTTTTATTAAATTTATATATTATTTTGGTTGTTTTTCTAATATTTATCTAATGCATTTTTATTTTTATATTCATCACTACTATTTCATGATTTATTTTTTTTTATAAATTGCTTCATTCAACATGCATTATATATTCCTCATTTTATAATATATTACATAGTAAATCTTTAAATCATAATTGATATATATATATATCTGTGTGTGTGTGTCATATACTTTTTAGTGAAACAATAATTTTATTTGAATATTAATTACATTATTTATTTTTTATTTTATAACATAATTATTGATAATTAATTCATATTAGGCTATATTATTTGTTGCTTTTTATATACTAAATATTGCTAATTGATTTATTTTTAAAAACAATATTTATTTTCATCCTCATGAAAGTTTTCATGTAAAAGTGGGATTACCCTCTTTATCTTTTTTTTTTTTCTTTTTTGGACGGAAGAGGTTGGGGGGGATTTCAAAATTTGTTATCATATAAAACATCTAAATAAGTAGAGCTGGGATTTCTACCATATTCCAAAAGGCACTTTCCACTCCATTCTACAAAATACTTATTCTTGTGAACCAAACACCATCCCTAGATAATTTATGGATAAATTGAGCATAGTCTTATAGGTCCCGGTGTCATGGACTTATAGTCCAATCTAAACTCTTAGGTTGCATTTGATGTATTATCAGACACTAATAATTTAGATTATATAGTAATCTAAATTACATGCAATCTGGATAGATTATCAGTAATGTTGATTTCTATATTTGGTACACACAAATAATGTTGCATAAAATTATTAAAAATTTTAGTTGACATGTTTGATATGATAATCAGATTATTGGTAATATAACATCAAATTTTTAAAATACTCTCAAATCAAATTTATTAAAAATTACATCCCATGCATAAAATATAAATATAATATATAATATTATATATAATATATATAATATATTATATTTTAATATATTTATATTTATAATATATATTATAATATATAATAATAATAATATAATATAATATTATATTTATAATATAAATATATTTTATATATAATATATAATATATTATATTCTAATATATATTTATATTTATAATATAAATTATACTATATTATTATTGTTGGGGATAAACCTGTTCCTGCCGAAGTTCGGCTGGATGCTTGATCTCGAAAGGATCCCATCCGATAGCAGCCTCCATGGTTAAATCTCGAGCCTCCTCCAAAAGTTGGACTCTTTCCGAACTTCTTCTTTAGTCAGACTTCTCCTTCAGCAGGACTCCTTCAACAGTCGGACTCCTTCCGAACTTCTTCTACAGTCAGACTTCTTCAACAGTCGAACTTCTTTTGGATTTTTTCTTCAGTCGAACTCCTCCAATGATCGAACTCCTTCCAGACTTCTCCTTCAGTCGGACTCCTCCAACAGTTGGACTCCTTTCGAACTTCTCCTTCAGCCAAACTCTTCCAATAGTCGAACTTCTTTCGAACTTCTTTTTTCAGTCAGACTCTTCCAACGATCGAACTTCTTTCAGACTTCTTCAATCGGACTCCTCCAGCAGTTGGACTCCTTCCAAACTTCTCCTTCAATCAGACTCCTCCAATAGTCGAACTTCTTTCGGACTTCTCTTTCAGCCAAACTCTTCTCCTTCAGTTGGACTCCTCCAATAGTCGAACTCCTTCCAAACTTCTCCTTCAGCCAGACTCCTCCAATAGTCGAACTCCTTCCGAACTTCTTCTTCAGTCAGACTCCTCCAACAGTCGTACTCCTTTTAGGCTTCTTCTTCAGTCAGACTCCTCCAATGGTCGAACTTCTTCCAGACTTCTTCTTCAGCCAGATTTCTTCAACAATTGGACTCCTTCCGAACTTCTCCTTCAATCAAATTTCTCCTTCAATCGGAGTCCTCCAATGGTCGAACTTCTTTCAGACTTCTCCTTCAGCCGGACTCCTCCAGCAGTTAAACTCCTTCCAAACTTTTTCTTCAGTCAGACTCTTTCTCTTCAGTCAAACTTCTCCAACAATTGAACTTCTCTCAAATTTTTTCTTCAGACGGACTCCTCCAAACAGCTAAACTTCCTCCGAACTCCATCCAACAGTCCTAGAGGATCTCGACACTCATCCTCGTTATAGCCAAAAGAACCGTCAATCTCTTCCATCCGAGCTTCGGTCATTGGATTCCAACGGGCTCGCACATCGCGACAACAGATACTATCATCCATAACAAACTCCACATGATCCTGAACGGTCCACTATCGGATGGTTACGACCATCACTATTAGTTTGTTACAGGCTCCGTCCATATAAGTGACCCTCTAGATATGCTTTGAAAAAAAAAATTCTCCTTCTCTTCTTAAAAACTCTGCTAGAATCTTTCTATATATTTCATTTCTGTTAGTCGAAAGAATTGACTTGATCGTCGGAGGATCTTGCTGGAGCCACCATCCCAAATTTTGGATAAGACTTATTTTGTAGATCTTAGCGGCGATCTCGTCTTCTCCAAATCTAATTTTGACTCCGACGACGGTCAGATTTCGTGCCAACAGGATTGGTGCTAGAGAAAGGATCTCAAGTTATTGAGATTTTCTTATTCTTGAAGAAATACGTGATGGAGATCCCTCTTCATCCTAGTCAGAGTCCTATTTTTTCTCTTGACCTCTCGAGGATGCCCCCTAGAAAGGCTTCAACCTAGCAATCAACCACCTCCATGATCAGATCTCATCCAGATCTTTCCACCCCTATTTTATCTCCTACGTCTCAAGTCCCACCGCCTGTGATGGTGCACATGGTGCAGTTCGACCTGCTGGTCCAATAGGTCTATGGCCTTACTAAAGTAGTGCAGATCATGCGGTAGTAGCAGCCATCTCCGACGCCATCTCGATCGGAGCAGATTTCTCAAGAGCCAGAGAACCCAGTCTGGGAGCGATCGACTTGGGTCAGTCGACCGACGATCCCCAAAAAAAGGAAGCAGAGGGTAGCGAGTTCTTGCTCGGACCATGACTCAATCCCATGGGGAGCTTTGCCCCTGTTCCATCAGAAAATCCTAGAGATCAGCAATCATGAAGATCTTCTGGATCAAAGACTCCAAAAAATGAGACGACGAATTGAAGAAATCCATCATGCTCCCTCCTCCCACGGCCTCCCATGGTAACGATATTTGCACTGACCCTTTTTTTTTAGAAGATTATGTAGGAACCGATCCCGTCGAACTTCAAGCTTCCTCAGTTTGAGAGTTACGATGGGACCACTGATCCGATCGACCACCTAGAGGTCTTTTGGATAATGATGCTGCTCCACGGCGTATCAGACGTTATTTTGTGCAGGGCTATCCCGTCCACCCTTAAGAAAGCCATCAGAAATTGATATTCGGCCCTTAAGTTGGATACCATCTTTTTCTTCGATCAAATAAGCCATTAGTTTGTGGCTCATTTCGTTAGCAGCCGATGTTCTCATCAAGGTTTGGATTCTCTGATGAATATCAAGCAGAAAGAAAAAAAATCTATTCGAGCTTATGTCACTCGATTTAATGCTGCTGCATTAGAGATCCGAAATCTAGATTAGTCTGTTGCAATGGCCGCACTCAAGGATGGCCTTCAGAAGAATAATTTGCTATTCTCTCTGAAGAAGAAATACCTCAGGAATTTTGTCGATATGCTGGTTCGAGCTGAAGGTTATGCCCGAGCTGAGGAGGCCTTTAAGGCCAGGGATAATGAAGCCGCCCAAGAGCGGCAGGCAAGTGAACTGAATGTTCCTGCAGTTGAAGAGAAATCGAGCAGAGGTCGGCCACGCTCCCAAACTCCTCTGGAGCATAAGTGAGTTCGAACTGCTACTCGGACTCAGAGATGAAGAAGCCCGGATAGAAGGGCACGATGGAGCTCTCCCTTCAAAAGATTCTATAACTATACCCCTCTCAATAATCCAAAAATCTAAGTACTGATGGAGATCAGAAAGCAACTGCCGAGATCGAAAAGGATATGCACTCATCCCGACAAATACGATCCTAGCAAGTTCTGTCTTTACCATCGTGATCATGGTCACAATACAGAAGAGTACATTTAGCTTCAAGACGAGATCGAAGAGCTCATCAGGCACTGTAGGCTTGGTCGATTCCTACGACATCGATCGAAAGGATGGAAGGATCGGATGAGAGCACCCCCACCGCCAGAACCACCAAGAGGCGAGGAGCAGTGAGAAGATCGACCTCCGATTGGCATCATTAACACCATCTCTGGGAGACTTCGATGTGGGGAGGCTAGCGGATCGACAGAACTTGAGAAGAGGCAGAGGACTGAAGAGCCCATCACTTTCACCAATGAGGATGCCCGAGAAGTTTAGTTCCTACATAACGACGTGGTTGTAATCTTTTTAAACATTACTGATTATGATATACACCGTATTTTGATGGATAATGAAAGTTTCGCTAACGTTCTATATTATGATGCTTTTTTTAAAATGTCCATATCCGATAATCGCCTGAGACCCATGAGCTCCTCGTTGGTCAGCTTCACTGGTGATACTATGCTAGTGAAGGGAATGATAACTTTAACTGTGACTGTAGGACAATATCCAAAGCAGGCCAAGGCGTGGGTCAACTTTTTGGTGGTGAAAGCCTCCTTCACTTACAATGCAATCCTCGGTTGACTTGATCTGAATGCACTATGAGCCATGGTGTCGACCTATTATCTAAAGATAAAATTTCCAACAAAAAAAGAAATAGGTAAAATCAGAGGCGATCAAGCATTAGCCCGACACTGCTACTCCATCACCTTATAAAATGGTACTCGACTTAACCCCTACCAAGTTGATGGGCTTGATGTCCGCGATGATCTTACCGAAGAACAGGACGAGCCCATAGAAGATCTTGTGACCGTTCTCCTAAGTGAAGAAAATATGGAGCATACGGTGCAAATTGACTCCAATTTAAAAGATGAAGTTCGAAAGCAGCTTATCGTCTTTCTACGAAGGAATGCCGATGTCTTTGCTTGGATTCTGATGGATATGCCTAGGATTGACGTCGAGGTTATGGAACATCAGCTGGCCATTGATCCCAAGCATCGACCAGTGAAAGAAAGAATTCGAAGCCATGCACCAGAAAGACAGAAGGCAATAGCAGAAGAAGTCGGCAAGCTTCTCAATGCTGGATTTATTAGAGAAGTCAACTATCTGACTTGGATCTCTAACGTGGTCCTGGTCAAGAAGGCCAACAATAAGTAGAGGATGTGCATCGATTTTAAGAAGCTGAATAAAGCCTGCCCAAAAGATAGCTATCCTTTGTCCAGAATCGACTAACCGATGGATGCGACTTCAGGCTACGAGCTCCACATCTTCATGGATGCCTTCTCTGGCTACAACCAAATTCGGATGGCATCGGAGGATAAGGAGAAGATTGCTTTTATTACTAACCATGATCTTTACTGTTATAGGATCATGCCCTTCGGACTTAAGAATGCAGGCGTGACTTATCAGCGTTTGATCAATAAAATCTTCAAGAAGCAGATCGACTACAATATGAAGATTTATGTCGACGATATGTTGGTCAAAAACCGAATGTCTATCAATCATATTGTCGATCTTGAAGAGGCTTTCGTTGCGCTCAGAAAATACAAGATGAAGCTAAACCCAATCAAGTGCGTCTTTGGGGTAGCCTCAAAAAATTTTTTAGGGTTCATGATCTTGAGACGAAGGATTGAGGCCAACCAGAAGAAGATTCAAGCTATCCAGGAGATGACCACTTCAAAGTCCATCAAAAAAGTTCAACGCTTGATCGAAAAGGTAGCATCTTTGAATTATTTTATCTTGAGGTCAGTCGAATGCTGCATGTCCTTCTTCCAAATCTTCAGAAAATCGAAAGATTTTCATTGGACTCAAGAATGCCAAAAGACATTTGACAAGCTCAAGAACTACCTCGGCTTGCCTCTCCTACTAGCCAAATCCGAATCCGGAGAGGAGCTGTTTCTCTATCTCGCGGTCTCCCTGGGATGCTAGTGGTAGTCCTGGTCAAAGAAGAGGCGAAAGTGTAGCGACCAGTCTACTACATAAGTCGGATCCTAAGGGATGCCGGGACCAAGTATATAAAGTTAAAAAAATTGACTTATGCTCTTCTGATTGTAGCAAGGAGACTTTGGCCTTATTTCTAGGGACATGCTATAACGCTTCTTACTGATCAGCCGATCAGAACGATCCTTCATCAAATGGATGCTTTCGAAAGAATTGCAAAATGAGTCATTAAATTAACAGAGTTTGACATCAACTATCGACCTCGATCAGCAATCAAGGCTCAGGCACTGGCCGACTTCATAGTTGAATGTACCATCCCAGATAATGTCGAGCTTCAAAATGAAACCAACATTTCATGGTTGTACCTGAACTCCTCTGAAGAAAGAACGGATCTTTCTGAAGATTTTTGGGCCCTGTATGTCGATGACTCCTCCAACGCTTTCGAAGCAGATGTTGGGCTGATCCTAATCAATCCAAAAGAAATCATCGTGGAGTACGCGCCACGTTTTAAATTTTTGATGATAAATAATGGGGTAGAATATGAGGCCCTAATAGTCGGGCTCAGGATAGTTAAAGAATTGGGAGTTGATCGACTTCAGATTAGCAGTGACTCCCAATTGATCGTGGGATAGGTCAGCGGCAGTTATGAAGCTCGAAAAGAGAGCATGGTAAAATATCTTGAGAAGATGAAGAGTTTGACCCCAATCTTTGGCAGCTTCAACATTTGATAAATCCCGAGAGCGAAAAATGCTAGGACCAACCTTCTTTCCAAGCTGGCCATCCTAGCTCCTAACGAGCTTTCGAAAGAAGCTTATTATGAGACATTGAAATGTCCATGCATAGAGAAACCACAGCCCATCATGCAGGTTGGCCAGGAGCCCTGCTGGATTGATCTGCTGATTGCTTATCTTACGGATGGGGTTCTTCCTCGTGACCCGAAAGAGGCTCAAAAATTGAGAAATCAAGCCATCTGGTATATTTTTTATGAGAATAAGCTGTATAAAAGATCATATTCTCTATCATTATTGAGGTGCCTCCGATCCTCTAAGATCGATTTTGTACTATGAAAAGTGTATGATAGAATTTACGGGAGCCATGTGGGTGCCAGATCTCTATCTTAAGCCGCTCTGATAAGGGTATTACTGGCCAACTATGCATGGTGATTGTGTTGATTACGTTAGAAGATGTGACCGCTGTCAAAGAAATGTGAATGTCCAAAGGCAACCAGCCATCGAGCTTACCCCATTGAGTGCTCCTTAGCCATTTACATAGTGAAAAATAGATATTCTTGGATCCTTCCTAATGGCATCTGGGCAACAAAAGTTTCTCCTAGTCGCCATCGACTATTTCACTAAATAGGTTGAGGTCGAACCACTGGCAAAGATTACCGAAGTCAAGATACAGGACTTCATCTGAAAATTGATCGTCTGTAGATTTGGATGGTCTTGAACTATCATAACAGACAATGATCGATAATTTATCGGGATGAGGTTCATCGAGTTCTGCGAAGGTCTGAATATCTCCCACCATTTTACGTTGGTAGCTCACCCGCAAGCAAATGAAGAAGCTGAAGTGACCAATCGGATCCTATTGCAAGGCATCAAGACAAGATTCGAAAGAGCAAGAGGGGTCTGGGTGGATGAACTTTATCATATTTTGTGGACATACTGCATTACTCAAAGGTTGTCGACTGAAGAAATATCGTTCGCCTTAGCTTTTGGAATAAAGGCAATCATTCCAATCGAGCTTAAGCTTCCATTGGTGCGGATGTGGCTTTCAATGAATAGCATAACCCGTAAGATCTCAGAGCCAACCTCGATCTACTGAAAGAAAAAAGAGAGGAAGCCCAAGTTTGGATGGCAGCTTACAGGCAAAAGATGGTCCGATACTATAACTCTAGAGTTAGAGATAAAATATTCAGAGTGGAGGACTTAGTGCTTCGACGAGCCACCATCTCTCAGCCTCAGAATGAGAAAAAGCTTGTCCCAAATTGAGAGGGACTCTACGAGGTCATGGAAGTCGTCCAACCTGGGACATACTGCTTGAAGAAACTCGGAGAGGCAGACCTACCTCGACTATGAAATTCGAAAAATCTACGAATGTATTATCAATGATTTGATTGCAATGAAATCCTCCTACTTCAATATCCTAATTCTTATTATATATCGATAATAAAGGGGAACTACCCTCGAACTTAATCTTATGATAAATATAGCCACATTAGGAATAGGAGGAGAACCTCGTCCTAACATGAGTAAAATCGAAGGCCTCATTCATTTTAGACGAGATGAGGGAAGAGGCCCTAACAATGGCCCTAATGTGCTCCTATAGCCCGTTAGAAATAGAAGAAAAATCTCATCCTAACGTGAGCAAAGTCGAAGGCCTCATTCATTTTAAATGAGATGAGGAGAGAGGTCCTGACAATAGCCCTAATGTGTCCCTACAGTCCGTTAAGAACAGGAGGAGAACCTCATCCTAACATGAGCAAAGTTGAAGGCCTCGTTCATTTTAGACGAGATGAGGAGAGAAACCTTGATAATGGTCCTAATGTGCTCCTACAGTCCGTTAGAAATAGGAGGAGAACCTCGTCCTAACATGAGCAATGTCGAAGGCCTCATTCATTTTAGATGAGATTAGGGAAGAGGCTCTGACAATGATCCTAATGTATCCCTACAGTCTGTTAGGAATAGGAGGAGAACCTCATTCTAACATAAGCAAAGTTGAAGACCTCGTTTATTTTAGATGAGATGAGAAGAGAGGCCCTGATAATGGTCTTAATATGCCCCCATAGCCTGTTAGGAATAGGAGGAGAATCTCATCCTAATTTAAGCAAAATCGAAGGCCTCGTTCGCTTTAGATGAAATGAGGGGAGAGGCCCTAACACCGGCCCTAATATGCCCCTACGGCCTCGTTAGGAACAGAAGAAGAACTTCAACCTAACAAGAGTAAAAAAAAAGAGAGAGAGAAGGATCGAAGGTGAGCATTGCATTCACATGAGGCAACGACGGACAAGCACCTCGGACTGGGCCTCCGCATCCTGGACGGCTTTATACTCACAGATCAGTTGGAGCTTTAATCATTAAACTTCAGCTTTCTTCATTCCGACAGCCTTTGAAAGCCCGTCGATGGTCTTCTTCAAGAAGGCAATCTCATCCGACTCTCCACTAGAGACAGTCTGTTGACCATTAGCCAGTTGTTGCTAAAGATGGCTCACCTCTTTGTTAGCTGTCCGGAGCTCATGCTCGAGCCTGGTCACCTTCTTTGATCAAGTTAGCTTATACTCATTATGCCAGACTTCGATATCATGGAGCTGCTTCTGAAGTTCGAAGAACCTCTTGGACCAGTCCTAATCATACCGGGCCCTGTCGGTAGACCATGATGAAGTTTCCTCCAGCAGTTGAATTTTTTTCTTCATCGCCATAAGGTCAATCTCAAGGAAGCTGATCTTTGCCGTTAACTCCCAAGACTTATTGTTGGCGCTTCTTCTCAATTCGACTATTTCTCTCTCGAAGCCATCCTTCCAAATGCTGAAACTGATAGAATCCTTCCTGTGTAAGTTTCTAAGGTGGGTAACTTCGACAGTCGCCTCTGAAACATTCTTCCTTAATTTTTGGAGATCATCCTTAGTTTTTTTTCAATTTCTTCTTCAAGCGATGAATCTCCTTCTTCAAGCTCCTAATCAATGGTTTAATCGGAACCCCATGGGATAAAGGATTGACATCAACTGAAAGAGGAGAGTCATGACCTAGGTCATCAAGAGCATTCTGAACCATGCAAACAACAATATAAAGTGTAAAGCTAGAAAAAATTTTATCTTTCATTTACTTTGATGTTTTTAAATACATTAGCATAAAAAAAAACAAAGAAAAAGAAAGCTACATGGTCTTCGAGAATCTAGACCTTGAGTAGCTCGACCATAGGAGAGGTCAGAGCGTCTTCATTCACGTTCGATCCATGGGTAGGCTCGGGTGCTGCAGTGATGGGTTCGGAAGCTTCTGAGGTAGCTTCTGCAGCTAAAGAAGAAGGGACATTGGTCGGAACAACTCCGACCCTGAGGGATGAAGGATCGACTCTGTTGTCGGGCTTTTTTATCAAGAGGTCCAAATCTATCTTGAAAAAATTCTCAACGATCCTCTCCAGGCAGATCTAGAATTCCTCGATGAAGGCCTCCTAAGCAAAAGCTATTTTAATGTCCTCCATGTCCCTAGAGGATTTGAAGCTTTCGATCGCTCGCTCCACCGCCGCACTGACCCCTTCTTGCACTTTCCTCTATTCATCCTTCTCCTGAGCCAAGGCAGTCCTCAAGTTCGTCGTCTTCTCATGCTCCGCCCTCAACTCTTCCCAAAGGTGCTCAACCTCGATAGATTGGATTTCTGAAGCCACCCTCATGCCCTCGACTTCAGCCCGGGCCTTCTCAACCTTCACACGAGCTTCCTCTGGGGCCTTCGAGGCTTCGGCCCGCCTCTGACCGGCCGCCTCAGAGTGGACGAAGAGATAATGCCCGAGCTACGATAGAAAACCAAGTTAAAATTAGGAAGCCCTGACTTCAAAAATGAAAAAGACCTCAAACCAAGACTATGAGAGAGAAGACTACCTCAAGGTAGGTGATGAAGGACTCATCGAATCTCTCGATGTCATCCCTCCTAGCATCTTCGCCGTAATGTGGGAAAAAATACTCTCATTCATGAGTGATTGGATGACCTTTCGATCGTCTAGAGAAATTTGTTCTTGATCAGGACCCCCACTTTCAGAGCTCCCGACCCTCCTTTCGACCTTCTTGCCGACAGTCCTCTTCTTTTTTTTTTCTGTGGCTTCCTCCAACTGGAGGAGAGCAGAAGGAGCAACCACTTCGAGCGAGGTCAGGCTTGGTACGGTGGTAGCAGGCTCGGGGGCGAGCATGGCCTGGATCGGCACGACATGGCTGGACTCACCAATGCGGGCCTTCTTTGGAAGATCCCGAGCGGGGCTACCTTTTCTCTCGAGGGATTTAAGTTCCTTGGTCAAGCGGTCTCACTCTTTAGGAGTCATCTCTATAAAGGATAAAAATCGAAGTCAGAAAAGATCAAAGAAAAGTCGAGGTCTGGACAAAGAATATCCCCAAAAAAAAAGACTACCTACCGAATTTAGGAGATTGAGATCGAGGTTAAACAGGATCTGCTCGTCCAAAAGGTCAGAGATCGATGGAACATTAAAGCCCTTCAATATATCGGCTGAACTTCGATCCTCGCTTTTCAGCCCTGGAGCTCGGCGGACCGAGTTTCTTATCTCCCCCCATGGAGGAAGTCCTAACCTCAAGGATGGGTTTGAGATGAAGAAGAATTTCTCCTTCCAACCATGGATGAAAGAGGGGGTGCCCTTAAGTAATCCATTCCTACCGAATTAGGGGGACACATACCACCAATACTTAGCAGTCGGATGGCGTTTGAAGATAAAAAATATCTGAAATAAGAAAATGGTAGGTCGGACGCCTACCATGGTACATAAGGAAAGAAATCCTATGATGAATTTAAAGAAGTTCGGTGCCATAGCAGCGAGGGAGATGTTGAGAAATCTAAATAGATTGGTCACAAAAGGAGGTAAGGATAACCTAAGCCCAGCTCGAAGAGCCTCTAAATACAGGCAGGTTTGGCCAGAAGGCGAAGAGCAGGCCCTATCATTGGGTTCGAGAAGTTTGAGCTCGTATTCGGAGGGAATACTGAACTAAATCCTGGCTAACGAAAGATCATTAGGCCGAAGTTCGCAGGCAAAAACTACCGGTGCAAAGGAAAGAGGGGGCAACTTAGAAAGCTTGGTCTCCTTGGGAGATAAGTTCGCTAAGGCTTGAGGAGCCGAACTTTCCGAGCAGATCGATCAGAATTTCTTGGTGGACATTCGGATCAAAGCAAAATCATAAAAAATGCTCGAAAAGTTAAGAAAATAAAGTGCAAAAAACTTCTACGAAAAGACCTAAGTAGCGGAAAGCAGAGAATGTAGGAATAACTCGAAAAAGGATAGCGAAGCTGACCTAAGTCGATTGGAAGAGGTAGGGAGATGATGAAGGCCACAGAAGATAGATGGAAGAATACTTAGGATCAAAGGAAGCGGAAGGAAAAGCCTGAGCTCTCACGCGATGGAGAGAAGAAAACCATAAGAAGAGGAGGAAGAAGATTTTGAAAGAGGTAACGACTCGGGGGAAGAAATTGGTTAAATAGCCCTGAGGATTCTAAGCAGTTATAATTGCGAATCTCCTTCGACCGGCCTATGGCCGATGCGTGCCCCCTCTATCATGGCAGAGATTGACGGTAGACATGCCCATAATGATGCCATACCCTGGGCAGAGTTTTGGTACGGAGCTCCAAAGGCATCTCTTCGGGTTGCCTCAAATTTATGAAGCTTCGACGCCGGCGCAGAAGCACCAAAAAATGCCTCGCCCTAGCAAGCGTAGAAAATGGAAAGGGACTTCGGCAGTCACACTCGGTACTTCCTTTTCTTGAACTTCAAACTTGGGAGTAGGGGGACTAGTGTTGGAGATAAACCCGCTCCTATCGAAGTTCGGCTGGATGCTTGATCTCGGAAGGATCCCGTCTGGCAGTAGCCTCCATGGTTAAACCTCGAGCCTTCTCCAGTGGTTGGACTCCTCCCGAATTTCTTCTTCAATCAGGCTTCTCCTTCAGCAAGACTCCACCAACAGTCGAACTCCTCCCAAACTTCTCTTTTAGCCAGACTCCAACAGTCGAACTCCTTTCGGGCTTCTCCTTTAGCTGGACTCCTCCAACGATCGAACTCCTTTTAGACTTCTCCTTCAGCTGGACTCCTCTAGCAGTTGGACTCCTTCCGAACTTTTATTTCAGCTAGACTTCTCCAACAGTCAAACTCCTTTCAGACTTCTCCTTCAATCGGACTCCTCCAATGATCGAACTTCTTCCAGACTTCTCCTTCAGTCGGACTCCTCCAGTAGTTGGACTTCTTTCGAACTTCTCCTTCAATCAGACTCCTCCAACAGTCGAACTCCTTCCGGGCTTCTCCTTCAGCCAGACTCTTCTCCTTCAATCGAACTTCTCCAACAGTCGAACTTCTTCCGAACTTCTTCTTCAGTCAGACTCCTCCAACAGTCGGACTCCTTCCGAACTTTTCTTTCAGCCAGACTCCTTCATCAGTCGAACTCCTTCTGGGCTTCTCCTTCAGTCGGACTCCTCCAATGATCGAACTCCTTCCAGACTTCTCCTTCAGTCGGACTCTTCCAGCAGTTGGACTCCTTCCGAATTTCTCCTTCAGTCAGGCTTCTTCTTCAGTCGGACTCCTCCAACGGTCGAACTCCTTCCAGACTCCTCCAACAGTTGAACTCCTCCCAACTCCTTCCAACTTCTTCTTCAATCAAACTCCTCCAACAGTCGAATTTCTCCTTCAGACGGACTCCTCCAAATAGCTAAACTCCCTCCGAACTCCATCCGACAGCCCCAGAGGACCTTGGCACTCATCCTCGATATAGCCAAAAGAACCGTCAATCTCTCCCATCCGAGCTTCGATCGTTGGACCTCGATGGACTCGCACATCGCGACAACAGACACTATCCCCATAATAAACTTCACGTGGCCCTGAACAATCCACTATCGGATGGTTACGGTTATCACTATCAATTTGTTACAGGCTCCATTCATATAAGGGATCCTCCAGATACGCTTTAAAAAAAAAAAAGCTCTCATCTCTTCTTAAAAACTCTGCTAGAATCTCTCTATGTATTTTATTTTTGTTGACCAAAAAAGCTGACTTGATCGTCGAAGGATCTTGTCGGAGCCACCACCCCAAACTTCGGACGAGACTTATTTTGCAGGTCCCGACGGCGACCTCGTCCTCTCCAAATCCAGCTTCGACTCCAACGACCGTCAAATTTCGCACCAACAATTATAATATTTTATATTATTTTTATTAAAATAATATTATTATATTATATAATATTATTATATAATAATATTATTATTATATTATAAATTATACTTGTTGGGGATAAATCCCGCTCCTGCCGAAGCCTGGCCCGACGCTCGGCCCAATGTACCCAGTAGCCGCTGAAGAGCTTTAGCGTCGGGCGCCAGGCCGAGCCCCTACCACGGCCGAACTGCCTAGAGGTCGAACTCCCCTTCGCCAAGGTCCGGGCCGAACTACCTAGCTGCCGAATTCCCCAGCGCCAGGCTCTGGGCCGAACTCCCACTGCCAGCCGAACTTCCTGACGGCCGAGCTCCTTGGACTCCAAGCGGCAGGACTCCTCCCAGACGCCCGTTCGGCCACCCGAACTCCTCCCGGATTTCTCCTTCGGCCGAACTCCTTCGGACTCCCCACGGCCGAACTCCTTCGAACCGACTCCAAGCGGCCGAGCTTCAATGAAGTCCTCTCAGCGGCCGAACTCCTCAGCGGACGGGCTTTAGTGGAATCCCCAAGCAGTCGTCACGGGGCCGAACTCCTCAGCGGTCGCCCTCATCAAACTTCGGCCGACCGAGCTCCTACCGAACTCTCAAGTGTCCAAGCCTCAGCCGAAGTCCAACAGCCGGCCGAACCCCAAACGGCCGGGCCTCGGATTCTCAGCAGCCGAACTCTTCTGCGGACGAGCCCTGGCTGCATACCTTTAGCCGGACGCCTAGGGGAGCCGAACTCCCTCCTATCTTCCTCTTCAGGAGCCCGAACTCCCCCGAAATGGGCACACAACGAAGGCCTTCAACCCTTCGTTCGGCAAGCTCTGCAACCATCGCCATCAGTCAGTCCGCCGCGCCATCAGTCAGTCCGCCGCACCATCAGTCAGTCCGCCGCGGGCGATAGCGACCCACTGTCAGGCGGCGATGGCTGTCACCCTCAATCCGCCGCACGCGGCACCAGTGAGACTGACTCCACCGAACCTCGAGCGGCCCGCCAGCACGCGGCTGCAGTTGTCACCATCAAGCTCCGCTATATCAAGGACCCTCCCGACACACTAAGGCTAAGCTCTCTGAACTCTCGACTCTCTAAGCTCTCCTCCACATCTCTAAGCTCCGGAACTCATTCCGAGCACTCCATTACTGTTGGCCGGAAACTAACTTGACCGTCGGAGGGTCCTGCCGGAGCCACCACCCCACCGGTTCCGGACGGGACTTCGTTTTGCAGGTCCCCGGCGGCGCCCAGCGGCCTCGATTGCGGCGACCTCCGGCGGCGACGGATTTCCGCACCAACAGATTGGCGCTAGAGGAAGGGCTTTGAACCTTCGAGGTTCCCTTGTTCTTAAAGGAGTGCTCGGCGACGATTTCCTTCCCCTGCTCCGGATCTCTCTCCTCCCTCTTCAGTATTCCTTTTCTGAAAAGAAAAATGCCTCCCCAGAAGAGCCTCGACCCGGAGGTCGGCAGCCTCCGCGGCCCGATCCCGTTCGGGTCCGTCCGCTCCCACTCCGGCCCCGGCAACACGGGCCCGCTCCGTACTCGCGGTAGATGCGGAGCGGTTCGACCTGCTTGCCCAGCAGGTCCGCGATCTTACGGAGGCGGTGCAGGCAGTGCAAGCCACGCATTCGCGAGGTCCGGCGCCCACTCGACCGGCGCGGGGTTCCCCGGAGCCCGGGAATCCAGTCCAGGAGCGACCGATGTGGGCTACCCGACCTCCGGCCCTCGGGAGAGAAGGGCAGCCGGCAAAGAGCCCCTGCTCGGACCGCGGCTCGACCCAGGGAGAAGGCTTCACACCCCTTCCGCGAGAAGACCTTGGGGATTAAGGATCGCGAAGATTTCCTGGATCAAAGGCTCATTGGAGATGGGACGACGCATAGAAGAACTTCGTCATACTCCTTCCTCCCGCGGTAACGATATTTGCACTGATCCTCCCTTCTCACAGAAAATTATGCAGGAACAGGTACCGCCGAACTTCAAGCTCCCGCATTTTGAAAGCTACGATGGGACCACTGACCCGGTCGACCATTTGGAGGCCTTCAGGACGACGATGTTACTCCATGGCGCGCCTGATGCCATTTTGTGTCGGGCTTTCCCTTCTACCCTCAAGGGAGCAGGCTAGGAATTGGTACTCGGCGCTTAAGCCGGGCACCATCCTATCGTTTGACCAAATGAGTCAACAATTCGCGGCCCACTTCGTCAGCAGCAAACGGCCGCGCAGAGGCTCGGATTCCTTGTTGGCCATCAGGCAAAAAGAGGGGGAACCCATCCGGGCTTACGTCACCCGGTTCAACGCTGCCGCGCTGGAAGTCCGGAACCTGGACCAATCAGTTGCTATGGCCGCCCTCAAGGGCGGCCTTCAGAAGAACGACCTGTTGTTCTCCCTGGAAAAGAAATATCCCAGGGATTTCGCTGACATGCTAGCTCGGGCCGAAAGCTATGCCCGGGCAGAAGGAGGCTTTTGAGGCCAAGGATAATGAAGCTCGCGACAAGCGACGAGTAGGCAGAGCGGGAAGGCCCGCCGAAGGAAAGAAAGCGCACCGAAGCTTGGCCGCGCTCCCGAACTCCCCCTGGTCGCGGGCGAGCCCGGACTCCACCTCAGGCTCGGGGGCGGGAAGCCACCGACGGAAGGGCACGCCGAAGTTCCCCTCGGCACCGAAGTCCCCCCCGACGCCGAAGTTCCCCCCGGCGCCGAGGTTCTCCCCCGCGACGAGGTTCCCTCTCCGCGCCAAGGTTCTCCCCTCCGACGGCGTTTTCACAGCTACGCCCCCCTCAACGCCCCGAAGGCTCAAGTGCTGCTGGAGATCAAGGGACGACTTCCGGAGCCGGAGAGGAATGCGTTCCCATCCCAGAAAATGCAACCCCAACAAGTTCTGCCTTTACCACCGTGACCACGGTCACGATACCGAGGAGTGCATCCAGCTCCAGGACGAAATCGAGGAGCTGGTCCGGCGGGGCAGGCTTGGCCGATTCCTGCAAAGACAACCTAAAGAGCGGGAAGATCGGCCGAGAATGTTGCCGCCGAATGG
The DNA here is from genome assembly GCA_006176705.1 of Cocos nucifera. Taxonomy (NCBI): domain Eukaryota; kingdom Viridiplantae; phylum Streptophyta; class Magnoliopsida; order Arecales; family Arecaceae; genus Cocos; species Cocos nucifera. The sequence continues at coordinate 1,177,126 of QRFJ01000034.1, read as the reverse complement.
GGAAGGATCGGCAGGAGGATCGGCAGGAGGACGCCTCTCTCGGCGTCATTAACACCGTCTCGGGAGGACCGCAGCGGGGAAAGACCGACGAATCCGAGGGACCGGCGAAGAGGCAGAGGACCTCGGAGCCCGTGACCTTCACCGAGGCAGACGCCCAGGGGATCCGATTTCCACATAACGACGCGGTTGTAATCTCTTTAAACGTCGCTGATTATGATGTACGCCGCATTTTGGTGGATAATGGAAGTTCGGCGGACATATTGTTTTACGATGCCTTCTTAAAAATGTCCCTACCTGACACCCGCTTAGGACCTGTAAATTCCCCCCTGGTAGGATTTGCCGGACACGCCGTTCCGGTCGAAGGCATGGTGACTTTGGCGGTGACGGCGGGCCAATCCCCAAAATTGGCCAAGGCGCGGATCGACTTTCTGGTCGTGAGGACCCCGTCCGCCTATAATGCAATCCTTGGGCGACCCGGCCTAAACGCACTACGGGCGGTAGTGTCAACCTACTACTTAAAGATGAAATTCCCGACGAGCCACGGAGTCGGCGAGGTCAGAGGAGACCAAGGCCCTGGCAAAGTACTGCTACTCAGTCGCCCTGCGCGGGGGAGACCGGCCCGACCCTTACCTTGTTGATGGACTGGACGTCCGCGACGACCTCACTGAAGAACGGGGCGAACCTGCGGAAGACCTCGTCCCTGTGTCCTTACACGACGGAGACCCGGGGCATGAGGTGCGGATCGGCTCCAACTTGGCGGCCGAGGTTAGGGGACAGCTCGTCGCTTTCCTCAGAAGGAATGCGGACGTCTTCGCCTGGGCCCCAGCGGATGTACCAGGGATCGACGCCGATGTTATAGAACATCGGCTGGCCATCGACCCAAGGCACCGACCCATCAGAGAAAAGTTACGCCACCAAGCCCCAGAGAGACAGAAGGCGGTAGCCGAAGAAGTGGATAAGCTCCTCGAAGCCGGACTCATCCGGGAGGTCAACTATCCGACCTGGGTCTCGAACGTGGTCCTCGTCAAAAAAGCAAACAACAAATGGAGGATGTGCGTCGACTTCAAGAAGCTGAACAAAGCCTGCCCAAAGGACAGCTACCCCCTGCCGAGGATCGATCAGCTGGTGGACGCAACCTCGGGCCACGAGCTCCTCACTTTTATGGACGCATTTTCTGGTTATAACCAGATACGCATGGCGCCCGAGGATGAAGAAAAGACCACCTTTATTACTGACCGAGGTCTCTATTGTTACAGGGTCATGCCTTTCGGACTCAAGAATGCAGGAGCCACCTACCAGCGCTTGGTCAATAAGGTCTTCAAGGGGCAGATCGGCCGCAACATGGAGGTGTACGTGGACGACATGCTGGTCAAAAGCCGAGCCTCGACAGACCACCTCGCCGACCTTGAAGAAACTTTCGGTGCGCTTAGGAGGCACAAGATGAAGTTGAACCCGACCAAATGCGCCTTCGGCGTGACCTCCGGAAAATTTTAGGATTCATGGTGTCGAGACGCGGAATCGAGGCAAATCCCGAGAAAATCCGAGCCATTCCAGGAGATGACTGCCCCGAAAACAATTAAGGAAGTTCAGCGCCTGGCTGGGAAGGTGGCGTCCCTGAACCGCTTTGTCTCGAGGTCGGCCGAGCGGTGCCTGCCCTTTCTTCCAGGTCCTCAGGCGACCGAAAGATTTTTGCTGGACAGCGGAGTGCAAACAGGCATTCGAGGAGCTCAAAAACTACCTCGGCGCGCCCCCGCTGCTGGCAAAGCCCGAACCTGGAGAAGGGCTGCTCCTATACCTAGCTGTCTCTCCAATGGCCCTGGCGGCTGTCCTGGTCAGGGAAGATGCGAAGGCGCAACAACCAGTCTACTACGTGAGCCGAGCCTTGAGGGACGCGGAGACCAGGTACTCCAAGTTAGAAAAACTAATTTACTGTCTTCTGAATCGCAGCCAGGAGGCTCCGACCTTACTTTCAGGAGCATACCATAACGGTCCTCACGGACCAACCAATAAGAGCCGTCCTCCACCGAGCAGACGCTTCAGGAAGAATCGCCAAATGGGCGATCGAGCTCACGGAGTTCGACATCAATTACCGGCCCAGGCCATCGATCAAGGCTCAGATACTGGCGGACTTCGTGCTGGAATGCACCGCACCAGTTGAAGCCGAACTTGAATCAAGCGAGACTATCATCGGAGGGAGACCAAGGCCCCAACGAAGCCGAGCTGTGGCGGTCGAGCTTCCCTGAAGAAAGGGCCGACCTTCTTGAAGGCGCCTGGGTTCTGCATGTGGATGGCTCATCCAACTCTAGCGGGGCCGGCGCAGGGCTGGTCCTGGTTAGCCCCGAGGGGATCGTCACCGAGTACGCACTTGCGCTTCGAGTTTCCCACAACCAACAATGGGGCCGAGTATGAAGCGCTGATAGCCGGGCTGCAGATAGCCAGGGAATTGAAGGTGGGTCGGCTTCAAGTCTATAGCGACTTCCCAGTTGGTGGTCGGTCAGGTCGGCGGCAGCTACGAGGCGCGGGAGGAAAGCATGGTGATGTACCTCGGGAAGGTGAAGAACTTAATACCAGCCTTCGACAGCTTCGACATTCGGCACATCCCAAGGACCGGGAATACAAGGGCCGACCTTCCTCTCCAAGTTGGCCACCTCTGCCCCGGCCGAACTACCAAAAGAAGGTGTTTCTGGAAACTCTGAAGTGCCCGACCACCGAGGAACCTCAGGCCGTCCTGCGGACGGACTTCGAGCCCAGCTGGATCGATCCGCTGATCGCCTACCTCGAAGAAGGGGTCCTCCCTCACGACCGGAGAGAAGCTCGGAAGCTCAGGAGTCAAGCCTCCCGCTACGTCTTGTACGAGGGCAGGTTATATAAAAGGTCGTACTCCCTCCCGTTGCTGAGGTGCCTCCGACCCTCTGAGGCCTGCATCGCGCTACAGGATGTCCACGAAGGACTCTGCGGGAAGTCACGCGGGAGCCAGATCCCTATCGCAAAGACTACTTCGGCAAGGGTACTACTGGCCAACCCTACTTCGTGATTCCACGGAATACGTGAAGAAATGTGACCGCTGCCAGAAGAACGCCAGCGTGCAAAGGCAGCCGGCGTCCGAACTCACTCCGCTCACTGCACCCTGGCCCTTCGCGCAGTGGGGGATGGACATCCTCGGCCCCTTCCCAACGGCGTCCGGACAACGGAAGTTCCTCCTGGTCGCGATTGACTACTTTACCAAGTGGGTCGAGGCGGAACCACTAGCGAAGATCACCGAGGCCAAGGTGCAGGACTTCGTCTGGAAGACGCTGATCTGCCGGTTCGGTCTGCCCCGAGCCCTCATAACCGATAATGGGCGACAGTTCGCTGGAGCCCGGTTTGCCGAGTTCTGCGAAGGACTAAACGTCTCCCACCACTTCACATCGGTGGCTCATCCGCAAGCCAATGGGGAAGCCGAAGTGACCAATCGGACCCTGCTGCAAGGCCTCAAAACGAGGCTCGACAGGGCAAAAGGGGCCTGGGCAGACGAACTCTACCACGTCCTCTGGGCATACCGAACAACGCAGAGGGTACCGACCGGCGAGACACCCTTCGCCTTGGCCTTCGGCACCGAGGCAGTCATCCCGATCGAGCTCAAACTCCCGTCTGCTCGAATCGTGGGCTTCAACGAGCAACTCAACCCCCAGGACCTCAGAGCCAACCTCGACCTTCTAGAAGAAAAGAGGGAGGCAGCCCGCATCCGGATGGCCGCCTACCAACGGAAGGTGGCTCGGTATTACAATTCCAGAGTCAAAAGCAAGGCGTTCAGAGTTGGGGACTTAGGTGCTCCGACGAGCAGCCGTCTCTCAGCCCCAGAGTCAAGGGAAGCTCGTCCCAAATTGGGAAGGTCCGTACGAAGTGGTAGAGGTCATCCGACCTGGAACCTATCGCCTAAAGGAGCTCGGAGGACTAGCGCTTCCCCGACCTTGGAACTCAGAAAACCTGAGAATGTACTACCAGTAGTTTCCCTCAATAAAACCTTGTTGCTCGACACTATCGTTTCAGGGTCGCTGGGAAAAAAGCGAGCGGAAATGTCCCGCCGGCTAGGAACAGGAGGAGAACCTCGTCCTAGCGTGAGCAAAGTCGAAGGCCCCGTCCACAAAGGACGGGATGGGGGGAGAAGCGAGGACGACGGTCCTCATGTGCCCCCACAGCCCGTTAGGAACAGGAGGAGAACCTCGTCCTAGCGTGAGCAAAGTCGAAGGCCCCGTCCACAAGGACGGGATGGGGGGAGAGGCGAGGACGACGGTCCCCATGTGCCCCCATAGCCCGTTGGGAACAGGAGGAGAACCTCGTCCTAACGAGAGCAAAGTCGAAGACCCCGTCCACCAAGGACGGGATGGGGGGAGAAGCTCGGACGATGGTCCGGATGTGCCCCACAGCCCGCTAGAAACAAGAGGAGAACCTCGTCCTAACGTGAGCAAGGTCCAAGGCCGAGCCCCAGAGTCTACGGCAAGCTTCACTGCAGAAGACGAGGTCTCCTTCGGACCTCAGCCTCAACTTCAGCGTCAATATTGGCTGGAGATGAGACCTCCCCCGAGCTTCAGCTGCGACAAATGCGGAGCCCGGAAGAAGACTTCGGCAGTCGCCTGTTTTGGTACTCCCTCCCTTCAATCTTTGAACTCGGGAGTGGGGGGGCTACTGTTGGGGATAAATCCCGCTCCTGCCGAAGCCTGGCCCGACGCTCGGCCCAATGTACCCAGTAGCCGCTGAAGAGCTTTAGCGCCGGGCGCCAGGCCGAGCCCCTACCACGGCCGAACTGCCTAGAGGTCCGAACTCCCCTTCGCCAAGGTCCGGGCCGAACTACCTAGCTGCCGAATTCCCCAGCGCCAGGCTCTGGGCCGAACTCCCACCGCCAGCCGAACTTCCTGACGGCCGAGCTCCTTGGACTCCAAGCGGCAGGACTCCTCCCAGACGCCCGTTCGGCCACCCGAACTCCTCCCGGGTTTCCCCTTCGGCCGAACTCCTTCGGACTCCCCACGGCCGAACTCCTTCGAACCGACTCCAAGCGGCCGAGCTTCAATGAAGTCCTCTCAGCGGCCGAACTCCTCAGCGAACGGGCTTTAGTGGGCCGAATTCCCCAGCGCCAGGCTCCGGGCCGAACTCCCACCGCCAGCCGAACTTCCTGACGGCCGAGCTCCTTGGACTCCAAGCGGCAGGACTCCTCCCAGACGCCCGTTCGGCCACCCGAACTCCTCCCGGGTTTCCCCTTCGGCCGAACTCCTTCGGACTCCCCACGGCCGAACTCCTTCGAACCGACTCCAAGCGGCCGAGCTTCAATGAAGTCCTCTCAGCGGCCGAACTCCTCAGCGGACGGGCTTTAGTGGAATCCCCAAGCAGTCGTCACGGGGCCGAACTCCTCAGCGGTCGCCCTCATCAAACTTCGGCCGACCGAGCTCCTACCGAACTCTCAAGTGTCCAAGCCTCAGCCGAAGTCCAACAGCCGGCCGAACCCCAAACGGCCGGGCCTCGGATTCTCAGCAGCCGAACTCTTCTGCGGACGAGCCCTGGCTGCATACCTTTAGCCGGACGCCTAGGGGAGCCGAACTCCCTCCTATCTTCCTCTTCAGGAGCCCGAACTCCCCCGAAATGGGCACACAACGAAGGCCTTCAACCCTTCGTTCGGCAAGCTCTGCAACCATCGCCATCAGTCAGTCCGCCGCGCCATCAGTCAGTCCGCCGCACCATCAGTCAGTCCGCCGCGGGCGGTAGCGACCCACTGTCAGGCGGCGATGGCTGTCACCCTCAATCCGCCGCACGCGGCACCAGTGAGACTGACTCCACCGAACCTCGAGCGGCCCGCCAGCACGCGGCTGCAGTTGTCACCATCAAGCTCCGCTATATCAAGGACCCTCCCGACACACTAAGGCTAAGCTCTCTGAACTCTCGACTCTCTAAGCTCTCCTCCACATCTCTAAGCTCCGGAACTCATTCCGAGCACTCCATTACTGTTGGCCGGAAACTAACTTGACCGTCGGAGGGTCCTGCCGGAGCCACCACCCCACCGGTTCCGGACGGGACTTCGTTTGCAGGTCCCCGGCGGCGCCCAGCGGCCTCGATTGCGGCGACCTCCGGCGGCGATGGATTTCCGCACCAACAATACTTATAATAGATATATTATATATGATATATTATAAATTATATTCTAATATATATTTATATTTATAATATATATTATAATATATTATTATAATATAATATTATATTATATATATATATTTGATGCGAGCATTTTCGTCTAAACTTGTCATTATTAGATTATTAAATATTTAGTAATCTAGATAGCCATCAATTTTATTGGTAATATAGATTAGCTCATGAAAGGTAATCTAAATTATCTGACAATCTAGATTATCAATGTAAAAGATATATCAAACATGATAGTCTGATAGAATTTTTTTAAATTATCAATAATCTAAATAGATTGCTAGCTATCAAATATAATTTTAAGCTATTGGGATGAGAACTAGCCCAAACAAATAAATCCATATTGCACGCACCCCTTTTTATTAGTTAACATGGGATTGTACGAATCTTCTGCATATAATTTTGTGGCACCCTCATCATTATTGGCTATACTCGAAAGATAGGAGTCCATCCATGGCCTTGTCCTACTCAATCCAGATAGGTTTTCCTCAACTAGAAAGGCTTAGAAAGATTGACAACCCTTTGGAGTCAATATAGGATTATGGCATTAGGCAGTCCTGCCAACTCAGTCAGCCCCAACGCTTATGAAGCTACCCTTGGGACAATTATTTGCCAGGCCTGTGTATGAGGTATGAGCCTTTTAGAGAGCATTTGGTATAAGATGATCCATCCAAGATCAAAAATAATGTGGATGGAGTTGCCGAGATCATCTAGTTGCACTGTATGATAGTGATCTTAAATTAGATTTACTTAAATTACCATCCAACCTAGTAATATAATGTTCATCGTTGAGATCGAGAATCCAAAATTACCTTCAGACAATGATATTGTGCAAATATTTAAGGACAGAAATACTTCTTAGTCTAGCGAAAAAAAATAATATATCAATATATCATTAATATATTATATCAATACTATATATATATATATGTAATATTATATTATATAAATATTATATATTATATTTATAATATATATTATATTATAATATATTATTAATCATATTATTGGCATATTATGATTCAATAATAATTTTGAATTAAAATAAAAATATCTTATTATACTTTAATTATTTTATATAATAAATATTTAATATATTAGTTATGTTGCTACAGTGCTTCGAATGAGGATGATGAGGCTGGTTCGAAGATCAGTGGTGAATCGGGATAATAAATTCTGATAGAGAATCTATAAAAGAAATTCGTGAACTAGGGAGATCCTCCAATTCAAAACTGTTCGATGGTAAGTCAGTCAGAGCTCGAAAACAGATGGTAAAAAAAGAAAAAATAGAGAGTGTGGAGAGTTGAGTGGTGTAAAAGTAGAGAGAGAGTAAATGCTCCTTTCAACTGAGAAATAGAAGAGTTGAACTTGTTCAAAAGTTCAACATAATTTAGGTTTAGGGATTTCAATTTAGACTTGGACTTACCTCTGAAGTGTCCCTTCCTCCTCTTCATAAAGAGCTTTTGAGGCAGTTTGATAACCATCTGATTCAGAGGATTGGAGGATTTTGGATAATCATCAGATCTCAGTTTGTAAGTCGGTTGCAATAAATTGATCAGCTATAGAGAGATTGTGGGTTGGCCTACATGGAAAAGAGCTTGCCCGAAGGCTTTGCTTGCACTTATAGAAGATTGATCAAAGTCTAATGCCCTCTGACTAAGTATACATTTGAGCTGGTCAGCTTAATACCAATGTGAAGCTGGTTCATACCCAATCTGATTTTGAATATTGCTGACAAATAGTCCTGGAATCACCTTGACCATTGTGATGGTCCATCAACAGATGGGTACAATACGGACCTTTTCTGGTACCACCACGCACCCAGAGGTTTGGTGCACTAACAACTTCTATTTACCCTATTTTTTTAATAAAAATAAATATTTATATTAATAAATAATATATTATAAATATGAATATTAATATTAATTATATAATAATAATTAATATATTTTATAGAAATAATAATTTATAGAATAAAAAATATATTTTTATAAAATATATTAATTATTAATATATTAATAAATATATTTAATATTTTAATATATATATATTTATATAATTAATAAATATATTTTTATGAAATATATTATAGATAATTTTGTTATTATATATTCAGTGAGCTTAGATTTTCATAAAATATTAAATATATTATTTATAAATATTTAAAAAATTTTAATCATTGAACTATGATCTATCAAATATAAGAATATCATACATCACTACCGGATTTGAATCATTGATGATTTTTGAGCACCCGAGTGATCTCGTTAGCGTTGTTTTAGTGCTCCCAGACATCTGCATCTAACCATCTATCGCTGTTTAGCACTGATGAGAACGGATCATGCGTCAAAGGCAAAGCCGCAAATACATTCCGTGCATCATCTATTTTAGTAATAACGCAAACACCAGGGTCCTAGCTTGACCCATGAGTCTGCATGGTGTGCTTGTTTATCCTTACGCTGATATAACTACCATATCAGAATACAGGACCCCGCATAATTCAGTTCTTTGACGGAAATGAACCAAAAATAATAATAATAAAAAATACATCTCCTAAAGTTGGAACAGTATTTATCAAATTATATGTCGTGAAAAACATTTAATCAGAGCTTACCAAAAAAAAAAAAAACATTTAACCAGATGCACAGGTCACGGCTGTTTCTGATTGGTATCTCGTATATTTATTTCATATCCCAAACTTTAATATACGTAAATGAATAAACCTGAGATTAAGTCCGAAGGCATATACAAGGGGATTAGCTAGAAAGGGCACTGGCGAATCGGATCGTTGGAGTAATATTTAGACAACTCGGCTTAAATATAAAGAAAATACTATCATAAACAGCCGTGACAGCCTGAATCAGACTTAGCAAAGCTTAAATATAAAGAAAAAGTTGTCGTTACCTGAATTGATTAAATATTCGATGCTGCGGGCCCAAACTTGGTTCCACGAACAAGGCACATGGATCAAAAGGGACGGCCCCAGAAACTTACATCAGCACCGCAATTTTGAGTTTTAGTTCAGATTCAAGCAACCCAAGGGGCCCAAATCCGCTAATTGATGTAAATGCCGAAGCATCATTTTTGGAGCTGAAACCAAATTGGATACCAGCATATTCATATCCATAAATATAAATACAGATATAAATATTATGCGAATATAAAAATTCATATTCATATTTATTTTAAATAAATTAATATACGAAAAATATAGATATAATTATGAATATAATTTAAATAATTAAATTTTATAACTAAAAAATCAAAAATATTACTGACTAGATGATAAATAAAGTTAATAACATATTTATATGCTTATATATTTTTTAAAAAAAATTAATAAATATTATATAAAATTATATATGATTACATATAATTCGGGGGTAATATTTTGTGCACTGCTTGTGGTGTAGAAAAACTACGCCATCCCATCTGATTAAGTTATGTGGCCATTATTTTTCAATATGCATTTAATGTCTACGGTCTGCTTTTTTGTTTCAAAATTTTGAATGTCGAAAATAGCTTTACTTTTTGAAAGAAATTATGATATTCTATGCCATATTACAATATCTTATATTAAAATTATGACTTTCTACATACAAGATCTCATATATGGCTCAGGATATCATAATATTGGCCAGGATGTCATAATATAGAAAGGGTATTTTTGTTCAACTACTTTTCAACATGCATTTAATGTCTCTGATTTTACTTTTTCATTTAAAAATATTGAATAATAAAAATACTTTTATTTTTTTAAAAAAATTATAATATTTTACATTAAAATTATGACATCCTGCATGCATGATATCAGAATATAAAAAAAATTATAACATCATGAGCTATATTATAACTTAATGCCTTAATGTGCAAAAAAAAATTATGACATTTTGAAATATATTATGATATCTTGTATGCTCAGGATGTCATAATTTTTTTTATATTATGATATTTTGTATTAAAATTATGATATATTATAATATCAAAAAAATTATGATATTCTAAAATAAATTATGATATTTTAGGTAAAAAAGTATTTTGATCATTCAAAATTTTTAAATAAAAAAATAAACTATAGAAATTAAATACATATTAGAAAGACTAGATAGCTCCATCAAATGAAACGGTACATAAAAATTTATTAATAAATTTAAATATTTAAATACAGATCAAATAATTATCTATTTATATTTATATATTTTTTAATAAATATAAATATTAAATATGAAAATAAAATCGAATCATAATATCCATGCTACTAACATCCCCCGTCGTTTTAAGACCCACGGTTGCCCACTGCCGGGTCGGATAATGGATCAACTAACCGACATAAATCGACGTGAGAACAACGACGATGGGCCTGCCATGCCTGGATAATAACCGAAGTGGTGATGCTCCACCGACATCCACCCTGTGTCCCTGAAAAACGCATACACGCGTAAACATGCGTGGCAGTTACGCTCCCTCAACAATGATGGCATGTTAAAAGCAGCAGTGATTTAAAACTTAACATGGGAGATTGTTACCGTATAATCGAAACATAAATTATAAATTGATTTGAGAATCGAAAAATCCCCTCTCTTAAAAATTCGAAAAATAAGACTTCCTTTTTTTAGATCTCCATGCCAACCGCGGTTACGTGACAATTGCATTCCACATGATACTTTGGGAGAAGACCGAAGACCGGCCATATCATCATGATACACCGATCTAAACCTGACTTGGGACGATTTCAGTGGTAACAGAACCAGTAATCCCACATTCCATTACCATGCATCAATCGTGTGACGCGCAAAGAACACAGAAAGCACTGCAATTTAATTTTGCTAGAGAAGACTGTCTATAGAATCCACATGCAGCCACTATAATGACTCACAACAGCAGCTTTGTGCGACTGGGGTCATTGGGCTCGTATAGCCTGTTTCTTCCCACAGAACAACCTTCAACTGAAAGCAAGCTCTAAAATATACATATATTTTCGCTTTGAATAACGGGGGAAATACCGAGACGACAAGAGGCGTCTTCCAAAACCAAAATAAACTGATGCAGATAACCCCATTTTTACAAGACCTGGCTGTCCCTGCTTTGTGAGTCAGTCGACAAACCTTCAGCCACCAGCACTACAAGTCAAGCCCAGATTGCAAGGGCCGACATGGAGCCAGCGCCAACAAAAAGCGCCATGTAAGACGCCACCTGAAGCCTAATATTGCAGCTCATCCTCCTGCTCAGAAAATCCGCTGCAATTAGATCAACCAATGCCATGTAGATGAGAATTCCGGCCGAGATCGAGTCAAGTATCCCCTCCACCACCAGCGCCCTCGGGCTATTGGCATTGTAGAACGACGCCGCACCCGCACCAACGCCGACGCCGGTCGGCGCCGTGATCGCAAAGAAGCATGCCATCAGCACCGCCGACAAGTTCCTGAATTGTGCCTGAAATCATAGCCACACCACCAAACAACAGCTGTGTTCAGGGTCCCCAAATCAGTCACCATAATAATTACCACGGTACCCAGGACTGTAAACTAATAATCGAAGAGCCCAAATGAGACCAATGATAAAAGTGCGATGCAACTAAATATTACGAACCTGGGAGATGCATCCTCCCAGTGCGAAGCCTTCAAAGAATTGGTGGAAGGATAAGGCTGCAACGAGTGGCCTTATGGTGCACGGACTCCGGGAGACACCGAGTGACAACCCAATGATCACCGAGTGGGACACGATTCCTAGTTCCAGTATCTGATTTTTGCATCCAAGAATCAAATAAACACCCCAAGAAAAACTAAAATCTCGATGAAATAAGCGATTGAATATTGGACCTTGGAGTGCATCGTACCTGGGATACGACCACGTGGCGCACATGAGAAGAGACCTCGCCCCCGCCCTCGTCCTCGTCCTCATCCTCCTCCTCGTGGGCGTGGCCAGGGCCGCTCTCCCGCCGTGCGCGGCCGTCGCACGCCCCGTGCTCGTGCGGGTGGCTATGCCGGTGCGCCGCCGCGTGGGCGTGCATCCCGACAATGTGCATCGGGCTCTTGACGTTGTCCGCCGCCTCCTCCGGCTCCGGGGAGACTGAGATTACGGTGATACCCTCCTCGGCCGCTGTCGTCGCTGTAACCGCCGCCGCGGTGGCTGCCTTGACCCCAATGGCCTCTTTCCGGTGCTTCCGCTCGTAGAACTGGGTCCCGACGAAGTCGACCACGAGGGTCCCGAGCGCCGCCATCATTGCCACGAAGCCGGAGAAAGGGAATCGCCGCCATGGCGACTCCGGGAGGCAGGGGTTCGTCAGCGCCGACTGGGCGTCGTGGAGCATGTGGACGAACCCCGTTGCGAGGATGACGCCGGCCGCGAAGGCCTTGGCGACGACAAAGAGGCCGCCGTCCGTGCGCAGGAACCGCCGCTTGCGCCCCACCAGGGGGATCGCCACACCGGTCACCCCCGCCACAAGGATCGTCGCTATTGCTACCAACTTCAGCCGCAGCGCCGCCACGTCATCGCGGCACTCATCCGCCGCGTCGTCGGTGCAGCTCGCCGTCGCCATCGATGCCGACATGGCTTCTTCCCATCACAAAAGATCCAACTAAATCAACACCCACCAATCCAAAATCAAACTCTCCCCAAATGGGGAGGAAAATGGAAAAAAAGAAGCGAGATCTTTTACCAGAGAAAACGCTCAGTTGGTCGCGGAAGCGAGTGACGTAGAACCAGGGCTCAAGATCCTGACAATAAAACAACAATTGATGGTTGTTTGGGCGAATAAAATAATTGATGGAAAAAATTCGGAAAAGCTTCGATCTTGTCTATAAAAATTAGGGCGTTAGGAGCTCCATTTCTCGAGAATTTTGGTAATCTTACCTCAAAGAAAGACATCTCGAGATCTCTGGGTGGCTACCTATAATCCACCTATCGAAATCGTGGGAATTCCGAAAGTTCTCCCTTTTGCCCTACTTCTTCCCCCCGGATGTCCAAACAGGACGCGATGCCGGCCCGAAGATGAGAGAGAGACGGGGGCCGGCGGACGATACCGTACTCGAAGTGGACGTCATCATCCTGTCTCCAAATTGTAAGCTGGGAGGAGCCGGGTGAAGGAAACCCCACCGGAGTAAGGATATCGCCTCTGTCAGGTGCGGCTCACGTGATAAATATCTCGACGCTTCTGTTATTGGATCGGACGGCTCCAGGCGAACCACAAAAGCATCCTATCTATAATTTCTTTGTACGGGACAATTGAAGCCACCAAACATACCTCCTCAGCTTACGTCGGCGAGGGGTTGGATCCACTGCGACCCACGACTTGGCACCACTACTATTACTGGGCCCGAAATTGGGCATCACAAGGTTAACCGTGCGTGTGTTTTTTTTTTTTTCTTATTTTTTAGTAAAGAGGTTAACGTGTGTTTTGATCGTCGGATCGTGGTGGGGCGGTGAGAGGTGTCGTAAGGATGTCGACATACTGGTAACGGGCCCGTTCATGCCGGTTGGGTCCCTGGTAGACCCCGTTCCCAGCGTAGGTCTACAGCATTTATTCATCGGGTTTAGTATCTGTTTTTTTTTTTTCTTTTTCATTCATTGGCTAGATCTCGGTATTTATTGTAGGCTTAGCCTATATAATAATTTCTCTATTCCCAGAGTGTGGCACGCCTTTACGCAACCAAACTCGTCAATAATAAACACCATGTTTTTCAAAAATAAATAAATAACCGGAATGGTATAGATTTTTTTGAAAAAAAAAATAATCATATCATTAAAAAAAAAAATCTTCTCCTCTTATAATGGTTCTCCACTCTTAGAGAATGAAATCAAGATACAATATTTATGATTCGTACATCAAAAAAAGCTTGAACACATCTCAAAGACCATCGAGCAAGAATCTCAATAATGTTTACTAGACTTGTCCACCTATTTTAGGTTAAAACCAAATGCAAAGATTATTTAATATCAAAGTCAAATTTGGGTCATTAATAGACACTTGGTTTGATAGGTCAATTGAGAAATATAGTTTGAAGTAATATTTTTATTATATTTTATACAACATAATTCTATTTTATATAATCTCTCTTTTAATTCATAATAAATAATTATAGAATAATTATATTACTATTTATAATAAATAAAATAAATAAATTATATATAAATATTTATATGTTGGTATTTTAGGTTAGCCCAAGCTAAGCTCGATCGAGCTTGGTCTAACTCTAGCTCGGCTTGATTTTTAATTGAGCGAGCCAGATTTGAGTTAACTGTAGATAATTTACTTAAGAAAAATGTTAAGATATCAATTTTTAACTTCAAAAATATAGATATAAATGGTATAATCGACTTTTTTTAGAAATAAATATGAGAATAATGACTAAGAGAATTGTATAAATAAAGATAATATAGATAATAATGATATAATTAGTCACAATGATAGCAACAGTATGGACAGTGATGGTAGTGTTGAGACTTGAGGGTAATAGTAGTGGCAATATTAATAGTATGATAAAAGGCAATGATGATGATATTATAACGTAGCATAGAGAGTGATGGTGGTGGTAGTATAGTAAAAATAATGATAGATAATAATGATAAAGATAATAATGATGGTAGTAGTGATTGTATTAAAAATATGTTGATGATTACTATTACAAAAAATCACTGTCATAGACTATGACAGCAATTTTCTAACCGTTGCCACTGCAACCATCGCCATAGCTCTATACAGCAGTTATTGTAGCGGTTATTAGAACCACTGCCATAAATTGTCTATTGCAATAGTTTATAAACCGCTGCAATAGGTTGATCTATTACAGTGGTTATGTAACTACTGCAATAGGATATCTATAGCAGCGGTTACATAACCGCTGCCATAGGTAATCTATAGCAGCAATTTTTTAACCGCTGCCATAGGCTTACTGTAGCAGTTGGCACCGAACCTATGGCAGCGATTGGCACGGATATGGCAGTGGTTATAAAATCACTGTCGTAGATCTTAAATAATTAAAAAAATAATTTTTTTATTTTTTATATATTTTATCTGATAAATATAGATATATAACATAAGAAAATATAATAAATATAAAAATTATTTTAAAATACTAAAATTTTATTATCAAATAAAATTTATTATAATATTTTTTTAAAAAAATAAAATACATCAAAAGTCTCCTAAATCTACATTATCATTGTCATCGTCATCACCGAAAGCTGGAGCTGGAGTCGGAGTTGGAGCTGAAGCTGAAATACGGACCAATATATCCTCGAAGCTCATGACTTCAAAATGTATGCTGAGCGTCGACATCATGTCTCTCACGATGCCCTCTAGATGAGATGCGCACTCAGCCCGATCTGCCCGCATCGCAGCATGATCTATCCGTGCCAACGCCTCCTCAAGCTCCTCCTAGCTAATAACATTGAAAGTCTGTGAGGAGATGCTCGCCTCGGACCAGTAGCTCATCAGTGTGTGTCCGAGCCTACATTGGATCCTTCCAGAGTGCTCAGGCCCTAAGACCTAAGATAGATGGTCATTGAGCCCAAAGGTATTCGGACCCTCGCTCGCGAGCGCATCTAACTGATCATGTAATTATAAATTAAAATAAAATTTTATAAAAAATACTATAATACTAATCATATATACTAATATATTTAATACTTATAAAAATACATCCGATCGCAGCGTTCATCGGCCTACCCATCTTGTTCGTGCGGCTGGATCGAAAGATCTCGCTACGGCTGGGCATCACTCTATCTCTCATCAGCTATAACAAAGAATAAATTTATTAAAAAGATGATAAAAAATATGAATTTAATTTATCTAGTAAGATTTAAAATTAATTACCTCTCTATGCATACGATTGGCCATAGACTCGCAGTCTAGAGTGTGCGTATACTCCTGGGTTGCACGGTTCTTCCGGTTCTGATGGAAGATAGCCTAACAAGTATTCAAATAAATAATAAATATTTAAAAAATATTTAAATAAAATTTTAAGCATATTGAAAAAATCAAAAGTTAGGAATTTCACCTCGAACTCCTGGCTCCTCCAATGTCTAACCATCCTCTTTCACTGACTCGGAGGACAGTCCTGTATCTAAAGAACAAGCTCATCCAGAGTGTCTCGTCGGTGCTCGAGCCATCCTCTATGGAGCTTGACCTTGTAATCCTGATACAACTCTCTGATACAACTTCTCGATCTTCTTCAGTTGGACATCTCGAAGCCCTTTCGTGATCGAAAAAGTCATACCTTCTCTGCACAAATTTATCAAAAATCAGTTACAAAATTATTTTAATCAAACATATATAGTGTAAACATATAAAATGCATAAATATAACTAAGATGCACGTACTTATCTATATCTTCTTCCATACCCAGTCCCTGACAGCAGTATCCATCAAACGCCAGTCTCTGGGCTCTACGGGAATGATGTTCGACCGCCTCACAAGCACTCCAAAAAAGAAATGCATCTTCCACGTGGTCTCTCCTATCAGCATCCCCTCCGCATCATACCGCACCATCATCCGATACTGACAGTTCTACATGTGTGCCATACGTGTGGGACCGTGAAATATCCGGCTGGATGATGCACCTGCAATGCAAATACGTTATGTAAATATATAAATGTACAAATACTATATAAAAAATAAAGTTATGCTAATATAATAAAAATGTACACTCAGATGCCTACGATGGTAAAGGCTTAGCTATCGGTGGACTAGATACTGTCGGTGGAGTAGATGTTGACGATGAAAATTCTTGAGCAGTTGATGCCGAGGTGGATGGAGTATGCTCCGACTGCTCTTCGGATGCAGAACTGCGCGTAACCACCGAGAGATAGAGGTGAAAGCTAGATGGCGTTTCAGTGCCATCATGACCTGTAATGTTAATGAACATTAATCAATATAATATCGTGACATATCAAATTTTATTTGCTCGAAAGTCGAGCCGGCTCAATGCCTGAGACAGCCGACTCCGTGCCTGAGATATCCGGCTGGGGTCCTTCCCCAGTCGGCTCGATCATGGCCCGAGCCAGCTCGGCTGCGTATCCAAGCCGGCTCGACTATGTGCCATCCCCTCGATCACTCCCTCTCTCGATCTCTCTCACTGGCGACAATGGCGAGGCCGAACCCCTCCCTCTCAGCTTTTCCATCTCTCGATCTTCCTCTCTTCCTCTCTTGATCTTCCTCACCGACGAGACCGGACCCCATCCCTCCCTCTCTCACTGTCTCTATCTTCCTCACCGGCAAGGCTGGACCCCATCTCTCCCAGTGATGCCGGCGAGGCTGGACCCCCTCTCTCCCTCTCTCGCTCTCTCGATCTCCCACTTTTCCTCTCTCAATCTTCCTCGTCGACGAGGTCGGACCCCCTCCCTCCCAATGATGGTGGCGAGGTCGGATCCCTTCCTTCCTCTCTCAAGTACAGATCCATCGAGTATTCGAGTTTGGATCCGATATCAGTAATTAAAATTAGGTCTAGATCTGAATATCCAGATTTCGATCCGAATCCAATCCGTTGACAGATCTAGTCCACACCCACCGACGTGGCACGGCCCAAAAACTATGGCATGCAAATGATTATAATATTTATAATAAATATTTATTATAAATATTTTATAAATTATTATAAATATACATGATTAATAAATAATACTATAAAATTTTTTAAAAAATTATACCTACGGCTATAAAGAGCGGATTGCATCGAAAGCTCCGAGGATCGCTGCCGACGATGCTAGAGGAGGAGGACGGCACTAGAGGTAACCTGCGAAATAAAATTAAGATAGTGAGATAGAGAAGAGAGAAAAAGAGGAAAAAAAGAGAGAGCAGGGGCGGTCGGGGATGGGCCAGGGGGATGGGGGCATAGTGATGAGGAGACCGAAGGAGACTTCGCACTCGTCAGAAGAGGGTCAGAATGGTGGTGGTGGTGGGGGGGTGAGGTTTCATGGGGGCCGAAGGAGGGTCGGATGGGGGTTCGCTGGAGGGGTTCGCTAGGGACGGAGGGAGGGTCGGATGGAGAGGCGGGGGGTGTGGGGTTTCGTGGGGGGCCGAGCAAGGGTGCTGGGGGGTTCATTGGAGGGGGGTTTTATAGGGGGCCGAGGGAGGGTCGGGAGGGGTGGAGGGCCGGGGATGGGGGCTAAAGAGGGAGGAGAAGGAGGTGCGGCGCCGATCGAGGGGAAGGAGGGGCGACGTCGGTCGGGGGGAGGAGGGTCGACGTCGGCCATGGGGGGAGGGATGACGGTCGGAGGGGAGGAGGGGACGTCAACCGATGGGAGGAGGGGCGACGCCGACCGGGGGGAGGAGGGGCGATGTCGGTCGGTCGGGAGGAGCCTCACCGGTGACGAAGAGGAGGGAGAGAGAGAGATCGAGCGCACACGAAAGGAAAGAAAAAATTTAGAGATTTTTAACCTAACCTACGGCAGTAGTTATTGAACTGCTGCCGTAGATCTATAGCAGTGATTCTATAACCACTGTTGTAGATCTATAGCAGTGATTTTTTATAACCGCTGTCATAGATAAAAAATAATTTTTTTCTCATTTTTTTTAAATATTATATAATTTTAAAATTTAATGTTCATCTTCATCATTTATTATCTAAATAATTATCATTAGAGTGTCGTCGCAAAAGATTGCCTCAATCCGATGGTCCTAGCTTCATCGATCATAAAAATTTGATTTCGACGATCACGAACGACGATGCGATGATTTGATAGATAGAGATCTTCGATGGGTTCGAAAATCTGCAATGATAATTTTGATGATGTTTGTAGTATACTATCAAAGTTTCACTTCAATCGGATATCGTTATCATGGTCAATTTAGTACGGAATGATTTCGATCGTTAAATTAGAAACAAGCGATCAAAGGATTAAACGACGTTTGATTATGAGATAATTTTTTAGTTAAATGATCTTTATTATAATTTTAAATATTTTATATGATAATGATAATAAAATTTAAATCATTTTCATATAAACTATTCATGTTAAACAGATATTGCGAAAGCACGAGCATAACAATCAGTGAAGTTTCAGAATGGTTATCAGAAGATGTATAGTTTTAGATCGTTCTTCATCTCATGAGTTGAATTTTATAATCACCATCATAAAAAATATTTAAAGTAGTAGTCAAGATCATTTATAAAAAAAATTATTTCATAATCGGATACCGTTTGGTCCTTTGATCAATCGTTTATCATTTAACGGTCGAAATTAACCTATACTAAATTGATTAAGATAACGATATCCGATTGAAGTGAAATTTTGATAGTACGCTACAAACATCACCGAGATCATCATTGCAGGTTTTCAGATCCATCAGAGGTCTTCATCTATCAGATCATCGTATCGTCGTTCGTGGTCGTCGAAATCAAATTTTTCTGATCAACGAAGCTAGGGCTATTGGATCAAGGTGACCTTTTGCGACGACACTCTAATGATAATTATTTAGATAATGAATGGTGAAGATGGACATTAAATTTTAAAATTATATAATATTAAAAAATATATATATATATAGCAGTGGTTACAATTAACCATTGCTATAAATCAGATTATAGCAGCGGTTACTACTAACCATTGCTATAGGTCTAACTTATGGCAGTAGTTATAATTAACTACTGCCATAGGTCCGACCTATGGCAGCGATTTTCTGTAACCACTGCTATATGTCGGACCTATAGTAGCGGTTATAAAAATCGCTGCCATAGGTTGGTTTGGTTTATGGCAGTGGTTAACGAAAACTGCTGCTGTAGGACCTATGACAGCGATTTCGAAAATCGCTGCCATAGTAAGCACTGTTATAGATTATTTTTATAGTAGTGGATGATAATATTGGCGTATTGCATTGTCGCAAGGATGTAGTAAAGGATGTAATAAACTAGAACGACAGCATCCTATTAAAAAATAAAGGGGCATAATTATTTAACTACGCTACGGTTCCCTAACAGCCGATTTAAATTAGGGATATATGGAAAAAATACTTTCAACGATCATTTAGTGCACATATTATACTATTTAGAAAAGGATATTATCTTAGCCATCCATGCAACAACACATGTATCTGAATAGATCTAAAAATGATCAAACGTGAAGCTACCTTCGGATGGCTTTCCTATGTGTTGAATATGATAGATTTTCAAGCATCATAAATACGATTGAGAATTTGCTGTCGTTAATTATGGACGAGCTTTTCATAACATTATGACAATTTGATGAGGTGACATGCTCAAGCAGGATTGTACTCCATAATCAAGCATATAAATATATTTAAGAAATTAATCTGGTTATCCTTTTTTTCTTCACCAACCATTGACGCTTATTCTTTTACATCATTTTATACCATGTTTAGTTTGCTTTAGAAAGGATAACTCACCTATATTTTAATTGCGGAGGTCCAAATATTTAGCCATTTACTATCCAAGTTTCAAATCTAAAAGCTCACCTCACTGAGCAAAAGGATGTGATGATTAGGAGAAGTCCTAATTCACCTTTTGCATCAATACTTGCAAAATAGAACTCATAACATGTTCATTAGACAATTAAAAACACTAAGGAATATTATATTCCATACTATTTACTTGCAAAAACAAGCTTATATGGAAATTAAAGTATCTCTATTTACTATTTAAAGCGCACTCTTTGTATAACGTGAAAGCTAAGTGAGTTATCACGATTATAATCTATAATAATTATATTGGCAAAAATGGCAGCAACGATGATGATAATAATAAACAGGATATATTTGATTGAAGAAAGTTGGAAGAATGAAAATATTGAACTCCCATTGACTTATTCCAGCTATTTGGGCCGAGGAAATGTGACCATTCCGACCCCTATTTCTATTTCCTTCTTCTGATTGTAGAGTCATCGTTAAGTTTCTCATCCTCACTATCATAATGCAACACATTTCTATGAACACGTAAAGGTAAATGGTAACATATAAATTATATATGCAACGCATTAAATGTTCATTGATATCTTGCACATACAATCCTTTGCAAAAACATGTAAACAAATAATGGTGTCAAACTTTGCATCTCTAGACGTCATTACGATAACTCATTGGAAAGGAAGTTGTCTCAAGTCTAATAGTAAGAGCACTGCTGTGACGGTGAGGACGAATTCTGTACAACCTGGGTAGTATTTTCCGTTTGTATCTAAGCAGCGGGGGGCGGGGTGGGGAGGTGTGTGTTCTAAATTTGCAGAATTTTTACGGGGCTTTCGGGGATTATCTAATAATGAACCTCCGGGGCGAACTTGTTTGGTGCTTCTGTCACGGTAGAAGAATGCCTCTCTGCAAGGTTCCTCCCTCGGCCTCTTATGTTTGGACCGGAGTTTGTAAAGATTACACTGCCAGTTTCTGTTGATTCGTTAGCTCTGATTTCATTATGGAGTTCACCTTAGTTTCTGGACTTCAATCACATTAAAAGTATGGTTGGTTGGAGGGAGTTGAATGTTGAGATAGTGAGTGACTCCTATTTCTACCATTTGGTTGGGGAAGTTTCAATCTCATTCCAATTCTAAAGAAAATAGGAATGCTGAAATCCTTTAAAACCAAATTCCTACCCTCTTTATAATTCAACTTCCATTCTGATTCTAAATACATTGGAGGATACAACCATTCCAATTTTCATTATAATCCATTCTAGTCCAATCGTAAACCAAACATATCCTAAATCTATTTCATGGCTTAGTATGATCTATTCAAAATTATATATGTTGAGAATAAATCCTGCTTCCGTCGAAGTCCAGTCTGATGCTTAGCCTAATGCAACTGGTAATCACGAAAGAGCTTCAATCGAAAATTCTTCCTCCAGCGGTCGAACCTCAGCCGATCTCCTCTAACGGCCAAACTCATTTAGTAGTCGAACTCCTTCAGTGGCCGAACTCCTTCCGAATTTCTCCTTCAGTTCAATACCTCCAGAAGCCGAACTCCTTCCGGACTTCTCCTTCAGTCGGATTCCTACATGAGCCGAATCCTCCCAAATTTCTCCTTCAGTCGGATTTCTATGGGAGCCGAACTTCTTTCGGACCTCTCCTTCAGTCGGACTTCTCTAGGAGCCAAACTCCTTCCGAATTTTTCCTTCGGTCGAACTCCTCTAGAAGCTGAACTCCTTCCGAATTTCTCCTTCAGTCAAGTTCCTCTAGGAGCCGAACTTCCTCCAGACTTCTTCTTCAGTCGGATTCCTCCAGTGGATTACTTCTAAAGTTCAGCTAGCATTCCTCTCAGATGATCTTCTCTAACCGTATTTTCTTTAGGAGTTCGAACTCCTCTGGAATTGATGTATGTTAAAGCTCTTTACCATCCAACACCTTCTTTCTCCGAACTTCGACTATTAAATCTCAACGAATGGCCACTTCATGGCAATGGACACCACTCTCCGTAACAAACTCCACGTTGCCTCGAGCGGCCCACTACCGAACGACCACATCACAACAACGGATACCTCTCTCCATAACAAACTCCACGTGGCCCCAAGCGATCCACTACCGGATGGTTACGACAAGCTCCGTCTATAAAAAGGGATCCTCCAGATACGTTTTTTCTAAGCTCTCTTCTTCTTTCCGAAACTTTGCTGAATTTTTATCCGAGCACTTCATTTCTGTTGGCCAGAGAACTGACTTGATCATCGGAGGGTTCTGCCAGAGCCACCACCACCGACTTCGGACGGAACTTTATTTTGCAGATCACCAACGGTGACCTCGTCTTCCTCAACTTCAGCTCAATCCGACGTCAACCAGATTCTGCACCAATAGAATTGATGCTAGAGGAAGGGCCCTCTGTTCCTGAGGTACCCTTGTTCTTAAAGAAGTGCTCAACTGATCCTTTGGATCTTCTTCTCCAAGGTCCATCTCCATCCTCTCTTTCAATCCAAAGAAATGCCTCCAAAGAAGATGACTATTCGAAGATCTACCGCTTCTACCATCAGATCTAGGTCAAATCCATCTATCCCTACTCCATCATCGGCACTTCAACCTCCTCCATCGACGGTCACGATAGATTCAAAGCAGTTCAACCTGCTGATGCAGCAAGTTCAGAATCTCACCGAGATGGTGCAGGTCATGCAGCAGCCTCTGACGGCGATTCTGTCAGAAAATCCACCATCAGAATATCAGGAACCGACCCTAAGAAAGAGCACTTGGGCTAGCATACCCGTCGCCCTTGGAAATAAAAAATAGAGAGCAGATGATCCTTATTTGGATCGTAATTCTTCTCTGAAAGAAATATTCCCCATCTACAGTCGAAAGCCTTCCAAAATCTGCGATCGAGATGATGTCCTCGATCAGAAACTATGGGGATAGATCGATCTTTCTTTCTCTTCTCGAATTATGTAAGAGTCCATTCTACCGAACTTTGAGCTTTATCTGGTTTGAAAACTATGACGGAACCTCTGATCCGATCGATCATCTGAAGGCCTTCTGGACTATGATGCTACTCCATGGTGCATCAGACGCCATCTTATGCTGAGCTTTTTCATCTATCTTGAAGGGAGCAGTAAGAAACTGATACTCGACATTAAAGCTGAAAATGATTTTCTTCTTTGACCTGATGAGCCATCAGTTTATGGCTCATTTTATCAGCAGTCGATGTCCGTGCCGAGGTTCAGATTTCTTGATGAATATCAGGAAGGGCCGAATGAAATTCTTCAGCATCGTTGGTAGAAGGATGAATGAAGTTCGACCGCACTTTCGGAGTCCTCCCGAGCACGAGCGAGCCCGAACTCCTTTCCAAACTCATCATCAAAGAAGTCCTGATGGAAGGGCGTGAAGAAGTCCCCCCTCTCAGGAGGTTTCACAACTATGCCCCCCTCAATGCTTCACAGATGCCAGCCTGAAGTAAGAGAAGATCAGCTAAGGGCGCTACCGCAGCTAGAGCCACCTATGAGGGAGGAGCAACAAGAAGATCGATCGCCTCTCGGCATCATCAATATTATCTCTAGGGGGCTTAGTACTTCGACGAGCCACCATCTCTCAAATTTAGAGCCAGGGGAAGCTTGCCCCAAATTGAAAAGACCCATATGAAGTAGAGAAGGCCGTCCGGCCCAGAACTTATCATCTGAAGAAGCTCGGAGGAACAACGCTCCTACGATTTTGAAACTCAGAGAATCTAAGAATATACTATCGGTAATTTTTCTTCAATAAAACTCTTCCATTTCAACATTATTGTTTTTTGGTGCAAAAACTATCTGATGATCGGAAAGAAGCAATCAATAGTAACCATGTTAGAAATAGGAGGAGAACCTTATCCTAACATAGGTAAGTCGAAGGCCTCATTCATTTTAGACAAGATGGAAGGAGAGGCCCTGACAATGGCCCTTGTGTACCCCCACAGTCCATTAGGAACAGGAGGAGAACCTCATCCTAACGCGAGCAAAGTCGAAGGCGTCGTTCATTTTAGATGAGATGGAGGAAGAGATCCTGACAACGGCCCTTATGTGCCCCCACTGTCCATTAGAAATAGGAGGAGAACCTCGTCCTAACGCGAGCAAAGTCGAAGGCCTCATTCATTTTAGACGAGATGAGGGGAAAGATCTTGACAACAGCTCTTATGTGCCCCCATAGTCCGTTAGAAATAGGAGGAGAACTTCATCCTAATGCAAGCAAAGTCAAAGCCCTCGTTCATTTTAGACGAGATGGGAGGATAAGCTCAGATAATGGTCCTTATGTGCTCCCGTAGTCCATTAAGAATAGGAGGAGAACCTCATCCTAACATGAGCAAAGCCGAAGGCCTCGTTCATTTTAGATGGGATGAGAAGAAAGATCCCAACAATGGCTCCATTATGCCCAACAACAATAGAAGATAAGATCTTCAATCTCAGCTAGAGATAAAATCTCCTTCGAGCTTCAACATCTACGTCAATAGGAGATAAGATCTCCTTCAATCTTAATTGAAGATAAGATCTCCCCCGAGCTTCAATGTTTACGTCAATAGGAGAGAAGATCTCCTTCAATCTTGGTTGGAGATAAGATCTCCCCCGAGCTTCAACATCTATGTCAACAGGAGAGAAGATCTTCTTCAACCTTGATTGGAGATAAAATCTCCTCCGAGCTTCAACATCTATGTCAACAGAAGATAAGATCTCCTTCAATCTCGGCTGAAGACAAGATCTCTTCCGAGCTTCGACTTCAACATCAACCTCGGTTGGAGATAAGATCTCCTCCGAGTTTCTACATCAACAGAAGATAAGATCTCTTCCGAGCTTCTACATCAACAGGAGATAAGATCTCCTTCAACTTCAACTTCAATTTTAACTGGAGATAAGATCTCTCCCGAGCTTCTACGTTAACAGATAAGATCTCCTTCAACTTCAACTTCAACCTTGGCTGAAGATAAGATCTTTCTCGAGCTTCAACTTCAACTTCAACCTCACTGGAGATAAGATCTCCTCCGAGCTTCAACTTTAACATTGTTGGGGATAAATCCTGCTCCCATCGAAGTCCAGTCTGAAGCTTAGCCTAATACAGTTGGTAATCACGGAAGAGCTTCAATCGAAAATTCTCTCCCTAGCAGCCAGATTCATTTAGTGGCCGAACTATCCAGCAGTCGAGCTCCAGCCGAACCTATTCAATCGGCCGAACTTCTCAGCAATCGAGCTTCTACGAAAGTCAAACTCCTTCCAAACTCCTCCAGCAGTCGGATTTCTATGGGAGCCGAACTCCTTCCGAAATCCTTCTGGACTCCTTCCGAACTCCTTCAGCAGATTGACTTCTACGAAAGTCGAACTCCTTCCGAACTCCTCCAGCAATCGAGCTTCTACAAAAGTCAAACTTCTTTCAAAGCCGAAATTCTACGGTAGCCGAACTCCTTCTAGACTCCTCCTCCAGTCGGGCTTTTATGGAAGCCAAACTTCTTACAGACTATTTCTTCAGACGGATTTCTATAGACGATCCTACTACTGAATGATTATAATTATCATGATAATTATGATTGTCATTTATCAAGACAACACGATCGATATTTATCAAGTCAATCACGATCGACATTTATCAGGATGGTTACGACAGTCATTAATCAAGGCAGTTACAACAAGCTCCACCTATAAAAAAGGATCCTTCAGATATGTTTTCTCGAAGCTTTCTTCTCCTTTTCGAAACTCTGCCGAACTTCTCATTGAGCACTCCATTTTTGTTGGTCAGAAGAACTAACTTGATCGTTGGAGGGTTCTATCGAAGCCACCACCACCGAATTCGGATGGAGCTTTGTTTTATAGGTCACCGACGGTGACCTCATCTTCTTCGACTCCAGCTCGATCCGACGTCAACCAAATTCTGCACCAATAGAATTGACGCTAGAAGGAGGAGCCTCTATTCTGGAGATTTTCTTGATCTTAAAGGAGTGCTCAGCAGTAATCTAGAGTTCTTTCCAGAAAAAAAAAATGCCTTCCAAAAAAGCTTTGACTCGGCGATCAACGGCCTCTGCAGTTAGATTCCATCTAGATACATCAGTTCCTGCTCCAGCTCTGATAACTTAAGCCCCACCTGCAGTCATAGTGAATTCAGAGTAGTTTAACTTGCTGATGCAGTAGATTCAGGGCCTCACCGAGATGGTGCAGGCCATGCAGCAGCCCCCGACGATGACTCCACCAAGAAACCCACCATCAGGTTGTCGAAAATTGGTTCCAAGGAAGAGCATTTGGGCTAGCATGCTCATCACCGTTAGGAAGAAGAAATAGAGAGCAGAGGATCTAAGTTCGGATCATGGTTCTCCTCCGAAAGAGATCTTTCCCATTTGTAGCTGGAAGCCCTCCAAAGTCTGCGATCGAGATGATGTTTTCAATCACAAATTGCAAAAGTTGGACCGATGGATTGAAGAGCTCGACCACGTCGTCCCAGCTCACCATGATGATGTCTGCACCGATCCTTCTTTCTCTCTCCGAATTATGCAAGAGCTCATTTCATCGAACTTCAAGCTCTCTCAATTTGAAAGCTACGATGAAACTTCTGATCCAATTGATCATCTGAAGGCTTTCTGGACCATGATGCTGCTTCACGGTGCACCAGACGCCATATTATGCCGAGCTTTTTCATGTACCTTGAGTGGGACAGCAAAAAACTGGTACTCAGCATTGAAGCTAGGTATGATCTTCTCTTTTGACCAAATGAGCCATCAGTTCATGGCTCACTTCGTCAACAGCTGACGTCCGCACTGAGGTTCGAATTTTTTGATGAATGTCAAGCAGAAGTAGGAAGAATTCATCCGAACTTATGTCATCCGGTTTAACGTTGCGGCATTGGAGGTTCGAGATCTAGACCAGTCTGTTGCAATGGCCATACTTAAGGGTGGCCTTCAGATGAACGATTTATTATTTTTTCTAGAAAAAAAGTACCTCAGAGACTTTGCCGATCTACTAGCCTGGGCCGAGAGATATGTCCGTATGAAAGAAGTCTTCAAATTGAAGGATGAAGAAGTCGCAGGAGAGTGGTAGGCGGACGAGTCTAATAGACCCACCACCGTTGGAAGGTCGAGTGAAGTTCGACCATGCTCACGGACTTTCCTCGGGCACAAGCAAGCTCGAACTTTTCGAGCTCATCATCAAGAAAGCCCCGATAAAAGGGTACGAAGAAGTCCTCCTCCTGGAAGGTTCTATAACTACTTCCTCCTTAACGCTCCTCGAACTCAAGTTCTGACAGAAATTATGAACCAACTGCTAAGATCAGAAGAATTATGATCTCCCCCAAACAAGTGCGATCGAAGCAAGTACTGCCTCTACCATCACGATCATGACCACGACACTGAAGAATGCATTCAGCTCCAAGACGAAATTGAAGAGCTCATCAGGGATGCCAGTCTGAAGCAGGAGAAGATCGACTGAGGGCGCTGCCATAGCCAGAACCACCAATGATGGAGAACAACAAAAAGATCGGTCGCCTTTCGTATCATCGATGCTACATTTGGAAGAAGCTTGGTACTTCGATGATCCATCATCTCCAGCATCAAAGCCAAGAGGAGCTCGCTCTAAATTATGTGATGATAGAAAAGAAGCAAAAATTATGTGATGATAGAGAAAACTATGTAAAAACTATGCAAAAAACTATGCAAAAATTATATGATGACAGGGAAGAAGCAGTCAATAGTGGCCGTGTTAGGAATAGGAGGAGACCTCATTCTAGCATGAGTCGATCAAAGTTCTTCAACCTCGGCTAGAGATGGAATCTCTCTCGAGCGATCGAGACAACCTTGGTTAGAGATAAGATTTTTTCCAAGCGCCCATGTCAACCTCGATTAGAGAGAAGATCTCTTCCGAGCGATCGAGTCAACCTCGACTAGAGATAAGATCTCTCCCGAGCGTCCATGTCAACCTCGGCTAGAGATAAGATCTCTTCCGAGCGATCGAGTCAACCTCGGCTAGAGATAAGATCTCTTCCGAGCGTCCATCAACCTCGGCTAGAGATAAGATCTCTCTCGAGCGTCCGAGTCAACCTCGACTAGAGATGGGATCTCTCTTGATGTTCGAGTCAACCTCGGCTAGAGATAAGATCTCTCTCGAGTGATTGTGCCAATCTCGGCTAGTGATAAGATATCTCCCGAGCGATCGAGTCAATCTCGGCTAGAGATAAGATCTCTTCCGACCATGTTAGGAATAGGAGGAGAATCTCGTCCTAACATAAGTAAGTCGAAGGCCTCATTCATTTTAGACGAGATGGAGGAAGAGGCCCTGATAACGGTCCTTATGTACCCCCACAGTCCATTAAAAATAGGAGGAGAACCTCATCCTAACGTAAGCAAAGTCGAAGGCCTCGTTCATTTTAGATGAGATGGAGGGAGAGGCCCTGACAACGGCCCTTATGTGCCCCCACAGCCCGTTAGGAACAGGAGGAGAACCTCATCCTAACATAAGCAAAGTCGAAGGCCCCACAGCCCATTAGGTTCAGGAGGAGAACCTCATCCTAACATGAGTAAAGTCGAAGACCTCATTCATTTTAGACGAGATGGAGGAGAGGCCCTGACAACAATCCTTATGTGCCCCCATAGTCCGTTAGGAATAGGAGGAGAACCTCGTCCTAATGCGAGCAAAGTCGAAAGCCCCTACAGTCCATTAAGAACAGGAGGAGAACCTCGTCCTAACGTGAGCAAAGTCGAAGACCTTGTTCATTTCGATCATTTTAGATAGGATGAGAGGAAAGGCCTCGAAGACGGCCCCATTATGCTCGACAACAATAAGAGACAAGATCTCTCCCAAGCTTCAACTATACTCTTAACCTCGGCTGAAGATAAGGTGCAGAGCCTTGAAGAAAACTTTGGCAGTCATCCTTTTTGTATTTTCTTCCTTCAAGTTTCAAACTCGGGAGTGGAGGAACTATTATTGGAGATAAATTTCACTCCTGTCGAAGTTCAGTCAGAAACTTAGCCTAATGCAGCTGGTAATCATGAAAGAGCTTCAATCGAAAATTCTTTCTCCAGCAGTCGGATTTATTCAGTGGCCGAACTACCCAGCGATCGAGCCCTAGTCGAACCTTTTCAGTCGATCGAACTTCTCAGCAATCGAGCTTCTACGAAAGCCAAACTTCTTCCGAACTCCTCCAGTAGTCGGACTTCTATGGGAGCCGAACTCTTTCCGAACTCCTCCAACAATTGAGCTTCTACGAAAATCGAACTCTTTCCGGACTCCTCCCTAACCAAACTTTTACGGAAGCCAAACTCCTTTCAGACTCCTTCAGCAATTGAGCTTCTACAGAAGCCAAACTCCTTCCAGACTCCTCCAGCAGTCGGACTTCTACGGGAGCCAAACTCCTTCCGGACTCCAACAATCGAGCTTCTACGAAAGCCGAACTTCTTTCAAACTCCTCCAGCAGTCGAACTTCTACGATAGCCGAACTCCTTTCGAACTCCTCCTCGAGTCGAGCTTTTATGGAAGCTAAACTTCTTACAGACTATACCTTCAAATGAATTTCTATAGATAATTCCACTATTGAACAGTTACAATTATCACGATAATTATGATTATCATTTATCAAGACAACATGATCGATATTTATCAAGTCAATCACGATCGGTATTTATCAAGATGGTTATGACAGTCATTAATCAAGGCAGTTACAATAAGCTCCATCTATAAAAAGGGACCCTCCAGATACGTTTTCTCGAGGCTTTCTTCTCCTTCTTGAAACTTTACTGTATTCCTCACTGAGCACTCCATTTCTGTTGGCCAGAAGAACTAACTTGACCGTCAGAGGATGCTACCGGAGCCACCACCACCGACTCCGGATGGAGCTTTATTTTGCAGATCACCGACGACGATCTCGTCTTTCTCGACTCCAGCTCGATCCGACGTCAATCAAATTCTGCACCAACAAACATCAACCTCGGCTGGAGATAAGATCTCCCCCCCTGAACTTCAATGTCAATAGTATAGAGCCTGAAAAAGGACTTCGACAGTTGCTTTTTTTATATTTCCTTCCTTCGACTTTCAAACTCGAAAGTGGAAAAACTATTGTTGGGGATAAATTTTGCTCCAGTCTGATGCTTAGCCTAATGCATTCAGTAATCATGAAAGAGCTTCAATCAAAATTCTCCCTCCAATGATCGAACCCCAGTCGATCTCCTCCAGCGATCGAACTCATTCAGTAGCCAAATTTCTTCAGCGATCGAACTCCTTTTGAATTTCTTCTTTAGTCCAATGCCTCCAGGAGTTGAATTTCTTTTGAACTTTTTCTTCAGTCGAATTCCTACAGGAGCCAAACTCCTCCTAGATTTTTTCTTCAGTCAAAATTCTACATGAGCCGAACTCCTTTCGGACCTCTCCTTCAGTCAGACTCCTCCAGGAGTCAAACTTCTTTTGGATTTCTTCTTCGGTCGAACTCCTCCAAGAGTCGAACTCCTTTCGAATTTCTTCTTTAGTCAAGTTTCTTCAGGAGCCGAACTTTCTCTAAACTTCTTCTTTAGTCAGATTTCTCTAGTGGATTACTTTCAGAGCTTAGCTAGCATTCTTTCCGGATGATCCCTTCTAGCTGTATTCTCTTTAGGAGTCTGAACTCCTTTGGAATTGATGTATGTCAAAGCTCTTCATCATCCAACATCTTCTTTCTTTGAACTTCAACTATTAAATCTCAACGAACGGCCACTTCATGGCAACGGACACACTCTCCATAACAAACTCCACATGGTCCCGAGCAGCCCACTATCGAATAGCCACATCATAACAACGGACATCTCTCTCCATAACAAACTCCACATGGCTCCGAGCGATCCACTATCAGACGGTTACGATAAGCTTCATCTATAAAAAGGGACCTTTCATATACATTTTCTCTAAGCTCTCTTATTCTTTTCAGAACTCTGCTAAATTCTTGCCTAAGCACTCCATTTCTATTGGTCAGAAGAGCTGACTTGATTATCGGAGGATCCTATCAGAGCCACCACTACCGACTCTGGATGAAATTTTATTTTGTAGATCACCGATGGTGACCTCATCTTCCTCGACTCCAGTTCGATCCAACATCAATCAAATTCTACACCAACAACATGTTTACTCAGTCTATAGGAAATTCTAGTGTTGACGTGTTAAACAGATAAAATTATACCTCATCTGATGGGGGACAAGGTTAACTATCCTAGATCTAACTAACCATCTATGAGATCAATGAACAAATTAATTAAAGTAATTAAAGCATAAAGTAGTAGGAAATAAAAGCAAGTAAGAAAATTAACTAAGGGTTCATTTATGATTAAAGTTTGATCTAGGAAGCAACCCAGTCGGCATGCATAGACAAGAAGTTAGAAAATAGGATCATTGGTCGTTAAGAAACGACCGCTTGGCTAGGGCTATCAAATCAATTAAATCAAATTTAAAAGAATAAAGATAGATAGCTAGCATGAAAGAAAATTTAAATAGCATTGATTCTAAAAATTTTAAACTATTCCATGCAGTGGTCTCACATAGCATGGGATTTCTTGAGTTGGCAAGTGAGATTGGTCCGAAATGGATGAGGTGACCAGCTAGTGGCTTGTTGCAAGAAAGTCTGAGAGTCGTCAGACCTAAATCATCCAAAATAAGATAGATAAGTACATCCTTACAATAAACACCCCTAAAATATAGCAAATATCCAAAACATCCCAAAAAACATGATAGTCAGCATAAGGATAGCTTGGTTTGCTCTGAAATCCATGCTGCCTTCACGTTCGTGCAAACAGGGGTTCGGGCAACAAAGGGTCTGGCGCTCGGTAGTGGAACATCAGGGGGCTCAGACGGTCACCGGGTTGGCTCCACTCTGGTCGGTCGATCGGGCATAAGGGCCAGAGGTGGCGGCGAAAGGTACCGATGGTGATGGAGGTGGCCAAGATAGTGTTGGGAAGGGACCAACCGAGAAGGTTGGCATTGACAGAAGAGGGAGGTGGTGGATGCTGTAAGGGGCCGGGCCAGTTGGAATCGGGCCGGGCGGTCGAAGGGCCGTAGTCCATCGAGTCGGATGATTGGGGGAAGATAGGGGAGGTTGGGAGCTGATGGAAGTGGATGGTGGAACGGAATGGAGGGTTTTGATGAAACCCTCTTGGGCGTGAGGTTTGGGATCGGTGGTGTCGCTGGTGGGTTACGGCAAGAGTGGCTGAGAGCGTTGTGGTCGTTGGCGATCGGTTGTAGAGGTCGAGAGGGAAAGGGATGGGTTGGTTCGGGGTTGTGGAAGCAGCGGAAGACGGCGTTGTGCGCACGGTGCGGCGAAATGGGTGGTGTGGTGATCGAAGCAAGGTGGAGGGGTTTGGGCTCGGATCGAGGCGAGCGGAGGCTGCAGGCGTCATTGGGTGTAGGGAAATAGAGGAAAGGATGAAGGTAGTTTAGACGGGTGGAAGCAGTGGAGGAAGGTGGAGCTCGCGGTAGTGGACGATGGGTGGCTCGATTGGAATGCGGGGGTTTGTGATGGCTCGGGTCTTTGAAAATAGTGGAAACAGAGGAGGATTTGGTCTCAGTAGCTTGGGATGAAGCAGTTTAGCAGAGAAGGAAAAGAAAATGCAGAGAAAGAAGAAGAAGAAGTAGGGAAGAAGATAGCTTGAGAAGAGAAGAAGAAGAAGAAGAAGAGAAAGGAAGGAGAAGAGGAGAAGCAGAAGAGTAACACTCGAGAGGAAGAAGATACTGATTCTATTCAATTTCGTTCCTATCTGATTACAAAAATAATCCATTATATAAGGGGCCTTAACAACCTTTAACAACCTCTAACAGACCTGTAACAAACCTGTAACAAACTAAAGTATTCCTAACAAACTGATTCCAACTGGAATAGATAATTACGATCTATAATTATTAAATTTTTTTAATAATAATTATTTTTTTATTTTTTAATATTTTAATATTTTTATCTATTATATTATATTATATTATATATTTTAATTATTTTATAAAATAATATTTTTTTATATATATTTTTTATATTCTTATACCTTCTACGCATCCGTCGATGCTGCCATAATCCCTCTATCGTCCCACCATAGCTCTTCTTCTCTCTTGATAAACGTCGATCCCAATCACACCCCCACATCCTCTTTTCTTTTCATACCTTTTCTACACCCATCAGTGCCACTCCACCCCCCGACTGCCTCACTATCGCTCCTCTTCTCTCTTAGCAAACGTCAATCCTGATCATACCCTCTATTGGAAATATGCGCTCTTTTTACACGAATCGGCATGACCATCGGTGATTAGTCAAGCAACAAGGAAGTACTTTTTAGAGATCTCTGTGGAAGCATGATCAAATAAATCAAGAAATAGAGAAGAAGAGAAGAAAAAAAATTTGGAAGAAAAGAGCTTTTATTCAGTATATTTCAGCACTCTTACAATCTTGACGTATTTTCAGTATATATATTTTACAAAGGATCAAGTTCAAGCTCATAAAAAAACTCTCCAAATCCAAACAACCCACGTACATAAAATAATAATCCACAAAAACTGAGTCGGTCCAATTTCAGACTGAGCCGGCTAATCTGCGATTGGGTCGACTTAGTCTCAGACTGAACCGATCCGTTGTGTACCATATCAGTAGTTCGAAAATGCTTCTCTCTATCTAAATTTTTTTCTGAGACCTAGTCGACTCAGTCCTGGACTGAGTCGACCCAATTTTCAACTGAGCTAGCTCAGTCTCAGAATGAGCCAGCCCAGTTTCTAAACTTTACTATTAAGACCGATTCTTCTTTCGGCTCGCTCCCATCTTTTCATGATCTATCTTCTTATATTTTCAAGACTTGAAAGTGCCACTTTTGATCTCACATTCTTCATCTTGGTGCTTCCAAGTCCTTGTGAACTCATCTCTTCTCAACAAACTCATTTATGCCACACATCTCTGAAAGCTCTCTGGGGAGTACCTTCGTGAGTGCATCAGACTGATTCTCCTTGGTATGAATCTTCATCAATTTTACTTCACCTTCCTCCACCAGTTCTCTGATCCTGTGGTACCTCATGTCTATATGCTTTATGTACACATGATAGACTGGATTCTATGCCAACAATAGAGCACTCTGACTATCACTGAATAGTGTAACCTTGCTCTACTCCACCCCCAACTCATCAATCAGCCTCCTAAGCCAAAGAACTTTTTTTGCAGCCTCTGTTATCCCAATGTACTCGATCTCTGTGGTAGACAAGATCGTGAATGGCTAAAGGGTTGATCTCCAAGACACCGGTCCACCATATACGCAGAAGAGGTATCCAGTAGTAGACCTTCTTGTATGAAGATCACCAGTATAATTTGCATCAACAAATCTTTCTAGAGGATCTGAACCTTCATATATCTTCACAGATTATTCTCCAAATTCTTTTAACTGCCCACCAAACACCAAATCATAATCCCTTATTCCATGCAGATATCTCAATATCCATTTCAATGCTTTCCAATGTTTCTTCCCAGGGTTAGCCATGTATCTACTAACCGTGCTCACAGCATGTGCTATATCTAGTCTATAGTACACCATAATATATATCACACTACCTACAGCATTTACATAAGTGACTCATTCCATATACTCTCTCTCCTTTTCTGACTGGAGGCACTGTAACTTGGAGAGAGACATATGGCTCGGTAATGGCATCTCTGCAGGTTTGGCTTTCTCCATCCCAAACCTCTCCAAAATCTTCTAGACATACTTTTTTTATGACAAATGGAGCACTTCCTTTGCACCTATCACTGCAAATCTTCATTCCAAGGATTTTCTCAGTTGGACGCAAATCTTTCATCTCAAATTTAGATGATAATGATCTTTTCAATTTTTTCACAGCACCCATGCTTCTACTGGCTATGAGCATATCATCTATATACAATAACAGGTATAGGGCATCCTCCTCATCTAAATTCTTGATGTAGACATGATGCGTGCTAATTTATAGCTATGGCAAGTGCACCAGTCGATCAAGTAATAAAGTGAATGAGTAGAGTATCGTCCCTAAAGGATTGGAAAATAAGTACTGAAAAGCTCTTTCCTATGCTTTATTTAGAAGATCGATTTATGAGAATAAGAAATTAAAAAAAATAAAAAAAATAATTAAAAGTTTTTAATTAAATAGAGAGAGTGTAAATTATTAGGATTTTAAATTCAAGAGCAATGGATTACTAAGGCAATCGGTTCACCAACTCAGTCAATACAATATTCAATTTTTTTAGATTAATTTTATGTTATGTGACGGTGGAGTCTCCTAATTTATTTACTACCCTTTGGTCCAGGCATAGCAAATCTATTAATATTTATTAATTACCCTTTGATCCAGGTATAATTTAAATAAATATTAATGCATTAGGTTTTGTGAAACCCTCTAATTAAAATACGCTGCGTCCAAAGCGCACTAAAAATTTTCGCATGCATATGAATTCTAATTTGATTTATAATATAAGATATATAATCAAGAAGTATTAACATAGATGTACTTGGTCCGTAATATCTATGTTCATCAGATCAATTAGAAGATGGTCAGTAATCTAAAAGCATTAAGATCAGATTTATATACTCCTCATAAATAAAATTTAAAAATAAATCACACTAAATATTGCATCAAAAGAGTGGCTACACCTTAGCCTTAGTAAAATAAAATTTAGTTCATGATAATAAATTCAAAAATAGTAAATAAAATAAAAAGCATAGAAAATTTAGACTGTTTGATTGCTGAAATTGATTGTCTGCTGCTCTTGATGTGGAGAATTTGATAAAGAAGAGGAGGCTCCTTGATTGATGTCTTGATCGTCGAAGAAAAATCAAAAATTCTTTTTGATTTTCTCACAAATCACTTTTCTTCTTTTTTTTTATCTCTCTCCTCTTTCTTTCTCTCTCTCTCTTTTTCTCCCTCTCTCTTTTTCTCCCCGTCTCTCTCTTTGTCTCTCTCTCTCTAATTCTCTAATTCCCCGTCTCTCTCTCTGATTTTTTTTTCTCACGACAACACTAGGTTATTTTATAGGTAAAGAGTTTTATTTCCCCCAAAATTCATCAAAAATTAGGTTTAGGACTCCTAAATCAACTCAAATTAAGATCTGGGTAATTCTGCCCATAAACGGTCCAAAAACCACTCAA
This sequence comes from Cocos nucifera, assembly GCA_006176705.1. Classification (NCBI taxonomy): domain Eukaryota; kingdom Viridiplantae; phylum Streptophyta; class Magnoliopsida; order Arecales; family Arecaceae; genus Cocos; species Cocos nucifera. Next base: position 1,140,510 of record QRFJ01000034.1, on the reverse strand, counting down.
AAACTCCTTAAAATAACCCAGATCAAGTCGAATTTAATGCCAGCCGTTGGATCAGTCGTTGGATCAAATTTGGGCCGTCCGATCGCATTGAAAGAAGCCTTCAGACCTTTAGTTTTACGTCGGGATGAATCTCGACCGTTGGATCTCGATCGAGAGCTGCGGATGCCGTCCATCAGCATCTTCTTCTCGTCCGTCCGATCAAGCTTCAGTGAAAACCGCCCGTTAGATCAATCAGAATTCCCAAATTACCCTTCGTGGACCGTGCGCGAGCCCAGTGTAGCATGGACCGCCGCGTTCTTCAGCCAATCAGAGCGCTCTTTGTACTATGAAATTCTCGAATTACCCTTCAGATGGTCCACCGTGCGCCGCAAAAAATGCTGACGTCAACGTTGCATCAGTGTTTTTTTTTTTTTTTTAAATTAATTCTAGGCTCGTTTGAAGTCTGTTTTGCCTGAAATTTTTTTTATCTGAACCAAAAAAATGAGATCTTCATATTGGTTACCTTCTTTCCTGCATAAGATTAATAAAAATATTAATTTCTAATAAAATAGATTAATTTATTTTATAATTTAATACTTTTATTAGTATATTTTTACCACTTATCACATCCTCCAACTTAGTCATTGCTAGTCCCTTAGCAATATTTTATTTAATATCATATTTTAATAAGATTATCCATCATAAAGATAAAATCTAGGATTAAAGGTCAAAAAGTTTAGAAAATACCGCTAACTAAGCATTGAGCTTCAGAAGCAAATTTTTCAGTCAATATAATTAAAAACTTTCTTAGAGTACATCAAAGATCTATAGCACTTATGTTCATGATGACTAACTTTAGCATTTCAGTATTAAATTAAAAGAACAAAAGTATCCTCTCTTATCACCTATTTTGATCAATTTTCTATACATTCTCAATTTTATACTCATGAATTAAGGTAGCTTTCACACTGCCTTTTCTTTTCTTTTTTTTTCTTTTTTTTTTCTTTTTTTTACTGTGCTGAGCATCCTGGCCTTCTTTTCACCATTTTATGTGAATTTTCATACTTGACCTAGGTGCAGAGATCCAGTTATTAGGCTTTGGGCAATCCACATATACTCTGTCTTTTGCACTTTATTTATAGGCAGGTAGCTCTTTCCTTAAATTCAAGTTTCTTTGATTAGAATGTATATTAATTATCAATTTTCAGTGATAATTAAAACCTCAATTGACCTTATAATCAATACTTACTTTGCCTTGTTAGTGTGCATGTGCAATAAAAAGTGCTAATAATCTTTTAATGACCTAAGTAGGCTGCTAAAAGTTGACCAACTAATCTACTTCTTTAACTCTTTACATTCATTAGCAAATAATTCTATCTTTTATCACTTATCCAGTTTATCTTGCTCAAGATTTTCTTCTTGAGATAATTTTTTTTTTTTTTTAACTTTAACTTGTTCTATGTTGTCTTAAAGGAGAAATAAAAATAAAGAATGTAATAAATGATAGAAAAGAATACACCTGATTTGGTTCAATCTGGTTCTTTGAAGCTTTGAAATTTTGCTTGAGTTCTCATTGATTTTTCTGCAAAATTGAAAATACACACCAGAGTAGTAAAAGAGCAACAACAAATTACTAAAAAAATAAAAGAAAGAAAAAATATCAAAACTAAAAGAAAAGAAACAACCTATCTAGTAGTTCTGATTTATAGTCTTACGCTTGACTTTCTTTGAGTTCTAAAGTGGATCAATCCGGTGCCACTTCAAATTGGAATACTTTCATATTTATTGAGTCTTCTTTCAATTTGACATTGCTCGCTTTTATAGTCTCAAACCTATTTTCTACAGAATTCTCATATATTGAATTGTCAATAATATCAATTAGAAAACAAGTTTGATTATCATCATGATATTTAGTATCTTTGTAAATATTAAATTAACTTGTTTCGTCTTGGACTCTAAAATTAATTTTTTTTGTTGAACATCTATTAAAGTCCTCCCAGTAGCTAAAAGGGTCTCCCTAAAATAAGGGGTACATCATAATCTTCTTTCCATATCAAGAACAATAAATCAAAAGGAAAATAAACTTGTTTATCTTTACCAAAACATCCTCCACATATACCTCTTGGATATTTAATGGATCTATCGGCTAATTGAAGAGTAATAGTGGTAGGCTTTGGTTCTCCTAGACCCAGCTTCCTAAAAATAGAAAAAGCATGAGATTTTGCTTTGCTCCTAAAATCATATAAAACTTTATCAAAACTACAATCATCAATAATGCAGGGGATAAGTAAAAACTCCCTAGATCTTTTAGCTTCTATGGTAATTTATTTTGAAGTATTGCTGAGCATTCTTCATTCAAATTTATTCTCTCATGCTCCTTCAAGCTTTTTCTTATTTGTTAAGATTTCTTTTGAGAAAACTTGGCATATCTGGGCATTTGAGTAATAGCATTCTACAAAAGAAATATTAATATGTAAATTCTTTAGAATTAATTGAAAAAGTTAGAAAATTTCTTATCTGGATGCTGTGTTTGTCTCTCTGGGAATGGTAGTGGTGGCACGTAGGACTTCACATTTGGATCAGCAAATCGTATACCTGGAGACCATCCATCTACTGGTTGTTTTGGTAACTGACGAGTTTGAGTTGATGGTTCCTTATTTATAGTTGGCTCTTCAGTCTCTTTCTTCTGAATGTAGCTCCACTCCAGCTTTGTACCACTTTCTAGGGTGATAGCATTGAACTTGCTCTCTTGGTATTATCGTCCGTATTGCTTGGCAAGGATCCTTGAGGTCTCTGAGAGATTATCTTGGCCATTTGACCTATTTGCATCTCCAAGTTTCGAATTGCTACTGTTTGGTCTTGCCTAAGTTTGGCTTCCAAATTTTTTATAGTTGCTTCTTGGTTTTGCATAATTTGACCATCAGCTCTTCCATGTGGACTTTTTTCAAGTACTTGGAATCCGGGGGTGGTTGTTGTGCTGCATTTTGATTGCTCCATGAGAAATTTGGGTGTTGCCTCCATCCTTGATTGTAATGTATTGGAGTAGGGATTGTTTTGTTGCGGCCTAAAAAAATTCCAATATAATTAGCTGTATCAGTTGTTTTTAGAAAAAGGATTACCTGTCTAGCAATTGCTCGTTATCGTGTCCTCTCCATACAGGTCATAAGTCATGCTCTGAACATGCTATGTTCCCTTTAAGTTGTTGACTTCGGCTCTAAGGGCTGCAATTTCAGCTAGTAAAGTTGGCACGCAATCTACTCCCTGCACAGTGCTAGTCTTTTTGGCATCATGCGCTCTATTTTCCATTGATAGCTATTTTGATGCCATCTCATCGATCAGATCTAGGCTTCTTCCTCTATTTTTCGATTAATGGTTCCTCCCTACTGCTGCATCAATCATAGAATCGATTAGTAGGAGATAAACCATTATAGAAGTTTGTACTGAAGCTATCGGGTAGTTGATGATGTGGGACAATCTCTCAACAGTTTTCTTGAAATGCTCCCAAGCCTCATATAGCGTCTCCATGTCCATCTGCATAAAAGAAGTGATATCGTTGCGCATCTTAGCAATTTTGGAAGGTGGAAAGTACATGGGCTAAGAATTTTTGGGCTATGACATCCAAGTTATGATAGAACCTGTAGGAATGAGAATGAAGCCAATTTTTAGCTTTATCCCGTAAAGAGAAAGGAAATAACATTAATCTAATAGCATCATCCGACACCCCATTAATTTTTAAAAGTATCCACAAAGTTCAAAAAAATTAGAAATAATGGGCATTCGGATCATCATGCATGTGTCCACTGAATTTGACAGTTGATTGAATCATCTGGATCCAATCGTCAGGTTTATTCGAAGTTGTTTGCTCATACAGGCGTCTTCCTGATGCCTGCGAAGCTCACTCGAGCTATAGATGCGCGTGATATGTAATCATTTAATGGATGATGTACTGGTCGAATAAGCTTCATGCTGTCCTTCAGTCGCCATATCCAATCCTAGATTTGATGTCGTCAGGATCTCAGCTGGCCATGTTTCTCTCTTTGTTGTAGTCTTTTCTAATAGTTCTTTTCAAATTTTGATCTAGAGGTAGAAGTACGTTGTCAATACGTGTCCACTATTTTTTTATTTATTTATAGGAATTAAATTATATTTTAATTAAAGCTATCGACATCAGATACTTTGTGCAATAATTTGACACTCCCGAACATTGAAAACTGCTGCTTTAGTATGGGACATGATTCATGTATAAAGTGAATGAGTAGAGTATCACTCTAGAGGATGAAATACATACTGAAAAGCTTTTCTAGCTTTATTTAGAAAAGATTTTATGAGAAACAAAATTAAAATTAAAAAAATAATTTTAAAAGTTTTATTATTAATAAGAGAGTATAAATTTAGATGTTAAATTCAAGAGCAATGGATTACTAATGGCAACGTTCACAACTAGTCAATACATATATTCATTTTAGATTACATTTATTTTCAGTACTGGTGGAGTTCCTAATTATTCACTATCCTTGTCCAGGCTAGCAAAATCTATTAATATTTATTAATTTTCTTTGGTCCGAGGTGTAAATTTAAATAAATAATTATGAATTAGGTTTTGTGAAACCCTCTAATTAAATACGCTGGCTCCAAAGTGCAACAAATTCCGCTGCAATTGAATTCTGAATTTGATTCATAATAAGTATAATAATCAAGACAGCATATAACATAGAATGTCATGGTCCGTAACATCTATGATTTCATTCAGCACAATAGAGATGAGCATATATCTAAAGCTTAAAATAGATTTTATATACTCCTCATAAATAAAATTTAAAAAAATAAATCACACTAAATATTGCATCAAAAGATGGCTCTACCTTATCCTTTATAAAATAAAATGATTAGTTCATGTAAAAATTCAAAAAATAGTAATAAAAATAAAAGGCAATAGAAAATTTAGACTGTTGATTGCTGAAATTGCATTGTTCTGCTAGCTACTTGATATGGAGAATTTGTATAAGAAGAGGAGGCTCCTTGATTGATGTTTGACGTCGAGAAAATCAAAAATCCTTTTCTGATTTCTACACAATCGCTTTTCTTCGTTTTTTTTTAATCTCATCTCCTCTTTTTTCTCTCTCTCTCTTCTTTTCCTCCCCTCTCTTTTCTCTCCCCATCTCTTCTCTGTGTCTCTCTCTCTAATTCTCTAACCCGCTCTCTCTGATTTTTTTTTCTCACGACAACACTAGTGTATTTTATATGGTAAAGAGTTTATTTCCTCTAAATCATCAAAAATTAGTTTAAGACTCCTAAATCCTACAAATTAAGATCTGGGTAATTCTGCCCATTAGATTTGATCAAATGCGTCAAAAACCACTCAAAAATCTCTAAAAAAAATCCGTCAAGTCAATTTATGCAGCCGTTGGACATCGTGGATCACAAATCTGGGCGTTCGATGCATGAAGAAGCTTCAGACCTTTAGTATTTACGGTCGGGATAATCTCTGACCGTTATCTCGATCGAGAGACTACGGATAGCCGTCATTAGGCCTTCTTCTTGTCCGTCGATCAAAGCTTCCAATGAAAAACTGCCCAGTTAGATCAATTCAGAATTCCCAAATTACCTCTATGATGGGACCATAGCGCGAAGGCCCGGTGTAGCGTGGACCGCCGCATTCTTCAGACCAATCAGAGCGCTTTTTATACTATTGAATTTTCCCGAATTACCCTTAGATGGTCCACGGTGCGCCAGCGAAAATTGCTGACAGTCAGCATTGTGTCGGTATTTTTTATTTTTTTTAATTAATTCTAGGCTCGTTTGAAGTCGTTTTGTCTGAAATTTTTTTCATTTGAACCAGAAAAATGAGATCTTCACATTGGTGGTCTTCTTTCCTACATAAGATTAATAAAAATATCAATTTTTAATAAAATAGATTAATTTATTTTATAATTTAATACTTTTATTAGTATATTTTTACCACTTATCAAGACACAACAATCATGTTCACATTTACTGAAACCTAGGCTCAAGATAAAGCTATCAAACCTTTGTACCATTGACGAGGGGATTATTTCAAGCCATACAAAGACTTCCTGAGTAAACACACCTTTTCTTCCTGTTCCATCTCCATGAAACCATCTGGCTGCTTCATGTAGATTCTTTCCTCCAAAGTTCCATGAAGAAAGGTCGTCTTCACCTCCATCTATTTCAATTTTCTGTTATGATGTGCCACTAGTGACAGCAAAACTCGAATAGATGTATGACGCATCATAGGAGAAAAAATTTCTATGTAGTCAATCTCTTCCCTTTATGAGTATTCCTTTGCGACCAACCTTGCTTTGAATTTGATTCCACCTTATTTTAAAGGTGCTTCTTTCTTTGTAAACACCCACTTTGAGCCAATAGGTCGAGCACCCTCTGAAAGATCTACCAGCTACCATGTCTAATTCTTCTCAGGTAATTTCATCTCCTCCATCATGGCCTGCATCTATGAATCATGAGATCCTCACTCTCCATGGCCTTTGTATAATTCTCTGAATCTCCATTAGCAGTGATGAGTGCATAGAAGATAACCCCATCAATGTCATATCTGATTGGTCTTCTAATAGTATGCTGGGACTTGTGCAAAGCCACTCTCACTGGCACATCTCTATCTAATGTCTGTGGCTGCTCCTACACATCGATCTGAATCGCCGATGCTCCATGCTGATTTTTAATCCAAGACAATACTTTTCTGCCCAACTCTACCTCAACAGGAATACTCCTATAAGTAGATATAATCTGCATGCCATCATTCTCTGACTGGCCACCGCTATTCATCTTTGTTTTCTCAGTTCCATCTATCCCAGACCTCCTCAAGATGCTCTTCTCATCAAAGATAATTCTCTGTTGATCATTGACTTCTTTGCTTGAGAGTCTCACAGCAGATATCCCTTGACTCTTTGTGGATATCCTACGAATGTCATCTTTTGAGATTTCGGATTCAATTTGCTCCTCTCGGTTGCCTCCATATGTGCATAGACTGTGCAATCGAAGACTTTCAGATGGCTAAGCTCCACCTTCTTTCCACTTTAGATCTCTTCTGCAATGCCTTCATTCAACTTATAATGAGAGGACCTATTCACAAGAAAATAAGAAAAAGTTAGAGCATCATCCCAAAAGGACTTTGAGAGTGATGTCTGCAGCCTCAAACTCCATGCCTTCTCGATCAATATCTGGTTCATCCTCTCCATGACACCATTCTGCTGGAGAGTCATCCTCACCATGTAATGGCATTTGATGCCATTTTTCTCACAGTACCTCCTGAACTCCGGGTTAGTATAATCCCCTCCATTGTCCGACCTTAGATACTTTATCTGTCTCTCTGACTCCTCTTCTACTTCAGCTCTTCAGGCTCTGAACCAGGCAAATACCTCTGATTTTTCTCGGATTAAATAAATTCATACCTTTCTTAAGAAATCATCAATGAAAGTAACAAAGTATTTTGCCCCCCCTATAGCTAATACAGGAACTGATCCCCACACATCCAAGTGTACTAAATCCAGCACTCCCTTGCTATGCTTGGTACTTCTGGCAAACTTCATCCTATGCTATTTGCCAAAGATACACAGCTTACAAAGATCTGTGCCCTCCTTCTTGAGGGATGGGATCATCCTCTTCTACTTAGTTCTGTGAACCCACGGTCACTCATATGATCCATCCGATAGTGCCACACTCGATATAAAATCTGCTCCTCCTATGCCGCTACTAGCATCTCTGCACTATCATTTACCACTGAGCCTTCCATTCTATAAAGATTGTTGCTCAGTCTTCTACCTCTCATCACCATCAAAGTTTTCTAAAAAATTTTTAGACATCTACTCCCAGCCTGACTACTAAAAGCATAACCCCGATCCTCCAAGTAGCCTAACGAAATCAAATTCTTTTTTAATTTTGGTACATGTCTGACATTTGATAATGTATGAATGATCTCATCGTACATCCTCACCCTGATAGAGCTAATTTCAGCTACTTTGCACGGATGATCATCTCCAAGACTGACACTTCTACCATCGGCCTTCGGTAGGTAGCAAACCACTTTCGATGAGAAGTATAGTGGTGCAAGCATGCTGAATCTAATATCCACATAATATCGTACTCTATGAATCCATCTGATACAACGAGTAGGTCTTCTCCATTGCTCATAGAAGTTGTATCATCTTTCTTATTGGCCTTTCCTTTTTTTGATCTCAAAAGAAGACAATCTCTCCTCAAGTGTCCAAGTTGATGACATTTATAACATTTCAATGTCATCTTCCTCTGATCACAAGACTTTGACCTACCCTTGGATTTTCCTCTTATCTTCTCCTTTGATCTTTTCTATTTTTCATTCACAGCCAAGATCTCAGACTTAGGGTCTTCCTTGCAGATCTTCTTCCTTTGCTCATTTGATCTGAGCACACCAACAACCTCTTCATAGTTTAGGATCTTCTTGCCATAAACTAGAGTTGTTATGAGACCATCATACGAACCTGGGAGAGAATATAATAGCAGCAATGCCCGATCTTCCTCATCGATCTTCACATCCAAACTCATCACCTTAGAACACACCTGATTGAACCTTTGGACATGTGCAACAAGATCTCTGCCTTCGAGCATCTCATATACAGCTATTTCTTAATAGTTTGCTCGTCATGTTCTTTCCCATATATATATTTCCATCTCTCAGAGCCCTTGCCGTAATCTCTAAGCAAATCTCGGGCAAAACTGATCAGCCAAGCACATCGAATTATGCTAAAAGCAATTTCCTCCAACTCTTTTTCAATCCTGAGTATGATCTTTCCAACCTTTTTTTGTCAGATCTTGTAGATCCTCTGCTGAACAATAAGTTTTACTCTTTGCTGCTGTTGGGGAAAACCTCCTCCGCCGAAGTCCAGTATGATGTTTAGCTATTGCGACGGTAATCATGGAAATTTCGATTGAAATTCTTCCCAGCAGTCGAACTCTTTAGCAGCAAACTCCTCCAACAATCAAACTCTTTCAAAGCACGGACCCCCTCCAATGTCGAACCCCTCCAGAACCTCTCTTCGTCGCATTTCTACAAAGAGCTAACTCCTTTCGGTACGTCTCCTTCAGTCGATTCCTCCAGGACCGAATCTGTAGACCTCTTCTTCAGGTTTTTTTATAGGCCAAACTTTTTTCGGATGTCTTCTTCAATCGGATCTCCAGAAGGCAAACTCCTTTCGGACCTCTCCTTTAGTTGGATTTCTATAGGAGCCGAACTCCTTTCGGACGTCTCTTTCAGTCAAATTCCTCCAGGAGTTGAACTCCTTTTAAACCTCTTTTTCAGTCAAATTTCTTCAGGAGCCAAATTCCTTCCGAACTTCTTCTTCAGTCGAATTTCTATAGGAGCCGAACTCCTTCCGGACGTCTCCTTCAATCGAATTTCTATAGGAGCCAAACTTTTTTCGGACGTCTTCTTCGATCGGATTTCTCTAGGAGTTGAACTCCTTTTGGACTTCTCCTTCAATCAAACTTCATCTAGATTCCTCCAGCGGATTACTTTCAGATTTTAAGTAGTATTTCTTCCAGATGATCCTCTCTAGCCGTATTCACTTTAGAAGTCCGAACTTCTTTAGAATATATGTCAAAGTTCTTCACCAACCAATGCCTACTTCCTCCGAACTTCGACTATTAAATCTCAATGAATAGGTGATCCCACTATCGGACAGTTATGACTATCATTTATCAGGATGGTTACGACTGTCATTTATCAATCTGCTATAGGTGACTCCACTACCATACGATTACGACATGCTCCATCTATAAAAAGGGATCCTCCAGATATATTTTTTCTAAGCTTTCTTTTTTTTCTCAAAATTCTACTAAATTTTTGTTTAAGCACTCCATTTCTATTGGTCAGAAGAGCTAACTTGATTGTCGGAGGATCCTGTCGGAGCCACTACCATCGACTCTGGATAGGACTTTATTTTACAGATCATTGACGATGATCTCTTCTTCTCCAACTCAGCTCGATCCAGCATCAATCAGATTCTGCACCAACAGAATTGGCGCTAGAGGAAGGGCCCTCTATTCCTGAGGTACCCTTGTTCTTAAAAAAGTGCTCAATCGATCCTATGGATCTTCTTCTTCAAAGTCCATCTCCATCCTCTTCTTCGATCCTAAGAAATGCCTCCAAAGAAGATGACTATCTAAAGAACTATCGCTTTTGCCATCAGATCCGAGCCAGATCCACTTGTTCTTGCTCCAGTGTCGGCGCTTTAACCTCCTCCTCTATCGGTGGCCATAGTAGATCCTGAGCAATTTAACCTGCTGATGTAGTAGGTTCAGGGCCTCACCGAGATGGTGCAGATCATGCGGCAACCTCCGACAGTGATTCCATCAGAAAACCTATCATCGGTATGTTAGGAATCAGTTTCGAGGAAGAGCACTTGGGCTAGCATACCCATCGTCCCTGAGAAGAAAAAATAGAGAGCAGAGGATTCTTATTCGAATCATGATTCTTCTTCAGAAGAGATCTTTTCTATCTACAATTGAAAGCCTTCCAAGATCTATGATCGAGATGACGTCCTCAATCAAAAACTATGGGAGATGGATTGATGGATTGAGGAACTCTGCCACGTCGCTCCGACTCGCCATGATGATGTCTACACCAATCCTTCTTTCTCTCCCCGAATTATGCAAGAGCCCATTCCGCTGAACTTCAAGCTCCCCTAATTTGAAAGCTACGATGAAATCTCTAATCTGGTCGATCACCTAGAGACCTTCTGAACCATGATATTGCTCCATGAAGCATCAGATGCCATCTTATACCGAACTTTTCCATCTACCTTAAAGGGAGCAGCAAGAAACTGATACTCGATATTGAAATTGGATACGATCTTCTTCTTTGACCAGATGAGCCATCAGTTTGCAATTCACTTCGTCAGCAGCCCACGTCCACATTGAGGTTTGGATTTTCTGATGAATATCAAGCAGAAGGAGGAAAAATCGATCCGAGCTTATGTTACCCGATTTAATACTGCTGCATTGGAGGTCCAGAATCTGGATTAGTCTGTTGCAATGGCCGCACTCAAGGGCGGCCTTCAGAAGAATGATTTGTTATTCTCTTTGGAGAAGAAGTATCCTAGGAACTTTATCGATCTGCTAGCTCGGGCTGAAGGATATGTCCGAGTGGAAGAAGCCTTCAGGTTGAAGGATGAAGAAGCCGTAGAAGAGCGGTGGTTGGGCAAGTTCAATAGACTTGCCACTGATAGAGGGCCGAATGAAGTTCGACCGCACTCACGGACTCCCCCTGAGCGCAAGCGAGCCCGAACTCCTCCTCGAGCTCATCATCAAAGAAGCTCCGATAGAAGGGCATGAAGAAGTTCTTCTCTCAGAAGGTTTCACAACTATGCCCTCCTTAATGCTCCTAAAACTCAAGTTTTGATAGAAATTAAAAATCAACTACCAAGATTAGAAGAATTATGATCTCCTCCTAACAAGCACAATCAAAGCAACTACTGTTTGTATCATCATGATCATGGCCACGATACTGAAGAATGCATTCAACTCCAAGATGAGATCAAGAAGCTCATCAGAAGAGGTCAGTTAGATCGATTCCTCAGACACCGATCTGAAGCAAAAGAAGATCAGCCAAGGATGCTACCATAGCTAGAACCACCAATAAGAAAGAAACAACAAGGAGATCGACCATCTTCTAACATCATTAACGCTATCTCTAGGGGGGCTTAGTACTTCGATGAGCCACCATCTCTCAACCTCGAAGCCACAGGAGGCTTGCACCAAATTGAGAAGGCCCGTATGAAATAGAGAAGATCATCCATGTAGAAAAATAGTGTAGGATTTGCTATACTACTTTCAAAAAATATTTCAAAAATAATAATCATGTAGCAAAAAATAATTAATATAATTAATTATCTACTGATCATATCAGATTATTTAATCCTACACATTAGGATCTAAACATAATATGCATGCATACATCAATATATCTGAAAATAAAACTATGTAATAAACTATTTACTACATCTACATGTTTAGAATATAATATCTTTTCGTGGATAATCGATTATTGTAATCTAAGTCCATCAAATAATGCTCTGATATCACATCATAGCCGCACACATGTCCAGCCTCTATGGTTGGTTTACAAGAAGCTCCTGGTCTCGATCAGTCCCACTGAAGTGCTAGCTCCTCATCGGAGCCTTCAATGGCTGATTATGATTGATCCAATCGATCATATATTTTTTAATTTTTTAGATATTTTAAAAATTTAGAACATAAATATTGGAGAATGATGAAGATGTGTTTCAAATTTGGTGGCAATCTGATGCTTACAGCACTCGATCTCTCCACCTGAACCCAGATTCCCAAATCTAGAATTTCACTCGATCCAAAAATCCTGACACACTAAAAATCCTATCACGCCCTCTCTATATGGAGTTTTTCTATGAAATAAGTTTTTATAGAAAGATAACTTTTAGATCTATAATCTCTATTTAGATTATATCTAAAAATAGGATATCCTTAGAGATGAAAATCATAAAAGAAGAGAGGCATAAAGGAAAAGAAAAGTGCTATAGGATCTTGTTCACATTTACTCTAAGATTTTTTTCGCATAGAATTGATTTCTAAACACTCTAAAATTTTTACCACATAATTCTAATCCCTTCAGCTACATTCACAAAAATTCTTATAATTTATTGACATAAATACCATAGAAAAATTGCATAAAAAATGATAAGAATCGAGTGGTTGAAAGATTTTAACCATTCACTTGATTTCAAAAATCAAATGAGCCTCTTATCCTTATCCAACACCCCCTCCCTTATGTTTAACATGCAGAAGGACTCTTCTTCGATGTGCATATTTTTATTTCTCAAAAAATATTCGACCAACAAAAGGGAGGGCGTGGAAAGTAGAGTGGAAAAGTCAAAAATGATGGGAGCATGGGAGAATTTGAATTCAAACTTCATTTGACTTTATCCTAATTGATTTCAACCAAACCAATTAATTTAGATCTAATTAAATCAGGTTAAATCCAACCAAATTAGGCTTAGCTTAATCAATAAAATTATAATCAAATTAAAAATTAATTATATCTACATCCTGATCAAATCAGGATCAAAACTTTCATAGCGATTAGATTATCTCATGACCTGATCGGATCAAATCAATCGAATCAAATTCAATCAAATTTGATCAAATCCTCATCACTCAATCAAATTAAGCTAATCAGCAATCAAATTGCTAATTAATTTTTTAAAAAATATCTGAGTCCAAATTGAATAGGTTACTGGGCAACAGAGTCCTATCAACATGAAACTTTTGAAGAGTCCTAAATTAGTGGGACTCTTGAACCCAGTGTCCCAAATGAATCGAACTCACGATCATAGAGTCTCAGACTAGTGAAACTCTTGATCAGAGAGTTTCAGATGAGTAGGACTTAGAGTCCTAGTCTAGTAGAACTTTTGGTCATAGAGTCCCAGTCTAGTGGGACTCTTGACCATAATGTCCTAGATTATCTGGACTCATGATCAAAGAATTCCAGACAAGTAGGACTTAGAGTCCTAGTCCAGTAGGACTCTTGATCACAGAGTCTCAGTCCAGTGTGACTCTTTGACCATAAAGTCCCAAACTAATGGGACTCTTGATCAAAGAGTCCCAAATAAGTCAAAATCAGAGTTCCAATCCAGTAGGACTCTTGGTCATAGAGTCCCAGTCCAGTGGGACTCTTGACCATAGAATCTCAGACCAATAAAGCTCTTGATCAACCATCAAATCAGATAGGAACTCCTAATGTGTGTGATCTCATAGGTCTAAACTTTAGTCGGTAGTACAGAAATCAATTTCTATACTAATCGAAGTGACCATCTAATGGTACCCGACGTCTGGATAGGTCGAATAATCATAATCGCAACATTCAAAACCTACGCGAATATGGTTACCGTATAATTCATCCTTATGATCTATATGTAATAGATGACTCAGGATTAGACTGTCAATCCTAAAAAATACATCCATGTCGTGTCTCAAAGCAACTGGTCCCATGACTCCTCACCAAGACTATCCTGACCAAGGTTTTGCTAAATTGAAATACAATTGAACACAGCTCCTAAAATCAAAAGTGGTCAATCCAATCTTGATACACGCACCGACTCCACAAGTACTTGACTGTGCCCAAAAATCTTTCATCACTGAATTAGAAATTCAGATAGTCCAATACCAAAATACAGTGAGTTGCTTGGAAGTCACCATGATGATATCAGATCAGAGAGATATTTATACCCATATTCCATCGAAACTAATCTTGACAGGAGAAAAGCCCCAGAGTTGGTCACATTCAGTGCAGATGTATCCATCATCTCACTTGCATGCCATATCAGTATCTCAACACTCTTTCGTTAAGAGGACAACCAACCTATATGACACACAATGATCTATACTTGATAAATATTGTCGTCCTAAGTAACAACGTATCATTTGATCGTGAACTATTTAAGGACTAAATAACAAATCCTTCTTTGTCGAATCTAGATAGTCCTAAGAACTTCATCACAACATAGGAGTTCATTAGAAGATAATAGAATTTATAATGAAAATGCTAAAATAATTTTTATTAATTTATAATTCATATACAATTATAAATATATTATCCAACCATCAATAGACTAATGATTGGCTTTGGAATATATTTTCAATAATCCGATCCAAAACTTATCGCCTAAAGGAGCTCAGAGGAACAACGGTCCCACGATCTTAAAACTCAGAGAGTCTGAGAATGTACTGTCGGTAATTTTTCTTCAATAAAACTTTTTCATTTCAACATTATTATTTCTTCGTGCAAAAACTATATGATGACAGAAAAGAAACAATCAAAAGTGGCCATATTAGGAATAGGAAGAGAACCTTGTCCTAACATGGGCAAGTCAAAGACCTCCGATTATTTAAGACAATGTGAGAGGAGAGGCCCTGATAATGGTCCTAATATGTCCCTACAGTTCGATTAGGAATATGAGGAGAACCTCATTCTAACGTGAGCAAAGTCGAAGGCCTCATTCATTTTAGACGAGGTGGAAGAGAGGCCCCAACAACGATCCTAATATGCCCCTGCCGCCTGTTAGGAATGGAAGAAGAACCTCATCTTAACATGAGCAAAAGTCAGAACCTCGCAGGCCAAAGACATAGAGAAGGAAGAAGCTCGGTGGAGAATCCTAACACGTATTTTTTCATGACAACCTGACTACGTCAAATGTGAAAGGCAGAACCTTATCCTGGTTTGTAAGAGAGGTTCTAGTTCAACGTCCACAACAGGCCCAGCATCCACAATGAGCTCGATGTCCGCAACAAGCAACAAGCACGAAAACCCAGGATCGGAACTCTTCTCTGAGCTTCAACTTCAATTTCAACGTGAGATAAGATCTCCTTCAACCTCGACTGAAGATAAGATCTCTTCTGAGCTCCAACCCTTCAATAGAAGATAAAATCTCCTTCAACCTCGGCTGGAGATAAGATCTCCCAAGAGCTCCAACCCTTCAATAGGAGATAAGATCTTCTTCAACCTCGGTTGGAGATAAGATCTCCCCCAAGCTTCAACTTCAACATCAACAGAAGATAAGATCTCCTTCAACCTCGATTAGAGATAAAATCTCTCCTGAGCTCCAATCCTTCATCAGGAGATAAGATCTTCTTTAATCTCGACTGAAGATAAGATCTTTCTCGAGCTTCAACTTCAACGTTAATAGAAGATAAGATCTTCTTCAACCTCGACTGGAGATAAGATCTCTTCCAAACTTCCACTTCAACATCAATAGGAGATAAGATCTTCTTCAACCTCGACTGAAGATAAGATCTCCCTCGAGCTTTAACTTCAACCTCAATGGGTGTAGAGCCCGAAAAAGAACTTTGGCAGTCATTTTTTTGTACTCTTTTCTTTCAAATTTCGAACTCAAAAGTGGAGGGACTATTGTTGGGGATAAATTCTACTTCCACCGAAGTCCCGTCTGATGCTTAGCCTAATACGACCGGTAATCATGAAAAGTTTCGATTGAGAATTCTTCCTCCAGCAGTCTAATCCTGGTCAAACTTCTTTAGCAACTGAACTCTTCCAATAGTCGAACCCCAGTCGAACTCCTTCAAGCACCCAAACTCCCTCCAATGGTCGAACCCCTCTCAGACCTCTCCTTCAGTCGGATTTCTACAGGCGCCGAACTTCTTCTAGATGTCTCCTTTAGTCGGATTCCTTTAGGAGCCGAACTCCCTCCGGACCTCTCCTTTAGTTCTATAGGAGCCGAACTCCTTCCAGACGTCTCCTTCAGTCAGATTTCTTTAGGAGGCAAACTTCTTTCGGACCTCTCCTTCAGTCGAATTTCTACAAGAGCCGAACTCCTTCCGGACGTCTCCTTTAGTCGAATTCCTCCAGGAGTCGAACTCCTTTTGGATCTCTTCTTCAGTCGAATTTCTTCAAGAACCGAACTCCTTTCGGACTTCTCCTTCAGTTGAATTTCTATAGAAGCCGAACTTTTTTCAGACGTCTCCTTCAGTTGGATTTGTATATGAGCCAAACTTTTTTCGGACGTCTCCTTCAATCGGATTCCTCCAAGAGCTAAACTCCTTTCGAACTTCTTCTTCAGTCAAACTTCATCTAGATTCCTCCAGTGGATTACTTTCAGATTTCAAGTAGTATTGCTCTCAGATGATCCCCTCTAGTCATATTCTCTTTAGGAGTTCGAACTTCTTTGAAATTGATATATGTCAAAGTTCTTCACCAACCAATGCCTGCTTCCTTTGGACTTCGACTATTAAATCTCAACGAACAAACGATCCCACTATCGGACGGTTATGACTGTCATTTATCAGGATTGTTACAACTATTATTTATCAGTCTGCTACAGACGACTCCACTATCAAATGATTACAACAGGCTTCGTCTATAAAAAAATCCTCCAGATATATTTTCTCTAAGCTCTCTTCTCCTTTCCAAAATTCTGCTGAATTCTTGCCTGAGCACTCTATTTCTATTGGTCAAAGGAGCTGACTTGATCATCGGAGGGTCCTGCAGGAGCTATCACCATTGACTCTAGATGGGACTTTATTTTGCAGATCATCGGTGGCGACCTCTTCTGCTCCAACTCTAGCTCGATCCGGCATCAATCAAATTCTGCACCAACAGCTGCTATAGGATAAAGTTTTTCTTATCGTCGAACTTCTCAAAATCCACCTTGAATCCACTTGATCCCATGACTTCAAATAAGTCAAGAACAGATCCCTAACACCCTTCATGATCTCACACACCAACAAAACTATCCTTCAAAAAAGATCTAACTAGCTCTAGGTCCTCTTTCCAAACTTCTGTATCACCGTTCCTCCATGTAAACAATCTTTACCTCAATCTAGAGACAACCATGAAGCAAACTAAAAGTTTTAGGATAAAATCTAATGCAACAGATCCTGGATGTAGTAAATCCTAGGTATCTTTCTTCCTTCCATGCAACACCGCTTTGATACCAAATATTGAAAATATGCGCTCTTCCTACATGGATCGACGTGGCCGTCGGTGATTAGCTAAGCAATAAGAAAGTACTCTTAGAGATCTCTGTGGAAGTACGATCAAATAAATCAAGAAATAGAGAAGAAGAGAAGAAGAAATTTTTGGAAGAAAAGAGTTTTTATTCAGTATATTTCAACACTCTTACAATCTTGAGCTATTTTCAATATATATACTTTACAAAGGATCAAGCCCAAGCTCATAGAAAAACTTTCCAAACCCAAACAACCCACGTACACAAAATAATAACCTACAAAAATTGAGCCGATCCAGTTTTAGACTGAGTCGACTAACCTACGACTGGATCGACTCAGTCCCAGACTGAGCCAACCCAATTATGTACCATGCCAATAATCCAAAAATGTTGCTTTCTGTCTAGATTTTTCTCTAAGACCTAGCCGATCTAGTCCTGGACTGAGTCGACCCAATTTTCAACTGAGCCGACTCAGTCTCAGAGTGAGCTGGCCCAGTTTCTGAACTTTACTATTGAGACTAATTCTTCTTTCAGCTCGCTTCCGTCTTTCCATGATCTATCTTCTTATATTTTTAAGACTTGAAAGTGCCACTTCTAAGCTCACACCCTCCGACACCTTTGTCAGTACCATTGTCTCTCTCTTCTTTTCTTTTCTTTTCTTTTCTTTCTTTTTTTTTCTCTTATTTTTTTCTTCTTTTTTAGAAAATAATATTTTATTATTATTTTCTTCTTCTTCCTTCATGTTTTCATACCTTTTTTGTGCCTGCAAGTGCTGCCCCATCCCCTGCCACCCCACCATGGCTCCCTTTCTCTCTTGACAAATATCAATTCTGATCACACCCCCGCCCACTCACTTCTTCTCATACCTTCTCCACGCCCGTCAGTGCTGCCCCATCCCTTGCCACCCTACCACTGCTCTTCTTTTTTCTTGGTAAATGTCGATCTTGATCGCACCTCTTGGTGCGATTGCCGGTATCATCACCCCAGCACCACCACTAAAGGAAAAGAGAGAAACTCTCTCTTTTCTTTTCTTTTCTTCCTTCTTTTTCTTATTTTTTTCTTTTTTTCTTCCTCAATTTTTGATCAACACTCATCTTTTCTCGATTTCTTACATGCTGAATACTCAAAATACTATCATTCTTAATTTTTTGTATCATCTAAAAAATTAAATGAATATCAAAATAATAATAAAAAAAAATTAAAAAAATTAGAAAAGATACTATCAAATTCATCTTTCTTTCGAAAGATGGAAAGGCTCGATTCCCCCACCTATCCCCTTGCTCACCCATGGTGCCCCCACCACCATCCTCCCAGCTAAGAGAGAGAAATTTGAAGAGAGGGGCATAGGGAATAGAAAGTAACATACTTCATTATTAGTATCTTGTAAACTTTCAGAAGCTATTAAATGCAGAAATTTGATTTTCAAATTAATCGAGTACCATACTCTATTTGTGGATAATTTATTAGATCTGATCTGATCCGATGGATTGATTCAGACCTTAAAATATATTATTTTTAAAAAATAAGAAAAAGCCATTAGGCCAGCAGAAGATCCGATGGATCGATTCAGATCCACTTACAAAGTCATTGGGCCAGCAGAAGATTGAAGCTCATCTTAAGAAGATGGGACTTAGATTTATAGCCAATTGGCTTTAGATCAAGTGAAAGTTTATTAGATATGTGTGCCCTAGAAGTCAGATTGGCTGACACTTATAATACACTTCTAAGAAAAAAATTATAATTTTAACTATAAATAATAAAATAAATTATTTTCTATTACGGTGTGTATTTGAAAGTATCTATGATACATCCCTTGAGTTAATGGTAATGATAGTTCATATTTTCAAGAGTTGAAAATTTAAGACATAAATTTTTATTATTAACTCATAAAATGCTCTCGACCGTAGGATCATCATGAGGATGGTGATTGATCCGGAAGGTTGGTGTACGATCGCTTCTTTTGGATAGATGAGTCTTGAATCTATAGTGTAGAGACACCGAAGCGAGAGTACAGATGCTCATTAGAGAATGAGGACACTAAGCATGACCACCTCGAGCAGTCATAAGAAAGTTTATCTTCTCGTCGATGACCGGCTTGAAGCTACAGTGGTGTGTCTAATTCTTTGATCTAAGGTGCATTGGTAGTTCACCTTGAGGGTGTTATAGTTTGACTACACCATAACTCAGTCTCTTAATCATTCAAAATTCTGAGGTGTATGTTGGCTATAGCATGTTCATTGTAGAAATTGGATTGCACCAATATAGGATCTATCTAACTCGGTAAATGAGGAGCAATCTTATGATGATCATGAGAATCAAGTCCATAAGCTCATGGCCATGGCAGAGTGAAATAATAGAAAGAGTTTTTATAGAATTTTCATATTGAACTTAAATCGAATGATTAATTCATATAATAAAAATTAGAGTTTGACAAGATCACTTTAACCATAATCTGGTCAGAGCTCAAGATAGAGGAACTTAATCATATAAGTAACTACACCGAGAGATTCACTTTCAGTTCTGATGGGTTACCACCATATGCTGCTAGGTGTCACTGACAGATTTTGGAAGCAATTAGAATGATTTGGATAATCGATCATACTAATTATTTAAATCAGAAAAGTTCTGATCCATCGGAAGGTGTTTTAATGATGTTGATGATAGAGATCGCGGCATATTTCATTACCATACGGAACTGAACCTAACTAGATCACACAAACAAGGGTTTGGATCTGGATGTCATCATTTGGACTAATTCAGTTTAATTGATTTGAATAAGATTCAATTAGGTTCAAAAAAATCATGCTAGCACATGATTAAGCCTAATGTTCTCCTTTAACAATCATTAAAGCTTGTCTCGATTAAGCCAAATATGTTTGGACTCACTCAGGAACCTTTGTTTGATCTGACTGGAGCTTGTCAAGATCAGAAAAGGATTGTCTTAATTTATGAGATAAATTTAAGACAACACCTAGCCATTTTCGGTTACCTGCTAAATCTTATTTTTGAACATTGGTTAAATATTGACCCTGGATACTTAGACATCTACCCATATGTCATGCACCCATAGGAGAGTACCTGAGGATATGTCCTCCTGCTAAAAAGTAGACAGAAAGGGAGCGCCTGCCTAGGGAGGCATGCGCCCCATGAGGATAAAAGATGGAGTCCCATACAGATGGGACTCCAGTTGCTTCAGGGGATTAAATTATGTGGCGCCAAGAAGACTTGTTTGATCCAGTCTTGGCACCACCTAAGAAGAGTTTTGAGGGTTTCTAATCTGATTGGATCAGATGATGTCATCCCACCAATCAGATTTAGATCTGATTGCACAAAGGGCCGTGATTGGTCAGGATGATGTGGCACTGCATGGCGCAGCAGTGTCTATATAAATCCTATCTGCACCTAGAATTCAATGCTTCTACCTTTAGCCCATGCCACATAGCCTCTCTCCCTCTTTCTCCATGCCACCCTCTGATCCTCTCTCTCCTCTCCATGCCTAAGGGCTTTTAGATGCGAACAAGGTGCGATCCAAGCAAGTAAAAGGCGTCGGGAAAGGAAGAAGGCAACACTGCTGCAAGAGACAACGATTGTTCTTCAAAAGCAGTTTTGAAGACCTTCAAGATCAGATCTAGATCTGATTTTTGGAGGATTGATTGAGAATGAGAAGATCTTCAGATCCTGCCCGAGTAGATACCGGTAGAGGCCAAACACTTGCGTGGCTACATTCAGAACCTCAGACAAATATCGAGATCATCATAGGTGTTGACGCATAAACTGATCGTCGCCGGAGTTCGCTGGAGTGGAGGCTGATGAGGTCGCCGCCGGGAATCTGCAAAACAAAGTCCCATCCAGAGCCGATGGGGGGTGGCTCCGGGAGGATCCTCCGACGATCAAGTTAGCTTTGGCCAACAGGAATGGAGTGCTCGGAACGAGTTTCGAAGCTTGGAGGAGAAGAGGAGTGCTTAGAGATCAGAGAGATTAGCATATCTGAAGGGTCCCTTTTATAGCGGAGCTTGATGGTGATGGTTGCAGCTGCGTGCTGGCGGGTCGCTCGAGGTTCAATGGAGTCAGTCTCTCGGGGAGGTGCCGTATGTGGCGGGTTGATGGTGACAGCTGCACAGCCTACCGAATGAAGGGTTGAAGGCCTTCATTGTGTGCCCATTTCGGAGGAGTTCGGGCTCCTGAAGAGGAAGCTTGGAAGGAGTTTGGCTCCCATGGACGTTTGGCTGGAGGTACGCGGCTAAGGCTCGACCGCTGGGGAGTTCAGTAGGAGCTCGATCGGTTGAAGGGGGTGTCAAGGAGGAGTTTGGCTTCTGAAGAAGTCCGTCCGAAGGGTGTCTAGGATGTGTCCAGCTCCCGATGAAGTCCGACCGAAGAGAAAGCTTGGAGGGGAGTTCGGCTCTCGTATGCATCTGGCTGGAGGGGTGCGGCTAGGTTTCGTCCGCTGGGAGTTCGGGCGCTGGGGGATCCCGTTAAAGCCCGGCCGCTAAGCAGTTCGGCAGACTGAACGGGTTCGAAGGAGCTCGGACGCTAGGAGTTCGAAGAGCTCAGCCGCTATGTAGTTCGACCGACTTCAGAAGTCCGGCTAGGACCCGTTCGTTGAAGCTCTTTCGCGATTACTGGTTACATTAGGCAGAGCATCGGACTGGACTTCGGCAGGAGCGGGATTTATCCCCAACAACAGGATAATTGGATTATCCAAAATAATGATATAATTAAATTAGATTTAATTTTTATTTTTATTTTTATTATCAGATCAATAAGATTATATCTGAGGAATCTCAAATTTGATTAAAATATTAGAAATTTTTTTTTGAAATATTCCTCTTGATCCAATCAGATCTGAACGAATCTGATCCGAAAAATAAATTTTTTTCTTCACCCACAAGTCCATGCCCATCACCACTGCCCCTACCCTCGCCACCCTCTCCTCATTCCTCTTCGTCCGTCGAATAAAAAAGGAAAAAGAAAAAACACTTGTGCTCTTCCCCGTGCGCCCCCCATCCTTGTGGTATTAGCAGGGCATCCTCCTTTGGGCTCCACAACTCCTTGATCCTTACACCAAAAAAAAACTATTGTGAACACGTGGCATTTTCTTCTTCTCCCAAAATTTCACATATCAACACTATAATACTCCTCCACAGAGTATAAATATATAAAAGTAGACTGAACTTTGGTCGATCGGATTCTATTCCATATCCGATTGGATCTTCGATCATTGGATCAGCGCATATATTCAAAAATAAGCGTCTGAAAAAGCACGCCTTCAAGACTGAAAAAAAATTAAAAAAAAAATATCATCTAAAAAAAATTTAATGTGCCTATTTTTTTTAAAATTTTTTTCAACCCTGAATGCGCCTTTAAGATTGAAAAAACTGAAAAAAGATAGGCACCACCTGAACAAAAAATTGAAGACACCTTCAAGTTTTTTTTTTCAGCACAGGTGTATGCTTGTTTTTTTCAGCTTGAAGACATATCTTTTTATGTATCTATTTTTGAAGATACGTGCTGATCTAATAATTAAGAATCTGATCAGATATGAACTAGAATTTGACCGATGAAAACTCAATCTATATATATAATTTATTAAATTATTTATGATAAAAAATTTAAATGATCATATCTTAAACGTGTTTATCCACGTCACCGATAGTTTGAGCCAGGCTGGGTCACCATCCACGCTTTAATGGAGACCTCGTTCAAAAAGTTATAACAAAATGCTCGAAAGACCCTAGGGCTTACCATGAACCCTCAAAATTTTCCTTGGTTGCCAAGCATGCCATGTGGCGCGAGGGGGTTCGCGCGTTACAGCAACTACCTTCGCGCTAATGACAGCAATAATGTCATGCCGCACAACGTGCGAGGAAAAATTGGATATGGGTCAGGCCTTGTCATTGTTCAGCAGGCCTGGGTTGAGTTAGAGATGAACATTTTAGCCCAACTGCAAAGTCTCTGCGATACTGAAACACGTGCCCAACGGTTTACTCTGGCCTTAGACCTGGACAAGAAACACAGCTTTTTAAACGTCATTTATTTATGATATATGCTTATTTTAAAGGCCAATAATATAATGGGCATTTTCAACCTTAAAAAATTAAATATCGATGAATATCTCTCTCTTTCTCTCGTTCAATCTCGAAATGCATGGAGGATGAAGATTATGAAGACCGTACCATACATACCAAAAAAAGAAAAAAAAAAGAGTAGGCATGGTCATGTCCCATTAGAGATGATAATTTTAACAATCTCATTATATATCTAACCTGATTAAAACTCGAAATGAAAAAAAATTTGAAAAAGATTTAGATCAGATGAGGATAGTGATATGCCCATCCCAAACTTCATTTGATATAAGCTTAATTTAAATCATTATTTTAAAATTATAATTTTTTTATAATATTTATATGATAAATTTTTTATCTGATTTGATCTTTTTTATCTATTCAAGTTAAATACGAGATGGATATGGATACATGGGTTCTTAATTACTTGATGAATATGAATATTGGCCAATCCATCTCATATCCAACCCGCCACTATCCCTCTACTCCACCAGGAGCTATGAGCACCTCAATTATTATCCAAATCTTTTTTTTATCCATCATTAGCTTGTTTGAGTTAGTAGGCCCTAGGAGAGCTCAATAATTGCAGTAGATTGTTTCTTGGGGAAGGAGTACCATGCACTTTCTCCATCGAGCTGCTTAGCATCAATGGGCTTGAGACCATCCTTGAATTGGAGCCAAGGATCTAACAAAATCAGGATTGGGTCTAGATTTCATTTTTTTGGCCCATCAATGCTTTTTTTAAGGTCTGTTTGAATTATTGGACTTAAAATTTCATTTCTGAATTGAACCGATACAACCATTCAAGCTAAACCAAACTATATTTTTAAATACCAAGAATGCCACTGAAGTGGGTTGGCACAAATCCCATAGATCATTTTTTTCTTCTTATGGGATTCGGACCAATCCACCATAAAAACATTCTGTATGTTTTTAAATATAGCCTATAACAATCTAATTTGAATAGTTGCATTGGTTCGGTCCATAAATCATATGAAATTTTGGAACTAACTATCCAAATAAACGTTTAGGAGCTATTTGGTTGGGAGTAATCTGGCATGAAAAAATGAATCTCATGTCAGATTACCATATTTGGTATGAAAAATGGAAGAGAGAGATGGTAAAAAAATTGATAGACCCCATATTTATTTTTTAGAGAAAGATGGTAAAACAAATACCATAAAAGGTTGGTATTTAGCAAATTTTTAAATAGTGATAATCCATATTTGACAAAAATATTTCAAATAAAGCTGCATATGTAATCATTGATTTTATTTTAATGTCCTTTAAATTTTATTCAATAAAATTTTTTGTAAAAAAATTAAGATAGAGATGGCATTATGCAAAGGGTCTTGTGATTATAGTCATCATATAAAAACTAATTGAAGATAATAATACTATTTTAGTATTAAAAAAATATTTTATATTGAAAGATATATTTATAAATTTTATCATATTTTCATGTAAGATTACCTTCAATCAAATGTAATAATTTTTTTTCGGTATTATTTTCTCGAATAATTTTTCCACCAAGCAAACACAGTAAAAAAATTTTTCCTCCGTAATTATTTTTCTAAGTAAATAATTTTAATGAATTATCATATTATTCCATAATTTGACATACCCTAACTAAACGGATCCTTAGAATTTTCTCGACTCTGGTCTACCTAGTATCCTCAAACTTAAGGCCCTTCAAGCTAGATATTTCCATCATGTCTAGGGGTGTAAATAGGTTGGATCAGATCGGGTCATGAGTGATCTCAATTTGATCTGATTTTTTGATCGAGTTCTAATGTTGAATTTAGATCCAATTCAATTAAAAATCAGATCGAATCAGATCGGATCTATGATCAAAAAGTTTGTCCCATTAGATCATTTAGATCGGATTAGATTCATGTATAATCCAATCCTAATTTAAAAATTTTAGATCCGATTTGAATCTAAATTTTAATTAGATTCGGTTCATATGATAAATTAATATATGCAAAGCTTATAACAAAAAAAATAAATATTATTTTATCTTGATTCTTAATTTATAAATAATTTTTTAAAATAATATAATTAAATTAAATAAATTTTTTTAAAAATAATAATAATAAGAACATTTAGAATTTCAATCTTACATCATTTATTTTATAATTTATATATTTAATTTAATATTAAATTTGAATCGAATTAGATCATGAATCAATTCGATCGAATTAGATCCGGCCTAAGGGCACCGTCAATTTTCGGATGTGCATGAGCAGGGAGGAGAGCTTTGAGTCGGTCCCGCACCGAGTAAAGGGGGGCGCGTGGTTCTTAAAAATTGTTCTCTTTGGACTGTCCTTTCTTTATTCAAAGAAAGAAACACCCTCTTTGTTTCCCTATTATGGAGCAATTATTAGGTAAGTGTGGCTCCCGTACTACCACCCAATGTTTCAGAAATCTCCCTTGAAAGGTAGAATTAGAAGGCTGCGCGGCAAGCATGTGAGAGGAATATCCATTAGAGGGCATCCGCATGTCCTCTTTTGGTCTTTACAGCTTTAACCCAAGAGAAGGCGACGGAGCGGGTTAAAGCATAGAACGAATCACTTTGGGCTCTAGCAGAATGACTGAGGAGATGCAATTGCACATGGCTGCCAGGTAGCAAAGAACTCCCCGTCCACTTTCCTTTTGTTCTGGAGATGCATCTGGTCTGTTAGTTAAAATTAAGCACCTCATGGAGAAATTAGATGCTGCTAAGCTACACAAAATTGAGCAAGAGAAAGTTTGAGTGAGTAGTAAATTGGAAGGCAGTACATTGCAAGAAAGATGGGCCACATGCGATAGGGTCCCTTTTGATCCTTTATGTTGCTACACTAGAGGACTATAGGGGCAGTTGGCTTCAGACTCGGAGTCTAGCAATCATGGAGCTGGCCCATGTTACTCTCTTTTCATAAATCAGGACTTGCCTATCTGTAAACTTCCCCATCCAAATGACTCCATCCCCTGAGACACATGAAGGAGCCAACACGGTTTTGGACCTTTTGTGAAGGAAGTTATCCGAGAGATATCAGGGGAAGTTCGAGTTCCGAGAAATTATACATCTTGCACCATTACAATAACTTGATGCAAGTAACAGGATAACAGTGTGAAAGTGTGATTATTTAATAGCTTAGAATTGAGTGTGATAACAGTGTGATTTTTTTTTTTTTCATTTGCTTAGAATTGAGTGAAGACTGGTACATCACTTGCATATGAATGCCGTAAGTTGACTAAATTATTCTAGATTTTCTTAATCGCCTCTTTAAGTAATAGTGAAGCATCTAATATTTTATGAACATTAGAGCAATGAAGATCCAAGAAGAACTCAACGAGAAGAGAACTCCAAAGATCGGGAACACGAACCATAATAGCCTGAATTGAAAATGTAATGATAATATGAATAAAGATGACGGCACAAGATTGTATGGCCGTTAACTTGCAACAGATCACCAAGAATGATGCTCTGAACTAACTGAAAAATGCTATCACTTTTTTCTAAAAGGCCTAATGGTTTATTAGCAGCGATAATTTGGATCCATGGCTGAAACCAGTATCCAAAAAAAAAAAAAATGTCGGGGAGAGGGTTGCATCTTTTGTACGGAAGAAAGATTTCCCTCCTCCGTGCGAATCGACCGTTGGATCACCCACCGCGTAGGTCTCAAAGCTCTCCGTCCCCCATCATTCATCAGCTTGCACAGCTCTCAAAGCGACCAGTGGATGACCTAACGGTGATTCGCGCGAAGGAAGGGGAATCCTTCTTTCGCGCCAAAGATAGAACCCGTAGGGCGATCGGTACTTTTCCACGGCAGTCCAACACGGCCCAAGATTTGCATGTGTCGGTAGTGGTGCAGATCACGCAAATGTTTTAGATCCCTAGCCCTCGCCTCGATCCAGCTGAAGCCACGGTGCACGCTGCCCGGAAAATTTTTCTCACGCAAGTTTGGCAGGTGGGGCCCCTTGTGGCTTTGCCACCAGACCACCCGCATGGTGCCCACGCCTTTGATCTCACCTGCCCACGCTTCTCTTACTTCAGAAGAATTATTGATCTTTGAATGCCAAATTCACCAGTCTCATATCATAGCAGTAGTTAAAAATTTTCTTAACAGCCCATGGTTATTGAATTGTCCATTGTTGACTTCTCCCCTAACAGCTGCTTTAAATGACTCCAATCTGCCTATTGAAATAGAGAATTTGAAGTCGCTCGTAAATGAGTCATAGATCAGAGAAAACACCGTATGCAAGCTGGAGTTTAATTGATGGGTCATTAAGGTAACAATCAATTACAGTAGTGGTCCCATAAGATCTGGTTGCTATCTTGCCTGGGCTCACTAAGGCAGTGAACAGTATAGTGCGGCCGTGACTCTACGGCCTTCCTCTAGTGAATAGCAACACTCCAAAAAAAATCAGAAAATGAAGGAGAAGCACGTTGGAAGGAACACCCCCACCCCAAGGATGGAAAGCTCACCAATTGAAGGGCCAGGATCTAAACCTAGCAGACATGGATGATCCAGATTGTCTGATTCTTGATGGATCACCTAGAAACAGTCCATTTGAACTGTTTGCCCCCAACTCAAGGCAGCGGGCTCCAGACCACGAATCTTCCCCCCGAGAAGCTTACAATAACCCATATTGGACTCCCATGACCTCTGCGTCAATCAGGACAGGTTTTGTGATCCAATTACCTCGTTTTGATCCATTAAAACACCTTCCTTTCCAGTCCCCGCATGAGGATATTGCAGGCTCTCATAATTCAACAAATAAAGGAAAATAATCTCTTTACCCCCTCAAGTTTTATACAAGATTCACTTATCTTCCCTCCTCTTTAAAAATTTTAATTAGATCTTTTGAGTTCATTAATTGATTGAATATGACTTCAAACTGCAAGTGTACCATCTAAAGTAACAAAATTATTATTGCCGTTATTTTGATTTCTAATCAAGATAAGCTCTGGTGCCATTGCATGGCTCTGAGGCCATCACTACCGAGATCAAAGGAGATGCCTCTGTCGATAATGTTGCAAGCAATGTTTTTGGCCTTTCCATTTGATTCTCATTTGCAAATCATGGGGAGATTCTTCTTAGCAATTGTGATGCTCGTTCTCACCATCGCTTTATCTATCATAGACCTCTTCCTTAGCAATGCACCATCTAGTGGTGAGAAAGGGTTGCTCCTTTTATTAGTAATTTCTTTTCATTTACCACCGACAATAGTTTAGTTAGTGATTCAATGTCATTGAAGGTATTTGGCTTCTCCTTGCTCCGGCTGCCAATATGGTAGTTGCTGTTGGGCCAAGTATAAATACCGTTCTCCTTAGGAATACCATCATCCCACTAGCCATCATAGTGATTGCTGTTGACCAAGAAGAGAATTCTGCAACTGGAGATGACCCATTTTGCCACTTTTTGCTATGCTGATTCCCACTCTCCTGTATGCATTGACCATATCCCTCACATCACTTTGTAGGAGTACTTGATCATGTATGACTTGCTATTATGCTCTGGTCCATGATCAATGACCCCTAATACCAAGCTACCCTCTGATTCGGCGGACATCCCGAAGTCCTTAATTTGGTTAAATCAGAACTCCTATTTGACATTATCAATCTATAGCCATGAGAACCTCCTTTCTTCACAGCCTTCCATTAACACCATTCTACATTATTATAATATGCATCCTTTTGCCTACAAGTATTTCCCCTTCTTGGTAAGTTCCTAACAAACTCTTTCCTATGATAATCTCTATTTGGCAGCTTTTTCTATGTCCCTACCTTCTTCTTCATCATCCTATATTTTTTGCATGGCTCTATACGTATCCGTTGCTTTCAAATCCTAATCTTTTCAATGTGAGCTAACATTTTTCTAAATTTTTATTCGAGACCTTCTTTGCTCGCTCTCTCATCTTCCAAAAAGAAGAAAAAAGAAAATAAAACCAAACTGCAAGAAAAAAAGAGAACTATACCAAAACATGAAGCTATGAAAAAAATATATATAAATAATCATGTGATCTGATTTTTATTGGCAGTTTACATTTCCATAGCTAAGAAGTGTACCAATTAGAGGATATTTTAGTTCTAAAATTGCCGTGAGACCATCACATGATGCAGTTCATTAAGATCAAGGGAACAAAGATAGACAATGACCATATTGGATCGCTCAATGTCAATGAACACAAGAATTTAATTAAAAATTTTTAAACAAAATGAGGAGCTAAGTGTAGGTCGATGAAACTTGAGGGGTCAAACCGTCAAAAGTGTATTTTATCTAACGAGAGGCCAAACATGGGTCACGCCTCCTCCCGCTAAACAAACCCCAAATCCTTGAATAAATCAGTACCTTTTTCTTTCAGAATCTTTTCGTCCTACTGATCTGGTTCATGCCCCTACCTGCCCTCCCTCCCCCCCCCCCCCCCCAACTCTCTCAGCACTGTCTGATAGAAGAGAGGAACAGTAACCAGACTATATCTACCTCTGAGCATTCCCATTCAAGAGATCTCTTTGAATAGTTTTAATTACTATGACTGGGGGATCCATCCCTCTTGATCATAGTATTGCTCGCAAGCTGATTTTCTTCTCCAATAGCAAAAAGTCCCATTGGCTGTTCTCCTAAAAACCCCTCTTTTAATCTTCCCCAAATCCAAGCTCCCATTTTTCCAACACGGGTTTGGTTAAGTTTGTCTCTTGTGGCACCGCCCACCTCTGATTCCAAATGGGCACGTCTTTTCTGTTGTTTTCTGGGTTCCCTTGTTCTTCTGAGGTGTGTTTGGGGATGAAAATTTTGCCGTGTATCGAAAGACGCTAGTGCTTTGTGGGCTATTCGGTAGGATGGGTCGGGGAGTCACGACTCTTCATCGGTGGATTCTTGGCGCTGTGATTCTTTTTACAGCAATCTGTGGACCAGGAGGTAACAAATTTCAGAATTTAAGTGTTTATTTCTTCGGATGAAATAAAGCTTGCGCTTTTGATGTTTACTGAAATAATGGATCTTGTTCATATCTGGCTATCCAATTTTTGGTTCGCAAAGTTGCAGCTCATTTTGTTGGTTTTCTTATGGCAAGAAATGTATCGGCGTGAAGGAAATTGCCTGTTTAGAAATCCCATGGAAGGAAGAAAGTAGTAGAAAAGTAGAGAACTTTTTTCACTTCAGATGGATCCAGAGATCTTGCACATAACTCAGTTTATTTTAACTTTTATTGACTTCAATCGATTCATATTTGCTTGTTATGTGAATTCATGGAGTCTAATGGAAATTTTTAGTTAAACTCGTTCTGAGAGAAATGTTTTAGCAGCCCAAGGTTGAAAAATGCAACTTCTTTCAGGAATGCTCTTTTTGCCAAGCACTGTGTCTTGCACTGAGGCTTCCGACTTATAAAGGTGGTGCATCATCCCCTCGACAGATTTCCTTTTTTGTGTTCAAGTGCTCGGGCTTGCTTAGGGAGCAGCATTCGTTGGAGAATTAGGAAGCCAACCTAATTTTTCAAGAGATGCAAGCTTTTGTTCCTTTCAGAACCAAACTTGAGATTGCTGTGTCATCTTCAATTTGCCTTAAATTTGGTATAACTACTTTGCCTCAACTTGCTTAGAACTATGCATTTGCTACAATCCCTTTCCCACCACCTTAAATTCTTTGAGATGCCTTCTGTACATTCATACGTGGGGTCACATTCTCTTCTTTCTTCAAACGTGGTTCATGGTTCATAATCTTTCCCATGAAATGATAACTTGTCAAATATTTAAGGATGGCAGTTATTTGGTGAAAACAGCACTTACCTAGAGGTCCTATTAGCCTTGGCCATGATGTTGCAGTCAATTGATTTTCATGAACTTGATCTAAAACACAGATCTTGAATCGTTTAAATATGGTAGTGGTGACCAACAAAATATCTTCTTGCTATACCTCTCCTTGCTTAGCCATCTTTAGAGACAAAGAAACATACTGCAAAAGGCAAATAGTCTTCCACAAGTGCAAAGAACATTGAGTTACAAATTAAAATTCCATCAAACATCCAGTCACTTTCAGTCGCATCTGTAGAGGACACCACCTTATTTGCATTAAATAACATCAGTAAATGGTATATGTATCTTGAAGATTAAAAACAGAAGAATTGACACCTTGGCAACAACAATGGAGGTTTCTCCAAAATCAATAATATGCCATTAGGCAAAGCCACAATCCACCAATCATGCTCGAAGATGCCATTTCCAACCAAGCAAGGGAAATAGAGGAAGTTTTCTGAATATATTATCCACCAGTTACTCTTGTGGAGCTCTTTAAAACCATTCTATTTATTATCTTTGGTAAATTGTCATTCCCTGAGACTATGCACTCATTCTGTTCATGGTTTTCTAGATTGCAGAATTTCATCGTGAACAATGAATTTGTTAGTTCTTAGTAGCTTTCCTGGAATTTCATTAAATTAACCATGCTAGCATTTGCAGGTTTTGTGTGAAAATCTTATCAAGTATATGCGACTCAGGTAGGAACGTCAAAAGAAGCTAGTCTCAGACCACTCTCTCCTTTGAAAAGTTGTTTGAGATACGATCATTGACTTTGCATAAACAATTAGTCTTCCATTATTTAATATATGTCGTCGAAACCATATGATTGGTCCACCCAGCTGAGAGGGTCATGGAAGTCTTTAGTAGGGAGGGAGAAGGCACTGAACTATGTCTAAACTCTAAAGCATGAGAATCTTCTAATTTATTTTTTGTGCACTTGAGATACTCTAAACTTTCAAAGAGTCTAAGGAATTATGGCGCACATGGTGAAAGGATATACCAATATTGACTTGGAGTTCGTGTCATACCAATATTGACTTGGAGTTCCTGTCAGATTCTGGGGTGATTCAGTTGGATGAGTTTTTGGGTATGCTTGACCAAATATGCAGATATATTTGGCACCAGGAAAACTGACTGTTTTAATTATCATATTTGCACGATTGAATACACCTTTTTTCATAGTTTTTGTGAAGCTCACATTTATGAATTGATAATGTTCATGTAAGATCATCAACTTAAAGGAAAATTTTCAAAATATTATGCAGGACCATTCACTTAAATAGCACTATTAATAGTAATATCTGAATCAACAAGCAACGCAATAAGCACGAACTTCAGCACTCAAGAGCTTTAGTCCATCTATGCTTCAAGGGATGACTTTGTGAATTTGTTGACAGTACTGTTTTCTTGCAGTGCTTGTTGTAGCTTTGTCTCCAGCCATACGTGCTGATCCTCCACATGTAAAAGAGAGAGCATCCAGTCCTGTGTGTGTTACCAAGTCGCCAAGCACATATGCACCTAGCCCAGTAATTCTCCCAAAAGGTAATGTTGCCGCTATCATGAAGAATTGGTATTTCAACTTTTAAAAATCTTGTTTGTGGTAAAATGGAGTTTACATTTTGGGATCTTTTTCAGATCCTCCTGCTGTATTGCCACCTACGATCAAGGCTGTACCCCCTGCCATCCATGCAGTACCATCTCTGCAGCCTCCTCCTCTGTCTCACCATGTCAGCATGGAGCATAGATTGCCAAGAACAGTACCTCCTTCTATAGGTAATCAACCAGACGGTCCCATTGGATCAGGTACATCTCAGTTTTTGCCCACAACTCCAACAAATTTGTTGTTATGTTACTGATATCAGGATCCCCCCCTGCCACTCATTTAACAGCCCATGACCTTTCTCCCTCCTACACAATTGCTCCACCCAAAGGTGGTGCTCATGGAAGAGCGCCCAACAGTAATTCTCCAGTCATAGTGCCACATGCTCCAGGTATGCTGTCAATTAACGGCAGCTAGATGGGTGGATGGATGGTCACATTTCTCATTTTATGTTGTTACACCAGTTTCAGCTTCACCAATAAATATTCCAAACAATACTGCCAACAAACCACCAAGTATTGCAAGAATGGCTCCACCACCAATTGATTCAAGAATAGCTCCATCAGCAGCACTTCATCCTCCCACTAGAGATTTGTATCGTAAGCATAATAACATTACTTTTCATTGTTTAGGATCTCTTGCTGAATATATTATCTACTTTGTTTGATTTACAGAGCTCTGATTTTGTTATTGATTTTGTTGGTTAATTTGTAGGACCTGCAATTCCGCCAACTTTGAATATCTCCCCTGTCAGCCATGGGAAGAGGCATGGCATGCCAGTTGCTACACCACCGCGAGATATACACAGCCATATATCTCCTGTGACTAGCGAACACTTCAAGGGTAAGTTAGTATGGCTTTTGGAGTATTCTAGGGAGAATGTTAAGTAATGCATGCCATGACTGATCTTGCCTTCAGGTTCTTCTCCTGTGATCAGCCCTATGCCACATGAAGCTAAGAGGCCATCAAATACTACACCAGCTCCTATGATGTCACACCCCCGACCTCCTGCAGTACGAGTACCTCATGGCCCTGCATTTGCACCTGCAGTTCCAAACCACCAGCAAAAAGCTAGGACAAGAGTAGGAAACCCTACATCTGCTCCATTCTCCTTGTTTCCTCCACCATCATCCCAACCAGGTTGGATATTATAACTGGTATTTGGTAATTTTGATCGGATGTCCACTTTTAACTGGACATCTGCTTGTAAGCTTTCAATAATCAAGCCCTTTGGCTCATTTTGTGTTTTAGTTGAATGCCCTGTGGTCTCTTCAGCTCCAACATTGTTTCCAAAGAATAGGAGAAGGCATCATGCTCCTCTGCCCTATTTTCAAGGTCTCACATGTTGAATGTAAATTGCTGGAAGGAAAAATAGATAGTATTGTTTGAGCTTTTGACTCTTTTCTACCTTTCAGGCCCTTCTCTTCCTCCATTCCAAGCTCCAGCTCTTTCACCATCATCGCTAATTCCTTCGGGCCCAAATGAATGTATTTCAAGTCATTTCTTTTTTTTTTTTTGGCCTTTTTTTGTTTTCCTTCTGGTTTGAAATTTGAGTGTGATTATGATCACGTTTTCAGGGCCCAGCAAGTCTCCTATGCTTTCTCCTTCTATGTCTATTTCTAATGAGTCAAGGACACCATCGCCGCAACGTGTGTGGTCATTACCACCACCACCTCCTAATCTAGGTATCGACATTACCAAGCGCATGTGTCAGTCATTCAGTTGTTATCATCTCTTCTAACTTGATTTGCAATTTTAAGGAAAACTCGATGGCTTATAAGTTTCCCACTAAGTAGACATGCATGACCAATGACAACTTACTATTGTTTGGTTGCAGATTGTAGTTATTTGACATGTACAGAGCCCTTAATAAATCCTGTTCCAGGATCGCCATGTTTCTGTGTGTTGCCAATTAAAGTTGGACTTCGTTTAAGTGTTGCATTATACACATTCTTTCCCTTGGTTTCTGAGTTTTCCCAAGAAGTTGCCTCTGGAATTTTTATGAAACAAAGCCAGGTCCGCGTTATGGGGGCAAATGCAGCAAGTGAACAACTTGAGAAGACAGATATCCTTGTAGATCTGGTGCCATATGGAGAGAAATTTGACGACACCACTGCATTTTCAACTTACAAGAAATTCTGGCTAAAGCAGGTTGTCATAAAAACATCACTTTTTGGGGATTATGATGTTTTATATGTTCTCTATCCAGGTTAGCATTTTTTGTTCAATAATCATTTTTTGGATGGTCGGTACTTTGTTCTCAATAACACATGGCAACAGTCCACCTAGTGGGTCCTTCAATGGAGGCTTAGGAACTTTTATTTTGAAATATATGCCAAATGGAAGATCTTCTCTCTACTTCCCCAGGGAGTGAGATACCACTTTTCACTAACAGGTTGCTGTCCATCCTTCTTGCAGTAACAGAAGTGGAAAAGCCAAACTTGTAGCCATTTGTATTGGACGTACAAATTACTTATTGCTTACACAGAATGAAGGAATAATGCACATCACTATCAGTTGTGTGGTTGTTGAAATATCACTTATTTGTTCTGGTGAATGTCATACTTTTTGAATCTACTGATTTATGCAGGGCTTCCTCCATCTCCACCAGCATCACCTGCAAACAATGATGTTGGCTATGGGACAATTGGCAGTAGCAGTAATGCAGGGAGAATAAAACCTCTAGGAGTTGATGTGAGAAAGCAAAACAAAAAACTTAGTGGCAGAATAGTTGCTGTTATACTGCTATCATCTTTCATAGCTTTGATTTTATGTGTTGGAGCTGCGTGGCTTCTGCGGAAACGAAGAGATCATACTTGTCTACCTGCAGCAGGAGTTCCACATAATTTGCTACCATCTTTTGCAAAGCAATCAGGTATAGTAATTGGTTATGTTTCGGAGTGCTCATTCAAAAGGTCAATTGATGCATGAGGAAGAACCTTTCAGACTAAATTTTCTCTTGATAATGGAACATGGCCCTTTTTTCTCTTCTATTGTGGTAAATCCTTAATTTCTTCTGGGAGTCAGGAGTCAGGTTGCTTTCAACCTTTCTCTGTTAGCTGAAAAGGAAGCATTATTACAAATATTCTCCTTCTCATGGAACCATCTATTTATTACTTCATTAAAGGGTTGTTAAAGCATGCTCATATATTTCCTAATCCTTTTGAGTCTGTTATCTGTATGCCCTTACTATTTAAATTGTACCACTGTGGCAACTTCCGGGGATGGTAGCCATGTAATTTAAAAGAGTAGATTGGAAATCAATTTGACTGTAGGTGGAGACTGTCTTCTTTAGTAACAGAAAGCATTGCTATTGCTAATATAAACACCCTGGGGGTTAATGGCGGCTATTATCTGTTTCTTAATGTCTTGTTGCCTTTGTTGATTTATAATTCTTGTAATTTTCTTCTGAAATACATGCTCGCTCCACCAATGAAAAAAATTGCAGGAAATGGACATGTGATTTTGGGAAGTAGGTCTAGTTCAGCATCAGCTTCCTTCAGCTCTAGCATCACATATAAAGGATCGGCACAAACATTCAGTATCACTGAGATTGAAAGAGCTACAAACAGATTTGATTGTTCAAGAATAATTGGAGAAGGTGGTTTTGGGCGTGTATATCGAGGCGCGCTCGAGGATGGAACCAAGGTGGCTGTAAAGGTTCTCAAGAGAGATGATTTGCAAGGCGGAAGGGAATTTTTGGCAGAGGTTGAGATGCTTAGCCGTTTGCATCATAGGAACTTGGTCAAGTTGATAGGTATATGCACAGAGGAGCACATCCGTTGCCTGGTCTATGAACTTATTCCTAATGGCAGTCTGGAATCTCACTTGCATGGTAACTAAAAACAGACTCGATGTTGTTTGTCGGTAACCAATTTTTTAAATGCCTTCCTTTTCTGTTAGTCTTTTATTTGGAGTGTGGCCTATTTATGCAGCAACTTGTTGACTTGCAAGCTTAGAGATTACTGCCTTTGCTACTATTTGTACCCTTCAATTATGTAATTTCTGATGTTTTCATCCTTTTCCAGAATTCACTTTGATTTTCTGTTGGTTCCCAGGTGTAGACAAGGAAACCGCTCCACTTGGTTGGAACACCCGTATGAAGATTGCACTTGGTGCAGCTCGAGGCCTAGCCTATCTTCATGAAGATTCAAGCCCTCCAGTAATACATCGGGATTTCAAGTCGAGCAACATCTTATTGGGGCATGATTATATGCCAAAAGTGTCTGATTTTGGCCTGGCCAGAACAGCTATGAAGGAAGGGAATGAGCATATCTCCACACATGTTATGGGTACATTTGGGTAAGTAGCTCTCAATCTTTATTCTCTTTTGGTTTCTTAAGAACTGGATATGATCTTTAAAATGATTTCTTTCTATCTTTAGTTATGTGGCCCCTGAATATGCAATGACTGGGCATCTTCTTGTTAAGAGCGATGTCTATAGCTATGGTGTCGTTCTTCTTGAGCTCCTTACTGGAAGGAAGCCGGTGGACATGTCAAAACCCCCAGGGCAAGAAAACCTAGTTGCATGGGCTCGTCCACTTCTTACAAGCATGGATGGTTTAGAGATGATTATTGATCCAGCTATTGGCACTAACATACCATTAGACACTCTGGCAAAAGTAGCAGCCATTGCATCTATGTGTGTTCAACCTGAAGTCTCGCATCGTCCATTTATGGGAGAGGTAGTTCAGGCCTTGAAACTAGTCTGCAATGAGTGTGATGAAAATAGAGGATCAGAAAGCTGCAGCCAGGGGTCGTCGACTCAAGAGAAAGCAATCAAGAT
Organism: Cocos nucifera; assembly: GCA_006176705.1. NCBI lineage: Eukaryota > Viridiplantae > Streptophyta > Magnoliopsida > Arecales > Arecaceae > Cocos > Cocos nucifera. The sequence goes on along the minus strand of QRFJ01000034.1, from coordinate 1,102,799 downwards.
CAGTAGGGGGTGGAGCGTGGACGCAGAGAGAATGCTATTAGCTTCTGACTTATCCAGCATGCCAACAAAGTTAACCGGTGATGAGTCTGGTTCCTTTCAGGGGCACTCTAGTTCCGGTCCTTTAAAGACAGGCAGGAGCAGACAATTTTGGCAGAGACTCAGAAGTTTGTCGACAGGAAGCACGAGGGACCATGGGGCTGCACTCAGATATGGGACAAGTTCAGAGAGTGACGGAGGGTGGCCTTAGAGAATTGATCCCTGTTCATCTTTAGACATGTATTTGGAAATCTTGCATGCCAACTCCAAGGCGAGTGAGACACAAAAGGTCCAAGGAGTTGGTTATGAACGACTTTTTCATCAACGGTAGCAAAGGCTGCAAACTGTTTGGGAAATAAAAAAAGAAAAGCTTCGTGTGGGAATGTGGAATAAGATGGTGAACTACTGTTTGAGTTTATTGAAGAGTGTTGCTTAAGCTGGAGGCTTGGTTTTGGGGCCTTAACGGTAGTCCCCAAGAGATCTGCAAGATTTGAACAAGCAGCATTTTTATTCTGAACTCAAGAGTCATATTCATGGAGCTCATAATTGATTGTCAGTTTCCTCTAGTCACCTTCAGTAAAATTTGATACACAGGAGTTCTTTCTTATTCCAGCAAATTTACCTTATGAGACCGATGGATCTCTATCGCCTGATCAATTTAGTCTCTTAGCCAAATATTTCCATTTTCATTTTAAGATTATTTACCTCGTACATGAGAGATTGATGGATCTATTTAGTCTATTAGCCAATGAAGCTCTGCTCCTTTTTGCTTTTGCTTTTGCTTTTAAGGTCACGAGCATTTGCAATGCATATATATTTTCCAATTATGGGCTTCGATGCAACATTTTGTCCCCTTTGCAACCCTTGTCTTTTTCTGGAACTTCGCATTAAGTTTTATATGGGGGAGGGTACTATTTTCTTGCTTCAGTCAAGCAATCCAGATTTATTTATTTGTTTTATTAGAATAATCTACATTTTCTGTGTTACAAATAATATATAGGTAGGCGGCTTTGGTTTGAATTTCAAGTGATTTTCATTCCCTACAGCAATCCATGATCCACTTAGATCCGTCAAGTCTTCAATTCTCGGTTATGGTCATCCTGCAACAGTGTAATCTATCATGCATTTGTTGGGATATCGTTACGTAGGGCTCAAACAAGGACGGTAAAACTCATTTCACTTTAGGAGCGAACCCAACCAGAAATGAGTCCAAGCCATTGAAACTTAGAACCCGTAGTTACAAAGTTTGTTCCACCTCTGTGGCCTTTTTAATCACTAATCTTTTTAGGATCTTCAAATTTTCCATTTACTTTCTTGTTAGGTTAAACCATTTAAGCTGCCGCCCTTCCCCGTTCAACTTCCAATTGTATGTTGTTTTATCTTAATTGGACTAAGGAGGTGTTTGATTTGCAATGGAAATTGGAATGGCTAAATTCCTCGATTCGTAATCAGAATCGGAATGAAATTTTAAATCTTTAAAGAAGAGTAGATATTAAATTTTAGATAGATTGGGTCATTTCGAATTTGCTCTGGAACCGAAATCGAAATGAGACTTCTTCCAACCAAACGGTTGGAATGGAAGTCATCAATTTTCATTATGATTCCATATCACAACTCCTAACCAAATACCCCTTAAATATTTTTTCTCTGCCCTAAATCAATCCCACAAAATTTTATGTTGCCTTTTTTAGTACGTTGATATCAACTATGAGTATTTTCTTACCCAAACACCCATGCGGTACTCTAACATACCACACACCAAGGCTAGCCCTTTTGAGTCCTTTCCTAGTCTTTTCCTCGAACATACCAATAAATATGCAGTCACATAGTCAAGCATACATCTTTGTGCCTCTGCCTAGCAACTCTTGCACTAAACATATGCAACATTCTCAAGTGTCCACAAGTAGGACTGTTCATTCAATTTTAACTAATCTGATCCGATCTGAAAGTCAAATAATAGAAAAATAAAAATTGAAAATTGACTCGAATAAGAAAGGAACCAAACCAAAACCGAATCGTTCGGTTAGGTTCAGTTATTCAATTTTTTTTTATAATTTTTTTATTTTTAATTATCTATTTTTAATATAATATTTTTAAATAATTATTATTAATTTATTATTAGTTTGTTATATTATATTTAATTAAATCTAGGATCTATTGAATTTATTGATTAATAATTTCTTACATTAAAAATTAATAATTAATAAGTAACGATATATTGATAATTGATAAATCATAAGTTGATAATAAATAAAATATAATATATAAAAGACCACATCATTTATAATACAAACAAGCAATCAAGCATCGCAATAAATTGTAATAATAGACTAAATCTAAATATCCAATCATCTATTCTTGTAACCAACAAGTTCTCAACATAATAAACAACATAATATAAATTATGACTTCGATTTTTGGATTTTTTGGTTTTTAACCGAATCGAACCGAAAATCGAAATGCTTAAAAATGAAAATCAAAAATCGAACCAAACTATATTCAGTTTGATTTTTTAATTCGATTTGAGTCGATTTTTTATCTGAAACCAAATTATGAGCAGCCCTATCCACAAGCAATCCAACCCCTCAAGTTAATCATAATGCTCGTGCGTATCTCTATGTCATAATATATACTCTTTCTATGAGTACTCCATAGCTTGGTATCTTTATGCCAACTTTTAAGCTTTGCCATTTAAGCTAAGTACTATTCATCCAAGATATTTTAATCTTCAGCATACTTACGTACCATAGATCTGCAATATGGCAAACTGTTCTTCAAAACTGCACAAAATAAATCTCCATAGTATGATCATGCAATGCTACTATCATGCATGAGGCTCAGATAAATCTATCTCTAATGCTGCTTCGCTAAACTATCAAATCGGCATACACTGCAGCTTCTCGAAGCTATAGTCGATCATACACATCCAAATCTTCTCAGATTTTGCTATCCAAGCTTTTTCATAAGCTCCTATGTCGAGATCCTGACTTTTTTTCCAAAGATGAGACATTCGGTGGTCAGCTAATTATCAGCTTCTACCCTCGTAAGTTTTACTTTTTACTCAATATGCACAGGATAGGAATTCACTGATCCAATAACCATCGGCAACAGTATCATTTTTGATGATATTCATCAGCTAGAACTTTTAAAACGTGACTTTGAGACACACGAAGTTGAGAGCGCAGCATAACCCCAAAAAAGGGGAAAAAAATGTTGACAGCACCGGTCCGAAGGCGGGGATCTCCAAAGCTATGCTAGGTTCTTTCCCAAACTGCAAAACGGGAATGCTAAGGCCGGGCACAGCACGGCTAAGCATTGCACGTACCAGATCAGTGGACCAAGAACTGAGAATTTTACCCAGAAAAGATCGCATCAATTTTTTTTTCAAAAAAGACCTAACTAGGTAAAAATTTTTGAAGAAAACCATTTTTGCTCTGAAATTTGCTTTTAAGCTAGCAACTACAGAATAATATGATCATCCTCTCAATTTCTCAATAATATTAAGACTATATTTGACATGCAGCTATAACTGTATCGAACTATTAGCTGTAGCTTTATTAACCTAAATATTTGATAAAAATTAACTATATCGGTAAGCTATCATATATAAAATCACATAACCTCATTTTATTTATTTTTAGCATCACCTCAAATATTTAATTTAATTAAATATAATAGATATAATAAATATATATTAAAAATCATACCCCATCCATCACACCTCATGCATAAAATATAAATATATATTATATTATAATATATATTATATATTATTGGTGTAGAATCTAGTTGACGTTGGATCGAGCTGGAGCTGAGGAAGAAGAGATCGTCGCCGGTGATCTACAAAATAAAGTTCCATCCGGAGTTGATGGTGGTGGCTCCGATAGGACCCTCCGACGATCAAATCAGCTCTTCTAACCAATAGAAATGGAGTGCTCAGAAAAGAATTCGGTAGAATTTCGAGAAGAAGAAGAGAGCTTAGAAAAAACGTATCTAGAGGGTTCCTTTTATAAATGGAGCCCAAAGCAGACTGATAGTGACAGTCGTAGCCATCTGATAGCTGACCGCTTGGGACCGCGTAGGGTTTGTCATGGAGAGGGCGCCGCTTGTAGCAGACTGATAGTGATAGATGTAGTCGTCCGATAGCTGACCGCGTGAGAGGGGCACCACCTGCAGCAGACTGATAGTGACAGTCGTAGCCGTCCGGTAGTTGGCCACTTAGGATCGCGTGAGAGGAGCGCCGCCTGCAGCAGACTAATAGTGATAGCCGTAGCCATCCAGAACTGAGCCACTCAAGGCCACGTGGAGAGGTGAAGAGCTTTGACGTATGTCAATTTCAAAGAAATTTAGACTTCTAAAGGGAATATGGTTAGAGGAGATCATCCGAGAAGAATGCTATTTGAAATTTGAAAGTAATCTGCTGGAGAAATCTGGATAGAGTTCGACTGATGGAGAAGTCCAGAAGGAGTCCGACTGTTAGAGAAGTTCGACGAAGGAGTTCAACTGGTGGAGAAGTTCGGCTGAAGAAGAAGTTCGGAAGAAGTTCGGCTCCTGAAGGAATTTGGCTGAAGGAGAAGTCCGGAAGGAGTTCAGCTCTTGGAAGAATTCGATTGAAGAAGAAGTCCGGAAGGAGTTGGGCTCATGAAGGAATCCGACTGAAGAAGAGATCCGATAGGAGTTTGGCTCCTGGAGAAATCTAACTAAAGGAGAGGTTCGAAAGGAGTTCGACTTCTGGAGGAATCCATCTAAAGAAGAAGTTCGGAGGGAGTTTGGCTCCTGAAGGAATCCGATTGAAGTAGAGGTCTAGAATAAGTTCGGCTCCTAGAGGGATCCATCTGAAGAAGAAGTCTGGAAGGAGTTGGCTCCTGAAGGAATCCGACTGAAGGAGTTGGCTCCTTCAGTAGTCCGAAGAGAGTTGGGCTCCTGGAGGAATCCGACTGAAGGAGAGGTCCGAAGGGAGTTGGGCTCTTAGAGGAATTCGGTTGAAGGAGAGGTTCGAAAGAAGTTGGGCTCCTGAAGAAATCTGACTGAAGGAAAGGTCCGGAGGTAGTTCGGCTCCTGGAGGAATCCAATCGAAGGAGAAGTCTGAAAGAAGTTCGGCTCCTAGAAAAATTTGACTAAAGAAGAAATTCGAAAGAAGTTCGACTGCTGGAGGAGTTCCGCCACTGAAGGAGTTTGGATAGGGCTCGGTTGCTGAAGGAGTTCGGTTGGGGTTCGGCCGTTGGAGGAGTTCGGTTAAGGTTTGACCGTTGAGGAGTTCGGTCGGCTGGAGGAGTTCAACTGGGGTTCGACCGCTGGAGGATAGTTCGGTTGGGGTTCGACTGCTGGAGGAGAATTCTCGATTGAAGCTCTTTTATGATTACCAGTTGCATTAGGCTAAGCATCAGGCTGAAGTTCGACGGGAGCGGAGTTTATCCCCAACAATAGTCCCCTCACTCCCGAGTTCAAAATTTGAAAAAAGAGAGTACAAAAAAGACGACTGTCGAAGTCCTTTTTCGGACTCTGCACCCATTCAGATTAAAGCTTGGGAGAGATCTTATCTCCTATCCTAAGTTTCCACGCTTATTGCTTGTTGCGGATGCTGAGCTCGTTGTGGATGTTGGACTAGGATCTCTCTTGCAAACTAGGATAAGGTTCTGCCTTTCGCATTTGGCATAGTCAGGTTATAGTAGAAAAACTCGTGTGAGGATTCTCCATCGAGCTTCTTCTTTCTCCATGTCTTTGGTCTATGAAGTTTCGACTTTTGCTCATGTTAGGATGAGGTTTTCCTCCTATTTCTAATAAGCTGTAGGGGCATATTAGGATCATTGTCGGAGCCTCTCCTCTCACCTCGTCTAAAATGAACGATATCTTCGACTTTGCTCATGTTAGGATGAGGTTCTCCTCCTATTCCTAACGGACTGTAGGAGCATATTAGGATCATTGTCGGGGCCTCTTTCCTCATCTCATCTAAAATAAACGAGGCCTTCAGCTTTGCTCTCGTTAGGACGAGGTTCTCCTCCTATTCCTAACGGACCGTAGGGGCGCATAAGAACCGTTGTCAGGACTTCTCCCCTCATCTCGTCAAAAATGAACGAGGCCTTTGGCTTTGCTCTCGTTAGGATGAGGTTCTCCTCCTGTTCCTAATGGACTGTAGGGGCATATAAGGGCCGTTGTCAAGGCCTCTCCCCCTCATCTCGTCTAAACTGAACGAGGTCTTCGACTTTACTCACGTTAGGACGAGGTTCTCCTCTTGTTCCTAATGGACTGTAGGGGCACATAAGGGCCATTGTCAGGACCTCTCCCCTCATCTCGTCTAAAATGAACGAGGCCTTCGGCTTTACTCTCGTTAGGATAAGGTTTTTCTCCTATTCCTAACAGACTGTAGGGGCGCATAAGGACCATTATCAGGGCCTCTTCCCTCATCTCATCTGAAATGAATGAGATCTTCGACTTTGCTCATGTTAGGATGAGGTTCTCCTTCTGTTCCTAATAGATTGTAGAGATGCATAAGGGTCATTGTCAGGGCCTCTCCCCTCGTCTCGTCTAAAATGAACGAAGCCTTCGACTTTGCTCACGTTAGGATGAAGTTCTCCTCCTATTTCTAATGGACTGTAGGAGCATATAAGGGCCATTGTCATGGCCTCTCCCCTCATCTCATATAAAATGAACGAGACCTTCGACTTTGCTTATGTTAGGATGAGGTTCTCCTCCTATTTCTAACATGACCACTATTGATTGCTTCTTTCCTATCATCATATAATTTTTACACCAAGAAACCATAATATTGAAATAGAGGAGTTTTATTGAAGAAAAATTATTAGTAGTATATTCTCAGATTTTTTGAATTTCAAGATCGTGGGAGCGTTGTTCCTCCGAGCTCCTTCAGACGATAAGTTTTGGACCGGATGACCTCCTCTACTTCATACGGGCCTTTCTAATTTAGGGCAAGCTTCCCCTAGCTCTTAGGCTGAAGAGATGGCGGCTCGCCGAAGCACTAAGTTTTTCACTCTGAATGTTTTACCTCTAACTCTGAAGTTATAGTATCGGGCCATCCTTCGTCTGTAGGCCGCCATCCGAACCCAGGTTTTCTCTCTTTTTTCTTCCAGAAGGTCGAGATTGACTCTGAGATCCAGTAAGCTATGTTGCTCATCGAAGGCCACGACTCATGCTGATGGAAGCTTAAGCTCGATTGGGATGACTGCCTCCATTTCAAAGATCAAGACAAATGGTGATTCCCCGATCGGTGGCCTTTAAGTAGTTCGATATGTCTAGAGGATGTGGTAGAGTTCGTCCGCCCAGGCCCCCTTTATCCTATCGAGTCTTGTCTTGATGTCTTACAGTAGGGTCCGGTTGGTCACTTTATCTTCTTCATTTATCTGTAGATGAGCTACTGACGTGAAGTGATGGAAGATGTTTAGATCTTTGCAGAACTCAACGAACCTCATTCCAGCGAACTGTCGTCCGTTATCTATTATGAGGGTTTGAAGCAAACCGAACTAGTAGATGATTGACTTTCAGACAAAGTCCTGTACCTTAGCCTCGATAATTTTTGCCAGTGGTTCGGCTTCGACCCATTTGGTGAAATAGTCGATCGCGATCAGGAGGAACTTTCGTTGTCCGGATGTCATTGAAAAAGAGCCAAGTATATCCATTTTTTATTGCGCAAATGGCCAAGATGCGCTCAGTGGAGTAAGCTCGGAGGTCGGTTGTCTTTGTATGTTTGAATTTTTTTGACAGCGATCATATTTTTTGACATATTCCATAAAATCGTGGTACAAGGTTGGCCAATAGTATCCTTGCCGAAGTAGTTTTTATGACAAGAACCTGGCTCCTACATAACTTCCATAAATTTTCTCATGCACTTTCCATAATGCGAAATCGACTTCTGAAGATCGGAGACATCTCAGCAGCGGCAGTGAATAAGACATCTTATACAACTTGCCCTCATACAAAACATACCGGAAGGCTTGATTCCTGAGTTTCTGAGCTTCTTTCGGATCACGAGAAAGAACTCCCTCTTTGAAATAGGCAACTAACGGATCGATCCGATTCAGCTCGAGCTTCGCCGACATAACGAATTATGATTCCTCTGAGCTTGGGCATTTTAGAGTTTCAAAAAATACTTCTTTGGATAGTTCGACTGGAGCTGAAGTGGCCAATTTAGAGAGAAGATCGACTCTTATATTTTCTGCCCTCGGAACTTATTGAATACCAAAACTGCTAAAGGCCGGAGTCAAATTCTTCACTTTCTCGAGGTATTTCATCATACTTTCCTTCCATGCTTCATACCTGCCACTAACTTGACCGACTATCAATTAAAAATCACTATAGATTTGAAGCCGATCTACTTTTAACTCTACTGTTATTTTTAATCTGGTGATTAGTGCTTCATATTCGGCTTCATTATTAGTTGCAGAAAATTCAAAGCGTTGTGCGTACTTAGTAATGACTCCCTCGGAATTGACTAAGACTAATTCTGCACCTGCTCCTGCGGAGTTGGATGAACCATCCACGTACAGAACCCAAAAATCTTTAGGAAGGTCGACACTTTCTTCAGAAAGGCTCAGTTGTAACCACGGGATGCCGATCTCGCTCTGTTCAAGCTCGACTTCATCTGAAATTGTGCATTCAACTATGAAGTCAGCTAGTGCCTGAGCCTTGATCGCTGATCGAGGTCGGTAGTTGATGTCGAACTTTGTTAATTCAATATCCATTTTGCAACTCTTTCGAAAGCATCAGTTTGATGAAGAATTGCTTTGATCGGCTGGTCAGTGAAGAGCATTATAGCATGTCCCTGGAAGTAAGGTCGAAATCTTCTTGCTACAATCAGAAGAGCATAAGTCAATTTTTTCAACTTTGTATACCTGATTTTGGCATCTCTTAGGATCCGACTTATGTAGTAGATTGGTCACTGCACTTTCGCCTCTTCTTTGACCAGAACTGCTGCTAGCGCCGCAGGAGAGACTACGAGGTAGAGAAATAGCTCCTCTCCGAATTTGGGTTTGGCTAGTAGGGGGCGAGCTGAGATAGTTCTTAAGCTCGTCGAACATCTTTTGGCATTCCTGAGTCCAATGAAAATCTTTCGATTTCCTGAGGATTTGGAAGAAGGGCATGCAACATTCGATTGACCTCGAGACAAAACGACTCAAAGGCGCCACCTTCTCAGTTAGACACTGAACTTTCTTGATAGACTTCGGAGCGGTCATCTCCTGGATAGCTCGAATTTTTTTTAGGTTGGCCTCGATCTCTCGTCTCGAGATCATGAATCTTAAAAATTTTCCTGAGGCTACTCCAAAGGCGCACTTGGTTGGGTTCAACTTCATCTTGTATTTTCTGAGTGCATCGAAAGCTTCTTCAAGGTCGGCGACATGATTGACAATCTTTCGACTTTTGACCAGCATATCGTCGACGTAAATCTTCATATTGCAGTCGATCTGCTCTTTGAAGACTTTATTAACCAAGCGTTAATAAGTCACGCCTACATTTTTAAGCCCGAAGGGCATGACCCTATAATAGTAAAGACCATGATTAGTAATAAAAGCAATTTTTTTCTCATCCTCTGGTGCCATCCGAATTTGGTTGTAGCCAGAGAAGGTGTCCATGAAGGTGAGAAGCTCGTAGCCTAAAGTCACGTCCACCAGTTGGTCGATTCTGGGCAAAGGATAGCTGTCTTTTGGGCAGGCTTTATTAAGCTTCTTAAAGTCAATGCACATCCTCCACTTGCCATTGGCCTTCTTGATCAGGATCACGTTAGAGACCCAAGTCGGGTAGCTGACTTCTTGGATAAATCCGACATTGAAAAGCTTGTCGACTTTTTTTGCTATTACCTTCTGCCTTTCTGGCGCTTGGCCTCGAACTTTTTCTTTCACTGGTCGATACTTGGGGTCAACGGCCAGCCGTTGTTTTATAACTTCAACATCAATCCTAGGCATATCCGCAGGAACCCAGGCAAAGACGTTGGGATTTCTTCATAAGAAGGCGATGAGCTATTTCTAAACCTCATCTTTCAGATTGAAGTCAATTTGTATCATATGCTCTACATTTTCGTCATTTAAGGGGATGGCCACAAGATCTTCTATGGGCTCACCTCGTTCTTCGATAAGGTCATCATGGACATCTAGTCCGTCAACGGGATAAGGGTTAGACCATTCTTTCTTTTACATGGCAATTGAGTAGCAGTGCCTTGCTAGAGCTTGATCTCCCATGACCTCTCCAATCTTGTAACTTGTCGAAAACTTCATCTTCAAATAATAAGTTGATACCACCGCCTGAAGTGCATTTAGACTGGATCGGCCGAGAATTGCATTGTAAGCAGAGGAAGCCTTTACTATCAAAAAATCCACTTACACTCTGGATTGTTTTGGATATTGCCCTACGGCCACAGTTAGAGTCATTACACTTTCAACTGGTACTGCAGCACTAGCGAAGCCTACTAATGGAGAGTTTATTGGTCCTAGCTGACTATGGGATATCGACATTTTAGAGAAAGCATCATAAAATAAGACGTCAGCCAAACTTCTATTATCAACTAAGATACGACGTATATCATAGTCCGCTATATTTAAAGAAATTACAACTGCATCATTGTGCAGAAACTGTACTTCCCGTGCATCTGCCTCAGTGAACGTTATGGGTTTCTCAGTCCTCCGTCTCTTCACCGACCCCTCAGATCCGCTGGTCTCTTCTCGTCGAAGTCTTTCAGAGATAGTGTTGATGATGTCGAGAGGCGATCGATCTTCTGGTTGTTCCTCCCTCCTTGGTGGTTCTAGCTGCGGCAGTGCCTTCGACCGATCTTTTCTTGCATCAGGCCGGCATTTAAGAAATCAACCCAACCGGCCTCTTCTGATGAGCTCCTCAATCTTGTCTTGGAGCTGAATACATTCTTCAATATCGTGGCCGTGGTCACGATGGTGGATGCAGTATTTGCTGGGATTGCGCTTGCCAAGATGGGTACGCATACTTTCAGGCCTCGGTAGTTGCTCTTTAATCTCCATCAATACTTACGTTTTGGGGGCATTAAGGAGGGCATAGTTATGAAACCTTTTAGGGAGAACTTCGCATCCTTCCGTTGGAGCTTCTTTGACGATGAGCTCGAGGAGGAGTTCGGGCTCGCTTGCACTCGAGGGGAGTCCGTGAGCATGGCCGAACTTCATTCGGCCCTCCATCAGTCATGGGTTTACTAGACTCGCCCACCTACCGCTCTCCTACAGCTCTCTCATCTCTCAATTTGAAGGCTTCTTCCGCTCGGGCATATCCTTCAGCCCGAGCTAGCAAATCGGCAAAATCCCTAGGATACTTATTCTCCAGGAAGAACAATAAATCATTCTTTTAAAGGCCACCTTTGAGTGCGGCCATTACAACAGACTGCTCCAGATTTCGAACCTCTAATGTAGCAGCATTAAACTGGATGACATAAGCTCGGATAGATTCCTCTTCTTTCTGCTTGATATTCATCAGAAAATTTGAACCTCAGCGTGGACGTCGATTGCTGATGAAGTGAGCCGCAAATCGATGGCTCATCTAATTGAAGAAAAAGATGGTACCCAGCTTGAGTGCTGAGTATCAGTTCCTGACGGCTCTCTTAAGGGTAGACTGGAACGCCCGACACAAAATGGCATCTGACGCGCTGTGGAGCAGCATCATTATCCGGAAGGACTCCAGGTGGTCGACCGAATTCGTGGTCCTGTCGTAACTCTCAAACTACGAGAGCTTGAAGTTTGGTGGGATTGGTTCCTACATAATCCTCTGAGAAAAAAGAGGGTCAGTGCAAATATCATTATCATGCGAGGAGGGAGTATGACGGAGTTTTCAATTTGTCGGCTCATTTTCAGGAGCCTTTGATCTAGGAGATCTTCACGATCGTTGATCTTTGGGGTTTTTTGGTGGAACGGGTGCAAGGCTCCCTCCTGGGTCGAGTCATGGTCCGAGCAAGGGTTCTCCACCCTCTGCTTCCCCCTTTCGGAGGTCACCGATCGACTAGCCTAAGTCAGCCGTCCTTAGATCAGATCACGGGACTCTGGAGAAGCCTGCTCCGATTGAATCGACGTTGGTACCTGCCGATGTATGGCCTGCACCACCTTCGGGAGATCACGAACCTGCTAGACCAACAGGTTGAACTGCTCCGCATCCACTATGGCTATAGGTGGGGCTTGAGTTGCCGGAGCTGAAGTAGGAGCGGATAGGTCTGGAAGGGATCTGGCTGCAGAGGTCGTTGATCGTCAGGTCGAAGCTTTCCTGGGAAGCATTTTTTTTTGGAAGAACTCTAGAGAGGAAGAAGAGAGATCGCTGCTGAGCACTCCTTTAAGAATAAGGGAACCTCGAGAACAGAGGCCCTTCCTCTAGCGCCAATCCTGTTGGTGCAGAATCTGATTGACGCCGAATCGAGCTGGAGCTAAGGAAGAAGAGGTCGCCGCCAGTGACCTGCAAAATAAAGTCCCATTCGGAGTCGGAGGTGGTGGTGGCTTCGACAGGACCCTCCGACGATCAAGTCAGCTCTTCTAACCAACAGAAATGAAGTGCTCAGAAAAGAATTCGGCAAAGTTTCGAGAAATAGAAGAGAGCTTAGAGAAAACATATCTGGAGGGTCTCTTTTATAGATGGAGCTCGGAGCAGACTGATAGTGACAGTCATAGCCATCCGGTAGCTGGCCGCTCGGAGCTACGTAGGATTTATCACGGAGAGGGGCGTCGTCTGTAACAGACTGATAGTGACGGACATAGCCGTCCGATAGCTGGCCACTCAGGACCACGTGAGAGGGGCGCCACCTGCAGCAAGCTGATAGTGACAACCATAGCCGTCCGATACTGAGCCGCTCGGGGCCGCATGGAGGAGTAAAGAGCTTTAACGTATGTCAATTTCAGAGGAGTTCGAACTCCTAAAGAAAATACGACTAGAGAGGATCATCCGGGAGGAATGCTACTTGAAATCTGAAAGTAATCTATTGGAAGAATTCGGATGGAGTTTGACTGATGGAGAAGTCCAAAAGGAGTCCGACTAATGAAAAAGTTCGACTGAAGGAGTTCAACTGGTGGAGAAGTTCGACCAAAGGAGAAGTCCGAAAGGAGTTCGACTTCTGGAGGAATCTTATTGAAGGAGAGGTCCAGAGGGAGTTTGGCTCCTGAAGAAATTCATCTGAAGGAAAAGTCCGGAGGAAGTTTGACTCCTAGAGAAATCCGATTGAAATAGAGGTCCATAATAAGTTCGGCTCCTAGAGGAATCCATCTAAAGAAGTAGTTCGAAAGAAATTGGGCTCCTGGAGAAATCCGACTAAAGGAGAGATCCATAAGAAGTTGGGCTCCTTGAGAAATCTGATTGAAGAAGAGGTCCGGAAAGAGTTGGGCTCCTAGAAAAATCCAATTGAAGAAGAGGTCCGGAGGTAGTTGGGCTCCTAGAGGAATCCGACTGAAGAAAAAGTTTGGAAGAAGTTTAGCTCTTGAAAGAATTTGACTGAAGGAGAAATTCGGAAGGAGTTCGGTCGCTGGAGGAGTTTAGCCATTGAAGAAGTTCGGATAGAGCTCGACTGCTGAAGAAGTTCGACTAGAATTCGACCATTGAAGAAGTTCGACTAAGATTCGATCGCTGGAGGAGTTCGGCTAGCTGAAGGAGTTCAACTAAGATTCGATCGCTGAAGAAGTTCGACTGAAATCTGATCGCTGGAAGAAAATTTTCGATCGAAACTCTTCCATGATTACCAATTACATTAGACTAAGCATCAGACTGAACTTGCATTAGGCTAAGCATCAGACTGAACTTTGACGAAAATAAAATTTATCGCCATCATATATAATATATTATATTCTAATATATATTTATATTTATAATATATACTATAATAATATAATATTATATAATTTTATATTATATTATTATAATAATATAATAATATATTATAATATATTCTAATTATATTATCATATATTATTATGTTGTATTATTATTATAATAAAAATATAATAATATTATTATATTATTATATATTATAAATAATATATTATTTTAATATATATTTATATTTATAATATATATTATAAAAATATTATGATAATATAATATTATATTATATTATTTTAATATCATGATAATATATTATAATATATTATATTTTTATCAATAAATTTTTAAAAAATTAAATATTAAATAAATAAATATTTTTAAAAAAATTAATTTAAAAATAAAAATAATTAATTTTTAATTTTAAATTCTTTGATGAATAACTTAAATAAACTAAAACGATCCAAACACAATCTACGCATCAAACAATTTGGGCACCAACGCTCGGGCACCAACTCCCGAGCATCCATCAGAAGACCAGAAAGTCGTGATTCACAACACTTGTACGTGAGTGGTTTGATGGAAATACGTGAATCTGGCAAGCGATCATAACTCGTTATGCTAAGCTTGCATTATAACCTACTCACACAGTAAAGTCTTGTAGCCCAATAAATGCCGAACGCAAGTACTACAGACCGAATAAAACACAGTAAAGAGTGTAAATTGATTATAGTAAAATTTGGTTATCATGATTGTATTAAGACGTTATTTTCCATAGGGATGATATCTGCCCCCGTATCCCCGGCCAGCACCGTAACTTCCGTACCTATTGTACCCAGCTGGGCCACCATATGAGGTACCGCCACGATATCCACCACTTCCATACACGTGCCCGCCATAGCTAGAGCTGAAGCCCGCACCGTAGCTAGGAACCCCACCAAAACCATAGCCATAATTTCCACCATAAAAGACGCCACCAGATCGATAACCACCACCATAACCGTAAGTGCCACCCCGATAGTAATCATGTACAATGCCACCACCAGTGCCATGACCAATCCTCCCATTGTGTCCTGGATCACCACCAGCTTTCTTTGGTTCAGCCCTCTTAATTTCGACCTGCAACAGTCAGGAAGGAGCTGTTACAAACAAGACCACAAATCCGGCGAAATATCAGGAAATGGTTATTGTCAATCCCACAGGGGAGAAGCAATGTGTGATTTGCTGTGTTGTCAAGGTTGAGGAAGGGGAAGAAAGAAGCGCCATCGGGAAGCCCAATTCACCACGCTAAAAAGGAAGAACTGCTAGCCTCTCTCACAGTGAGAACTCTTTGGCCTGTCCTGTCAGATTTTCCTAACATTGTGACTGAAACAATAGAACTCAAATAAAACGACCAACACAAAGAACTGAGAAAGCCCAGGATAACATAGTGCATCCTGCCTGCAAGGCTGTGGAACACCCAGACAATGTTTCTTTAAGCTTTACTCATTGTATATTTTATTGACAAATGACAAGTACATGAGTTCTCTAGTACCATGCCTATTGGCGGGGGCATTTGATTTGAGGTGATGGCCCACAGAACAAAGGTAACGCTGTTGGAGATAATGAGATTATCATATATGATTGCACCATAATGATACTACATGACAATGATCTCATATCAACCTCACTCCTCAAATAACTATCAAATCCCATGATAGGAAACTCATCCTTAAAGATAGGTACCCAAGACCATCCCAAAGCAATAATCTTGGACCGGAATTTGGAAACAAATGTCCACCAGTCAAACAAAAAAAATTGGCACATCATTATATAATTAATATATTATAAATACATTATTAATCATATTATTATCATAGTATTGTTCAATTATATTTTTAAATTATAATAAAAATATATTATTGCACTTTATACTTGCATTATGAAATTAATTAATATATTACTTTTATTTGTCTTATTTTCCAAATCAAACTAAATCTTGGTATTAAAATAATAATATATCATAAGAATAAATGAAAATGTTAATTCTATAACAATAATTAATATATTTTTATAGAATTAATAATTTATATGATTGGTAAATATATTTTTTGAAATATAGTAATAATTAATAATATTAATAAATATACTAATAATTTATTATAATAATTTTTCATATGATTAATAAATATTTTTTTATGAAATATCAAGAATAATTCTGGTATTATATGGTCACTAATCTTGGATTTTCATGTAATACCTCATAGGTTATTCATGGATGCTGGATGATCTTTAACCACTAAAACATACCGCACCCAATGTAATGATCTTTAGATTATCCAGGATCATATTTGAGCCACCAAATGCTACCTAAAGGTATTCTACTTCAAAAGCAGCCAATAGAGCAAAATAAGATGAAAAATTAATAATTGGGATCTAGATTGATCTTACAATATTTCTTGTTTGCTAATTTGTTATCCATAAATTTTCTATTAATGTTAAGCGTCATACCATATAGTTTCGTTCTTGCTCTCACTAAAGGAAAGAGGCTGTCACATCTAAAAATATCAGTTGATTTTCTTTAAAGCTATTAACAATTATCCATTGTCTCAGCATTAACCCTATTCAAGGATGCTTGATACGACTATTTATTTATACTGCCTAAAGCTTTCTATATTTCTGAATTATTGGATATTGTTCTGTACAAATAAGCAGACCAAAGCACCCCCCCCCCCCCCGCCTTTCTTTTTTTGAAGTAAAAAAAATAAACAGACCAAAGTCACTGACAATCAATGAAACCTCAAAGCATGTAATCAAGAGAATAGATCTGCAAGCATGGTCAAGCAAAAATTTTAATTCACCTGCTTCCCTCCAAGATTATGCATTCTGCCTTCTGAAATTATCCTTTTAACTGCTTCCTCGTTTTCAAAGGTAACAAAACCAAAGCCCCGTGAACGCCCAGTAGTATGGTCAAGCATTATCTGGTGTTCAACCACTTTACCATAAGAGGCAAAGTGCTCCTTCAACTCATCTGAAAAATTTAAATTATAAATTTGCTTATCCAGGTAAGCAGATCATTAGTCTAAAAGTTCAGTTGCTACCTTCAGTTAAAGATGGAGGTATTCCACCCACAAAGATCTTCTTTGTCTTAAACCCCGCTTTGGAAGGCATATCTTCTCTTGGGACTGTTCTTTTGACTTCCACCTGAGTTCAGCAGCAATATAAGTTTCCAACATTTCATTGAGGTCCTATAAAATGTAAACAGCAAGCTGTACAACAAAAGCGAATCCTACCATCCTCCCATCAATAACATGCTCATCCTCCAAGACCTTGTCAACAACAGAAGGGTCAGCAAATGTTACAAACCCAAATCCTCGAGGCATATGGGTATGCTTATCCTTCATTATCACAGAGTCTGTAATTACCCCATACTTCTCAAAATGCTTGGAGAATGTCTCTGCAACAGAAAAAAACAAGCAGCATGGCAAACGAGTAGCTACCAAATAAAACGAGTGGGCAAAAAAAAAAAAAAAAAAAGGAAGAAGAAGACCTTATAGGACAGCAATCTAGATAGAGAATGTAGGAAGACATAAGTCCACTAATTTTATCACAAGAACTGTCACCGTAACCTAACATTTATAGATCTCTGTAACAATGCAGAGTTTTAAATGGGAAAACAATAGAATCAATGATGCTAGCAAAATCAAAACTAGCCCCAAGAATGTGTGTGTAGGCCACTGTAAGGATAACATCAGTAAAGCAAGAAAATCCATTTTTCATTAAATGGATTTTCCTTTTTAAAATATTCATGTTCTCACGTATGTTTTCAAACAGGTAAATAATTCAAACAAGTAGTTTCTGGAAAATTGAGTAGTTAAAACCAAACGGACCACCAAAAATTTGGTTCATGCAGCAACCAGCATCTGATAACATTGCAGGCATGCTCAAGTTAAGACCTACTGCACACAATACACGCAACGCCAACCAGCATGTGTCCTTGCTATCCATTCACCACTGAAGGGACTTGTAACCAGAACCCTCCATAGGGAGATGAGCGTGCTATGATTGAATAGCACCACACACACACACACACACAAAACAAAGGATTCTAGCACCAGTGTCCATGGGCATTCCAGCCATTGACCAGCATGTCACATGCTGTACCAGCCCAGATGCTACATCATCCTACACAGACGCGCATTTAAAACTAAAAAGATATAAAAAACATGCTATACGAACCCATGCCAGGTGACCGTATTTGCCCAGTACAGTACATGCCTGCCAGCACATTACATGCTGGCCTAGGCCTTCGCATGCCAGGTGAACGTATTTGTCCAGTGCGGTACATGCCTGCCAGCGCATTACATGCTGGCCAGCATAGGCCAGCATGTGGAAAGTTGACAGACATGCACATACTGAAGCATGGTGACCGTAGCCGATAGGTAAAGAAGGAGGTTTGAATATATTCAAAGCTCATACAAAGGACTCGCACCTCTCTAAAGCTGGCATCACCCCTACTTAGAAAAACAGAATAAACTAACTAGGACAAACTTTCAATTTAAATAAAAGCATCCAATGAAGAGTACTAGGACATTGCACAAAAGGGGGCAAGCCTTGGTGCAATGGTAAGGTTGCTCCATTATGATCTGAAGGTCAAAAGTTCAAAACATGAAAACAACATTTTCACATGAAAACAACATTTTCACATAGGGGAGTAACGCTGCAACATCAGTTGGTTTTAACAAGCCATATTACCTTGAACTTCGAGTGAATATCTCCATTCCATTGTAAATAGGAAAATCACAATATGGTGCCTTTATAGACAAAATTATTCCCAAAGTTCATCTGTATATCTTGCATTAATTTAACAATCCATCCAACATTTAAAAAAAGAACATTACATAAAAAACAAAAGCAGCATCATAGTTACAAATAACAAGCCCCCTCCCAGAACAGTCCTATTTTTATCAAAATGGACTTCATCCACCTTGTAGTTTTGTTGCAGCTTTAATTGTTAATTTTATGGTCAGCTTCAAGATACCATTGCTGATACGCAAATTTCTCCATAATTTATGGTTCTTTAAATATCAAAGGAAACAAAAGCATTCTTGATGGCCGACACAAATAGACAAGCATTTGACCATTGTTGGTATACTAAGAGTAACAAACTCAAGATTGATTGCAGTCATTGCACCATGGCTTGAGAGCCATGCCGCCTTCCACCTTGTCAGCTGGTAGTACATTAAAATGTTATTGACTATTTTTAAAAAAGAAAAGCATACTGAAAGATGTTTAACATGATCTCTGCATTAAACAACGGTGCATCTGTTTTCTAATGGGAAAGTCTGCAAACCACAATCGCACTTGAACTAAACCTTCTAAGCACATGCCACCTGGAGCATGTCTTCTAATACCAAACACCCATTGAAACATGGAAATTGTATCTTTCAGCACTATTTTAAACTTCTTGTAAGCAGACCAGTATTTTAGAGATGGATATAAAAAGACATCTTTTATCCATTCATTCAACATCTCTCCTCAACAGCATCATTTGTAAAACAAGTCAGCTGTTCCATCATTTACAAAACTTAATTGGTGTAAACCCATTAGTCCCAATGTCCTTTTCACTGGTCAAATATATTATACTAATCAAATTAGTGAAACTGATACACCACCATCACCTCTATGTATCAATTTACATATTACACCATCTGCACTCTCCTAAAATAACTTCTAGAAGTAAATACCCAAATAACCATTAACTCCCTGCTGCTGATATATTCTCTACCATCCTTAATCCTCAAGCATCCATTCTGATCTAAAGCTTTACTTTTCCTCTCACCATTCTGACTATAGTCAGTCAGTCCTGATGTTAGAATAATGCTGTCTAAATCTGATAAATATATTTTTCTTAGCAATTTATACCATTCACTACGTTATACTGAAATTAAAAAAAAGTGCACAGCAATCTTATGCAAAAATAGCTTTGTCACCCAAATGTTTCGCTACTAGGGAATATTCTCGACTTGACTTCTTCATGTCACAAATGTTCCGCTACTAGAGAATATTCTCAAGTGGACTTCTTTCTCATGTCTGAAATTTGTGGTTCCCTATTGCCATTTTTTCTCATTATTTTCTTATCTCAGGTATCTGCTCTATATCAATCCTATATTTCGACCGTGTGGTGTTTCCAGTTTCCAGTTTGACTTTTTCATCCATGTCGCACCAACCACATAAGCTCAAAATGGCTCCCTTCATAATACATGGATTCTACTGAAAAGAGATATCTTCTCCCACATGGATTTTGATATGGCATATTTATTCTCTCAATTCTCAAAATCTGAATGAGGAAATCATAGATAAGCATAGACTTATAAACAATTACTACAAAATCAGTCCCCTATTATGCAGTAAAATAGTTCTAAATCTAAAATTAGAACAGCATCCATCATCTTCAAGTACACTCTACAATAAAGAGGCATTACAAAAGCAGATGAAAAAGTAAATACAAGAAAACAGTGCTACAGAGGTGAACAGCATCATGGATGTCTGCTCTATTGGTCATTTCCTTTCATAGAATATTTTTCTTTGTGTTCAACCATGATAGCTTTGTATTGTGACATAAACATGGCATTTCACTCAGCTTTACAGATCCTGATTTGCCATTCATTACAGTCAAAATATTGAAAACGCTTTCTGTAGTCTCAAGGAAAATAAAATGCGCTCACAATCCACACATTATTCAGATTTACTGAGTACCTTCCCTCCTCTTTTTGAAACCTTCAACACAGGTCCAGGCCTACCTCCTTACCATTTGGGTATTTGTTGTGCCTCAGTACACCATCTGAATCAGTTCTCATACACTTCAAGGTTGGCGCCTGCTTCAGAGATATTGTGGATTACAGGGTAGAATAGCCCCTTAATTATGCTAAACAACTATTTGTAACCCAAGTTATGCCAGAAACAAATAGGGCATCACACACAGAACTTGAACATCCTTATAGTGTAACCATCTAAAACAAGATAGTCACTCTGCCAGAAAGGTGAACGAGGTTTATTCTAATTTGTCCCAGAATTATGCTCTAAAATCATTCTAGTTAACCCAGTTAACTAGTTTATTCATTCTGCAAAATTCTTCAGTTCCCATAGTATCGATCTTGCTAGAGTCATTCTAATTTCTAAGTTTCCTCATTCAGCCCAAATCCACCAAAGCATAGGAAGCCTTATATCTTTATGATCATCTTGAACATTCTACAGTGGTTTATTGGTTCATGCACACAAAAATTATATATGATCACTACCACCAACAGGCAAATGTCAGTTGGGAGAATTTCAACAACCTGACATTTGTATGATCCAGTCAAGGCTGTTGAGCTAAATTCATCTAGGATCGTTACATTTCCACTTTTGACCATCCAATTCACCAGCTACAACTAGCAATAGCATGACTGACATTGAGAATTGAACAGATTCAGACAAAATAAGCAATTTTGTCATGAAAAAGGTTATCAGCTAGTAGGTTGAGCCCAGAAAATCATAAGAAAAAATGGGTTAGCAATAATAAAGGGTAATGGACAGGAACCACACATAATTTTTTTCTCAGATGAAAAAAAAACAAGCATATTGTGGTCACTTATCTTGGGTCCAACTAAATGAAAGCATATAACCAAGGGGATGCTTGTATAAAAAATTAAGAAACCACATATAAAATAAGTTGAAGAAAATCTAAAAGCTGCTCAACTAGAGATTCTAAGATCTGGAGAAAGACTGCATCTAAGAATACAGTGTTATGTTGGAACTATAATATTTGATATTTATAGGATTTTACACCAATAGCGAAAAATACAGAGGAAAGAACAAATTCAAGAATCCTCTGGAAACAAATATGCAGCTGAAAACTCTATAGCACGTGCATCAATTTACAACAAGGTGAATAGCAAATCAACATATGCAGCAATGGTACCGTAGCATACGTGAAATGGCAGGATGCCTTGTCAATCAGATAAATCTTTAAATGAATTCTAACTCATTACCGCTTGGTAGTGTATGCAGTTGAATCTATCATCCATATATGAATACACTGATTAACTATAACATAACATGCTTAACAAATTGAATGAAGGAAACCATATGAATTCATGTTGATGACATGGCATACACTTCTGAGTTTTGAAAGATGAATGGCCCATACAACAAGACTTATCTCTGATAGGGAAGCTATTAATTGAGATAGAAGTTGTGAATAAAATATAACCAACAAGCCTCACCATTTTTATTTGTGGTTTGTAATGCACATCCTACTTTGCATTGGTTAGCACATCAAAATATTTTCTAAAATGAAGAAGCCTATTAAGAGAATGGGAGCACTTTCTCTATGCATCTCTCAGTATATCCCAATGGGACATTACTGAATCTTCAGATAGGAAGGAGAAAACAGAGAAGATTCATAGACCTGCACTAGGACTAGGATGGGTGGTGACCATGAGGTTATTTTGATGAGATCACATAAGGGTATTATATATTTATATGATAAAGTAATCAAAAAGTAAAGATACAATTATTGCTGCTAATGGTGCTACCCAAAATCTTTACTAGTGCACTTTCATCATCTTAAAATAGAAATGTAGTCCAAGCAAAAGTGCATACCACCAATAAACTTGAAGCCAAGATGAATGGTTAAAATAATTAAACAACTAAAAAGATTTGTTGATGATCAAGAAGCATGGATTGCACATCTTTTATCAAAGGATCCATGATTTGTCACACAGGTTTGACAATTTTTTCTTATTGTACTGCGACAGCCTTAAGCACATCAAAGTTCCAACTACATATTTGCAGTCTCTGACTGTGCAAGAGGCAGTTCTCTCCTTTAATAACCTCTTTTGCAGCCCCCTATTCAAAGGCACGGGAAGATAGAACCAGATACCCATACACCCTTACGCTCTCAAACATGAAACTAAAATTAGACCTAATTTTCCAACTTAACTGAATTTCTAGCACTAAATTTCTTGACCATCAAGTCAACTGCCTCTCTCAATTTAATTGTTGAAGTTCTAGATTGCATATATTACATGTTTGCAATTTAAACTCATTTAGCCACTGCACTAGATCCATAACCAAAAATCATATTCCCAGACCAAATAATCTGACTAGAGTAAAGCTACTTATTCAGAAGCGGCATATAAAATCAAGGTGATATTATCAAATGCAAAACCCAGGTGCATTATGGGAATTAAGAGAAGCTTTAGGCCATACTTTTGTGTTAAACAAGATCCAGGAATAACAGCCTTTCCCGGCTATTTGTTTTACATGATGAAACTAATGCTAGTACAACTTATTCTTCTATTGACTTTGCAAAACTCATTTTGTATCATTTATAGTCCCACCTGTTCTGGAGAAAGGTTAGTGCATCTTTCTATTGTGCTGTTCATCTTATCAAACACAGCCATGCATTGCAGCAAAAAATCTCCATGTGACATATGCTATATCTTACTTCTTTGGAAACATTCAAAGCTCTTTGGGGCAGCATCTGTTTGGTGTTTATCCTGCCAAAGTCAGGACTTGGGAACTCAAGCCCTAATTTTTTCAGGACATTCAGATGATATGTGATTTGACTGTTGATGACAATTTTTGCGATAAAATCTGTTAATATTAGTTGATCTTCTTCACTTATTATCAATATGAAACACAAGATTTTCTCCACCACATTTTTTATGTAGGAAAAGTTTCCCATAAATCTAAAGGTCGACTTAAAAAATAAATCACGGGCACATAGAGTACACCTTCATAACCATGTCCTGAGATACATCATCACCGCATGGCATATAAAGTGCTAATTGCTTTGAGAAAAACATGTGGCAATATTTTCATAGTCCATTTAAATCAAAGCCATGTGGCCTAAAGCTGGAGCATATGTACAGTTGACCATAGTTCAAACTAACCAACCCAGTAACACAACCAAGTTCAAATTACAATGCATACATGGAGTTGATTAAAGTTAACACATATAATCAGCATCCATAATGCACGTTCAGGATTACTGTGTCTCCAATATAAAGAATCATTCATGAAAATGACCGTCGAGCTTCTGAGTTCATAAAATGCAAAAGGAATTGCAGTCTGGAAACTTGGGCTCTCCTTTTGGGCTGATCATATACTTCTTTCATGGACTGTGGAGTGATCAAATAATGTACTGGTGCCGCAAGGACTGTTAAGTTTCATAACAGAGCAATTACACAATATTTAGAGTACAGAAAATATGCAATATTCAAACATCAAGAAGTTTAAGCCGACTAACTCTATGCCCAACTGCCCATTAAACAAGAAGCTCAGCTACATAAGTAACTATTTGATATTCGCTGCAGATACAAATCCACAAAATATATTCTCATCGGATAATTCATGTTAGCACATCTATTAGCGTCAGGCAACCACAAATGCACAAATCTTAACAAGCATGTATCATTCAATCACAAAATGGAGCTTGTGAGGATACATAAAAGAATAAAAAATGCAGGAATATAAGGAATCTGCGTTCTTTCTCTAGAGAGAGAGAGAGAGAGAGAGAGAACACTAATTTAAATAGAGCAATGTTACATACCGTCAGTTGTGTCCCACGCGACTCCTCCAACGAAGATTTTTCTATTACACAAGAAAAAACTAGGGTTATCTTCTGTTCCCCGAATCACCCCAGCGGCATTTGATTGGGCCAACATGTGAACCCTACCAACCGCTAACCCTAGATCCAGGAACATCAAAATCTAACACAAGCTCAAACATTCAATCCAAGAAATCTACAAGAAACCTATGGCCTCACTACTAACCCTGACGAATAGGAAGTGCTATCCGGCTGTATCTCCTCGTCAGCACTATCTACCATATCTATCCCCCTTCCCGGAGGCTCTCCTCCCTGTTCTCCTTCCTCTCCTCCTCCCTCCTTTATTTTTCCTTCTCCACCACCTCGTCCCTGTTCTTCTTCCTCCTCCTCGACCTCTTCTTCTACCTCCTCCTCAACCTCTTCTTCTACCACCTCCTCGACCTCTTCTTCTACTTCCTCCTCTACCTCATCCACGCCGCCAATGGCGTTCGGCATCTCCTCCGCGACCTCCATGAGCCTCTTTCCTCTACCTACCAGACCTGCACAGGAGCAAAGGTTATTCCGCTAAACCCTGGGGAGATCTAAGCCTCAGGAAAAATCAAAACCCTAGAGAAATTGACGCCCGAGCGAAATACCTTCGCCTTATCTACCTAACGTTCATACCACGATTTGCAGATGGATCGATTTGGAGGTGGGATCTGGATTCCTTTTCTTCGGAGAGACGAAGAGATTTCTTGGCGTGATCGAAGATAAAGCCCAGCGGGTTCCCGGCACCGCCCCCCAGCTAGACGACGAATAACGGCGACAACATTCAACGGGCGGAGGCCGCTGCTTTTAATTGCCGTGGGGGAGGGTGACGGCGTGAGAGAAGGAGGTTAATCTGTACCGTCGTCGCCATATTAACTAGCATGATCCTTCGCCGACTTCGCCAAGGATTTCGCCCAAGCGCATCAATCTGGACCGTTGGCGCTGGCAGCCTGCTAGAGACGGGGATGATATTTTATTCCGTTCCAAGCCTCCTCGGTGGCATTGATACGCTGGGGCAAAAAAAGAAAAAAACGAATGAGAACAATAATTTATTTTATTGTGACCAAGTTTTACGATTTATTATGGTTGATTTGCAAGCGAACATCCGTCATGAAAGTGTGTTTATGTATTGAAAGGTGGTTGTACTTAACGGGTTTAGGCGGATGATACATCGTAAAACTTAGTCAATAAAATAAATTATTAAAGATATTTAGCTTATTATTGTTTGATAAAATTACATAAACATCCCTTTAATTTTTTACAATCTACGATTACAACCTACATGCTTTATTTTTATTTTTTATTTTTGAATAAGACGACAAAAGTTGCCAAGATGCCCATCCAAACTTTGACACCGTTAAGTATGAGCATGAAATAACTAATATACCCTCAAATTTTTATTCTTATTAAAAATATTTCTTTTAAACAAATTGGGAAGGATATTTATTATTTATAAAATTTTGTCTAAATTTATCCCACGTGACAATCACGTATTCATCCACCCTCACAAAGATAGATGATTAGGTCGATCAAAATCTAAGTTTTTAGGTTTAATTGAAAAATTAGAATTTTTGAAATATAAGTATAAATTATAAAAAGTTGAAGAGATATTATTATAAATATTTTTTTTTATATAACTTTATCTCATATTTGAGATATTAATTTAGATGACTATGGGAGGAGAATTGGTATGCTGATGCCTATTATAGATAACTTTGCCTTGCTTAGTGGAGATATTCATTCAAGCTACATTGTTCATATAATCTACTCCATGTGGGACATGGATCATATTTGATTGTGAGTTTTTCCATTCAAGATTTACATGCATTTAGGCACGTATCAATTCATATAGGTCATTGAATTCCTAATGACATATTTATAGCACTTGCATTGATGTATGCTAATTGCTAAAGAGGCAGCTTGATTATGTAATGCCTCCTTTACCATCACCAACCTTAATGACTAAATATATAGTCTCTAATATTTATCTAGAAGGATTCTTAGACTTAGTTGGACCACTTTGAATGGTACAAAAAGGATTGAAGGACAAGGCATAAGGATGAGATTTGTCATGTAGAGAAACTGAACGGTATGGCCTAACTTAGCCATATGACTTTTAATGGAGATTTTTTTTAAAAAAAAAGAGATAATCTTTTAAGCCGTACGATATGGCACTATCTCTTAAAGGATACACTGTACTAAGTGATCAGGATCAAATTTTATTATTTAGACTTTGAAGGCCAATTAAATTTAAACTTTTTTTTTCGAGAAAGATTTTACTGAAGTGTATCTCTCAATCCACTAAAAAAAAAAAAAATGGATAGAGTGACCAAAAGACAAAGTCAATGTATAAGTTTAGGTTTACCTTTTATAGGATTTTAATTTTTTTCTATTATTTGTATTATTCATGTCTATTGTAGAAAAGCTACGTGCTGTTTAAACTAGAAAAGAAATCAGGTTTGAATCAAGGAAGAATTTTACTATTATAAATAGAGATTGTACTTTAGTTTTTAATTTATCAATATAAAAAGAGAAAGGAGATTTAGACCATAGTTTTGCCAATCTTCCTAAGATTCCCAAAAGTTCAAAGATTCGAATTGGATGGGTTGAAATAATTACTTTATACTCCATGATCGGATCAAATTTCGAATAAAAGTTATTACATCTCCATTTGCCTTCTAGTTTTCAATTCATGCCTTTCTTTCTTCTCGGTCGAGTGCATGTGCATGAGAGAGAGAGAGAGAGGGAGGGAAAGGGGGATGAGAAAGTTTTTCATCCATGCGGAATTATCCTCAACATGGCACTCTTTTTCATCCTCTAGTTTTATGTTAGGTATATTGCTTTTCATATTAGGCAATGCAGGTTGGAGACAAGAATCATGGAACTCTACCATATGAAGAGAATAGAAACTTAAAAACTCGTTCCTTTGTTCAAGTCCAATTGGTCATCAATCTTTACATTGTTAGTCATTTGTTCAATTTTTTTTGCATGGCAAGTCTGCTCTTATAACTAGGTCCATCATATTTTATTTTTACATAGCCTGGTCATCTTAAATATATGTCATGGACCAAATATAGGAAAATCATCAAAACTAGAGTCAATACACACACACAAGGAAAAAAGCCTAATCAACATCAGTTAAACTTATAATGGCAATTGATATAAGGGGCAAGCCTCAAATCTTCATCTCTGGATAGAGAGAGAGAGAGGAAAAAAAAAAGGGAGTCTCCTATGTTGCCTCATCGAGCTTCTCCTTCTATCATTTTTCACACCTCTCATGACCACCATTTGGTTTCCTAACAACCACCTCGGCATCCCCGTTATCATCATTTTCATATCCTCATCACCTATTCTTCCCATTCATGAAGTCGTGGCGCTTCTATTTCTTGCTGTGAATACAAAAGAAGTATGGAACTCGATCTCAAGAGCATTCAGGAAGGAAGGGGGAAATGGAAAGGAAAACATACATAACTATTTCCCTTGTGTTGATGTACTAGATTTAGAAACAGTTGATGGTGTTGTTGGAGAGGAGTGTCATGAAGCAAGGAATAGGGAAAGGAGGGAGATGCAAGTTTGATGAAGAGGATAAAATTGATAGTGATGGAGAAGATAAATTAGGTTCCGAAGAAAAAAATCGATGCTTACCAAAAAAAATAAAAAAGAAAAATTTGATACGGTGTAGGTGGTCGACCAAGGAGGTAAGCAAGGCATGATTCTTCTATGCCTCATACCGTCGGTGGAAATGATAACATTATTACTTAGAAAGCCAAGGGACTAGAATAGATGGGGGAACCAAAGATCATGGATTCAAATCCATGTCATAACGGAGGACTCATTTACTTCATAGGGGATGAAAGGGAGAAGAGACATTTTTTGAAAAGAAGTGAAAAGGAGCACCTTATTTGATTTGAATTGCAAGAGAAGAGAGATAGAAAAATCTCAGATATTTTTGATGTTTTATAAGAAGTGGAAACTAATGAAAAAGATGGATTTTGAAATTTTTCATGGTATGAAAATTTATGATGTTTTTCTTATAAAATTATTTTTTTTAAAGATCCACAGCTAAAATTTTGTAAAATATTAATTGATAGTTAGGATGAAATACTGAATGGTGAAATAATATTATTTAAATATTATCTTTATAAATATTAATATAATATTATATTAATATTATCATAATATTTATATGAATATAATATAATATAAATATAAATATTAATATTAATATATTTATTACATTTTAATATTATTTTAATATTTATACCAATATAATAATTTTATTAATATTAATATACTATTTATATTAATATAATATTATATTTATATCAATAAATTTATTATATTAAAATATTAATATTATATTAATATAATATTAAAATATATTAGTATTATATTAATATACTAAATTATTACGATCTAATGTTATATTATAATATATTAATATGATATTTATATTAATATAAATATAATATTTATTATTTATATAAAGTTTAGGAATAAAAATGTATGGCCTTATATCCATTAGGACTTATTTGATTTGCAGGAAGAATTTTTCTTTTCAGAAATTTTTTTTTTAAGAAGTCACTTATTGAAAAATTATTTTCTACAAATAGTATTTTAGTATGTTTGGTTGATCATTAGAAGCGACTTATTAAAAAGTGACTTATATTTGGTTGAACATTTATTTTCTTAAAAAAACTATGTAGAATACCAATTATACCCTTAATAGATATAAGACCATATATTTTACTCCTAAACTTTATATACATAATAAAATTATATTTATATTTATATAAAAATAATATTAATATATTATAATATAATATTAGATCATAATAATTTATTATATTAATATAATACTAATATCCTTAATAGATATAAGATCATATATTTTGCTCCTAAATTTTATATACATAATAATATTATATTTATATTAATATAAAAATAATATTAATATATTATAATATAATATTAGATAGTAATTGTTGGTGCAGAAATCCGTCGCCGTCGGAGGTCGCCGCAATCGAGGCCGCCGGGCGCCGCCGGGGACCTGCAAAATGAAGTTCCGACCGGAACCGGTGGGGTGGTGGCTCCGGCAGGACCCTCCGACGGTCAAGTTAGTTTTCGACCAACAGTAATGGAGTGCTCGGAATGAGTTCCGGAGCTTAGAAAGTCAAGAATCCAGAGAGCTTAGCCTTAGCGTGTCGGGAGGGTCCTTTATATAGTGGAGCTTGATGGTGACAACTGCAGCCGCGTACTGGCGGGCCGCTCGAGGTTCGGCGGAGTCAGTCCCACTGGTGCCGTGTGCGGCGGATTGAGGGTGACAGCCATCGCCGCCTGGCAGTGGGTCGCTATCGCCCGCAGCGGACTGACTGATGGATGAAGGGTTGAAGGCCTTCGTCGTGTGCCCATTTCGGAGGAGTTCGGGCTCCCGAAGAGGAAGATAGGAGGGAGTTCGGCTCCCATAGGCGTCTGGCAAGAGGTATGCGGCTAAGGCTCGTCCGCAGAAGAGTTCGGGTGCTGAGAAGCCGAAGCTCGGCCGTCTGGGGTTCGGCCGGCTGTTGGGCTTGGGCTGAGGCTTGGACACTTGAGAGTTCGGTAGGAGCTCGGTCGGCCGAAGTTTGATGAGGGCGACCGCTGAGGAGTTCGGCCCAGTGGCGGCTGCTGAGGAGTTCGGGCTCCTAAGTGACGACTGCTGAGGAGTTCGGCCGCTGAGACGACTTTCATCGAAACTCGGCCGCTTGGAGTCGGCCGAAGGAGTTCGGCCGCTGAGAGGACTTCATTGAAGCTCGGCCGCTTTGGAGTCCGGCCCGGAGGAGCTCGGCCGCTGAGAGGACTTCATCGAAGCTCGGCCGCTTGGAGTCGGCCCGAAGGAGTTCGGCCGCTGAGAGGACTTCATTGAAGCTCGGCCGCTTGGAGTCGGCCCGGAGGAGCTCGGCCGCTGAGAGGACTTCATCGAAGCTCGGCCGCTTGGAGTCGGCCCGAAGGAGTTCGGCCGCTGAGAGGACTTCATTGAAGCTCGGCCGCTTGGAGTCAGCCCGAAGGAGTTCGCCGCTGAGAGGACTTCATTGAAGCTCGGCCGCTTGGAGTCGGGCCCGGAGGAGTTCGGCCGCTGAGAGGACTTCATTGAAACTCAGCCGCTTGGAGTCCAAGGAGCTCGGCCGCTGAGAGGACTTCATTGAAGCTCGGCCGCTTGGAGTCCAAGGAGCTCGGCCCTCAGGAAGTTCGGCTGGCGGTGGGAGTTCGGCCGGAGCCTGGCGCTGGGGAGTTCAGCAGCTAGGTAGTTCGGCCCGGACCTTGGCGCAGGGGAGTTCGGCCTCTAGGCAGTTCGGCCGTGATAGGGGCTCGGCCTGGCGCCTGCGCTATAGCTCTTCAGCGGCTACTAGTTACATTGGGCTGAGCGTCGGGCCGGGCTTCGGCAGGAGCGGGATTTATCCCCAACAGTAGCCCCCCACTCCCGAGTTCAAAAATTGAGGGAAGGGAGTACCAAAACAGGCGACTGCCGAAGTCTTCTTCCAGGCTCCGCATTTGTTGCAGCTGAAGCTCGGGGGAGACCTCATCTCCAGTCGATGTTTGGAGTTTGAAATGGAACTCGTTTCCAGCTAAAGTCGATGAAGCTGATGTTGAAGCCGAAGTAAATCTCGCCTCCTTCGATCGAGGTCGGATTCGAGCTCCTCGGGGGCGACATTATCCTCATCAGTTGAAGTTGACTCGAGGGAGACCTCCTATCTTGCAGCCGAGGTTGAAGTGCGCGCTCGGGGAGATCTTATCTCCTACGGTCGAGCTTCCCTTGGGGGAGATCTTATCTCCTGCAGCCGAAGTGAAGTGCGCGCTCGGGGGAGATCTTATCTCCTGTAGTCGAGGTTGAAGTGCGCGCTCGGGGAGATCTTATCACCTACGGCCGAGCTTCCCTCGGGGGAGATCTTATCTCCTATAGCCGAGCTTCCCTCGGGGGAGATCTTATCTCCTGCGGCCGAGGTTGGTGCTCGTGTTTGTCAACGGTCGCTCGGAAGAGATCTTATCTCTAGCCGAGGTTGTCAAGGTCGCTCGGAGAGATCGTTGAAGTGCGCGCTCGGGGAGATCTTATCTCCTACGGCCGAGCTTCCCTCGGAGGAGATCTTATCTCCTGCAGCCGAAGTGAAGTGCGCGCTCGGGGGAGATCTTATCCTGCAGCGAGCTTCCCTCGGGGAATCTTATTTCCTGCGGCCGAGTTGGTGCTCGTGTAGGACGAGGTTCTCCTCCTGTCCTAACCGAGGTTGTTTCGATCGCTCGGAGAGATTATCACCTACGGCCGAGCTCCCTCGGGAGATCTTATCTCCTGTAGCCGAGCTTCCCTCGGGGGAATCTTATCTCCTACGGCCGAGGTTGGTGCTCGTGTTTGTCAACGGTCGCTCGGGGAGAGATCTTATCTCTAGCCGAGGTTGTCAATGGTCGCTCGGAAGAGATCTTATCTCTAGCCGAGGTTGGTGCTCGTGTTAGGACGAGTTCTCCTCCTGTTCCTAACCGAGGTGTTTCGGTCGCTGCGAGAGATCTTATCTCTAGCCGAGGTTGTCAACGTCGCTCGGGAGAGATCTTATCTCTAGCCGAGGTTGGTGCTCGTGTTAGACGAGGTTCTCCTCCTATTCCTAATCGAGGTTGTTTCGGTCGCTCGGGAGAGATCTTATCTCTAGTCGAGGTTGTCAACGGTCGCTCGGGAAGAGATCTTATCTCTAGCCGAGGTTGGTGCTCGTTTAGGACGAGGTTCTCCTCCTGTTCCTAACAGAGGTTGTTTCGGTCGCTCTCGGGAGAGATCTTATCTCTACCGAGGTTGTCCAACGGTCGCTCGGGAGAGATCTTATCTCTAGCCGAGGTTGAAGTGCGCGCTCGGGGAGATCTTATCTCCTACGGCCGAGCTTCCCCGGGGGAGATCTTATCTCCTGCAGCCCGAAGTTGAAGCTCCCTCGGAGGGGGAGATCTTATCTCTGCAGCCCGGGGAAATGCAGAGAGGCTCCCTCGGTTGGGAAGATCTTATCTCTGTGCGAGCTTCCCTCGGGGGAGATCTTATCTCCTGCGGCGAGGTTGGTGCTCGTTTAGGACGAGGTTCTCCTCCTGTTTCCTAAACCGAGGTTGTTTCGGTCGCTCGGAAGAGATCTTATCTCTAGCCGATTGTCAACGGTCTCGGGAGATTTTCTCTCTGCCGAGGTTGGTGCCGTGTTAGGAGGGTTCTCCTCCTGTTCCTAACGAGGTTGTTCGGTCGCTCGGGAGACCTCCTATCTTGCAGCCGAGGTTAAAGTACGCGCGCGCTCGGGGGAGATCTTATCTCCTACGGCCGAGCTTGTTTCGGAGGGGATCTTATCTCCTGCGGCCGAAGTGAAGTGCGCGCTCGGGGGAGATCTTATCTCCTTAATGCTGTTAGGATGAGGTTCTCCTCCAGTTCCTAACTGAGGTTGGCCGTTTTTTCCCTGTCACTACATGGTTTTCGCACCCAGAATAATATTATCGAAGAAAAGAAATTTTATGAAAGGAAGTTACTAGTAGCCATCCCCAAATTCTGTATTTCAAGATCGTGATAACGTTGTTCTCCGCATTTCTCGGCAATATGTTCCGGGGTGGACGACCT
Organism: Cocos nucifera; assembly: GCA_006176705.1. Taxonomy (NCBI): domain Eukaryota; kingdom Viridiplantae; phylum Streptophyta; class Magnoliopsida; order Arecales; family Arecaceae; genus Cocos; species Cocos nucifera. The sequence continues at coordinate 1,069,809 of QRFJ01000034.1, read as the reverse complement.
CTCATGCTGAACTCCTTAATTTGGTGCAGGCTCTTGTTGCTGAACGCGAATCGCTAATGCACCGAGATCTTCCCAGGGGCAATGTGAACGACGCCGTAAGATGGCCGACCTTCTTGAGTCTCTGGCTACCGGCAGCGCCCTTAGCCGATCTTTTTCTCTTCAGACCAGTACCGGAGGAATTTACCCAGCCGACCCGTTCTGACGAGCTCCTCAACTTCGTCCCGGAGCGGATGCATCCCTCCGTGTCGTGGCCGTGTCGTGATGGTAGAGGCAACTTATTTCGATCGTGCTTGTTTGGGGGATCGTAATCCTTCCGATTTGCAGCTGGTGTTTTACTTCGGTGAGAATCTGGGTTCGAGGAGCGTTGAGGGGGGCATAGCGGCGGAACCTTCCGGGAGGAGGACTCCTTCGCGCCTCTTTATCAGGGCGAGTTCGAGGAGTTCGGGCCCGCCTGCTTTCGTAGGGGGTCTGCGAGTGCAGCCGAGCTTCACCCAGCTCTTCCTCGTCCGGCCGGTCCTTTGACGAGCTCCTCATCTTTCAATTGAAGGCTTCTTCCGCACGGGCATATCTCTCAGCTCGAGCCAGCGGTTCGGCGAAGTCCCTGGGATACCTTTTTTCCAGAGAGAAGCAAGTTATTTTTCTGAAGACCGCCCTTAAGTGCGGCCATCGCGACAGACTGGTCCAGTCCCGGACTTCCAATGCTGCGGCGTTGAATCGAGTACGTAATCCGGATGGATTCCCTTCTGCTTGACGCTCATCAGGGAATCTGAACCTCGGCTCGGTCGTCGGCTGCTGATGAAGTGGGCCGCGAACCGACTGCTCATCTGGTCGAACGAGAAGATCGTGTTGGGCTTCAACGCCGAGTACCAGTTCCTCGCTGCTCCCTTTAAGGTAGACGGGAAGGCTCGGCACAGCACGGCATCTGAAGCGCCGGAAGCAGCATCAGGCCCCGGAAGGCCCCAGGTGACACCGATCAGAAGTTCCATCGTAGCTTCCAATTGAGGGAGCCGAAGGTCGGTGGAAACAGGTTCTTGCATGATTTTCTGCGAGAAAAGGAGGGTTCTGCACAAGTCATCACGCGAGGGGGGACGAAGTTCTTCAATTCGTCGGTTCATTTCCAAGAGCCTTTGCCCAGCAGGTCCTCACGGTCTCTGATCTCCAAGCTTTCTGGTGAGATGGGCGCGAGGCTTCACCCTTGGTCGATCCATGATCCGAACGAGGGCTCTCCCTCCTCCGCCTCCCAATCCGGGTATCCGAGGTCGGGCTGCCCAGGCCGGTCGCTCTTGGACTGGATCATCGACTTCGGAGAGTCCCACGCCGGTCGGGCTGGCACTGGACTTGTTGGTGCAGCACCGCCTGCACCGCCTTCGTGAGACCTGCGAACGTGCTGGATGAGCTGGTTGAACTGCTCCATATCTACTGCGGTTATAACGGGGCTGAGTCACCGGGGCGGAGCAGGGACGGACGGACTCGGAGGGGATCGAGCCGCTGAACCGTCGAGCGCGCGTCGAAGCCTTCTGGGGATTTCTCTTTCCAGAGAAGGAATTCGAAGAGGAGAAGAGAGATCCGGAGCAGGGGCGGAAAATCATCGCCGAGCACTCCTTAAGAACAAGGGAACCTCGAAGGTTCGGGCCCTTCCTCTAGCGCCAATCTGTTGGTTGCAGAAATCCGTCGCCGCCGGAGGCGCCGCAATCGAGGCCGCCGGCGCGCCGGGGACCGCAAAACGAAGTCCCGACCGGAACCGGTGGGGTGGTGGCTCCGGCAAACCCCGACGGTCAAGTTAGTTTCCGACAACAGTAATGGAGTGCCGGATGGGAGTTCCGGAGCTTAG